>CM038144.1:359458088-360058088 GCA_021437245.1 Aegilops speltoides
CGATCGGGTGTCCGGACTGTGTGTCCTCGAGTTTAAATACTCACCCGCTCCAACCAGACGTATAACCGAGACAAAGCAGCTGGAACTGGTCTACCAAATCATTGTCTTCACCAACCTAATCGGTTCTATTTCCTCAACCCTTTAATTTCCTCATTATCGTGTTGAGTGTTTGTTCATATCTGTGCTTGAAGACTTTGATCAAGACTTTCTCAATTTCCTCGCCCAATTTCTTCATCTGTTTGTCTTCATCTTGTGTTATCCTGTGATTACGCTTTACGCATACTATGTGCTAGTCTTCATTTCATCATGATGACCATGCTTGTATTCTGTTATGCTTACTTCTGAGTACTTATTCCGCTGCAAGTAGTTCTTCGCTAAGGAATTTCCTCACCGGCAAATTCCTCAGTGAAGAATTGTAGGATCGAAAGTATGTCTAGAGGGGGGGTGATTAGACTACTTGACAATATAAAAATTCTGCCTTTTGACAAAGAACAGTTTTTGGCAGATTCACAATTATGATCAAGTCAAGCATCACCCTACACATGCAATTCTAGAGTATAGGCAGCGGAAAGTAAATTGCACATGTAGTAAAGAGAGAGGTGCAGAAGAGCAAACGCAATTTTGGAGACGCGGTGATTTTTCTCGTGGTTCCGATAGGTGGTGCTATCGTACTTCCACGTTGATGGAGACTTCAACCCACGGAGGGTAACGGCTGCGAGAGTCCACGAAGGGCTCCACCCACGAAGGGTCCACGAAGAAGCAACCTTGTCTATTCCATCATGGCCTACGCCCACGGAGGGCTAGCCTTACTCGGGGTAGATCTTCACGAAGTAGGCGATCTCCTTGCCCTTACAAACTTCTTGGTTCAACTCCACATCTCGACGGAGGCTCCCAAGCGACACCTAACCAATCTAGGAGGCACCACCCTCCAAAAGGTAATAGATGGTGTTGATGATGATGAACTCCTTGCTCTTGTGCTTCAAATGATAATCTCCCCAACACTCAACTCTCCTCACTGATTTGGCTGTGGTGGAATAAAGGATTGAGTGGAAAGCAACTTGGGAAGGCTAGAGATCAAGCTTCATATGGTGGGAGTGGAGCAACTTGATATCAACACAAGGGTAGGTAGTTCTCTTCTCAGAAATGTAAGGTAGGAGTGGTAGTTCTTTCGATAGCTCTCTCCACGAATGAAGAGGGGTGGAGGGTATTTATAGCCTCCACACAAAATCCAACCGTTACACACATTTGAGCAATCTCGGTGGGACCGAAGTTGACAACTCGGTGAGACCGAAAGTTCAAATAATGTGAACGTTGGGATTTTCAGTGGGACCGAAAATACAATCTCGGTTAGTCCGATTTGTGCAATGACAAGAGCATGCCAATTTCGGTGGGACCGACTTCATCATCTCGGTGACACCGATTTGATGATGAAGGTTTCTGAAGCTTATAACTCAAGTTTCGTGAGACCGAGTTCGAATCGGAAAATCCGAGTTTTCTAGGGTTTGGCTTTATGGCTGAGGTGGTTCATCTCGGTGACTGAGTTTGGAATATCGGTGGGACCGAGATTACTTATGAGTGTATATGGCGGTGAAAGTTGTTGATAGTTTAGGAGATGTATCACTAAGCACTTGAGCAACCAGATCATCATCATAACCTCATCCCTTTTAATAGTATTGGCTTTCCTATGGACTCAATGTGATCTTGGATCACTAAACCAAAATGGAGTCTTGAGCTTTTGCCAATGCTTGCCTTAGCATTTTGAGGGTCCACTTCTTCATCCTTGCCATACCCATATCATCGAACTTTCTGAAATGATTCTCAAGTAACTATTAGTTCAATGATATATATGTTGTTATTAATTACCAAAACCACCCGGGGATTAGTTGCACTTTCAATCTCCCCCTTTTTGGTAATTGATGACAACATATAGATCAAAGCTTCGACAAAGGATATAATCAATGAATAGTATCGTCGCTTTGAGAAGTATGTGATAAGCAAGAGCTCCCCCTAAATTTGTGCATTATTTAAGATTTGCGTTTGAATGCAAATGCACAATCGATTAGGATCATGGGTCACTCTTCCATGTCACATACATCTTGGTGGAGCGCACAAAATGATAAGAATGAACAGCATGCACCCAATCACCAAGACATGAGTAAATGGTCATACAAGATAGGAATGGCATATGATAAGCATTAAGCACACATTAAAGCATAGTACGACCAAGCACTCATTAAGGTAGAATCAAACGTAGTATCAAACACACTGAATGTCTCGAAAACCAAAAGTATCTCAAAGAAACCGCAAAAGAACGAAAGAGCAAAAGCGCAAAGACAACAGCTCTCTCTCTCGAAGTCCTATGATCTATACAATTTCTCCCCTTTGGCAACAAGTTACCAAAAGTTCAAAAAGCATAGAGCTAAGCGTCACTTGGGGACTCACGCGCGGCTCCGTCTGGGTTGATGTCGGAGTGGATATGACAAGATCGACGAAGACAAATGATGTCAGGCTTTGGAGGAGTGGTCACCGGAGCTGGAGTTGTAGCAACCGATGGAACTGTGGAGGTGCCAAGCTGTAGTCCTGGTGTCACCATCGGAATAGCAAATGATCGGGTCCTGTGGGAACCGGAGCGATCTGTTGATAAGCATCTGGACTAAGTCATCCTGCATCTCACGCATAAGCTCTTCCTTCTCCCGCTTTGCTTCCTCAATGTCGCCTCAAGCTTGTTGACAATACTTGCACTTCATCGACTTCACGTCTAGAGCGTGTATCTTGTCTTCAACAATCCTCTCTAGGCTCTCCGAGACTGCATAATGCTGGCCAGCGTTGTTCAATCCTTTGGGTAGCTTCAAGAATCTGCTCTCCAAACTCTTTGGTTTAGCTGCTGTCTTCTTTCTTTGCTTCCTTGTCGACTTTGGCTTTCTTAGCAGCTTCGATCTTGGCTTGACCTTCAACAGATGTTGGATCCTCCTCATTCATCACAACAACATTGTCTTCATGCTCTGCTGCAACGGTAAATGTTCTCTATCCAACAAGAATGTGCCCGTGCCAAACTTGGCATTGATAAGCATCTGAATCTGTGGGGCAAATCCACATGACCTTTTACGTCACCGCAGTCCTCTTAATGGTTTCTACCATCAAGTCCATCACCTTGAAAGGTGCTTTCTCATCAAGTATGTGCAGCATGTTGATAGAGTATCCTCCGATCATGCGATGATCTCCAGACTTGGGCATCAAGGTATGCCTCGTAATAGTATTAGTGGTAGGTAAGCCCGCTCGAGATAGTAGATCGAGCCGAGCTTCCAGATTCCCAAATCCTTTGCTGGAACCTCTTTGTACATGTTCTTCATGGATTCAAGATTCTTCTTTGGAATCCCATATACATCAATATCATCATCTCGTTGCACTGGAGCATTCAGAATTTCTGCCCATTCTTCTACGAAGAAGAAAATCTTTGACCTTCACCATCCATACAATCTTTCCATTAGGATAGAAGTGAGCTGTGGCATAGAATTGCATAATCATCTCATCGTTCCAACTGGTCAATTTCGACCTACAAAGTCTGCAACACCACATGCAAGGAAGCTTTCATGCACATGTGGAAAGAAATCTCTGTGCTCTTCACTGTCAATGTACTTCCATCAACATATCGAGTGTCTATGACTATGGGCTTCTTATCCATCAAGACGGTCTCATAGAAGTCCCGCTGCTCTCGGTGTGAAATCTGGGATCTACAAAGAGTTCTTCTCCTCACGGCATATGGGTCGCTTTGTCTCCATAGCCTCGAGACCTCTATCTTTCCTTGCCTTAATATCCTCAACTTGAGGATGAGCATCATTATGTAGTGGCAGTTTTTGACGAAGTTTCAAAGAAAACGGTCCTTCACCATCCGACTCACTGGTGGCACATCATCCTTGTTCTTCTCAGACGCTGGAATGTTCTGACGGTCTTCTTGGGCTTGGCAAGAGCTTTCTTGCCGAGCTGCCTTAGTGGAGCGGATTGCTTGGGCTTTGATGTGGCTCCAGCCTTAATGGCATCACCCATGAGCTTAGGCTTCGAGGAGGCTGGGGTGCTTCCTCATCCTCATCCTCTTCTTGCTACATCATGCACTATCCTCTTTCTCTTGGAGGTTTTCTTCACTTTGCTTGCAGCTGCCTCTCCCAAATTCAGCTTCTTAGCAACAGTTGACTGCTTGACTTTGCTGGTGCCCTTCTTGGTTTGTTGACCTTGTTGCTCTTTGGCAACAACCTTCCTTTTGGGCTTTGAGGTGACCTCTTCCTCAATAACAAAATCTGAGTCCTCATCATCTGAATTCCTCTTCTTTCTAGCTCTGGTGGCTGCAGGAGGTAAGCCACTTGGTGTACTCCTCTCACCATCATCGATGAGCTGCTAGGATCGGGACTAGTGCCCGCCTCGAATATCTGCAATGGGTGTCTCGACTGCTTACGCCACACGGCATCCGACATGGCCGACAACCCGTGAATAGATAAGGTGTAGGCGAGTAGAAGAGTCATCACAAAATGCGAAGTTTTGCAAAAAATGAGTTCAAATTCTAGTATTAGGTTTTCACGAGAAGACATTTCGGTCGGACCGAGTTTAAGATTCGTGAATCGAAGTGTAAAACAGAGCTTTCACACCACTTTCGGTTTGACCGGTGGGTTTTGGTCCCGCCGAAAACACTAGGGTTTCACAGAATTTTCATTTCGGTCACACCGATTTGCACAACTCGGTTGAACCGAAGGGTGCAGTGCAATGGCCATAGGCCAAATCGGTCACACCGAAACTACAAAATCGGTCTCACCGAGATGTGTTCGGCGGAAACCTAACCCTAAAACTTTTACTCGAATCTAGTTCAAACGAACTAATCTGGTGTACAGGAGGATTTCAATCGTGGCAAGATACTAGGCAATCCAAACGTGCATTGAATCGGAGATGGGAGCACGAGTGGGATCAAAACTCACCCTAACTTGGTGGAGTTTTCACTGGCGGCAACGGCGCGGAGAAGATGTCCGTTGACGGCGACGGAGACCTGCGGCGAGGGCGCACAGGCGACGACGGCGACGATCCGGAGACCAAGGCGACGGCAGCAAGGGGTGTGGGGGCGAAACATTTGAAGGAGAAATCAACGCGCGCGGCCCTCGGAGTATATATACCCCTTTGCTGTCGGTGGGACCGAGTTGTAAAACTCGGTGGCACCGAGATGGATAACTGCTAGGCAGTTATGCACTTCGGTCACGCCGAAAATCACAACTCGGTTTCACCGAGGTGAAAACCTAGATCGATCTAAATGCTTTCGTTCGACCGAGTTTGAGTGAGTTGGTCCGACCAAATCAATTAGAAGGTTTTGGAAGTTAGCCTTTGACGGATCGGTGGCTCAGTGCTCCTCACTCGGAGGTCCAAAATGACTTGTTCAAAGTTTGTGATGTAAGCATGAATAGAATTTGAGACAAGAAAGCATAGATAGCTAGGGAGGTACTTAGGCATTCTTGTCCATCCATTTGGTCGAAAAAAATCAAAACGACCAAAAGAACAAATGGATGTCCTTGAATTGATAAAATCATGCATCCAACATGCTCACACAATAAGATAGCAAATGAAATATGTGTCAAACATGCACAATCAAAACTCTAGCAACTAACACACAATTTGTCGATGACTAGGTCATCTTTATATGAGTATATTGACTTAGGAGCCAAATGAGAACATTTGATCATAGGTCATACTCATCGCTTAAGCACAAGTGGGGTTACCACTTTTACATAAAGCATTGATGTGTTCACATCATTTGAAGATGCTTTAGCTCAATTTTTAGAGCAAAGCTCCCCTAGATGTGAGAACCCCATTTAAAGGGTCAAACTAACCTTGGGTTGTCGAGAAGACTTCATGTAGATGTTGAAGATGTGGATGCTCAATATTGATGAAGATCATCAAGAGTTGGGAGCTATCCTTTGGATTCGGGCACTTTCAATACCTACATGGGTTAGTCCCACAAGGAACAAACAAGGATATCCATGGACATAGATTGAAGTTCACAATAGATGATGTCCATTAAAGCAATGGTTACCTTGTCCCTTGACTTACCAACAAGAGGGTTTGTGACTCCATGAACTAGTGCACAGTGTGGAAGTTGATTGCACAAGTTTTTGCCAAAATGAATGTGAGTGAAGTATGTTGGCGGAGTCACCCTCAAGAACTTTCTAGTTCTTCTTCTTCGATCCACATCATCTTGATGGGAATCCTTGGGGTTGTAGTTGAGCTTGACGAAGTAGAACTTGACGTTTCCTTGGGAACCCACTTGACCTTGGCTTGAGGTGCTTCAACAAATGCATCAATCTCCTCTTGAAGCTTGTCCTTGCCTTTTAGCTTGTGGTCTTGTGGTGGAAGGTCATCTTGTGCTTGTTCCACATTGGAAGAAGTAGGATCATACTTCTCCTTTTGAAGAACAAACTGTGGAGTAGGATATTGACCTTCTTCCCATTCAACACCTTCGCATTGAACTTTCGCCAAAACCAATTCCTTGATTCTTCCGGTGCCTTCCTTGCTTAAGTAACAATTTCCTCAAAGTTCTTGCTTCCGCAAGGCTCTTGTAGACACCTTTCTATGATACCTTTCAATAAACTATTTTCTTGCTCAAGTGTAACTTGGCTTGAAACATTGTTAGTGGAATCAAGAGAACTCTAGAAGCAACAATATTGGATTTAGCATGGTTATTGTTACTACTAGAGAGAGAACTTTTCTTATGCTTGTCATGCTTAGTCTTAATGGGTGGCAAGAAATTAGACAAGAGAAGTCGTTTGGCAAGATATGAAGAACTCTTCTTTCGAAGATCGTCATTGATTGCTTTTAGAAACTCATGTTCTTGCTCTAGAGTGAGCTTCTCGAAGCGTAGCTTCTCATGAGATCTTAGGAGCTCTCTATGATCTTCTTGAGTTGTTTCATGAGCTAACTTAAGAGTGTTTAGTTCTTTAGTTAGACGCTCAATCTCCTTCATAGCATTGTCATTCGACTCTTCTCGACTATAAAGACTACTAGCATGTTCATCATTACTAGGTTCATTGGATTTACCATGTAAGAGCTCATCTTCACCAAGCAAGTCATCCTCATCACTATCAAAGTCAATGAATTCAGGGTGTGATACCTTGGGGCCTTTAGCCATGAAGCATCTTCCAATTCCCTCATTTGGTGAGTCAAATAAGTCGTAGGAGTTGGAGTTGGAGGATACTAGAGCAAGACCGGCAACACCTTCATCTTGACTGTAGTCGGAGTTGGAGTGATAGCTTCCTTCGGATTGATTGTCGGAGTCGGAGCCGGAGACCCATTCACCTACATGAGCTTGATGTTTTCTTCTTGTGTAGCTCCTTGATGACTTGTCTTTCCTCTCCGAATCCTTGCTTCTCCGAGAGGGTCTTCGCTCATAACGATCATCTCTACTCCTTCTCTCTTTCCGAGGTGACTCATCTCTTGAGCTTCTTCTTCTTGGAGATTCTTCTCTTCTCTTGTGGGAGCCGTACACTCATTTGAGTAGTGTCCGGTCTTCCACAATTGTAGCAGCTTCGATCACGACTAGAAGATCTCTTTTCATCATATGATCTAGACTTTGAGCTTCTTTCTTTGCCTCTATTCTTGTAGAATTTGTTGAAGTTCTTGACCATTAGGCTTATCTCTTCATTGGAAACTAACTTGTCACTTGAGGTTGTGGGAGCATCACTTGTAGCTTTGTAAGCACCACTTGACTTGTTGTGAAGCTCTTCCTTATCCTTAAATGTCATCTCATGAGCAACAATTCTTCCAATGACTTGGTTGTATAGCGCCTCGATGCGGCTATATCTCCCACGTGTCGGCACGACTTAGAGGCATAACCGCATTGAAAGCAATGTCGCAAGTGTGGTAATCTTGGCACAATCCATGTAATACATAAGGAAAGAGATACATAGTTGGCTTACAATGCCACTTCACACAATACATAAATAAACATCCATCATTCAGTTTACACTCAAAGTCCGACTACGGAACCAAAATAAAAGAAGAATACCCCACATGCAACACAGATCCCGATCGCCTAACTGAGCTCCACTACTAATCGTCTGAAATAAAACATAGTAACGACCAAGTGCCTCATCAAATTCCCACTTCAGCTCAGTTCGCCATCTGCTACCGCATCACCGGTACCAGATCTGTTTTGGTAGAATCATGAGCCACAGGGACTCAAAGAATCTCACACCATGAGATCAAGACTATTTAAGCTTAAGGGAAGGCTGGTGTAAAAAGGAGGGGCTGTAGCAAGCGACTAGCATATATGGTGGCTACATCGCAAAAGAGAGCGAGAAGAGAAGCAAAGCACGGTCGCGAAACTAGTAGTGATCAAGAAGTGATCCTAAGCAACCTCGTCAAACATAACTCCAACATCGTGTTCACTTCCCGGACTCCGAGAAGAGACCATCACGGTTACATACACATTGATGTATTTTAATTAAGGTCAACTTCGGTTTTCTACAACCGACATTAACAAATTCCCATCTGCCTCATAACCGCATGGCACGGCTTTGAAAGATAATACCTGCGCAGGGTGTCCCAACTTAGCCCATAACAAGCTCTCGCGATCAACGAAGGAATAAACCTTCACCCAAGACACTCCGATCGGACTCGGTATCCCTAAGACATCAAGGCATTTCGACAATGGTAAAACTAAACCAGCAAGACCTCCCCTGTGGCCGACAAATCCCGATAGGAGCTGCACATATCTCGTTCTCGGGGCACACCGGATAAGCTAAGCGTCACAGTACCGATGTAATCCAAGTTGCCAAGGAATGGTCCCAAGACGGTGCTCTAGTTTGGACCAACACTCGAGGAGCACCGCCCGGGGGTAAATAAAGATGACCCTCGGCTCGCGAAAACCCAAGGAAAAAGGCTTAGGTGGCAAATGGTAAAACCAAGGTTGGGCCTTCTTTGGAGGAGTTTTATTCAAAGCGAACTGTCAAGGGGGTCCCATAAATCACCCGACCGCGTAAGGAACGCAAAATCAAGGAACATAACACCGGTATGACGGAAACTAGGGTGGCAAGAGTGGAACAAAACACCGGGCATAAGGCCGAGCCTTCCACCCTTTACCAAGTATATAGATGCATTAATTAAAACAATAGATATTGTGATATCCCAAAATATCCGTGTTCCAACAAGGAACAAACTTCACCTTCACCTGCAACTAGCAACGCTATAAGAGGGGCTGAGCAAAGCGGTAACATAGCCAAACAACGGTTTGCTAGGACATGGATGGTTAGAGGTTGACATGGCAATATGGGTGACAAGATATAGCAAGTGGTAGGTATCGCAGCATAGGCATAGCAAAAGAGCGAGCATCTAGCAAGCAAAGATAGAAGTGATATCGAAGGTATGGTCATCTTGCTCGCAAGGTTCTCGAGTTGTTGTCAAGGCTTGATCTTCGTGAGGCGTTCTCAACAGGTTCCTCGCTCACGTACTCGTCTCCGGCTCTACCCAAAGCAAGAACACAAGCAACGGAACCACAATCAAACAAGGAACAATGCACAAGCAATATGATGCAATACATGACATGCTATGCGAGATGTCATATGCAATGCATATGCGTGCTCGGAAGGAAAATGATGAACTGGCATCAACTTGGCAAACCAAGTATGCCGCTGAAAGATGAGATGATTTCGGTTGAAATCGATATAAAGATCACCGAATCGGATGCACGGTTTGCAAATGACAAGCAAAACAAGAATGACGCAAATTTGCGTTTAACGTACCCGATGCTACTTAGCACGCAACACGAAACTATGCTACAAAGACCCCAACATAAAAACAAAGCATATAGCAGCGATCTACAGGAGATGCTTAACAAAAGAGGAACACTGAGCTATGGCTAAATCACATCATAACATGTTCAAACAAGCATGGTGAAAGTGTTAAAAATATCAGGTTCACAGACTTAGTGAAAATACTAGCATGCCAGAAATTAACATCAGGAAGGCATGTTTAGAGCAAGCAAGCAACATGCTACAGGAACTTATAATAGCAAAACAAGGCATGACATGATTCTACTCAAAGCATATATCAATAGTCCCTTACTGACCATAAGCCAAAAAGGACTCTAAGAAATGATGGCACCCATGTAAACATAGCAAGTTTTATTACAGATTTCAGACTTAACAGAAAAACTGGGCATGGCGAAAACAGATATCAGGTAGGCATGTTCGTGAGCTCGATGCACTCACTACAGAGCATCTCATGATAAACTAAGCACACCCCCATCAAGAAGACATGGCATAGAAGCTATACATGGCAAGAACAACATCATATCATACACGGATCAACTACAACGACCTCGTGAAAATTGAATCTCATGCAAACAGTCTGCCAGGAAACATTTTCAAGCAAAAGTAGAGCACGAAAATGACATGCTAGACTACTCCATAAATGCCAACAAAGGCATGGATGGATAGAGCACATCCATATGTTCAAAACACACTTACTGATCATGCTCAAAAAGGGCATAGATCTCTCTGTAACAACATGAACATATGGCATAAAAATAACAGCAGGACAAGACTTAGTGAAAACACTAAGTTCCTGAAATCAGCAACATCATCATCCCTACTTTGCATGCTTGTTCTAGTCAATACATAACTCACAAAAATACATGGCAAACACCCCTGGAAAGATGGCATGACAAAGTTCAACTCACATGTAGGACTCAAGTTCATAAGGTGCACACATAAATCATGGTAAAAATGACAAAAGAGCTCGAGATGATAAGATTCTGGAACTAACGATCTGAAGCCATCTTCCAACAGCATTTCGGGCATCAAGATGAGCTCAAATGCAAATGATGCAATGCAATGAAATGATGTACTCTTCGGGGCGAACAATTTGACATATTATACGCCCAAAACGGAGCCACGGTTGCGGAGATGTGATGCGTGGAAAATGCCACGAAATTAAACACAGAAATAGGACTTAGTGGAATTTTGGGGGAGGAAGAAGTCAACCTTCCTGTAGATCGGATCCGGATCGGGGTCGTCGCCGGAGTTCGAGGTGGCGGCGGCCGGCGAGGGAGAGGATGCCGGAGGAGGGAGCCGGCCGGAGGAGGGCTGCGGCGGCCGGATCCGGGGCGGGCGGCGCGAGGCTTGGCGGCCGAGGCGAGAGGAGGCGGCCACAGGCGAAGCCATGCAGGCGCGGCGGGCGGGCGGCGGCAAGGCGCGCGAGAGCGGGCGGCGGCGGCGCGGCGCGTGGAGTACGAAGCGGCGGCAGAAGACGGCGGCGATCATGGCACGGCCTGGGCCGGCATGTGAGCGGCGGCAGATGGCGGCGGCGCGGCAGGGCGGACGGCGGCGGCGCCGGGCTGGCGCGCGTGGCCGAGGCCGACAGACAGGGCGGCGGACGGAGACTGGGCGGCCGGGCGCGGGGCGGCGGGGCAGGCGGGCGCGCGGCGGCGCCACGTGTCGCTTCTGCGATTCGTCCGGGCGCGGGCGGACGTGTCCGCCCGGGCGGACGGTCCGTATGAGGAGAGAGGGGCTAGGGGACTCCAAATGGGGTGTAGTTTTCGCCCACACGATCGTGATCGAACGACCGAGGGCATGGAGGTGACTTAGATGGGTTATTGGGCTGCTTTGGAGGGGTGTTGGGCTGCAACTCAAAAGAGGCCTTTGCGAGAGTGCGGTTAACCGTTGGAGTACCAAACGAACTCCAAATGACCCAAAACTTGACAGGTGGTCTACCGGTGCTATACCAGGGCCACTTGGCAAGGCTCGGTCCATTCCGAGAATGTTCCACACCCGCACACGGAAAGGAGACAAGAGGGGTGCGCCGGGGAACATAGGAGTGTCGGATTGCAAAACGGACTACGGGGAAAATGCTCAGATGCATGAGACGAACACGTATGCAAATGAGATGCACATGATGGCATGATATGAGATGCATGACATGGACAAAAATGCAAAACGAAAACAAAACCCAACCACGGAGGGAATATCATAGCACATATCCGAAAATGGCAAGAGTTGAAGTTACAACTATGGAAAGTTACATCCGGGGTGTTACAACGCTCCACCACTACAAGAGGATCTCGTCCCGAGATCTAGGACTGAAAGAACTCCGGATATTCGGAACGGAGGTGATCCTCGCGCCCTGGTGGCTTCTCGGTCGAATGGTGTGACCACTTCACTTTTAGGAATTTGATTGACTTGTTGCGAGTCTTGCGCTCGGTTTCTTCAAGAATAGCAACGGGGTGCTCATGATAAGAGAGATCTTCTTGGAGGTCAATTTCTTCAAAGTTGATAGTGCGTTCAGGAATCTTGAAGCACTTGCGAAGCTGTGACACATGAAACACATCGTGCACGCTTTGCAAAGTTGGATGGAAGCTCGAGTTGATAGGCGAGATCGCCTCTTTTGCCAATGATCTTGAAAGGACCCACGATCTAGGGGCAAGCTTCCTTTGATACCGATCGACGAGTGCCTTTCATTGAGAGACGCGAGGTAGACATGGTCTCCGATTTCAAAAGCCACATCACGGTGCTTGTCATCATAATAGCCCTTCCGCGCGATTGCGCGGCTTTAAGATTCTCACGAATGACTTTGCACATTTCTTCGCTTCAGGATCAAGTCGCTGCCAAGAAGTTGGCGCTCACCTGTCTCGGACCAATTGAGAGGAGTACGCACTTCTGCCATAGAGAATTTCGAATGGGGCCTTGCCCGAACTTGCTTGGAAGCTGTTGTTGTAAGAGAACTTCGGCATATGGAAGACACTCTTCCCATTTCATGCCAAAGGAGATGACACAAGCCCCGAGCATATCTTCAAGGATTTGATTGACTCGCCGACTTGGCCACTTGTTTGAGGATGGAAAGCTGTCTTTGAAACGAATGTTGGTGCCCATGGCCTTCGAAAAGAATCCTAACTTAGAAGTGAAGATGCTTCCACGGTCTCAAGAGATCAATTGTGGAATACCGTGCAAGGAGACAATTCGAGGTGTATAGCTCTGCCAAATTGAGCTGCTGTGATAGATTCTTTGACAGAAGAAAATGAGCCACTTTAGTAAGCTTGTCAATGACAACGAAGATGGCATCATTTCCACGCTTGGACTTAGGAAAACCAGTCACGAAGTCCATCTCGATATGATCAAACTTCCATTCCGAATAGCAAGAGGTTGGAGGAGACCAGCTGGTCTTTGGTGTTCCTTTCACCCTTCTGCAGACATCACATTCATTCACGAATTAAGCAATTTCGCTTCATTCGAGTCCACCAATATGACCGCTTGAGGTCATGGTACATCTTCGCACTTCCGGATGAATGGATAGGAGGGAATTGTGTGCCTCATTCATGATGACTTTTCTCAGATCGCCTTTAGGAACCACAAAACGATCCTCAAAGAAAAGAGTGTCTTTGTCATCCAAGCGATAGCACTTGTATTTGGAAATGCCCTTGTCAATACCACGTTTCACCTTCTTCACCATGGCATCCAGAAGTTGAGCCTCACGAATTTGATCTTCCAAAGTAGGAGAGACTATGAGGTTGGCAAGAAATCCTTGAGGAACAACTTGAAGATTCAGCTTGCGGAAAGCTTCACAAAGATCCGGTTGGAATGGCTTGAGAATTAAGCTGTTGCAATAAGCCTTTCTGCTCAAGGCATCTGCAATCACATTCGCCTTGCCAGGAGTATATTCAATACTTGGATTGTACTCTTGAATCATTTCGACCCATTGAGTTTGCCTGAGGTTGAGGTTTGGTTGAGTGAAGATATACTTGAGACTCTTGTGATCGGTGAAAATGTCCACTTTCCTTCCCAACAAGAGATGTCTCCATGTTATCAATGCATGGACAATCGCCGCCAACTCGAGATCGTGAGTGGGGTAGTTCTTTTCGTTGGGCTTCAATCGGCGAGAGGTATAGGCCACAACCTTCTTCTCTTGCATTAACACAAAGACCGAGACCTTGCAAGGAAGCATCACGAAAACTTCAATGGCTTGGATTCATCAGAGGAGTCAAGACAGAGTTGTGACTAGCTTCTCTTTGAGGGTGTTGAAAGCGACGTCACACTCAAAGCGCCCGCACATACTTGACATGCTTCGAGGAGGTTGGAAAGAGGCTTTGCAATCTTAGAGAAATTCTCAACGAATCTTCGACAATAGCTTGCAAGACCGAGAAAATCATGGAGCTGCTTGACATTCCGAGGAGGTTCCCAATTCAGAATCAAGACACCTTCTCGGGATTAACAGCGATGCCCTTGGCGGAGATGATATGACCAAGATAAAGAACTTCATCAAGCCGTAACTCACATTTGGAAAACTTTGCATATAATTGATGTTCTCTCGAGCTTGTCGAGCACCAATCGCAAATGTTTGGCATGATCCTGCTTGTTCTTGGAGAAGACCAAAATATCATCGAGATACACCAAGACGAAATCATTGGTGTAGGGGTTGAAGATAAAGTTCATCATGCGAGAGAAAGTTGGAGGAGCATTGACAAGGCGAAAGACATGACAAGATATTCATAAGAACCATAGCTTGTTCGAATGCCGTCTTGGGAATATCTTGTTCACGAATGCGAATCGATGATAACCCATACGGAGGTCAAGCTTGGAGAATACTTTAGCACCTTTGAGTTGCTCGAATAGCTCATTGATGTTGGGAAGTGGATACTTGTTCTTGATTGTCTTCTTGTTCAATGGACGGTAATCAACACAAAGTCGGTCCGTGCCATCCTTCTTCCGGACAAAAGAACTCCACATCCCCATGGAGATGAACTCGGTCCGATCAAACCCGACGCTCTTGTTCATCGAGTTGCTTCTTCAATTCTTTCAGCTCCTTGGGTCCAAGCTTGTAAGGACGCTTGCAAACGGGTTCGATGCGTGCTCAAGATCAATAACGAATTCGACCGCCGATGAGGAGGCATACCCGAAGCTCTTCGGAAAGACATCTTGGTACTCACAAACGATCGGAATTTGAGAGATAGCATCCAACTCTCCTTCTCATTGAGAGAAAACAACCGAATGGTTTCATCACGAGCGCATAGATGATAACATCCTCGGAAGGGTGTGTCAATTGAGTCTGCCGGCAGACAATCAAGTTGAGCTTTGTCTTTGAAAGCCACCCATCCCAAGAATTAGATCAATATCCGAGTCACCAAGAACAAATGGTTTAGATAGAAATCTATAGTCGCCCATCTTGATAGAAACATCCGAATCATTGTGGTAGCCCTCATAGAAGAGGCCGAGAAACAACTCCATGGGTTTTTCCAACATTTCGAAATGAAATCATGCTTTGCGACAAATGATCTAGACATGAAACAATGCGATGCACCGGTATCAAATAAGACTTTTGCAGAATATCATTAATCGGAAGATTACCCATTATCACGCCGGTAGAGATTCCTCTGCTTGCTGCATTCATCATGTTCACCTTTGCGCACTTGGGATTATGCTTGACCACCGCATTGCTTGAAGACCTCACGGGGGAGGAGGAGGAAGGCGCCTTTGGTTATGGCATTTGTTCGCATAGTGACCTTTCTGCTGGCACTTGTTGCAGTCACCTCGAGGCGGACGGTGATAAGGAGCATTTGACCTTGGAGCTTGAGGTGAGACTTGTTCTCGTAGCTTGGGTTGGGTGGGTGGGAAGATCCACGACCACCGAGTTCTTCTCATGATAAGGCCGACGGAACGGAGGAGGAAGGTAGAACTTTTGCTGCTTTGCTGCCACTTGAGAGGAAGAAGAAGACTGAATCGCATCCTGCTTCTCTTCTTTGAAGCCTCACACTTGAGCTGAGCACCTTCTAGCTTGAGTGCCATATTATAGAATTGATCAAACCGAGTAGGCTCAAAAGAACAAGAGATAACTGCAGATCCTCTCTAAGGCCACCTCTGAACCGATAGATCATACTTTTCTCATCGAGAACGCCTTGTTTAGCGAATCGAGCAAGTTTCAAATCTGTATGTTGTATTCGTACATCGACATGTTTCCTTGCTTGAGATTGCGGAACTCCTCACGCTTGCTCTCAATAACACCGGTAGGAATGTGGTGAGCTTTAAAGTCCCGACAAAATCAGTCCAAGTAATTACTCGACCACCTCTGGAATCCTTGTATTGTCGGAACCAATAAGCTGCCTCGATCCTTGAGCTGAAAAGACGCGAACTTGACGTAGTCCTCGTGTCCGACATTGCTGCATTCAAAATGCTTGTTGATATCCACGAGCCAATCGTCGGCGTCGTGGCCTCGCACGATGAGTGAAAGACTTTGGCTGGTTGGCAAGGAACTGGTTGAGGGTAGGAAATCGTGGTGATGGAAGAACTGCCTTGACCTTGATTCCCTTGGTTGCCTTGGCCTTGGTTACGCTCTTGCATCACTGGATCAACAAGCGAGCGCCATGGCGTTAGTGGTTGCCATCAAAGTTTGCCATGCCTCCGAGGCGGAGGTGGAGGTGGAGGTGGAGGGTTCGCTGACTCCCATCATCGTGTTCCAGATTCGACGCGTTGGCGGAGCCATCTCAAGAGGGTGACATCCGTTAGCATCTTGATTGACAGATAGACAAGTTGAATCAACGGATAGAAATTGCAACATATAGTCTTCACAATAAACATTCGAACAGGATGAACGAATGAATTCCAAAGTAAACATCACGTCCATTAAGGTGAGAAGCCACTTGATAAGAGATTGATGAATGAAAATAAAAACAAGGTATGAATGGAACAAATAAGTGGTAAGGATTACCCAATCACAAACCAAATATCTCGGAAGAAAAGCTAGAGCTACTTGAATCCCACCTATAAACTCCGAAACTTTCCTATTATGCAATCAAGTGTTGGGGATACAGGGAGCAATATATATCTCACCCAAACTAACAATCCCTACATCCAAACAGTATCCATCCTTCAACACATAACCAAGAAACCTTTGGAAATCGTGTACCTCAACCTTCAAAAGCATCCGTTATACGAGTCATGGCAATACTCCGTACTCACCACAAGATCAAGTTAGCGGGTTATCTCACCAACGGACTGCATAAAAGAGATTTCGATGTCGGCGCATTAAACTCGGTATTCCAGAACTGCAACGATAAAATTATGACGACAACACCTCGGAGCTCAACTCCCGGGACACCGCCACAACCCCTAAATGTCGAGGCAACCAAGACAATGTTGTCATCATAAAACCATCGAACGATTCTAAGATACCAGCGTGATCCTAAAAAAATTAGTGAAATTTGAGAAGAGAAGAGTCAAAACTCTACGTCAGATACCTCACCGTAAGGTCAAGGGACTGGGAGTAAAAAGAATTCCTAAAATCTCCGATATATATAATCCTAAATGACTCAAAACATTTTTCTAGACACAACTCGCCACTAAAACGATCAAGCGGTGGGGGCTCCTAAGGTCGGGATGGCTCGATTACCAACTTGTAGCGCCTCGATGCGGCTATATCTCCCACGTGTCGAAGCACAACTTAGAGGCATAACCGCATTGAAAGCAATGTCGCAAGTGAGGTAATCTTCGCACAATCCATGTAATACATAAGGAAAGAGATACATAGTTGGCTTACAATGCCACTTCACACAATACATAAATAAACATCCATCATTCAGTTTACACTCAAAGTCCGACTACGGAACCAAAATAAAAGAAGAATACCCCACATGCAACACAGATCCCCGATCGCCTAACTGGCTCCACTACTAATCGTCTGAAATGAAACATAGTAACGACCAAGTGCCTCATCAAATTCCCACTTCAGCTCGGTTCGCCATCTCTACTTTGCATCACCGGTACCATGACTGTTGTAGAATCATGAGCCACAGGGACTCAAAGAATCTCACACCCGCGAGATCAAGACTATTTAAGCTTAAGGGAAGGCTGGTGTAAAAAGGAGGGCTGCGACAGTTTACTAGCATATATGGTGGCTACATCGCAAAAGAGAGCGAGAAGAGAAGCAAAGCACGGTCGCGAAACTAGTAGTGATCAAGAAGTGATCCTAAGCAACCTCGTCAAACATAACTCCAACACCGTGTTCACTTCCCTGACTCACGAGAAGAGACCATCACGGTTACATACACGATTGATGTATTTTAATTAAGGTCAACTTCGGTTTTCTACAACCGACATTAACAAATTCCCATCTGCCTCATAACCGCGGCACGGCTTTGAAAGATAATACCTGCAGGGTGTCCCAACTTAGCCCATAACAAGCTCTCGCGATCAACGAAGGAATAAACCTTCACCCAAGACACTCCAATCGACTCGGTATCCGGTACATCAAGACATTTCGACAATGGTAAAACTAAACCAGCAAGACCTCCCGCAGTGCCGACAAATCCCGATAGGAGCTGCACATATCTCGTTCTCGTGGCACACCGGATAAGCTAAGCGTCATGTGTACCGACGTAATCCAAGTTGCCAAGGAATGGTCCCGACGGTGCTCTAGTTTGGACCAACACTCGAGGAGCACCGCCCGGGGTAAATAAAGATGACCCTCGGGCTCGCGAAAACCCAAGGAAAAAGGCTTAGGTGGCAAATGGTAAAACCAAGGTTGGGCCTTGCCGGAGGAGTTTTATTCAAAGCGAACCGTCAAGGGGTCCCATAAATCACCCGACCGCGTAAGGAACGCAAAATCAAGGAACATAACACCGGTATGACGGAAACTAGGGTGGCAAGAGTGGAACAAAACACTGGGCATAAGGCCGAGCCTTCCACCCTTTACCAAGTATATAGATGCATTAATTAAAACAATAGATATTGTGATATCCCAAAATATCCGTGTTCCAACAAGGAACAAACTTCACCTTCACCGCAACTAGCAACGCTATAAGAGGGCTGAGCAAAGCGGTAACATAGCCAAACAACAGTTTGCTCGGACATGGATGGTTAGAGGTTGACATGGCAATATGGGTGACAAGATATAGCAAGTGGTAGGTATCGCAGCATAGGCATAGCAAAAGAGCGAGCATCTAGCAAGCAAAGATAGAAGTGATATCGAAGGTATGGTCATCTTGCCTGCAAGGTTCTCAGAGTTGTCGAAGGCTTGATCTTCGTAGGCGTTCTCAACAGGTTCCTCATTCACGTACTCGTCTCCCAGCTCTACCCAAAGCAAGAACACAAGCAACGGAACCACAATCAAACAAGGAACAATGCACAAGCAATATGATGCAATACATGACATGCTATGCGAGATGTGATATGCAATGCATATGCGTGCTCGGAAGGAAAATGATGAACTGGCATCAACTTGGCAAACCAAGTATGCCGCTGAAAGATGAGATGATTTCGGTTGAAATCGATATAAAGATCACCGGAATCGGATGCACGGTTTGCAAATGACAAGCAAAACAAGAATGACGCAAATCTGCGTTTAACAGCCCGATGCTACTTAGCACGCAACACGAAACTATGCTACAGCACCCCAATATAAAAACAAAGCATATGGCAGTGATCTACAGGAGATGCTTAACAAAAGAGGAACACTGAGCTACGGCTAAATCACATCATAACATGTTCAAACAAGCATGGTGAAAGTGTTAAAAATATCAGGTTCACAGACTTAGTGAAAATACTAGCATGCCAGAAATTAACATCAGGCAGGCATGTTTAGAGCAAGCAAACAACATGCTACAGGAACTTATAATAGCAAAACAAGGCATGACATGATTCTACTCAAAGCATATATCAATAGTCCCTTACTGACCATAAGCCAAAAAGGACTCTAAGAAATGATGGCACCCATGTAAACATAGCAAGTTTTATTACAGATTTCAGACTTGACAGAAAAACTGGGCATGGCGAAAACAGATATCAGGTAGGCATGTTCGTGAGCTCTATGCACTCACTACAGAGCATCTCATGATAAACTAAGCATACCCCCATCAAGAAGACATGGCATAGAAGCTATACATGGCAAGAACAACATCATAGCATACACGGATCAACTACAATGACCTCGTGAAAATTGAATCTCATGCAAACAGTCTGCCAGGAAACATTTTCAAGCAAAAGTAGAGCACGAAAATGACATGCTAGACTACTCCATAAATGCCAACAAAGGCATGGATGGATAGAGCACATCCATATGTTCAAAACACCCTTACTGATCATGCTCAAAAAGGGCATAGATCTCTCTGTAACAACATGAACATATGGCATAAAAATAACAGCAGGACAAGACTTAGTGAAAACACTAAGTTCCTGAAATCAGCAACATCATCATCCCTACTTTGCATGCTTGTTCTAGTCAACACATAACTCACAAAAATACATGGCAAACACCCCTGTAAAGATGGCATGGCAAAGTTCAACTCACATGTAGGACTCAAGTTCATAAGGTGCACACATAAATCATGGTAAAAATGACAAAAGAGCTCGAGATGATAAGATTCTGGAACTAACGATCTGAAGCCAACTTCCAACAGCATTTCGGGCATCAAGATGAGCTCAAATGCAAATGATGCAATGGAATGAAATGATGCACTCTTCGAGGCGAACAATTTGACATATTATACCCCCAAAACGGAGCCACGGTTACGGAGATGTGATGCGTGGAAAATGCCACGAAATTAAACACAGAAATAGGACTTAGTGGAATTTTGGGGGAGGAAGAAGTCAACCTTCCTGTAGATCGGATCCGGATCGGGGTCATCGCCGGAGTTCGAGGTGGCGGCGGCCGGCGAGGGAGAGGTCGCCGGAGGAGGGAGCTGGCCGGAGGAGGGCTGCGGCGGCCGGATCCGGCCGCCGGGCGGCGCGGAGCGCGCGCGGCCGAGGCGAGGAGGGCTGGGGCGGCGGAGCTCCGGCGGCATGGGCGGCGGGCGGCGGCAAGGCAAGGCGCGCGAGAGCGGGCGGCGGCGGCGCGCGGCGGCGGGAGTAGGAGCGGGCGGCGGCGGCGCAGCAGCAGACCATGCGGCGCGTTCGGATGGGCGGCGACGCAGCCCGCGGCAGACGGCGGCGGGCGCGGCCGGAGAAGTGGACTGGCGCGGCGGCGGGCGGCGCGCGGCCGAGGCAGACAGGCGGCGCTGCTGGACGGATTGGCGGGGGCCGGGCGGCGGGCTCGGCGGGCTTCGCGGCGCTTGGCGACGCCACGTGTCGCTCTGCGATTCGTCTCGCGGCGGCGGGCGGACGTGTCCGGCCGGGCGACGTGTCCGGCGCGGGCGACGTCTGGCGCGCGAAGGACGTGTCCGCGCGCGAGGAAGAGGGGCTAGGGGACTCAAATGGGGTGTAGTTTTCCACACGATCGTGATCGAACGACCGAGGGCATGGAGGTGACTTAGATGGGTTATTGGGCTGCTTTGGAGGGGTGTTGGGCTGCAACTCAAAAAAGGCCTTTGCGAGAGTGCGGTTAACCGTTGGAGTACCAAACGAACTCCAAATGACCCGAAACTTGACAGGTGGTCTACCGGTGCTATACCAGGGCCACTTGGCAAGGCTCGGTCCATTCCGAGAATGTTCCACACCCGCACACGGAAAGGAGACAAGAGGGGTGCGCCGGGGAACATAGGAGTGTCGGATTGCAAAACGGACTACGGGGAAAATGCTCGGATGCATGAGACGAACAGGTATGCAAATGAGATGCACATGATGGCATGATATGAGATGCATGACATGGACAAAAATGCAAAATGAAAACAAAACCCAACCACGGAGGGAATATCATAGAACATATCCGAAAATGGCAAGAGTTGAAGTTACAACTATGGAAAGTTACATCCGGGGTGTTACAGGTTGGCTTGAGATTCTTGTAGTTTGGCATCATTTGGATCAAAGTGCACACGGTGTCATACTTTCCATCCAAAGCTCTGAGAATCTTCTTGATGATGAATCGGTCGGTCATTTCTTCGCTTCCTAAGCCGACAATCTCATTTGTGATGAGAGCAAGCCTAGAGTACATTTCAGCGACTCCTTCACCTTCCTTCATCTTGAACTTGTCAAGTTGACCTTGAAGAACATCTAGCTTTGATTCCTTCACGGACTCGGTACCTTCGTGCATTTCAACCAAAGTATCCCAAATCTCTTTTGTATTCTCAAGACGGCTGATTTTGTTGAACTCCTCGGGACACAAGGCATTGAAGAGAATGTCACAAGCTTGAGCATTGTTTTGCAACATCCGCAATTCTTCCGTTGTAGCTTCACGATCCGAACTTTTCCTTCCTCAAGAATTCACCTTGCATACCAACACAAATAATGCCCCATGCGGCTGGGTTATGGCCAAGAATATGCATTTTCATTTTATGCTTCCAACTAGCAAAGTTTGTACCATCAAAGTAAGGACCTCTCTTAAAATTACCCTCACTAGACGCCATACTCTCCTAGGTTGTGAAACCAAGCTTATGGAGTCCAATGCAATGGAAACCAATACAATGGAGACCAAAGCTCGATACCACTTGTAGAATCAAAAGTATGTCTAGAGGGGGTGATTAGACTACTTGACAATATAAAAATTCTGCCTTTTGACAAAGAACAGTTTTGGCGATTCACAATTATGATCAAGTCAAGCATCACCCTACACATGCAATTCTAGAGTATAGGCAGCGGAAAGTAAATTGCACATGTAGTAAAGAGAGAGGTGGAGAAGAGCAAACGCAATTTTGGAGACGCGGTGATTTTTCTCGTGGTTCCGATAGGTGGTGCTATCGTATTTCCACGCTGATGGAGACTTCAACCCACGGAGGGTAACGGCTGCGAGAGTCCACGGAGGGCTCCACCCACGAAGGGTCCACGAAGAAGCAACCTTGTCTATTCCATCATGGCCTACGCCCACAGAGGGCTAGCCTTACTCGGGGTATATCTTCACGAAGTAGGCGATCTCCTTGCCCTTACAAACTTCTTGGTTCAACTCCACATCTCGACGGAGGCTCCCAAGCGACACCTAACCAATCTAGGAGGCACCACCTCCAAAAGGTAATAGATGGTGTTGATGATGATGAACTCCTTGCTCTTGTGCTTCAAATGATAATCTCCCCAACACTCAACTCTCCTCACTGATTTGGCTGTGGTGGAAGAAAGGATTGAGTGGAAAGCAACTTGGGAAGGCTAGAGATCAAGCTTCATATGGTGGGAGTGGAGCAACTTGATCTCAACACAAGGGTAGGTAGTTCTCTTCTCGTAAATGTAAGGTAGGAGTGGTAGTTCTTTCGATAGCTCTCTCCACGAATGAAGAGGGGGTGGAGGGGTATTTATAGCCTCCACACAAAATCCAACCGTTACACATTTGAGCAATCTCGGTGGGACCGAAGTTGACAACTCGGTGAGACCGAAAGTTCAAATAATGTGAACGTTGGGATTTTCGTGGGACCGAAAATACAATCTCGGTTAGTCCGATTCGTGCAATGACAAGAGCATGCCAATTTCGGTGGGACCGACTTCATCATCTCGGTGACACCGATTTGATGACGTAGGTTCTGAAGCTTGGCAACTCAAGTTTCGTGAGGCCGAGTTCGAATCGGAAAATCCTAGTTTTCTAGGGTTTGGCTTTATGGCTGAGGTGGTTCATCTCGGTGTGGTGAGTTTGGAATATCGGTGGGACCGAGATTACTTATGAGTGTATATGGCGGTGAAAGTTGCCGATAGTTTAGGAGATGTATCACTAAGCACTTGAGCAACCAGATCATCATCATAACCTCATCCCCTTTAATAGTATTGGCTTTCCTATGGACTCAATGTGATCTTGGATCACTAAACCAAAAATGGAGTCTTGAGCTTTTGCCAATGCTTGCCTTAGCATTTTGAGGGGTCCACATCTTCAGTCCTTGCCATACCCATATCACTGAACTTTCTGAAATGATTCTCAAGTAACTATTAGTTCAATGATATATATGTTGTTATTAATTACCAAAACCACCCGGGGATTAGTTGCACTTTCAAGAATTTATAAAAATCGCCTATTCACCCCCCCCCCTCTAGTCGATATAACGCACTTTCACTTGGCACTTGGGGGCTAATGCATATTGCTCGCGTTTCATTATTGTTTTATGATGACCCGATTGTGCTGTAAATAGCCACAGCCGGCTCATGGGGGCTACACAAGTAAGCTTTCATTTATAAACAATGGTGAACAGTACCAGTTCATTCATGCTGATTAAACCGGCCCTTGGGGGCTACGGATACAATTGTCAAAGACCTGGTTTAACTCGGATGGTGCAAGCCGGATTTTGAAGGATTCTACTAAGGATGCTATTTATACTCATGGTTATTCTAAGTGTACAGCATATTCAATCCTATCATACACAGTAGACTTGGGGGCTGACAGGATATGCATAACTCATTAAAGCAGGAGTTCATACCTCATATTTTTGATGCATCTGCTTCACCATGTCAACTTCAAGGTCGCGGCTGGTATGCACTTGGTTAAGATAACCAGCGAATACTTCACTAATACTCAATTGAGAGTAGTTGGTAACGTCAAATCTCACTTTTCGCTTCTCAATATATTCTTCTTTGGCGGAGTGTTTGGCCAAGACAATAGGTTTTCCCGGCTCTTTGAAGCCGGTGCTAGTGATCATCATGTCATCGGCATGTGTTCCAGCTGGTTTAATTGGGCTTGATGATTCAGTATTTAAAGGATTGTTGTCTGTCTGGTCAACGAAAATGTCAGGAATTTCTGGTGGAACGTCATGAATAGGTTCTTCTCGTTGTGGAACGGAGGTGTCGGACGCTGGAATTTGTTGCTCCGGTTCAAGGACTTTGGGGTCTTCATCCGGCTTGATCACCTTCGCCTTCTTGCTAGTTTTTGCTTTTCCACTTCATGAGTTTTGAGAGGTAAATACAAGGATAAGAGCCCAAGGAGGAAGAAAATAATAAGTAATTGTTGTTACCCGGGGGCAGTTTTGAAAGCCGATAGCTGGGTCCGTGATGAGTCACCAGAAGAGGAGCGAGAAGTCTCCTGACAGTTTGAATCAGACGAATTAAGTGGCTGGCGAATGAGACCCGCCAGAGGATAAAAAGAGTTTAAATTTGGAATGACCTCGTTTCGATGTTTTCGTGGAGCTAGAGTATTTGGTAAGCTGGAGGGTAACTCTTCACCTCTGCTGGTCCGAGTTTGACACCGGCTCTCATGCTGCTGTTGCTTCAAAAGAAAGTGAGGATCCAAATGAGCTAAGGGGTGTGAAAAGCTTACTTTTCGGGTTACCCGTCAAATTTTCTGTCTTGGCAAAGGCTCTAAGTCGGAGGAAATGATAGTTACCTCTTCTTCGACCGCTTGACTGGCCCCCGTGTCATTGTCATCCTGATGATAATCAGTGTCAATAAGATAGTTGAAAAAGGAGCCAAGGGAATCAAGAGCTACCTCCGACTCATAGCTTTCGTCCAGTTCAAACATCTCGGAAGCGCTTAATTTCTTGTTGTTCCTCTTGGCGGTTCTCTTGACGGCTTTCTTTTGGCCCTAGCTTTCTTGTCAGCTTCATGGTCATATTCCTTATTCCAAAAATCGGATTCAACCTGTGAAAATCATCAAAGGTTGAGTTAATAGAACATTTGAATGATAAGGTAAAAATAAGTGATTTAGAGACTCACATATGGTGTCGGGTTAAGTTCGCAGAAAGGGTTCAATCCCACTTTGCTGCAGTCTTCTAGGCTCTCGTTCAAAAGGGTCTTCGTCATTTCATTGGCTGCATTATCAGTTAAACAGTCGGAGCTGTGGCGCAGTGGATCTTTTGCATCACCCGTATAAGTGCACATTAAGCCGGATCGATGGCTCAAGGTTATGATTCGCCAAGAAACCCAGCACCGAACCAAGTCAACTCTGGTTAACCCATTCCCTAGTAGGGCTTTGACCTTCGCAATAGTGGGTGCAAGTTGCGCACGTTCAGTAGCGGTAAGCTTTTCAGGAAGATGATGTTTTGGATCAAGTTGCTAGACACGGTAACCCGGTAGTGGATTCTCATCAGTCAGAGAGGTGTCTTTATAATAAAACCATGTCTGGTTCCAATCTTTGGGGTGGCTTGGCAGGTGAGCATAGGGGAAGATAACATGTCTTCTCCGTTGAATTGAGACCCCGCCAAGTTCTAAGCTGAGGCCATTGGTAAATTCATTCTGCCGGTTCAGATAAAAATATTCCCTGAAGAGTTCAACACTGGGCTCCTCTTGAAGGTATACTTCATAGAATACTTGAAAGTTACAGATGTTTAACACGGAGTTGGGTCCGATATCTTGAGGATGCAGTTGAAAGAAGTGCAGAACATCTCGGAAAAACTTGGATCCAGGCGGTGAGAAGCCCCGGTTCATATGATCAGTAAAAACAATGACCTCACCATCTCACGGCTGAGGGTTTTTTCTCATTTGGCTTGGGAGCATGCCAATGCAGGACATCTTTTGCGGGTAAATAGCCAATTTTGGCAAAGTCTTCGTGCGTATTATTGGTGACAATGGAAGGAACCTAATTGCATGAGGTAACTGTCTTCGGCATCGTAAGAGAAAAAACCTAAAAGAAATATGGCCGGTTTAAGTTGATTTGCTAAGCCGGAAATAAAAGTCAACATTATATATTGGCGGCTTAAATGGGGCCTAATGACATATGACTAGCTATAACTGGTGAGGTAAGTCGCCATGACAATACTGATGGTTAAGATCTATCAAGAAGAAAAAATTCTGCGAAGTGTTGGATAAACAGGTTTTACAGATTGGTGCAGCCTATTTTGGATCTGACGCTATACGGAAAATAAAATAAATCAAAACCTAGTATCCAGCAGCGGAAGAACTAGCATGTTGGCAGGATTTTTGCATCTGAGAATCATATTCGGTGATTAAGAGAAGGTATAGAAACAGATTCCGCATATTCTAAAGGTCACCTTTGGATCTAAGTAAGGATTAAGTAGAGGTATAATGAAGAACGATGAAGAACTCCGAAAAACTTCAGTAACCCTAATGGAGATCTATGGCGAGGAAGTTAAGATGCTTACTGGGTCCGCTGAGCAACGGAGAGGCGCCGCGTTTCTCTGATCTCGTTCAGGGCGATGCAGCGGCCGGAGTCGAGGAAGTTGGCGAGGTCGGCGACGGCGGTGTTCAGATGCGCAGATGTGTCGCGAGGTTGAAGACGAGAAGGCAGAGGGGGGAGAGTGAAAAGGAACCCTTGGCCCTATTTATAAGGCTAGAAAGGATAAGTGACATGCACGGGAATCGAGGAGACCAAAAAATGGATATGTGACGGAGCAGACGCCTGTAAGTGCATCTAGTGCCCCTTAGTGATTTTGGTGTATTGAAGACTTATAGGTTAGGTAACTGATGCGTTTGTGAGTGTACACGGGTTTATAAGTCTATGAGGAGTTTGATATTTACAGAGAAAGTTGACCCCAAAAAATAAAGTTCTTTGATTGAAGACTTTGATATTCTGAAGACTTTCTGAAGACTTTGAAAGTGAAGAAATTGGTGTGACCTTGAAGACTTGATATTCATTCGAGGAATATGAAGCGTGAAGACTTTTGTTTTCGTAGTTTCATTTTCTCTTTCTTGAGTCATAGGAAACACCGTACTGTTAAAGGGGGTCGAGGAAATACTAAGGAAAAATTTCCATGTGATGCTCAACTCAAAATCCTACACATACCAATCCCTTCAAGTGAAGCCATTGAAATCTCATACAGCTTCAATCAAATTCTTGAAAGGATGAGACGCAGTTCTTACAGTCGTGATGACTTTCCTTTGATCGAGGAGTTAGGAATTCGCCAGTCGAATTACCTACACATGGAGGAACATGATAGCCCCGAGGAATTTGAGAGTCAAATTTCCGACCGTTCTTTGTCTTCTTGTACGGCTGTCCCAAAATATCTTATCCACCTAACGGTCATATCATTGAAGGGCATTTATGTCTTATCATGTCGGGCTGCTCCCTAGGCTATAAATAGCCGCCCCCTACAACCACTAGCTGGTTGGCTGCTCCGAGAGAACTTCACTTGTCATTTGAGAGCAACCCATCCTCCGAGGACTTTGAGCGAAAATCATCAAGTGAGGAAAATCCCAAAACCAAACCCCCACAAACCCAAAGTGATTGAGCATCACTAAAGAAATTGATCCTGTGCGGATCCGACGCTTGTTACCTTTGAAGATTGTGCTTCTTCCAGACGGTTAGGCGTCAAGGTCTAGAGCATCCAAGAGGAATTGTGGATCGCCGAGTGACCAAGTCTGTGAAGGATTGGAAGTCACCTGAAGACTTACCACGAGTGATTGGACGAGGCTGCGTGGTCTTAGTTCAAGGAGAATCTGATGAGGATGGGTGTCCCGAGTTGCGGCTCGAGATCGGGTGTCCGGACTGTGTGTCCTCGAGTTTAAATACTCGGCCGCTCCAACCAGACGTATAACCGAGACAGCAGCTTGGAACTGGTTTACCAAATCATTGTCTTCACCAACTAATCTGTTCTATTTCCTCAACTCATTCATTTCCTCATTCTTGTGTTGAATGTTGTTCATATATGTGCTTGAAGACTTTGATCAAGACTTTCACAAATTCCTCGCCCAATTTCTTCATCTGTTTGTCTTCATCTTGTTATCCTGTGTTTACGCTTTCCGTACTCTGTTTTAGTCTTCATTTCGTCATGCCGACTATGTGTGTATCCCGTTATGTTTACTTCGAGTACATATTCGGTGCAAGTAGTTCTTCGCTAAGGAATTTCCTCACCGCAAATTCCTCGATGAAGAATTCATAAAATCGCCTATTCACCCCCTCTAGTCGATATAACGCACTTTCAATTGGTATCGAGCAAGGTACTCCTTGTTCTGTGTGATTTTGGTTTAACCACCGAGTTCTAGTTATGTCGACCGCAGTATGAAGAAAGTGACATGCCCTATCTTTGACGGTCATGACTATCCCAAGTGGAAGGCCATGATGAAGAAGCGCCTCATGGCAAAGAACAGCGAGTGTGGACCGTCAATCGAGATTGGTCTTCTTGATCTATGCAAGATGGCGAATCTGATGATATTCGCAAGTACACTCGACTTGATATCATAGCGAAGGATATCATCTGCTCATGCCTATCCCGAGACCAATTCGGGCGAATTATGCATCTCGGCAATTCGAAGCTCATCTGGGACCGAATCTCTGATGTCTACGAAGGTTATCGAACATGTCATGATCCCTGGTTTGAGGACTTCAGGGAATCTCTCAAAACGATGAATTTCGAGCCAGAATCATCATCGTCTGCATCTTGTCTTATGGCAAACGGTGCTGAGGTAACCGAATGCTCCTCATCCGAATCTGATAACGATGAATCTGACGATGATGAATCTGATGATGACATTGAATCCTGCTATACTAAACTCATTTGTGTTGCAACTAAACAACAAACGGTTTTAGAACAAACTCAAGATATGCTAGAAAGAAGTGATAATATGTTGCGCAAGGAAATGGATCAGTCAAAAGCATTGGGTGAATGTCTTCAGAGAATTCACTCCAAGTTTGACGCCCTTCAAGATCAACATAGTACCCTCTTGACTGATCATGAGAAGCTTTCTCTTGAGGCTCTTCAAAGAAAGGAAGATCTTGAAAAGCTAAGAGTGTGTTATGAAGATCTTCAGAAGGAGCGCGATTCATTACTAGCTCAACAAATCAGCGCTTCTCAGGAAGAATTTGTTCCTCCATGCTTAAAGTGCATTGAACGTGAATCTGCTAATTCTTCACCTGAATGTTCAAATGCTTCAAATGTTACAAATTCTTCATCTGTCTCGCTATCACTAATTCCTCATCCGAGGACATTGCTAGTATCACTTGACAATGCAGGGCTGAAGGAATTGTACATTACAGAGCATGTACAAAAGCCTCAAAGGGCATCGACACTTTGTGATGTGCTCAAAAGCGATTCTCAACGAAACCCTAGGAAAGAGGGTATTGCCTTTGAGAGGAAACTCAATGCCGATGGAACATATTGGAAGCCCGAGCGGTATCCCAAAACCTCATGGGTTCTTTGCAAAGGGACCTCCAGTTGATCAATCTAACTTATCCGGCTTTACATGTGAATCTCCTCATTCTTCCGATAAGTCATTTGACTCAACTATAAACTGTTCAAAAATCGAATGGTGAAGTATTTGCTAGATATGTTGGCACTAATCGCAGAACGGTTCCCCTATGAAGAAAATCTGGGTTCCCAAAAGCTGTGTTGAAAGTCCTCGGTGAATGTCCTCATGACACCACCGTGAAGAACAGAACCCCAGATCAAATTCTTCATATGGACCAAACTCTTCATATGGATCCAAGTCCTCATACGGACCAAATTCTTCACGAGGATCAAATTCCTCAAGCGGATCAAAGTCCTCATATGATTATCATCGTCTTGACAAATCGCCTTGCGAGGTAGAGCTAAGGGCTATGAATATGTGCATTATTCTTCAAACCATTATGTTCATAAGTCCTCGAAGAATCACTCGCTTATTCATATGCTTACCCTAACCCTCCTATGCTAAGCGAAATGGTTTGGCATCTTTGCCTCCTTTTTCACATGGTGCTCGCAGGATGATGAACTCTTTGCCACCCCTCCGATGTGGGTGGTGAAGAAAAAAACTAATCTCTTCTGCAGGTCGGGTCTCGGGCGTGCTCTAACATCTGAAGAATTTCTTTGGGGACTGACATAATGCCCGAAAGGACGCAGTAAATCATGATGAAATGAACTTTCATTTCACACGTCCTCATCTTGCTATATCATTTCTTGCTTGATGAAATTCATCTGATGAACTTGACGTCATATTCTTCACTCATGAAGCATATGAGATTGTAAGTTATACTAATTCATCTGCAGGATGATCAACCCAAAACCACTGAATGGGTCCTCGATAGTGGATGTACAAATCACATGAATGGTGACAAGAATCTATTGATGGATGCTCCTTATCACCGTCACCTCTGAAGCATATCATCTTTGCCGACAAAGGAAAAGTCGTATTGGGTCTTGGTAAGGTTGCTATTTCTAAGGATAAGCACATGGACAAAGTCATGCTTGTTGAGTCCTTAGGATACAATCTCATGTCAGTCTCAATGCTCTGTGATCTTGATATGGTTGTTGTCTTTGGCAAATATCGTTGTGTAGTGATTATGGAAGTGACAATTCCAAAGTCTTCGGAGGCTTTAGGAGAGGAGATCAGATATTGTTGATTTCTCTCTGGGACCACAACCAGCCGTGTGTCTACTTGCAAAAGCTTCAGAAGGCTGGCTATGGCATCGACGACTTGGTCATGCAGGCATGAGGAATTTGAACACGCTTGCGAAGAAGAAGCATGTTGGCATTGAGAATGTCAAATTCCTCAAGGATCACTTATGCGAGCATGTGAAGCCGAAAAAATGACCAAGGCCAAGCATCCAAATAAGACTATCATGACCACTACCCGTCCATTGAATTGCTTCACATGGACCTCTTGGACCTAACCATTATTCAGCGAATCACAAATGATGCATCTTTATATGGTTTTGTCATTGTTGATGATTATTCTCGATATACATGGGTACACATTGTTACTTACAAACATGAAGTGCGTGAAGTCTTCAAACGATTTTCCTCGAGGGCTTCAACCAACTTTGGTGTGAAGATCAAGCATATCGAAGTGACAATGGGCCCGAGTTCAAGAATTCTGGTCTTGATGCCTATCTTGATGAACTTGGTATTACTCATGAATTATCTGCTCCTTATACTCCTCGTGAGAATGGCGTCGTGGGCGCAAGAACGAAACTCTTGTTGAGATGGCTCGCACTATGCTTGATGAATACAAAGCGCCTCGGCGCTTTTGGATTGATGCAATTGATACTTTGCCACATCATCAACAGAGTATATCTTCACAAATTCTTCAAGAAGACGCCTATGAACTCCTCAACGACAAGAAACCCAATGTGAGTTATTTCAAAGTCTTGATTGCAAAATGTTGGATTAGAGATCCTCACCACAACTCTAAATTTGCATCGAAAGCACATGAAGGTTTTATGCTTGGTTACGGAAGGACTCGCACACCTACTGAGTCTTCAACATTGTTCTTCACAAGATTGTTGACATCTTTGTAGATGTGCGGTTCGATGAAACTAATGGCTCGCAAAGAGAGCACCTACCTACGTGTTAGATGAACCAGCACCGAGGATGCTATCAAGCTCAAGGCAACCGAGAATGTCATTCCTCTTGAAGAATCTGTGAAGAATTCATTCCTGTTCATGAAGAACGTCGAGTGATGCACGAAGAACATGATGAGGAAAATGGTCTCAAGAAAATGCTGATCAAAATCCTCGTGACAACCAACTCATCCACGCGTTGCAAAAGAAGTGCAAGTGGAGAAGATCATCGATGACATTAGCGCACCAGTCCCTCACACGCTCAAAAGCCTCACACTTATCTAACTTTTGTGGGCACTATGCTTTTGTCTCTATCTCGAGCCCACTAAGGTAGATGAAGCATTTCGAGCCGAGTGGATTCAGGCTATGCAAGAAGAATTACATCGATTCGAGTTGAACAATGTCCGAATTGGTCAATCGCCTGATCCTTGCAAGCATAATATCATTGGCACAAAGTGGATCTACCGCAACAAGTAAGATGAAAATGGCCTTGTGGTGAGGAATAAGGCACGACTAGTAGCTCAAGGCTACACACAGGTTGAAGGCATTGATTTCGATGAAACTTTTGCACCTGTTGCTAGACTTGAAGCTATTCGCATTTTACTTGCCTATGCTAACCATCATGATATCACCTTATATCAAATGGATGTGAAAAGTGCATTCCTCAATGGTAAGCTTGAGGAAGAAGTATATGTTGCTCAACCCCCAGGTTTTGAAGATCCCAAGAATCGTGACAAAGTCTTCAGACTCAATACGGCCCTCTATGGCCTCAAGCAAGCCCCTCGGGCGTGGTATGACACATTGAAGGAATTCTTCGTGAAGAATGGCTTCACACCCGGTTCACTCGACCCTACTCTATTTACTAAGTCATATGATGGTGAACTGTTTGTGTGCCAAATATATGTTGATGATATTATCTTTGGCTGTACTAACCAATGATATACTGATGAATTTGCCTATATGATGAGTGAAGAATATCAAATGTCTATGATGGGAGAGTTGAAATTCTTCTTAGGTCTTCAAATTAAATCGAAATAAAATGGCATATTCATATCTCAGGAGAAATACCTCAAAGATGTACTGAGGAAATTCGGCATGCAAGATTGCAAAGGCGTCAAAATTCCTATGCCCACAAATGGCCATCTATGCACTAATGAAAATGGTATTGACTTCGATCACAAGGTATACCGCTCCATGATTGGTTCTTTATTGTACTTATGTGCATCTAGGCCAGATATAATGCTTAGTGTTTGCATGTGTGCCCGATTTCAAGTGCACCAAGGAATCACACCATAAGGTCATGAAACATATTCTTGATATCTAGCTCACACACCAACACTAGGATTATGGTACCCCAAGGGCTCTGCTTTTGATCTCATTGGATATTCGACTCGACTATCTTTGGTGATCGTGTGGACGCAAGTCAACATCGGCACTTGTCATTTCTCGACGATCTTTGGTCCGTTGGTCCTCGAAGAAACAATCGTATCATCGCTTCATCTCTTCTGAAGCTGAATACATTGCTGCTGGCTCATCTTTGTGCTCAAGCGCTTTGGATGAAGCAAACCCTCAAGGACTATGGCGTCAATGTGAAGAATGTGCCTCTCCTCTGCGACAATGAGAGTGCCATCAAGATTGCTCACAACCCGCCAAAGCACTCAAGACTAAGCACATCCAGATTCGTCATCATTTTCTTCGTGATCATGTGTTGAAGGCGATATCTCCATCGAGCATGTGAAGATCAAGAACAGCTAGCTGATATCTTCACTAAGCCCTTGGATGAGAAGAGATTTAGCAAGTTGCGGTGTGAGCTAAATATCTTAGAATCTTGAATGTTCTTTGAAAAGGACACACATCCTAACCCTTATGCGAGAATTGATGACTTAGACGTGCAACACATGAAGAAATGTTTTCCTCAATCAATGAAGAATAACATTCTAAGTGTGAAGAAATTAATGAAGAATCGATTCTCGAACCCTCGACAATTGTACGCGTGTCTGAAATCATCATTCTTATCTGGTGAGCTACGCCACCACAAAAGTTGAAAATCTTCAATTTGAGTTTTCCTCATTTTGAAATTCCTCGGTGTTTCAAATTCTTCAACTTTGCAAAATCTTCAATGTTTCCGTCGTTTTTCTTCATTGGCTACATATCTATATGAGTTTATGTCCTCTCTGAAGATTCACTTATTGCTATTTCTTCAAGTTGTGATTTCTGCTAAGTGAATGTGATCGGACCCTTCCCCCCTCTATGCTATACTCAATCCAATCTATTCACAAATTCTTCATGTGCGTTCTGATTGAAACTCGTTCAAAGTCTTCACTGTGTCCTTGACAGCTGAAGAAATTGCGAACGAAATTTTTAAACAAATCTTATCCAAGTTTTCGGTTTTACCGCTCGAACCGTTCCGCATCCCACGATGCATTAGTTCAATCACCCACGATCTTACACGATCTCATCTGCACAGTACGTGGGTGACATATGTCGCGTGAAGAAGAAAGGGCAGGGGCATGTTCGTCCCAAAATCTTCGGGCGAACAGTTTTCACCGTGGCTATAAATACCCCTCTCCCTTCCATTACTTCATTTACTTTGCTCGTCGCTGTCTCTCGCTCGAGCTCTCCTCAAACCCTAGCGCCGCCGCTACTCCATCGCCGCCGGTGAGGAAGAGCTTCACTGCCTCGACCTCATCGTCGTCGTACTCGCGCCGGCCGCGGAATTCTTCACTCCGCCGCCGCCGTAGCCGTCTCCCTCTGCCAAGTTAGGGCGTGGGAGATCTAACATGACGAACTTCACTACAGCTTCACTCCTGTTAAGGTGCTCTTGATTCGGGTAATTAAAAGTCACTTTTATTACTCGCGTTGATTCTCAAATCTTTACGAAAATCTTCAAAGGTGTTTTTGTTCTTCAAATCTTCACATATGAACACCTCACACACTGTATGCTCTTGATTTATCTCCCTAAGCATTCATTTCTTCAAGATTCCTCAATTGTGCGGATTTTCAATCTGTACAACTCTGGAACCTGAGACTAAACGCTTAGTGAAATTCCTCAAGGCTCAACTGGTCAAAATCCTCAAAACGTGTTCTTTTGAAAAATCATCTGAGAACGCATATGACCTCTCCAAATTCCTCGCACCTACACTCTGTTCACAGGTACTCATGTCCGCTGCTGAATCACTAGGTTCTCATCAACTTAACTCATTTGCAGCGTTCCTCGAAGAAAAACTGCATACTTCTTCAGAGTGCTCTATTGTTCAAATTCCTCATCTGAAGAAAATGGCAGATGGCAAGAGACCGCAGAAGGGAGGAAAGAAACCAGAGGTCATGACTGCTTTTGTGATTCCTGAGGAAATATACAAAGATTACTGCACACCTGATGAATCCAAGTTTGGCAAGGAGACCAAAAACCAGCGCAAAGTGCGCATACAAAGGATAGAAAGAAGATGGGCACGCGAATGGAGGGAATACCGCTATGTTACTCCCAAGTACATGAGGAAATTCGCTTTAAACCCTCCATGCCCAAGAGCTCCACTGCACTGCCAAGTCACGACCCCACCAAAGATCAAGCGTGGTGAAGACTTTCCTGAAGAATGGTCCAGGCGCCAAGCCAAATTGGCAAGACAGGCCAAGGAGGCAGTGAGGAAATTCAATGAGGATTCTGCTGCTGCTGCTGCCGCTGAGCCCTCGGTCAAGCCGAGGAAATCAATGCCGAAGAAGCCTGCTCGCAAGCCAAGTGCTTCACCGTCAGCGCCCTCACGGCAAATTCCTCAGACTGCTGCTGCTCACTCCAAATCCTCAGCAGCTCCCTCCAAGTCCTCAACTCCTGTGCATCTGGCTACATGTCAAAGGACTCAGGGATTCTCAATTGCTTCGTGTCTCAAAGAAGTTCCTCACCGCACCAATGTCCTCAACAGCCCCACTCTGCTGAAGACAAAAGCAACAATGGGCGCGGTCCTCGCCAAGTCCAAAGAAGAAACAGTTGCATTCAACGTGCCCTCTGATGATGAAGCCTCTGATGAAGAACTTGCAGAAATCATCAGAGACAGACTGACCAAGGCCGCTAGAGCCAAAAGAACAAATGTGCCTCTGCTTTTGGATCCGAAGAAGATCCTTGACTTCATCGACCTATGGCATCAGGATCCAAACACTCCCATACCGGATCTCGCCATCGACTCTGGTCAAAGTCATATGCTGAACCATTTCATCGCTGAAGAGAAATGGAAATTTGAAAAGGCTCGTGAATTAAAGAAGACACAAGCCAGAAAGGAGAAGCTTCTGAGGAAGAACATAGTCAACTTGACTCCTGAAGAACTTCTCAAAGCTCAATCTGAAATCCAGGCACTCAGCAAGGATTTCGATGCTTACAATGCTGATTGGCAAGGAGCCAAGGTGAGATTCGTCAATTTGACGAAGAAAATGACAACTATTGCAGCCCCATCGCAACAAGAAAATCCTCAGTGAAGACTCGCTCACCTCTTTGAAGAACATGCCAAGATCTTGCGATGACTTTCAGCGGCTTGATGAGAACACAAGTTCTGTGGCTGATGACTCCATTCCACCACGAAGAAATTCCTGGGCATCCACTAGTGGTGCGCTGAAGAAATCAAGGAAACAGGCAATCGCACTGATTGCGCTGAAGAAACTGTACTACGCCCTCGGCTCCTCCTGCGCCAACACCAACTCCAATTCTTCCTTCGCTTATGAAGTGAAGAAGACAAAGGCTGCAGAACGAGCTGCAGAAAAAGCGAAGGCATCACCAAGCGTCAAATTCTTCGCCGCAAACAAAATGAAGCCAATGACCAGCTCGCTTGAAAATCCTATTGATGCCATTCCCATCTCCTCCATGTCGCCTAAGGAAATTGTTCCTTATGGAGAAGATTACACGATCCCAAGCGGATCGATGAAGAAAATCAATCTGTTGCTACCTCGTAATAGCTTGATGAAGAAATTGAAGTGGAAGCATTCCTTCACCGCCATTGTTTCCTCACCCATGCCTCGGTTCATAGTCAAGAGGCGGTGTTGGGGAAATTGAAAAGAAGACGAAGACGTGGATATTGGGTGCACTACACGGTGATGAACGATGACTTTTGGGAAAGTCGGCATCCCAATACTCCTCTCTTCACTCCAATTCTACAAGTTCCTCGGTCCCGGCTACAACTATTCAATTGGGCTCAAGAAACTCATCCCACATCGTGCATCAATGAAGAAATTCCAGCCACTAGCGCCAAGAACCCATCTTGATCCTCAAATGCACAAGGAGAGGAACCAGAAATTCTCACTGAAGAACCCGAGATCGCGATTCACGAGGTTGTGTTGCAAATCATCGATATTCCTCTGCCCAAACCAAGAATCCGTTCTCGAGCAAGCAAAAATTCAAGGTGAAGACTTCTTTTACGAGCATGTGTTTTCACGCTTATAATCCATATGACTCTGCTCGTATGAGGAAAAGACGCTCGACTCCTACTCAAGCAAACTTCTATTCCTCGGTGTTGTTTGACAAGGACAAGATCTTGACCATGAGCATATTCCCCATGTGGATATGGAATCACCGCCGTGCTTGAGCCAAGATCGTGTTCTTCACGATGCGTGGACTATTGAATTTCAGACCGATATCTGTGGATCGAATGAAGAACTCATTCTTCGATTCTATGCCACCGCACATCACCGAGATGTCAAGATATCAATTCATGGGTGCTGGATTGGATGACGAGAATACTCACTACAAGGCACCAAAGAATCTGAATTGCTTCGTGTCCTTCCTCTTGATCCTCCCCATGAAACTGCACGTTGCATCTACAATGACCGTGAACTGTCGATCACTTTATGCAAGTGCTCATGAAGCCGTTGAAGCCAGGACAAGCCCCTCGAACCAAATTCCTCGTCAAGGATTTGTTGTATGTGCCTCGGACCGTCTATAGAATCTTGACGAAGACAATGAGTCCCATCAAAGGCCCCGACTCAAATGAAGAAGACGTCGTTGGCATCATGAAGAACATGCTTTTCAATATCATTCATGGCGTTCCTGTCAACTTCCATGATTTCTTCATGAGGACTCTGGCCAATGTTGCAATGTCACCTTTTGAGCTGAAGCCATATCGCCTTTGGATCATGCGATTCATAAGGGCAAGATCTTCACTAAACTACAAGGTGACACTCAAATCATGGCAGCTACTTGCCGCCTATTGAAGTCCTCAAGCGACCGGTTTCATCATCGATGATAAGGGCAAGGCAGCGGTGTGATTGATGAAGGCACTCGCCCATTGGATGGACAATTTCGCAAGGTTGCATCTTACTCCACCAATGACGATTCTCGCAACGCATGACACCGCCGCAAATACCTCAGCCAAGCAAAATCCTCAAGCCACAAAGACCGGTGGTGATGACCGATCGTGAGTTACTCCTCGGTCTTCATCGGAAGGTTGATCGCAATCGAAATAGGTGAAGCGCCAATTTGCTGCAATTCTTCACAACATGACCTCAACACATAATGCGGTGAAGAAAATCAAGACTATCTTCATGAAACCCTCAACCGCACTGGGCTGTTCTTAATCATGTCTATTCAGCGGAAGAATTGAAGACTATGGGTCTCCGTGAAGCATTTGACTGGTCTCGCACCACCTCCAAGAAATTCGAGAGAGTCAAAGTTCTGATTTGGTGGCTAGCTCTTATTCTTCATCGCGTGGCCGATGAATATGAAGATTTGGGCGACATCGCGGCAGCCCTACTTCAACATCAAACCCGACAACGCCGGCGCTCCTCCATCAACTTGAAAATCTTGATGGCGTTAGTCCTCGCCGATCCTTTTGGTCATTTGATGACAAAGGGGAGATATCTGAGTCGATCTTCAAGCGGGTTTATATTATATGCGTTTTATTAAGTTACAACTCGTTCTTCCAAACTTTTATTGGATCGAGTTGTAATCTTAAATCCGATGGTGCCTTGATACTTTTGATCGTGCTTTGATACATTTGATGCTCTGATGCTTTTGAAGCACTAAGCTCTAAATGTGATATTTGAGCTCGGAAACTTTTGATGTGATATTCTGCATGCTTATTCCTAGTCAACATTATTGCACGCATGCTGAATCTCATCAGGCACCATATTTCATCATGCATTTCAAATTCTTCATATTATATATCAAATGCGTGTATGAATTACAAGATATAGGGGGAGATCTCCATGATTCAATTCTTCAAATGTGCATTGCCTCAAAAGCAAATTCCTCACTACGCACATATTCAGGGGGAGTTCTTCTATATCTTGCAATCAAATTCCTCAATATCAGTATTTACACTTCATATGTTTATCCCCGTTGAAAACTTAACCTATGTTGTCATCAATCACCAAAAAGGGGGAGATTGTAAGTGCATCTAGTGCCCCTTAGTGATTTTGGTGTATTGAAGACTTATAGGTTAAGTAACTGATGCGTTTGTGAGTGTACACAGGTTTATAAGTCTATGAGGAGTTTGATATTTACAGAGAAAGTCGACCCCTAAAAATGAAGTTCTTCGACTGAAGACTTTGATATTCTGAAGACTTTCTGAAGACTTTGAAAGTGAAGAAATTGGTGTGACCTTGAAGACTTGATATTCATTCGAGGAATATGAAGCGTGAAGACTTTTGTTTTCGTAGTTTCATTTTCCCTTTCTTGAGTCATAGGAAACACCGTACTGTTAAAGGGGGTCGAGGAAATACTAAGGAAAAATTTCCATGTGATGCTCAACTCAAAATCCTACACCTACCAATCCCTTCGAGTGAAGCCATTGGAAATCTCATACTGATTCGACCAAATTCTTGATGTGACGCAGATTCTTCCGGTCACGATGACTTTGTTCGATCGAGGAGTTAGGAATTCGCGGTGCGAATTGCCTACACATGAGGAACATGATAGCCCCGAGGAATTTGAGAGTCAAATTTCCGACCGTTCTTTATCTTCTTGGCCGGCTGTCCCAAAATATCTTATCCACCTAACGGTCATATCATTGAAGGGCATTTATGTCTTATCATGTCGGGCTGCTCCCTAGGCTATAAATAGCCGCCCCCTACAACCACTAGCTGGTTGGCTGCTCCGAGAGAACTTGACACTTGTCATTTGAGAGCAACTCATCCTCCGAGGACTTTGAGCGAAAATCATCAAGTGAGGAAAATCCCAAAACCAAACCCCCACAAACCCAAAGTGATTGAGCATCACTAAAGAAATTGATCCTGCGTGGATCCGACGCTTGTTACCTTTGAAGAGTGTGCTTCTTCCAGACGGTTAGGCGTCAAGGTCTAGAGCATCCAAGAGGAATTGTGGATCGCCGAGTGACCAAGTCTGTGAAGGTTTGGAAGTCACCAAGACTTACCACGAGTGATTGGACGAGGCTGCGTGGTCTTAGTTCAAGGAGAATACGGTGAGGACTGGGTGTCCCGAGTTGCGCTCGAGATCGGGTGTCGGGATCGTGTCCTCGAGTTTAAATACTCACCGCTCCAACCAGACGCATAACCGAGACAATGAGCTTGAACTGGTTTACCAAATCATTGTCTTCACCAACTAATCGGTTCTATTTCCTCAACTCATTCATTTCCTCATTCTTGTGTTGAATGTTGTTCATATCGTGCTTGAAGACTTTGATCAAGACTTTCACAAATTCCTCGCCAATTTCTTGATCTGTTTGTCTTCATCTTGTTATCATGTGTTTACGCTTTCCATACTCTGTTTTAGTCTTCATTTCGTCATGCTGACTATGTGTGTATCCCGTTATGTTTACTTCTGAGTACATATTCCGCTGCAAGTAGGTCTTCGCTAAGGAATTTCCTCATCGGCAAATTCCTCAGTGAAGAATTCATAAAAATCGCCTATTCACCCCCCCTCTAGTCGATATAACGCACTTTCAACGCCTCAATCTTCGGAGCTTCATTAAAAGAAAATATTTATTAAGATTTAGGCTTTGTGTAATATTAATGACAGGTGACGTCACAGCGGGTTACCACAATCACAGGAGATGACGTCATGGCGGGTTATGAGATCTCGCAAGAATAAAGGAAGAAGGACTTTTCTAAGTGTTGAAGACTGACATGAACAAGTTCAAATCAATCTGGGGCCTAATGTTGGGGATATGACTATTGGGTATGACCCGCCCAGGAGGGGCCGGGTTATACCAATGGCGGTTCATCAATACAAAGCCCATGAAGATGTTGAAGATGGCGGTTCATGAAGCAAGGGCCCAAAGCCCAAAGGCGACTTAAGGCCCATAAGGGTAAACCACCATATGTGTATGACTTATATTGTAAGGCAAGTATAGTTAGTCACTGAGCCGGATACGTTGTTTATGAGCCGGCCAGGACTCCGTGAGTCGCTGGGCGTCAACCTGTGTATATAAAGGGACGACCCGTCGGCGGTTCAGGGCAACAAACAAGAGATCGAAAGCTAGGTCAAGCGGATTCGTTCCCTGGTAATCGAGGCATAAGCAATACCACATCAAACTGGATTAGGCCTTTACCTTCACTGCACGGGGCTGAACCAGTATAAACTTCATGTGTCCTTTGTCCCATTTAACCCCTTTAAGCTAACCTAGTTGCGATTGCTCCACGACTAAGCCCTCACACTAGGACATCTGCCGTGACAATTCCACGACACAGGCCATGCCACTTGAGCACCTCCGTCCCACACTAGAGGCGACCCCTCAATGGTTGCCAGACAAAAATTTTAATCCTCAAGGGGGTATGCGCCTTCCAAAGGGGCGCTGCCCACTGGATCATCGGTCTCCGACATAGTGCACGATACGCAAGGCCACAGTAAAATCTCCCGAGGGAGAGAGATGTCAATGCGCGTAGTCAGGGTCATTGGCCAGCACAGGTGGTAGGGTCGCCAATAGATTGAACCATTCCAACACCTTTGCCGGGTCCAATGAACGACGGTCCATTGTCCAAATAGTTTACTTCCGAACACGACATGTTAAAACCAATTATTTTTATGAATGTTTGTAAAAAATTATTTTTCATAAAAGACTAACTATTAAGAGATTTTTTAAATTAAGAGACTTTTGTTTGTATAATTGCATAGAGTTTCCCTGTAAATAAACGAAGGTAAAAGAATGGCCAGGTTCATACGCCACAACACGCAAGACGCAACCAGTATCACTGTATCAGGCCGGGTCAGACCCAGAACGCCCTGAGGCATCTCCCACAAACCCAGAACGCCCTGAACCAGAGAGGGGGGACGGGAGCTAGGGTTTTAGCCGCCGGCCATGGCCCTCTCCTCGTCTTCCTCCACCCTTCTCCGCCGCCTCCTCGGCTCCACCCCCCTTTCATCCTCCCGCTCCTCTGTACTTCGCGCCGCCTTCTGCTCCTCCTCCTCCGCGGCCCCCTCCCCCATCTTGCCACCCCCGTCGACCATCTTCGGCGACGACACCGAGGTCGCCAACGTGCCGCCGCTCACCACCCCCAAGCTTTTCGTCAGCGGTAACGATTTTTCTCCCCTCCCCACCCAACCCTCACAGCAACCTTTTCTTTACCACATCGCTACAAGTTAGTCTCAGGGAGAGGGCGAGCCCATTTTTTGGGTATGAATTGGGGATAGCTTTAGGTGTTTGCCATGTGTTCTAATCCTGTCCTAGCAAAATTAGAGCAATCAATGTAGATGCTCTCCGTGCAAATGAATTTAACTGTGCCACTTCTGGTCTATGATATGATATCTATGTGCATATCAGACGTGTCTTAGCAAGAACAACTGATATGCTGAGTTGGAGTAAACCATTGCGCTATCAATTAGATTGGTTTCTGAAATTGTTTCATTGGTATGGGCTTCTGCATCACCGAATCATACTACGGGAAGCTCCTATGTCGCATTTGTGTTATAGACTTTAATTACTGGTCTCAGTAATTACATGTTGCAAAACTGAAACTTTGCGAGTGTACGGTGGTAAATAGTAAGCCCTGCTTTGCGCTGTTTTTCTTTTCACATGCGCATGGTCACACATTTTATATGCAATGCAATTGCAGGGCTTTCAAGGCTAACGATGGATGAGAAGCTCAAGAGCGCGTTTGCTCCCTTCGGACAGCTTCTTGAAGGTACAAGGCTTGCTTTGGCAGTAATGTTTCAGTCAATGTTCATTGTCATTGCTCATTGTATCTTGTTTGTCATCTTGTTTGTCGTCTTGTGCAGCAAAAGTCATAACAGATAGAGTTTCTGGGAGATCAAAGGGCTTTGGTTTTGTAAGGTACGCGAGTTTAGAGGAAGCTGAGACCGCACGGCAGGAGATGAATGCCAAGTTTCTGGATGGATGGGTCATTTTTGTCGACCCTGCAAAACAAAGGGAGCAGAAGCCTGCTCCTCAGCCGGATACTGCTTCCTCGCACGCTGGCTTCACGATAAATAAAACCGTAGGATGGTGTGGTTAGTTGCTTAGGCTCTTGAGTCATATTCCTATAGATCACCTAGCAAGGGCATGGATATGTTGTTCTCGTGTGTTTAGGGTTATTAATCTGCTGTAAGATGCTTCTGATTGTTGTTCTAGCCATGGAAAGTTTATGGCATTACTACCTGTGTTAATACATAAAAAGGACAACGCTGTTCCTTTTTTGAGATAATAATGTTGCTCTTTGTGCCTTCACACGATTATATGTGAAAATCTTCATGTTGCTTAGATCTGTAGAAAGTAGCCCATTTCCACATTGCTAACATTTTGCCAATTTTTAGCTCAGAAACGCATCGCGGCTCAAGATGCTGTCCGGCCTTTTGATTATTGTTATTAAGAGACTCAAAGAGCTCGAAATTTTCCACCAAAAACGACCAGCTGACACAACATACTACTGCAACGGATTAACCTCTAAGATCTACTAAGCTGACTTCACAGGCTTGAAATGAGGCACCTAAAGCACTCGGACATGAGAGCATATAAGCTACAAAGCCCTATATACAAAGGTCGGGCTTCTAATCATCCATTAGAGAGCATAAGCTACAAAGCCTATGCACTCGGTTCTCCCATTGTAACTTGGTTACTCAAAATCTCGAGATCAGGTGCACACGGTTCTCCCATTGTAACTTGGTTACTCAAAATCTCAAGATCAGGTGCACGCGATTCTCCCATTGTAACTTGGAGATCAGGCTTGACAGCTAATGATTTCTGCATCAATGTTAGGCCCTCGAACATCACCAAGGGGTGTGCCTCTAGCAGTGACGACTTCTGGCAACAGGACAGCAATAGAAGTGCAAATTAAGTTAGCGCTACTGGAGTGATATCGATGATGTTAGATCAAGCTGGGCAGGGAAGCACGGAACCAAAAAAGAAGGGTACGTGATTACCTCTTGATCTGATAAAATGGTGAAGCCAAGTTTCTTGGACCAGATTGGTACCATTTCAGGATCAACGGGCGCCATAAGAAACTGAACATTCAGGGCTGTCAGATGTGTTTCGATTTGTCTCAAGAGAAGTCTGAAGTAGCCCTGCACAGAGACAGACCAAAACCTAAGGATATTAGTTGCTACACAGATGCGTTAAATTCATGACATTGGTTACATGAAGTATCAAACCAGTACAGTAAAAGCCTTCATTATTTGCTGGTCAATAGAAGAAAAAAAGAAGCAAATCTAAGGACCTAAGTTATAACAACCCACAGGTCCACTTCTAACAGTATATGCTCTAGAATCCATACAATTAGTTCTTGCTAATACCACTCTTGATCTTTTGTCTAAACCATATTCCAAGTTATTATACTAACAGAAAACTTTTACTCTTCTCTAGTGTTTAAGAACCTCATCATATACAGATGTACATTCTCCAGTTATAGTCCCAGCATCATTCTTAGCATACAGACATGAAAAGAAAAGGAATTACGTCTGATAACTGACGGAGTTCGCTATTGTGGACTAGATAATGTAAGTTCATTCCCACCTTTTTTCTGCACTCATTATGTGTAGCGACAAGGACAAGTTCTGCAACTTCTTCCGTGCGCACTTTCAGAATCGCAGCTGACACAACAAGTTTACTGCAATACGACCATACAGAGAAAAAAGGTATGCTTAACCAAAATAGTGTAAATAGAAAATACAAGCACTTGATTGCCTGTTCCTCTCCTGATTTCAAGTTCCAGAAACCAAACCATTAGCAGTTTATATTAGTTACACAAACGTAAAGACTTAAAATAGTAGTGTCATTGCTTTGCACAGACCAATTGAGCAAAACCTGCTAAAATAATATACATGACTTGACCAAAAAAGGTACCTGCTTGTGGTTAGTAGTGCACAATACATTCCTCTAAAATCATTTTTTCCTCCTACATCCGTGCTGCAAAAAATGCGGTTTAGTGTATTTACTTGATTTGACTATAGATGGACAGAAAAAATGCAGGCCAAATGCACATTGATGTAACTATTCATACACCATTTAAGAGTTGCAAATTTAGTCAAGAACTTACGCAATAACCATATCTCGTATGATATCACTTTCCGGGTCAGCTGTTTCCGGGAACGCAACCTATAAATACAGAGATTAACATGAGACTTTTGCAGCCTACAAGCAATATGACAGCCATGGCTGGGAAGTTTATCACTGGCGAAACAAGGTTTTAAGAAATAAAGCCATAAATCCCTCACAGAAAGAACTTACTTTGAAGATTCCAATAACCTGATCTATGAACTGCTGCACATCACGCCTCGGATTCATTCCACTTAAAAGATGCCAACAAACATTGGATCTTTTATGTCTGATCTTTTCCCGCTTATTTAGTTCTTGGTGCAAAGAAGCACGAAGTAACTGACATTTTTTACAGCAGAAGAAGTGACACTGCATATATTCTCTCAAAACATTCAGAGGTTCCTGAAATAGTCAATACAATGAGTCAGCAATGTCTTTCGTCATGATAAGCTCTCCGCCACATATGAAGGAAAGGTTAGTCACATACATTGTTTTCTTGGAATCCACTATTGTAGCATTTCACATGGCATGGTCTCTCACACTGTAGATATGATTATGGCATAAATTTCAAGACAAGGTTCCAACAATCAAAGACAACGCTAACGAGAAAATAACTTAGCAGAACTAACCTGGTTACAGAAGATAATCATGTCTTCGCTGATTACCCCAATAGTCGTACAGGCGTCGCTGTCCAAAAAAAGATGCAGAGTTTCATATGAAGGATAATCATGCGAATTCAAGAGTGTGCATAATCTAATTCTTACCCACATAAATGGCAGCTCTCAGCATCAACAACTCTTCCTTGTAATGTCCGTTTCAATGGAACAATGAGAGGTCTACTGGAGGTAGAAGGTTCTTTCCTACAACCTGTAATAATGCAAATGATTGTCACAAAGATTGAGGACCATAAATTGTTTACTCATATTACTCAAACATGGAGTCCACATGATCATTGCTTCCCTGTCTGAAGGTAAATCATTCAATATTGCAAATATATCGGTACCACAATCATCCAATTGAATTTGGGTTCTAATACCATGTGCACCCCCACCCCCCCGAACAACTACCAGTTAATCATGGATTCATCACAATGTACATTAGAGACACAGAGTGTGTGAATCTCAAAGTACAAAGTCACAGTGGATCTAGGAGTGGGTAGACATCACCAAGGAAGGAAAACAAGTCATGCAGTCCAGTGCATGAACGAAATGTGCAGCTACTCATTTTGTTGTCACGTCCTACAGTTTTCCTTACAAAAAATACGCTGCTCATTTATAACAAAATTCTGAAATCGGTTCTAACCTTGCAATAAAATATCGTAATACTCTCTAAAAGTTCGAGTACGATGTGCAATGCACATAAAATGGAGTGCACAGAAGAGATGCATGCAAGGGGGTGGGGAGGACAATTCCACATTCAGCTAGTAAAAGCCTACACGGTTGAAGATAGAACTGCACTAGAACGAAAGCCAAAGAAGAATTAGAGTGGAAATGATAGAAAAACTGGATGGCAGGAAAAGTACGCTTGGATGAATAGAATCGCAAATCAACAGAAAACCCAACTGCCTTTCCAAAACAGAAAACCCAACTCCGTAAGCTCTTGCACAGTAAGAACAAAGCCTTAGAAAGCAAAAGAGTGAAGGATGAGAGGGGTGAACCGTACATGTACATGAGACCCCTGGCCTGAAGGCCACACTGCCTTTCCAAAAGTTGCAATATTCCACTACCCTACTGTTCTACACTGCCATGTCCAGATAACATGAGAGAAGTGCATCGGCTTGCCTAGTCACTACCCAAGTTGCCTAGAGTTAATTTTCGACAGAAGAGGTCCTAGAGGTATGAATTAGTGCCAGCTTCGCACTCCATAGTACTGACTCCAAGGAAACATTATTTTCCTCATAAAACGCGATGGCTGTTTACCATACCTTGATCTCTGTAGATATTTGGATGACAGATCACAAGTCACAACAGTCCGGCCTTGGAAAATGTACACGAGGCAATAACCTAACATGCATTTAGTACAAGCTTTATAGCCTGATTTACATTTTACTTTTTAGCTTATACTAGCACACTGCCCATGCGTTGCTATGAAACCGTAAAAAAAGAGGAATTACCACTGGCTTAGGAGGTCATCAAAAGATAATGGTGTCTTGCGTCTGTTGCATGGTTCACGATTAAAAAGAGAGCGTGGATATAATTAAAGATCATGTTGCAGCCGCTAAAGAGTCTTGAGCGGCCTTAGTAGGTCCTTTGCAAGATTTATAGTGAGATACCATTTTGAATTTGGAACATAGGAAAATGGGCATGAGTAAGTTGAATGCACAAGATCATGGATTAGGTAGGAGGACAACACCTATCGCCGCGTTGAATTGCAATTTGTTTGCCATCTTCTGCTATGACATGGAACTGAAAGAATTGGTTGGGCGGAGAAACTAAAACCAAGACCATGATTTTGAATTGGAGCGGCATACTTTCATTTATAATTTGGGTGTTTACAAGAGTGTTATTCTCACATTAGGGTAGCAGTGTATTTGTTTATTTGGGAAAGGTCTCACACCTAGTAAAAGTAACATTTGTTAATTTATAGTCTCATATGTGGGTACTGCATTTGTTTATTTGTGTGGTCCCACATGTGAATTCACCACCAACTCCAACCTTTATAAGTAGGAAAGATATGTTTAAGCAAAGGACGAGTTATTCCATTTGGATACTAATTTATGTATATATGTCCAACTTTAGTTTTAGTTATGCTCAATGAAAAACATCGGCCGTGTTCTAGTTTGCATTACACCTCCATGACATGGTGACTGTTGGCCCTCAAGCAAACTCTTAGCTCTCAGCTCCTATGAGTCTAAAGCTAAGTTAAAAAGGACACTACACTACCAAATAGGTCAAACTGTGGGGAGTAGGCTAACCTCATTTGAACAGGGCAGCAAGGTGACATTGATTAATATGTGTAACATTCACAAAGGTCACATTCTGACATTTAGAGAAGTAATGAAGATAGCCCCTCAAAATACAACATATAAACAGAAGAAAAGCTTAACAGCACATTGCCACTGGGTTCTATTCAGTGAAAATAAACAGCATCTTACCTGAAGTAGCAATGTTATGTGGGTCATCAATGTCAGAGAAATCAATGCTGCTGACTCCATTTGAATTTAAACTGTCTTGCAGTTTTAGTGCCAGCTCATGAAGTGTCAATCCTTCTGAGGTATAAATGTTACGATACCTGAAACAAAAATATAGGCTCCATGTAAATGAATTAAAGATCCGAGATATCATTTTGAGATGGAACTTTTACAAACACTTTCATGAATGACACTTCAAGAACTTTTAACTCTTGTGAGTCAATAAATTTAAGGTAGACCCAGTTTCCATGTAAAATTGTGGTACTTACGGTTGTCGTCTTTTCCCCATTCCAGCATGGTCTTCAAACTGTGAAGGAGTAAGCTGAAGTCGAAAGAGAACAACACAACCATCCATTGGTTATTGATTATTGAACATAATAATAAATGCATCCTAAAAACAACTTTATTGATTGCCAAGTTTAAGATAGTTACCTCTTCATTGCAGCAATCACAGACTATACCTGCCCCCCGTTTATAGCCTTGCTTTAGAACCTAAAATCAGAAGTGTGAGTGGTCTTAAGAGTCTTTAAAAATTCTGCAAGTGTGGAAAAGGGCTAATGTAGTCCATGCAACTATCTAAAAGACCTCTCCGTGCTTCAACTTGTAAGTCAACAAAGTAAAGTCTGGAAGGCCGCCTTCCTTGAAAACCAGCGGGTGCAACGAGTTATCCCTGAGGCAAAAATAAGACACATATCGATGATTATGCATCATTTCCATCTCATGGCATGCGAATACACAGCAAGATCCCCTAAATGTGACATGTCAAGAAAATGCTGCAGCTTGACCTTTTACCTCGCTTTTGTTCGCCGCGGTTCTTTCGTCTTCGAGTCCATGTGGTGACTCACAGGTGGCTCTTGAACAATTGAAACTGGGCTTGATAAAGAAAATGTTAGATCTATGGGATCACACTCTGATGAGGTCGATATTACTGCAGTATCTGCTGCCAAATTAGGCTTTATATCCTCAGGACTAAGAGGATCTGCAATGTTCTCACTAGGCATTTCTACAGTGACACTTTTCATTGAAGTGCATGTAGATAGACCCGAAGTTCCTTTCTCAGGGCTTTTACTCAAGGTTGGAGCTTTAGTTTGAGTACTTCCTCGCTTATATTGCCACCGTGGCCTCCTGAATGCACTCCAGCTCAGGTTTGAGATGTGATTGCTAGTAGATTTTTTCAAGGAATTTGCCGAAGTAGTGGCTAAAGTTCTATGGCTTGTCACTCCTGCAGCTGACTCCTGCAAACTAGCAGTGGAGTTTGAATGAAAGATGAAGTCAGTCTGGTATTCTGATGGTTTATGACACTCAAAATGCATGTACTTACAAAAGCTTATATTAGAAAGTACACATTATAAAAATGGTAAAGACCAAGGAATGAGATCGTTCCAAACTAGTAAGATTCTGCTGGGAATTTAGAGTAGCTTATAAATTATAAAGATAGCATAAATTTAGTCCCATCTGTACTGACAAATATATAGCATTGAGTTATATTTCCTTGGTTTAAATTAAGGGCTTATTCAGAGGTTCAAGCCCCCATCACCCCCACCCCCAACCCCAACCCAATGTGTAAATATCAGATAGCATAACAGAGCTCTTGGAAATATTAAGGAAGGAAAACTAATGGGTTTTTATGCAATCTGAATACAGGCCAATGAATTTTTGCGCGCACAGTAACTTACCATTGAGTTGAACAAGGATGTGAAGGCGCATCAACAAAACCATTGTTTTCCACTTGAAAAGAAGCTGAAATCGTCACAATACAGAGAAAAGATAGACCAACATAAAGATTATCAGATCCTGAAATACAACAAAAGTAAGAAAGCTTTGGGTCCTCAATGAAAATACCTTTCCACTTTCCATATTCAATCAGATTTGGAGTGAGGCCAGTCTGTTCTTCAATCAGGTCCCCAAGCAAGTCAAGTCTTTTATATTTAAGTACTTGTATCAACTTATACAGCGAAATTCCACAGTCCAAAAATATATGATCATTTTGGTTGTTTGTTAACTGGCCAGCATGTTGCTCAAACTCACATGCATTCATTATCTACAATTGATCAAGCATCACAAGGTCAGGTTTGATTTTTCAGAGAATTCGCAGGTACAGATATACAAGAATAACAATGCGTGCAGTGACGCAGTCAAGATAACAAAATGCTCACATTACTGTAATCACATTGCATACAACCACAGGAATATCTCTGCCCGTCTATACGCCCAGTCAGCTCCACCTAAGGACCGTCAAATGAAATTTATATGAATTATAGGTTTTCAATCACCATTCCATGCTGAATCTACAACTACACTGCCTGAAGAAATAGCACTCACCCCATTCTTCTTGTAGGTCACCCTGAAACCTTCAAGAAGCCCAGTGGACAGCAATCCTCTGACATCCTTAAGTAAACTCTCTGGCTTGTACTTGGTTTCTGATGTTCGCACTGACTGATACTTCGTTTCCATCACTTTCACTTTCACATGGGTGGCTGTCGACAAGCCAATATCCCTAGGTCGATCACCAGTTGTAATCCTTACCTCGACCACATCAGGCATCTCATGGTCACCACGGGCTGCATTCTCAATCTGTTCTGCGGCGTCTATCAAACTCAAGCTGTGTTCCGTAGAAGGCCATTCAATTCCATCCATAGGTTCCGCTTCGGTGGCTGGATTATTTCCCCTGATAAAAAAGGAAGCATTATGACTGAACAATCCTGCAATGAGTCCCGAACTTCTAATTTTACCACCCCAAACATCATAATTCGTCAATCTGGTCACTATTCTACAACTCTATCAGACTGCTCTCGATTTGATGCAAGGGAAAAGGCCTATTGTACCTTTGCTATGAAATGACACGAGTAGACAGAGTTCCAAACACAAATCAGTCAGCGGAATTGCTAACCTCAAGTCAAGAAGAGACAAGCTGGCATTCGCCTCTTCGCTCGTAATATCGAAGTTGAAAGCCTGCTGCGCCGGCGCAGCCCAAGCAGGCTGCTCCGCCATCACGTCGCTAGCCTGCAGCAATTCCGGCTCCCTGCTCGCCGGCTGACCCTGCGCAAGGGGCGGACAGGTGGCGGCGGCGGCGGGCACCGTCATTGGCACCCCGGCGGCCTCACGGAAAGCCGCTGGGAATCTCTCGGGGGGCACCTCCCTGAGCGTGTGGAAGAGGTCGTAGAGCGAGGTGCCGTTGGGGAGGAAGATGTGGCCGTTCTGGTTCTTCGATTTCGCCCCCGCGTGCTTCTCGAACTCCACCGCCGACAAGGCCTGCGCGCGCAAACGAAACGAACCCCTCAATTTTCGCCCAAATCGGGCGGATCCTCCTCTCGAGACGGGCGGGGGGCGCACGCACGTACCTTGCCGCCGCGGCGATAGCCGCAGGACGAGTCGCAGGCGCAGGCGTAGCCGCGTTCGACGACGAATCCCTCCTTAGTAGCCTGCGCGCGGCGAGTTTTTTTCAGTAAGAAACCACGGGGAGGGGACAGAGCTGCGGAAGCGAGACGGGGGCGGCGGCGACGGCGAGCGCGCTCGAGTCGCGGGGTGTCGAGGAGAGAGAGAAGGGGGGCTTGGGCGTGGGTTGGACTGGCGAGGGACTACTCACGTTGTGCTTGGCGAAGCGGTACGTGACGGGGACGCCGAGCAGGAACGGCAGGAGGTCCGCGACGCCGTTAACTTTAACGGCTGCGCCGACTGCGTTTGCGCCGCCGCGCTGCTCCGGCTGCATCTCGGCGGCCTTGGCCTCCGCTGCGTCGTCGCGTGGGCGGTGCTGGTATAGGCTGTGCGCTACTTTCTCGGCGTCGTTACTCTCGCCGGCTGATATTTCATCGGCTGAATCGTTTGTTTCATACTCCTACAATCTCTGATTCGGCCGTGCTTCAAGCAAACTCTCTCGTGCAGATTACAGAGGAAGAGCCTGACATCATAAAGAAAGAAAAACAATGAGTCGCCGAGTTATTTTTGCTTCGTCTCAACTTCTTTTATGCAAACCAAATTGTCATTGTGATTGGATGGTTAGGAGTGTTATAAGTCTTATTATAAGTGTTTATTTATATCGAAAAAGGCTTTCGTCCTGCTTTTTATATATAAAGCAACGATCGACATACAGGAAGCACACCACCTAACGCCCCACACACATCCAAGGCAGATAAAAGGGAGCTGACGAACAGCAACGCTGCTCCAAACAACGCAAAGCAAACAACAAGTAGGCACAGGAGCATAGCTAAGGATCTAAAAAGCTCTTCACCGTGAACGAGTCACCGCGAGGACACGACGCCACAACTCGACGAACCAGGGACTCCAAAGCGGTGCTTCCAAGAAAGAAACGACACCAAAGAGCCGCCACCGCCCGATCCAAGGAAACAAGGTTTTCACCGGAGTAGCATGAAGAACGCAGGGCCACCACGATGGAGCCTTCAAGAAGGGAGCGACACATGGACGGCGTTGCCATCAGTCCGACCCGAGCCAGACGAGGTTTTCACACCCGGCCACCACCCTCCGCCTCTGCCCGGGGTACGACCCTACATGAGAACGTCAGCCACACCACCACCGAGAACGTCGAAGGCCTACCCCCATGCCGCCCACACGGGCATGACAGCAAGCCCATCAGCGCCCGAGCCACTAGCTCCGCCAACGAGCCCGCAACTTTCGCCACCAAGGCTGTCGCCCTACATCTAGACACCCTAGAGACCATGAAAGGCACTTGAGCCGACCAACAGAACCCTAGCCATCAGAACCGCCAGTGGCCGACCTGCCCCAAACAACGGTTAGTGACAAGGAGGCACTAGGCGGGGGAAAAGGGGAGTGAAAGCACACGTGTTCCCTGGGTGATTTTGGTAATTAATGTCAACATATCTCTTGTTGGACTACTACTTCTATCTAGTATGTTTCAGATGAGTTCAACAGTGGAGTGGCAGGACAAGAGGATGTGGAACCCCTTCAAAATGCTGAGGACACATATTGGCAAAAGCTCAAGACTCTTCATTTCCATTTTAGTGATCCAAGATCATATTGAGTCCATAGGAAAAGTCAATACTATTAAAAGGGGATGAGGTGTTGCTTAATGGCTTGCTTGCTCAAAATGCTTAGTGATATGCTCCAAAAACCCTCAACCACTTTCCCATTTCTGCATATGTCCTAGACCTAAAGTCAAACTCGGCCCCACCGATTTGATCTATCTAGCGCCACCGAGTTCACTTGACATAGTCACTGCCAGAAACCCTAATCAGTTCGATCTTACCGATGGGATATCGGTCTCACCGAGATGGCCCTGTAAACACTACAAAAAAATACACTTCCGTGATGATACCTGTTTGTCACAGTAGGTTGCGTTTTTTGTCATGCATGTACATCCATGACGATTTTATGACAGAATCAAGATAGTCATACATGTGCTGTCGTAGAAGTGTTCCATGACATTACCAAAATTATCATCACGGAAGTGTCCATTTCCATGACGATAAATCGCGCGTCACAGAAGTGCTTTCGTCAAGGGTGACCGACACGTGGCATCCACCGTAACGGAACGCCGTTAAGCTATCGGGTCCGATTTTGGATCCGATAACCCGTTAACAACCCGGACCAATGGGGATTTTTCTCGTGTAAAATCATCATTGGCTGGAGGAAACACTTGTCAGCTCCCCGTTGGCACAGGTGTCACCCATCCAATGGGTGAGATGCGCTTATGAAATGTTGACACGTGGATCGGCCCAAAAGTGGCCCATAAAGTTTAAATGGGTCGGCCCAACTAAAGGCCAACAAGATTTTGCGGTCCATAATGGGTCGGCCCAGCAAAAGGCCCACGAGATTTTGCGGGCCATAATGGGGCAGCCCAGCTAAAGGCCCACAAGTTTTTGCGGGCCATAATGGGTCGGCCCAGCTAAAGGCCCGCAAGATTTTGCGGGTCATAATGGGTCGACCCAGCTAAAGGCCCCCAAGACTTTGCGGACCATAATGGGCCGGCCCAGCTAAAGGCCCACGAGATTCTGCCGCCCATAATGGGCCAGCCCAGCTGAAGGCCCAAAAGATTTTGATGACACTAGTAGGCCGGCCCATTAACAGGCTGCCATGTTTTGGGCCAAATGCCGGCTCCGGTCCATTAACAGCCTACCATGTTCCAGGCCTAATAGAGGCCCATATAAGATCCGGCCCGTTAAAAGCCTCCCACGTTCTGGGCCAAATTACGGCCCAGATCAGCTCCGGCCCTTTGAGAGGCTTTGGGCTAAATTATGGCCCATATCAGATTCGACCCGTCAACTGGACGCTATGTTTTTGGGCCCACTTGATAAAGGGCCATTTAGTAATTCGGCCTGATATTAGTTTCGGCCTGTTAAAGGCCCGTTTAACATTTCGGCCCTGTATATATTTCAACATGTTAAAAGCCCGTCATATAGTTGGGCCTAACTACGACCCCGTTTGCATCTGGCCTGCTCACAGCCGATAATCTGATTGGGCCAAACAAGGACCGAGACAATTTTGGCCTGTTATAAGCCATGATTTGATTGGCACAATCATGGGACGGGGTCTATTTCCGCCTGCTGCCGGCCCGTAAGTGTTCGGCACGTTTCAATCCCAACCTACTTTTCGGCCTCCTAAAAGCCCATTGAGTTTTCTTGGGAAAATAGGGCTGGTGGTTTACTCGGCCTATTAAAGGCCCGAATCTACTAGTGGGCCAGTTTACATTTAGGCCTGTTAACGGACCAAGATGACAGGGCCCATGATGCGGATCATACATAGTGATTTGCATGACGGCCCGATTGTGTACCGTAATTTTACGGTTTGGCCGATTTACTGCGAAGACAGGATATATATATACAGTAAAATGACTGCAGCATCGTGAATAAGAAAAAAAGTAGACTATATAATAAAAAAAATTATGGCATATTACATCCACTGGGCATCAAAGTTCGCCACTATGATAATAAAGCACAAGCAGACAGCAGATTACATACACCGGGTATCAAAGATCGCCGCCAGTGCAATTAAACACGCCGACAAAATAATATACAAAACCAACAACACTTCAATAGAATTCAATAAAGGTTAGCCACCTTTCGAGCTGGGCGCAAGCGATTGAACAAGTCGATGAGATCGCACTTGTTTGACACTTATATCCTCCTCACTCTGAAAGATAAACAAGCGAACAGATGATAGATTTTGCACATATAAGTATCGGTCTTGACAATTCATCACATTTCTTCTTGTAATAAAGTGACACCGTTTAAAATAGCATTAACACAATATGGTATTGTTCAGTCAAGACATGGCGAAATGCATTGTGAAGGAGTTTGCGACTTCACGACACCACTGGATTACGATCAAGAACTCATAAGTATCAATGGTTAGTGTCTTTGTCAATTTACCCATTTCAGATTGGCAAAATAAGATCACTTGCTCTGTATAGTTTAATTTACATGGCATGAAGAAGGAACTTGGTTGTACAACTGAAAACTTAAATTAAGAAGGACAAACTTTTGTTTATGAACTACATAATAAACTTTAAACATGCAATTTGACGCAAACACCAAAAATAAATAGATGTTGCAGTCATGCCTAACCAAATATACACAACAAAGTTTGAAGGCTTGAGAAGGACAAACTTACATTATTGGTGAAGGCAGGCTCTATAAATCACTTGTCCATTCTGATGGGGAGGCAATTCAAGAAGTTTACCACAGAATCTTCTTCATAAGCATTGCCTTTATTCTACATTTTGTTAAGAGTAAATATAGATATGACAATATAAGAAAAAGTGGAGAATATTTAAGATAAGATGAAGAGTGATGCTACATAACCAAGTAGCTATAAATGTAAGTCTGTTGATACAGAGGCAAAAGGTACAGCCAAGAGCAATGCGAGCTAAACTTCTTGATACCATCGGTGTTATCCAACCTTATGGTAAGAGTAAATATAGATCGATGTGTAGAAAATGGAGGCAAAGGAAAATAAGCTGCAGAGTGATGGTGCATGAACAACTACCTATCAATATAAGTACACCGATAAAGGACAAGCAGTACTTACAAGAACAATCTTGAGCTAAAAAATTCATTGGCATTGGATATATTCTACACTAATGTAACCATTCATATAGATCGATAATTTGGGCGAACAATTGATAAGCAAGCTATCATGCATATTCTTGTCACATAATGAACCGGTATGTATGCAAGTACAAAGATACAGACAACAGTACTAAAAAGAGCAAAGCAGCGGGCAACATATTTGTGATATCCTATCGTTCTTTTCAAACCGGAATTCTTTTTCGAGTAGATTTCCTGCAAAAAAGATCCATAAGGCACATGCAGAAAAGTAGAAGTTCAAATTGTCATGTGATATCATAGACAGTACCTCATCCTCGGAACGAGACCAGTGCATAACAAGGTTTTTCCATTCAATGTCTTCTAAATTTAGTACAGGAGACTTCACCAGAAATTTGTTTATAGACTTGCCATCAAAGTGTGATTTCCTCAGGTAACGTCGATACTGCTGCAATGCTTCCTTGAAAAGCGCAAGCAAGCTTTGCTCGTCATGACCATCCAGATTGACCCTCGCCTACTTACAACTATGTAATGTAAATCATTGATGTGTTTAATCAGCAGAAAACAGGAAAATAATCACCATGAATAATAGCACTTACACGTAAGTGGGACAGAAAGATGTGAAAATGGTGTTTGTCTTCACTATAATCTTCCCATGATGGGAATATATGCACGTAGTCCCTAACAATATTGAAAGCATTGTCTTTTAAACTGGAATAAGCGGAATGGGGTTCCAATCTGCAGGAATTGGCCGTCTCTGCGGTTGGGATAGGTCTTGGACGGTGGACTTGCTTGTACTTTTTTTTTGGAGTGGGATTTTTCGTGGTACGCTGGTGCTATGGCAACCAAATCGGCATACCTTTTCTTTGGAGTGTAGGTCATGTGTGGTGGGGCTAGTGGTGTGGCGGTGAAGTATGGGTGCAGTTTCTTTGGAGTCGGTCCTACATTTTGTGTCACCGGTTGTACAACCAATATAAGTGGGTGTCTTGTCGATTTCTCGGCACAACCACATTTTTCAAGGACTTTGCTAGTGCTCCTTCAGGTTCGGCAATCACCCTCTTCCTTTTTGATGTCTGATGCACAAGAACAGCATTTGAGTGGAAAAACATGGTATGATGACACATGGAATATGTATTGATAATGGATGGGCATGGCATCTCGACATATATGATGAGTAAACTAAGCAGATGGCGGTGCAACAAAGTAGAAGAAATGCAAGAGAACATATGCAAGATACGCACAATCAATAAAACCTTGCCAAATTATAACAGGCACCTTGATGGGTGAACATGACAGGCCATCTGCCTTTGACTCCTCGAGGTTAGACTAGTCATTAGGATCATATTCTGAACAAGAATCTACAGGTGGGGAGCATATGAGTTTCATTGCATCCAGAATGGCACTCAATGCCTTGGTGCCAATTTTGTAAGTCATTGCAGTGTTCCACAATATTCTTCTGATGCGCGGATTCTGATATTCACTATAATTACGTATAATATCTGAGAACCATGAAAACATAAATAGTTGTGAGATTATCTTTGTAATGTAGATGATATTCTAATATAGGGGCGCCCTTGTAAACACTTGTGTGCTATCACTAGATTCTGATGAGAGAGCTCATGTGTGTTGTAATATGGTGTGTGCATTTATATAATCTGGCACAAGTACACACAAAAATAGGCTCCAGAAGTAAGGATAGTTGGCAGATGATAGGTTCATAATATACTATATAGAGAGTTTATTGCCAAACCATGATAACAAGAGCACACAACAACTAGGCAGATCATAGTGTACATAACAGGGGTACACCATAACCACGATATATAAATCGGGAAAGTGGAACTTGCTTGAAAATACGGTGTTGTATTGCCGCTAGTAATTGAAAGCCTATCGATCACGTCTGAGCCAGCTCTATCACCGTTGATCGCAGATGTCCTGCGCCCTTCGACAAGGAACATACTGTATGTACTAAATACAGAATAAACAAAGAGGAACATGTTAAAGAACAGAAGAGGAAGCATATTCTTGAGGTTCCGTTTCATTGCGTACAATGTTGGTTGCCCACTCATGATGAATCATAGCGCCCAAATAAAATGCAATTCCATGCTGCCTCTCTATATGTGGCAATTTTGAACAAGATTCATTAGGATCATATTCCGAACATTGCATCCAGAATGGCACTCAATGCCTTGGTGCCAATTTTGTAAGTCATTGCAGTGTTTAGCTTCAAGGGAGGACTGCTGGTAGTGCGACACAAAGCAGCTACACAGATCATAGTGTAGATATAACGGGAAAACCTTAAGCATCGGAGTAAAATCAGCAAAGTGGAACTTGCTGGAATATATCTGCAAGTATTGCCGGTACGTCTAGAAAGGCTTCGGATACCAGCTCTCTTCAAGTGAAGGTGCGGTACTGTTAATATCAGTGTAACTCTCAAAGGCGACACAGCTCCCCGCATTTCCGTGCTATTCTTATAGGATTCAAGTGGGCAAGCCACTACAAATCCTATTCCTATGTTTACAAAATCCTACGAATCAAAGAGGCTCAAAGTGTCCATCACAACCAACCGTATAGACCTCTACACTGCAAATGTCCCTGCTCATATTCAGTACAAGGAACATACTATACTACTATCATACTCCCTTTGTTCCAAAATATAAGTCTTGGTAGAGATCTCCACTATGGATCACATACAAATGTATCCAGATACATTCTAGAGTGTAGATTCACTCATTTTGCTCCATATGTAGTCCATGGTGGAATCTATACAAAGACTTGTATTTAGGAACGGAGAGAGTACATATTAAAGAAGAACGGAAGAGGAACATGGTAAAGAAGAGCAAGCAGATTTTGGATAATAAAATGTTGGTTGCGCAAGGCCCACATGATGAACCAGGCGCATTAAGAATGCAACTCCCTGCTGTCTCTCGACCATTTCAAAGGTTGGATGAAGATCCTATGTCTCCTAACCCTTCTTATTCCTTGTCTCGATTCTTCCCATCTGAGAACACACTTGCGGGCCGCCGGCCGGTCCACCGCCCCACCGCTTTGTGTTCCTCCGCCACCCCACCCCGCCCCGCCCCCACCAGCGTTGAGTTTTCTTAGTTCGTGAGGCCCCACCACCGCCCCACAACCACCGAGCCCTTCATTACGCACCGCGAACTCCGGTGAGCTCTGAAAATCGATGACCCAATTTTGAAATTTAGTCTCTGTGATTTAACTAGTGTGGAATATAAAAGGGGAAAACCATAAGCATTGGGAGTATAATGTTGAGCGTGCCATGGCGGATCTGAAGGTGCAAACCGGACAAAGGCAACTTCGCAACCAAGACAAGAAATCAGAGTAAAGCAGTGGCGATCTATTTTCTTGCTGCGATAAATAAGTTGAGCAGATATGAAAGAGTACCGCCTCTGGTGCGGCGCCGTGTATGCATCTGCTGAGAATTTAATGGTGCTGCGGTAGCGATGGCTGTCGGTGGCGTGGAAGCAGATCTAGGAGGGTAGACGGTGGTGGCCGGGCGCGGTGGACGAGACGGTCGTAGGAGCGGCGCCGGCAAGGTGGACGACGGCGGGGATGAAGCGAGAGGACAGGATGCAAGGATCCCAGTCCGAAGCCATGGATGAGAGAGATCGATCTCTTGTAATGGACGGCGGCGTTGGGGTATCAGCTCCAGCATGGTGGAGGAGGACGGTGGTGGATGGGGTGGCGGACGGAGGAGGCTGGGGTGGAGAGGGTGTTTTGGCGCCAATGGAGTACGAATGGGGAAAAAGGAGGTAGAGAGGAAGGGGGGAACCATGTATTCAGGGCGCGCTTGTCTCAAATGCGAGGAAATTTACCAACGTAGCCCCCGTTTCAAATTTCCTACATCACAACAATGTTAGTCGGTTGGGGATAGGACGGTAATCTCGCAAAGACCGAATATTTGCCGACGAGAGTTTGTTTTTGGCGCCCACCGTGTATGAATCGGGAAGGGAGTCGATTTAGGCCGAGGACACACTATGTTTTGGCGCCCACCGTGTATGAATCCGGGTGAGAGGCGGTTATGTCATGTTTGGGTGAAATTACAAAGCTACCCCTATCGAAACCTATAGAAATCCAGCAGATAGGCTTTGCGTGGCAGGGATAGGCAGTAGTAATTTCCATCTCGCAGATTTTGGTTTTGGGCGGTTACTGCGACTTTCCCCGCTTTGTTCAAATTTTGCAGAGTGCACGTTTATCGTGCCAACTCAATTTGAATCCCGTTTGTATTCTATTTTTTTGGGCGAGATCCATTTTTGATTGGAATTAAATTCTATATACATCATTTTTTATATATACTTTCAAAAGCACAACACCATTTATACATAATATGGTTTACAAATGGCATGATCTCAGATTCATAAGGTTGTATCCATCAATTTGGATTTTCAAATATTTGAAATCACTTTATGTTGAAATCCAATGTATGCATTCCTCGCTAACCGTCTCCAATTAATGTGTGTTTCATGCGGGTTTTTTTACTTCTCAAACATGTATAATGTGTTTCACACACGCAACATATAGTGTAATCCCGTTTAGACATTAATTGCATATAAACCATGCATTGTTTGTAATTAAAGAATCTATGGATCACCAATATTGATAAACTATATAACATTACACGTGTGCCCAAATTCAAATTGATATGCATGTTTGATACACCAATTTGCATTATGATATTATCGATGTCGTGATCTCCAGTTTAAATATTTGAATCCCCTTTAATCCAGATATTCGTCTCATATAGTTATCACTCATGCTTATATAGGACTATCTCTCTGGACCTATACGCGTTCATCATCTCTCGGGTATCTCTCGTGCTACTTGTATGTCGACAATGATCTTTTATCTTCATAACACACTGACAGTACTCTCTCCCTCGACCTTCATCACTCTATCTCTCTCTAAGTATATCTCGCTTCCTGCTATGTGTCTCGAACTATGATTCTCCATGTGGAATCTCTTTCTCTCACACAAACACAAAACTTTGTCTCCCGGGGTCTCATTTCTCTCTACTATTCCCCTGTGTGCCACTCGCACACCCCTCATACAGAGATGTCTTTCGCTCCTTAGATATGAGAACCTACGATTCTTCCTCTTAAATATCTCTTTCTCACACACAAACACAAACTCTGTCTCCCAGGGCCTCATATTTCTCCACTGTTCTCTTGTATGTCGCTCACACACACTCTCTCCCTAGAGATATCTTGCGTTCCCTCATATGTCTCTCTAGCTATCACTCTCATTGTGAAATATCTCTCTCTCTCGCAGACACAAATCTCCGTCTCTCGAGATCTCATTTCTCTCTACATGCTGTCAAGTGCCCTCTTTTTATCTTTCTCTCTCACACACATATATAACTTCACCCTCTGAACCACCCCGCGGTCATCTCCAACACTCAAACTAGCGGATGTCCCTCTAGCTAGCATCTCCATCTCCGTATCTATCTGTAGTTTCTCCGTCAACATTTCTTTCTCGCACGGAGTCTTGCTTCCTATCACCCACACTATATATGTCTCTCCATACATATGCATTTATAGGTGATCTCTTTTGCACAATCGTTGTGCCTCACTCCCTCTGCTCGCCATAGATGCATGCTCCAGCCCACGCCACTATCTCTTTAAGACAAAAACACATGCTCAATTGTCGGGCCTTCTTCCCTGCATTCTCACATGCATGCACATTGTCATACCGATCCGTCTCTCCCATGTCGTTGATCTTATGACTTATGTCTTCTTTCTTTTATCTCGATCATGCGCGCGCACACACACACATCCCACGTATACATGTATACCTCTCACACATGCACGTTCAAGGTCTCTATGTCTCCATATGTAGTTAATTACCCTCAACCCTAACGCTACATCAAATCTTTCTCTTCTTGTGTGCACGTAACTTCCGCCTGGATGGGTAAAACACACACTCACACTTAACAATTTCCTTCTAGCTATCCCCCCTCTCACTCTTCCCCTATATCCCTGAAACCAATAAGACCATCTCTTTGTTTAATTCCCGCCTACATGCACCATCGATATATAGTAGTCTTCCTCGATGTCTCTCGAACAAACACATTCTCTAGATGTCGACTCCTCTCACACGCACACACCTTCTCTTCCCTCTCTATGGGCATTTTCTCTCTTGCACCCCATCGTTGGTGGCCTCTGCCATACACATCACCTCTCTATGATGAAGCCATGCACACTTAAATTACATCCGCCACCGAGGGCCCCGCGACACACACACACACACAAACACACACACACGTGCGCGCGCGCGTGCACACACCCACCCACCCACACACACACACACACACTAAGACTCCATCTCTCTCTCTCTCACAGACACACACACACTAAGACTACATCTCTCTCTCTCTCTCTCTCTCTCTCTCACACACACACACACTAAGACTCCATCTCTCTCTCTCTCTTTCTCTCTCTCACACACACACACACTAAGACTCCATCTCACACACACATGCTCTAGGCGGAGCATTTGTTCCTACCACCCTTCATCCAACCTTACCCGTATGATAAACAATCACCTTAATTTACTATAACATGGACAAATTCCACTTTACTTTAGTAGTCAGCAAACTTATCATCTCTACCCTTATAAAAAACGAGTTGGTGATGATGGTATGCCTGCCATCTTGTAATATAGACCGTCTGATCTATATCTGCCAGATAGAAAGCAAACTATGATAATTTTACAAAAGATACCCGCATCTCTCTCCACATCCTTATCTCCCACAATCTCATTGCTTAGCAATTAAAAAAGGAAGTCTCTGGAACAATCTAGCATGGTGGCCGCTGCCGCCTGCCGGCGCCGTCCATCCCCATGCCTCTGCCCATTCCGACCACCAGTCACCACCACGCTCCACTCCTCCTCACCTTATCTCTCATCTTTCATTTTTTCGATGACATTCTCGAGATACCAGTTTTCCGATAAAATTCTCGAGATATCATTAGTTTTTACACATTGGATTACTCCTGCATGGGTCAATCACAACAGGTGTTTTGTAAAAAAATGCATATTGATGTTCCGTACAATCCACGAGCATCTTGCTTGTAATTATATAACGCAAATCACGAGCAGGAAGTGACATTTTTTTACACAACCACGTTAACATGGCCACGTAAATCACTAGCTAAAGTAAATACCATTATACTTATATCCCGATGCAAAAGGTTGAGTACATGTCCGAAGAGTAGAGTTGCACACACGCACTCTGTCTCTCAGAATCTCACACACACACCAGTTACATGACACCCATTAAAGCAGACACGTATGTTACAATTTGTGCACCCGCGAGTACACGTGATGTTGTGCATTTATTTAAGCCGGACGGCAAACCCAAACAGTAGCTGCATTCATTCCCCTCCCGTCGCCTCTTCTCTGGTCGCCGTTGCCCGGTAGCCATGGCCCGGCCGAAGGTAACAACATACGCCATACTCCCGCCAGAGCGGCGCTTTAATATGGAAATTTTAGTGGCCATGCATGCATATTTTTGTGCTAGCACTCCTATATAAGGGTTGACCGATCGCTTCACGCGGACGTGCGCGGGCGGTGGAAGAGGAAGGAGAAGGGAAGCGGGCTGTGGAATAACGTTTTTTACCACAATTTCTTAGGAAACTGAGTGCAATAATTGAGTAGTTTTGCAAACTACCAGTACTACACCTGAAACGGTTCAAAATCTATACTCCCTTGCCAGCGCAAGCTTCCCGCATGAAACCGTTAGCGTCGCCCTGGAGCTGCAGTGCCGCATTAATGCCCGGCCAGAGCGGAGGTGACCTCTCACTGGCACCGGCTTTGAAGTGGCGCGACGGCTGAGAGAGCGCCGCTTCCCGGTGCACGCGACTGCTCCGCATCGAGACTGGCCATGGCCTGATATGTCTCCAATGTATCTACTTTTCCAAACACTTTTGCCCTTGTTTTGGACTCTAATTTGCATGATTTGAATGAAACTAACCCGGACTGACGCTGTTTTCAGCAGAACTGCCATGATGTTGTTTATTGTGCAGAAAACAAAAGTTCTCGGAATGACCTGAAAATCCACGGAGATAAGTTTTGGAAAATATAAAAATATTGGCGAAAGAATCAATACCAGGGGGCCCACACCCTGTCCACGAGGGTGGGGGGCGAGCCCACCCCCCTGGCGCGCCCCCCTGTCTCGTGGGCCCCCTGACGCTCCACCGACCTCAACTCAACTCCATATATTCTGTTTCGCGGAGAGAAAAATCGGAGAGAAAGTTTCATCACGTTTTATGATACGGAGCCACCGCCAAGCCCAAATCTCTCTCGGGAGGGCTGATCTGGAGTTCGTTCGGGGCTCCGAAGAGGGAGATTCGTCGCCGTCGTCATCATCGACCATCCTCCATCACCAATTTCATGATGCTCACCGTCGTGAGTGAGTAATTCCATCGTAGGCTTGCTGGACGATGATGGGTTGGATGAGATTTACCATGTAATCAACTTAGTTGCTTAGGGTTTGATCCCTAGTATCCACTATGTTCTGAGATTGATGTTGCTATGACTTTGCTATGCTTAATGCTTGTCACTAGGGCCCGAGCGCCATGATTTCAGATCTGAACCTATTATGTTTTCATGAATATATGTGAGTTCTTGATCCTATCTTGCAAGTCTATAGTCACCTATTATGTGTTATGATCCGATAACCCCGAAGTGACAATAATCGGGATACTTCTCGGTGATAACCATAGTTTGAGGAGTTCATGTATTCACTATGTGCTAATGCTTTGTTCCGGTTCTCTATTAAAAGGAGGCCTTAATATCCCTTAGTTTCCACTAGGACCCCGCTGCCACGGGAGGGTAGGACAAAAGATGTCATGCAAGTTCTTTTTCATAAGCATGTATGACTATATTCGGAATACATGCCTACATTACATTGATGAACTGGAGCTAGTTCCGTGTCACCCTATGTTATAGCTATTACATGAGGAATCACATCCGACATAATTATCCGTCACTGATCCAATGCCTATGAGCTTTTCACATCTTGTGTTTCGCTTATTTACTTTTCCGTTGCTACTATTACAATTCCTACAAAACTATTATCTTTACTTTTGCCACTGTTACCATTACTATCATACTACTTTGCTACCAAATACTTTGTTGCAGATACTAAGTTATCCAGGTGTGGTTGAATTGAGAACTCAACTGCTAATACTTAAGAATATTCTTTGGCTCCCCTTGTATCGAATCAATAAATTTGGGTTGAATACTCTACCCTCAAAAGCTGTTGCGATCCCCTACACTTGTGGGTTATCAAGACTAATTTCTGGCACTGTTGCCGGGGAGCATAGCTCTATTCTTTAAGTCACTTGAGATTTATATCTGCTGGTCACTATGAGGAACTTGAAAGATGAAAGAACCAAGATTTTGCCCTCAACTATGAGGGGAGGTAAGGAACTGCCATCTAGCTCTGCACTAGATTCTCCTTCCGTTATTAGTAAGCTTGCGACATCTAAACCTGCTACTGCTATATTTTGATATGTCGCATGTTATTGATGATGTCACTTCTGCTATGCATGATACTTATGATGAAACTACTTCTGTGCGTGATACTACTCTGCCATTCGGTGAATTTCTTGATGAACAACTTGCTAGGGTTAGAGAGAAAGAAATATTGAAGATGCTATTATTGATGATAGTGATGATGAAAGTTCTTCCCCTGATTATGAATTATCTGCTGTTCCTGAGGGTTATGTTATGAATGAGGAAGCTGCTAGAGCTATCTTTGCTTGCAAAGATAGATATGATCTTAAGAAGTTATTAGCTAAATGGAAGCAGCAATCTCTTAATGCTAGAATGAAACCTGACCCTGCTTTTGCTACTTCACATATCTGTGTTACTGATAAGGATTATGAATTCTCTGTTGATCCTGAAATAATTACTTTAGTTGAATTTGATCCTTTTTATGGCCTTGAATCTGAAACTGGTGTGGCACATCTTACCAAGTTGAATGATATAGCCACCCTGTTTACTAATGATGAGAAGTCTCACTATTATTATATCCTTAAGATATTTCCGTTCTCATTAAAGGGTGATGCTAAGACTTGGTTTAATTCTCTTGATCCTGGTTGTGTGCGTAGTCCCCAGGATATGATTTATTACTTCTCTGCTAAACATTTCCCTGCTCATAAGAAACAAGCTGCCTTGCGGGAAATATATAACTTTGGGCAAATCAAAGAAGAGAGTCTCCCACAAGCTTGGGGGAGGCTTCTCCGATTACTTAATGCTTTGCCTGATCATCCTCTTAAGAAAAATGAAATACTTGATATCTTTTATAATGGACTAACTGATGCTTCCAATGACTACTTGGATAGTTGTGCTGGTTGTGTTTTCAAGGAAAGAATAGTTGACGAAGCTGAATTACTATTGAATAATATGTTGACTAATGAAAATAATTGGACTCTTCCTGAGCCAATTCCTGAGGCAATTCCTGAGCCAATTGAGCCAACTCCTGAGCCTATTCCTAAACCCACTCCGAAGAAGAGGTGTTCTATTTCTCAGTCCTAAAGATATACAAGAGGCAAATAAATCAATGAAAGAAAAAGGTATTAAAGCTGAAGATGTTAAGAATTTACCTCCTATTGAAGAAATACATGGTCTTAATATACCGCCTGTTGAAGAAACACATTGTCTTGATAACCCGACACATGTAGTAAAGGTAAATTCTCTCTATAGATATGATAAAGTTGAAATTCCCTCTACTACATTTCATAGCCCATGCTTAGATGAATTTGATGACTTTATGGCTAGGCAAGAAAGTTTTAATGCTTATGTTGGTAGATAATTAAAGAATAATGCTTTCAAGATAGGACGCTTGAGTGATTATATGGCTAGAGTTAAAGGTGAACTTAAACTCATTAGCAAATATGCTTCTATGGTTACCACTCAAGCTGAGCAAGTACTTAAAGCTCAGAGTGATTTACTCGATGAATTAAATAATAAACATGACTTTGCTGTCAGAGTGGCTACTAGAACCGGTAGAATGACTCAGGAACCTTTGTATCCTGAAGGCCACCCTAAGAGAATCGAGCAGGATTCTCAGAAAAATAATTTAGAGGCACCTAGTTCTTCCAAAAAGAAGAAAAATAAAAACGATAGGACTTTGCATGCTTCTAGTGAACCCGTTGTAGACACACCTGAGAATCCCAATGATATTTCTATTTCTGATGCTGAAACACAATCAGGTGATGAACATGAACCTAGTGATAATGTTAATGATAATGTTCATGTTGATGCCCAACCTAGCAAAAATAATGAAGTAGAGGTTGAACCTGCTGTTGATCTTGATAACCCACAATCAAAGAATCAACGTTATGATAAGAGAGATTTTGTTGCTAGGAAGCACGGCAGAGAAAGAGAACCATTGGTTCAGAAACCCATGCCCTTCCCTCCTAAACCATCCAAGACAAAGGACGATGATGATTTTGAGCGCTTTGCTGAAATGATTAGACCTATCTTCTTACGTATGCGCTTGACTGATATGCTTAAATTAAATCCTTATGCTAAGTATATGAAGGATATCATTACAAATAAAAGAAAGATACCGGATGCCGAAATTTCAACCATGCTTGCTAATTATACTTTTAAGGGTGGAATACCAAAGAAACTTGGAGATCCAGGAGTGCCAACTATAACATGCTCCATTAAAAGAAATTATGTTAAAACTGCTTTATGTGATCTTGGAGCCGGTGTTAGTGTTATGCCTCTCTCTTTATATCGTAGACTTGAATTGAATAAGTTGACACCTACTGAAATATCTTTGCAAATGGCTGATAAATCAACTGCTATACCTGCCGGTATTTGTGAGGATGTGCCTGTTGTGGTTGCAAATGTCACTATCTTAACGGACTTTGTTATTCTTGATATTCCCAAGGACGATAGTATGTCGATTATCCTTGGTAGACCCTTTTTGAATACTGCAGGGTTGTTATTGATTGCAACAAAGGCAATGTCACTTTTCATGTCAATGGTAATGAGCATACGGTACACTTTCCGAGGAAACAATCTCAAGTTCATAGCATCAATTCTATTGGAAAAGTTCCAACTATCATTATTGGAGGTTTTGAATTTCCTCTTCCTACTGTCAAGAAAAAGTATGATATTCTTATTGTTGGGGATGTGCATATCCCCGTTGAGGTAACTTAGTGTTATTCGAAATTTCTCCGGTTCCGTGTTATTCGGAATGAGTTTGTTAACAAGACTTGATCAACCTTGTTAGTGGATTCATTTTGATGATCATGAGATGGATGAAACTAGAAGGCACAACCTTCTGTACCCTCTTTTTATTTTCTGTTATTTAGAATAAATAAAGCAAAAACAGTATTATCTCTTTGTTTTCTGAATTATCCGTGCAATAAAAAATATCCCGAAAATAAAAGTGCTCCAAATGCCCTGCAAATTTAGTATGATTTTTTATGGAATATTTGAGGATTTTAGGCACTGAAAACACCGCAGGAGGGGCAATCACCTGGCCATGAGGGTGGAGGGCGCGCCCACACCCCCTGGGCGCGCCCCCTGTCTCGTGGGCCCATGGTGGCCTACCTCCACTTATGCCAGCACCCACACACTCCATCTTCTTCCCAAAAAAATCCCCATCTAGCTCAAGCACGAGTTCTAGCTCATTTTGCTGCAATTTTCGATCTCCTTGCTCAAAGCTCCATTCACAAAACTGTTTTGGGAGATTGTTGCTTGGTATGTGACTCCTCCATTGGTCCAATTAGTTTTTGTTCTAGTGCTTTATTCATTGCAATTTTTTGCTGCATAGGTGACCCTGTTCTTGAGCTTGCATGTCAAATTTATGAGGTCCCAAGTAATTCTAATGCATGATATAGGCTCTAGGCACTTGTAGGAGTAGTTGCTACCAATCTTGTTTAGTTTTATTCACTTTTATTTTTGAAGTTACTAAAATTTCAGAAATTTTTCAGAAAAACTAATATGTCTAGGAGAATGTACCAAGGTGGTTCGTCAATAAAGAAAGGACCCAGGATTGCTATGCGTGAGCAAGACGATGAACTACCGAGGGACACAGAAGTGCGAGCTTGTGAGTGGCCATTAGATGATTTTATGGTCAATGCAGGTTGTAAGGATGAATTTGACGCATATGTGTGTAATGCTGATCTGGAGGACTTCTTACAAGATAAGTGTCCTCAGTACTATCAATTGACTGATTCATTCGCGCGAAGGTTTAAGTATAAATGTTCACGTAATTCTCCGAGTGTCCTGTTTGATATCTATGATACATCTTATACCATGGACTTAGAGGATTTTACAACTGCTTGCAAACTTCCGCAGTGGGGCAATATTAATGATCCCCACAGACATGAATTTAGAGACTTTCTCGCTAGTATTACTGTGGGAGAATCTAGGGATATAGCACAAGCTACCATAGGGAGCATTCATTTTCCTGCTATACATTATTTTGCTCTCTTCATTGGTAGATGCATTAACGAGAAAGGTGAAGCATGTCATATGTGTGTCCCTGATCTTATCCTCAAGAGTGCCGTGTTAGGTAATAAAGATTACAACTTGGGGGCAATAGTTGCACGTAGGTTGCATAATAATGGTAGGGCTGGAGATTTATTTGGAGGAATTTATGCGACCTGTGTGGCTAATTATCTTGGTATAGCCCCACGAGAGGGGGATATGGTGTTGCCTCCTGCTTATTTAGATTATGACGCTATGGTCAAACATCATTTTCTTGAGAGGAACGAACAATTACCCAGTATCGACTAATCTTTGACAGACATAGCTCTGTCCATGTTACTCTTCCTGCTCCTTTCCTTTTTGATTACCAGGCAAAAGGAAGATATGTTGTTACCAGGGAGGAAGCAGCCAAACATGAGGGTAGAGCGGAGGCGGCTCGCCAACATGCTGCAGCTCAGGAGGCATTTGCTGCTGCATCTTAGTATGACCCCAGTTATAACTTCAGATATCAGCCAGGCTATCCTTGGCATTAGACCAACTTAGGTCAAAAGCCTAAGCTTGGGGGAGTACGTATTTCTCACTGACTTTACATTCATGTTCACACACTATTCTAGTTGTCGGTGCTCATACTCTTTCATTGTATTATCCATGCTAGTTTAATTTTCTTTTTCTAGCTTTCTTCTTGTGTGTTTGATAAACCTTAAGAAAAAACCAAAAAAAATAGTTAGTTTAATTTCCATGCTTGTAGTAGTAATTAAAATGAAAACCCAAAAAGATTTCTCGTTCTTCTTTTTACTTGTTGGGAGCTTTCCCGTGTGAATAGTTTTCTTTTCTTTTCTTTCCTCTGGGGGGTCGAGAGTAGAAGACCATAATGAAGATGTTTAGTGGCTCTCATATGCATGATTGTTTATTTAACTTAGAGCCCATATTATTTTGTCTTCTCTCTTGAGTTGAACGCTTGCAGATTCCAGCTTAGTCCAATGCACGTGCACTATTATTATTATTATTATACACATCGTTTGGTCGTGCAAGTGAAAGGCAATAATGACGATATATGATGGACTGATTGAGATGAGAAAAGCTGGTATGAACTCGACCTCTCTTGTTTTTGTAAATATGATGAGTTCATCGTTCCTGATTCAGCCTATTATGAAGTAAACATATTTGCAATGACATTTAGAGATTATAGTTGCTTGTGCCATGCTTGATTAGCTATGAGTTATAATGGTTTACCTTGCATGCCAACATGCTATTAAAATGATTGTGATGTGGTATGATGGGATGGTATCCTCCTTTGAATGAATTGAGTGACTCGACTTGGCACATGTTCATGCATGTAGTTGAAACAAATCAACATAGCCTTCACGATATTTATGTTCATGGTAGATTATATCCTACTCATGCTTGCACTCGGTGTGAATTAATTTTAATGCATGTTCATGACTGTCGTCGCTCTCTCAGTTGGTCGCTTCCCAGTCTTTTGCTAGACTTCACCTGTACTAAGCGGGAATACTGCTTGTGCATCCAAACTCCATAAACCCCAAAGTTATTCCATATGAGTCCACCATACCTTCCTATATGCGGCATCTACCTGCCGTTCCAAGTAAATTTGTATGTGCCAAACTCCAAACCTTCAAATGAAATTCTGTTTTGTATGCTCGAGCAGCTCATGTTTCAACTAGGCCTGCCTGTATCTTCCATGCTAGGTGTGGTATTCTCAAGAGGACTGGACTCCGCTCCTCATTCACGAGAAAGGGCTGGTAACCGGGATGCCTAGTCCCATGATCCAAAAAGATCAAAGCAAATCAAAATAATTAAACAAAACTCCCCCAGGGTTGTTCTTAGTTGGAGGCACTCATTGTTTCGAGCAAGCCATGGATTGATGCTTGTTGGTGGTGGGGGAGTATAAACTTTTACCATTCTGTTTGGGAACTGCCTATAATGCATGTAGTATGGAAGATATAGCCATCTCATAGTTGTTGCGTTGACAGTGAAAGTATGCTGCTCAAAATGTTATTCATCTCTATTTTAAAATCGAGCTCTGGCACCTCTACGAATCCCTGCTTCCCTCTGCGAAGGGACTATCTATTTACTTTTATGTTGAGTCATCACCTTCTTATTAAAAGCACCCACTGGAGAGCACACTGTCATTTGCATTCATTACTATTGGTTTATATTGGGTATGACTTGACTGGATCTCTTTTACCATGAATTACAATGTCTAGTCAGTCCTTGGTCTTTAAAGGTGCTCTACATTTATGTTTTGCGGTCTCAGAAAGGGCTAGCGAGATACCATCTTGTTATATCATATTATGATTGTTTTGAGAAAGTGTTGTCATCCGAGTTTTATTATTGTGGCTCGCTAGCTGATTATGCCATTGATATGAGTAATTGTGAAACCTAAGTGTTATTGTGAGTATGGTTAGTTCATAATATTTGCTGAAAACCTGAATGCTGGCTTTACATGTTTACAACAACAAGAGCAAATAGCGTTTGTAAAAGTTTTTCTTTATCACTTTCAGTTTATCAACTGAATTGCTTGAGGACAAGCAAAGGTTTAAGCTTGGGGGAGTTGATACGTCTCCAACGTATCTACTTTTCCAAACACTTTTGCCCTTGTTTTGGACTCTAATTTGCATGATTTGAATGAAACTAACCCGGACTGACGCTGTTTTCAGCAGAACTGCCATGATGTTGTTTATTGTGCAAAAAACAAAAGTTCTCGAAATGACCTGAAAATCCACGGAGATAAGTTTTGGAAAATATAAAAAATACTGGTGAAAGAATCAAGACCAGGGGGCCACACCCTGTCCACGAGGGTGGGGGCGCACCCACCCCCCTGGGCGCGCCCCTATCTCGTGGGCCCCCTGACGCTCCACCGACCTTAACTCCAACTCCATATATTCCGTTTTGAGGAGAAAAAAAATCGAAGAGAAAGTTTCATCGCGTTTTACGATACGGAGCCGCCACCAAGCCCTAATCTCACTCGGGAGGGCTGATCTGGAGTCCGTTCGGGGCTCCGGAGAGGGGGATTCGTTGCCGTCGTCATCATCAACCATCCTCCATCACCAATTTCATGATGCTCACCGCCGTGCGTGAGTAATTCCATCGTAGGCTTGCTGGACGGTGATGGGTTGGATGAGATTTACCATGTAATCAAGTTAGTTTTGTTAGGGTTTGATCCCTAGTATCCACTATGTTCTGAGATTAATGTTGCTATGGCTTTGATATGCCTAATGTTTGTCACTAGGGCCCGAGTGCCATGACTTCAGATCTGAACCTATTATGTTTTCATGAATATATGTGAGTTATTGATCCTATCTTGAAGTCTATAGTCACCTATTATGTGTTATGATCTGACAACCCTGAAGTGAAAATAATCGGGATACTTCTCGGTGATGACCATAGTTTGAGGAGTTCATGTATTCACTATGTGCTAATGCTTTGTTCCGGTTCTCTATTAAAAGGAGGCCTTAATATCCCTTAGTTTCCACTAGGACCCCGCTGCCACGGGAGGGTGGGACAAAAGATGTCATGCAAGTTCTTTTCCATAAGCACGTATGACTATATTCGGAATACATGCCTACATTACATTGATGAACTGGAGCTAGTTCTGTGTCACCCTATGTTATAGCTATTACATGAGGAATCACATCTGACATAATTATCCATCACTGATCCAATGTCTATGAGCCTTTCACATCTTGTGTTTCGCTTATTTACTTTTCCGTTGCTACTATTACAATTTCCTAGAAAACTATTATCTTTACTTTTGCCACTGTTACCATTACTATCATACTACTTTGCTACCAAATACTTTGCTGCAGATACTAAGTTATCCAGGTGTGGTTGAATTGACAACTCAACTGCTAATACTTAAGAATATTCTTTGGCTCCCCTTGTGTCGAATCAATAAATTTGGGTTGAATACTCTACCCTCGAAAGCTTTTGCGATCGCCTACACTTGTGGGTTATCAAGGCCCTATTTGGATCCATGGGTTAGAGTTAGTTTGAGCTAGTTGGGGCTCAAATAGCCCTAAAGTATCCAAGCATGAGGGTTTAAATTGGAGCAAGTTGCACCAAACCCACCAAAAAAAACTATCCCACCCAAGAGGTGCTAACTGGAGATAGTTCTCACTGGGACCATTGAAAAATCACTTTTCTCTCTCCATCAAGTGCATTTATTGTCAATCTAACCCTGTCACCCAAACAACTCTTTGGCTACAGTTAAATCAGGGTTAGTCACGAGTTAGTCTAACCTCTAGCTAAGTTAGAGTATCCAAACAGGAGCAGTATAGGACATGCAAGTTGCTCAAAGCATATAGTCAAATTCGTACGTGAAAGGATTTTTTCATTTTGAAAACGGTACGTGAAAGGAATTTCTTTTAGAATGCTCTTGGCATGCCGCTAACATGTGATGAGTTAACCGACCTCAATAGACGGCAAAAACGCCAGCCCGCCGCACTTTGAGAGAGACGAGGAGGGAGAAGCGATACAGGCTGCTGGATTACTAGAGATAGGTGTCTCACGGAAGCCAAGAAATATGGTGATAGCGTGGGTTAGCTATATACTAGTATGATGTAACTACACTGGGCTACCGTGTTTCGTACTCTTCCAGTCCACTGTGGAGATGATTGGTTGATTTTATATAGCTAAATAATATTAAATATTATGAGTGTAGACGCTGCACCACGAGGTTCCTTGCTCCTTCTCGGTCGTCGGGAATCTATGTTCTTCCACTCTATTTTTTTACGTGAGCTTTGTTCATCCTTTTGCCAACATGCGAGACATCTAGCATCAAGGTGCACGTGTTATGCAAGGATCATTCCATCTATATGAAGAACACGTGGGACTGGAACTACGAGACAGACATGTACCCAGGAGTGGACGTACGAACCTGAGTAATGTAGCGCAGTAAGTGAAGTAGAAAGGCACAAATGGTATGAACATGCGTGGCATATAGGTTGTGTCTCAGCATAGTTGTTCCCTCTTCATGCATGCTCGACTCAACACCCCTCTTCATGCATGCTCTCTTCATGCATACTTCTAGTGTATTTGTGCTAAACTAGTGTGGACTCATGCACCCTCCATACACTCTACCAAACACCCAAAAGTGGGTCAAGAAGGGAACTCTTGGGTGACATTTGTCTCTTACTACGTACTACCACTAAATGTTGTACGTGCAATGCACGGTGATGTTATGGAGTACGTGCCTAAGTACTCTACTACTACTATATTAGTTGGACGCACATATTAACCTTTATATTTGTTTACGTGTATGTCCTGAGACCTTCCAACTAGACGTGTCTTTCTCTCCAGGTCGCACTTTGTATCGTTCATACCACTAAGTACTACTACGTGTGGTCTCCGACCCAGAAGTGGAAGAAGTGGAGACGCTCTACCACGCTGTTTTTTTTCTTATTTGGGCTCTACCACGCTGTTCATGTCCCACCCTTTGGCGGCGTGTGGGACATCCAAAGACGTCGTCGTGTTTGGCACTCTTCATCGTAAGAGTTGAAATGCTAGCATTCATCAGAAATAAAAAATAATTATAAATCAGCAGTGATACTATTTTTTTAGAAACAATCAGCAGTGATACTATACCACGCGGTTTCCTTGCTCCTCGATATCGGAAAGAATACTTCTGTTCGCCAACATGTGGGACGTCGACCATCCTGGTCCACCCATGCACGCAGAACTCCAAGGGAGAGTCACCACGGTCGTCGCGCCGCAGTAACAATGACTAATGAGCCGTCAAATCACATGCCCACTTCCCACTTTGAAGTTGCTCGGACAAAGGAACCATCATGACTTCATTGAATTCCGCTTCTTGAAGAAAACTACTGTACCAGCGATCTTCGCTAGGTACGATGAGTTACTCAACAATGACCTCCTTTCGATCATAGGATAGGAATTTATAGGAATATGAAAATCATAGAAAGTGAGATGACATGCATCTCAATTCCTATAGAGAAAGAGATGTCATTTGATGCATAGGATAGGATTTTTTCCATTTAGTCTAGGCTAATGTACCGGTAATTTGCTCTAAAAACTACAGTAGTAACTAGTAGTACTGGTACATGCTCGTACCTGCATACGAACACACACACTAACTACTACTACTACTTCTCACATGCTGGCCAGAAGCCGTCGTTCTCCTTCCCGGCTTTGTCGGCGACACCCCACCGTGCTTGGATCTCCACCGACCTCTCTGCAGCAGCGCGTGCGTCCTCTTCTTTCTTGCGGCGATGGGCCTCTCTTTTCTTGAGTGCTTTCCGACTTTTCCGCCCCCTCTGTGCGGCTTTGGCCGCCTCTTGCTCTACCGCCCATTCGGCCTTGGCATCTTCAAATTCCTACCACATAGGTGTGAGGTCGCTAGCGGCGATGAACTTGGCACAACGGGATGCCATCGCTTCCCTACCATTTTGTGTGCGGTCGTGGGCGGCGATGAACTCTGCGCGGCGGGATGCCATCGCTGCCTTACCAGTTAGTGTGCGGCGAAGTGGCATGAACGACGCTTGGTGAGAGCTCTGGGGTGGAGTGGCCGGACAACCATATAGTCCATTGGTTTTTCAAGAGCTCAAGGACAGAAGACGAAGGAAATTTGGATTGCCCTTCAATCCTGGTCATTTATTACCGAGTAAAATGCATTGGCGGTCATCGAACTTGTCTTGATAGCTCACTTTGATCATTGTATACGATATATGGTGATTATACGGTCACTGGCTCAGCGTATAGCTCCATATTTGTCTGGTTGACCAGTCAAATAGTCTGCATGCGCCTCATCAGCTCGTGTTCTTTATCTATCTCTGGCGGGCCTACACACAATGGAGAAAGAAATACTGTAGAAACCAAAATTATGCGTATGTGGGGAATCAAACCACCGACTCGTTGCTGCAACGCACCCTCGTCAGCCAAATGAAAATGAAATACTTTGCATCAGACACTCACGCTCACGCTGTCAAACCATGCTAATGCATGCACGTCGCCCTCTAAATCAAAGTCCTGCTCATGGCGCAACGCAAACTGCGAGCCCATCACCTGCGCGCCCCGGCGGTGCCTCACATTACTGTTTAGATGTTTGATGGAGGCCTACGCGAACGCCGAGCATGTATTCACCTGGCTCAACACCAACGGTCATACTCGGAGCGCCTTGCTCATGTATATCGTCCATCACAACGACAATCTATAAAACAACCTAGCTAGAGAGGGTACTATGGTACGGAGTATGTCCTATCGTGAGCGGCCAATCTTAGTGCCACTGCACACGAGTGTGTGTCTGATCGATTCGTCCATTATTCGTAAGTTATGCATGGTTGTGTGGTGTCTAATGGTGGTCGTCGAAGGCTAGCTGGCGACAAGAGCGGTTGTCAATACGTGTCGCATATGCTTCAAAGGCTCGTCATCCATGAGTTCACACTTTACCACCACGCCAGCCGACCGCCACCGCCTCACGAAACCCTTCCATCGCTAGCGCGCTTCCACAAAATACCATTGTCTCTCCAAAACATCAATGCCGCATTCACCGGACTTAACTGCAGGTGTAGTTGGTGTGTCACTGACATGTGGGCCAGATGCCCATTAGGCCCACATATCAGTAACCCAACGCATCTGCAGTTAAGTCACTGAAGCAGCGTCCGCATTCACGTCTGAAAATCCTACTCCGGCGCCAGCCGTCCATCCGTTTGCCGCGACTCATTGCCATTCGCCCGCTATATTAACTTGAGCCCCAGCTCCCAGCCATAGCCAAAGACCCACACTTATTCTCCTCCGGTCCCTTCCTTCTGTCGGCACCACTCCAACCATGGCCTCTGGCGCTCGAAGCTCTCTTGGGCGTCTTGTCACGAGGAAGCGAGCGAGGACATCGGCAGCTCCACTCTGGGCGTGCTCCAAAGCTCTCTTCGACATACTGTCGCAGGAGCAAATGAAGGAGATCACCGGCACACCCCCGGCCGCCCTCCGCCGCCATGACCATGAAGCCGGCGCACGTGCGCGAGCGTAGCTGGCAGAGAGGAAGAGTAGTACACGGTAGGTCGCCGCCGCTCTGGTCCCAGGAAGGCCACGGCTACTCCACTCAGTCGACGCCAAGCTTGGTGGGGTAAACATAGGCGGCCGATTAGCCGCTTGACGGCGACGTGGAGGTGGAAATCTTCAGAATCTTGTGCTCCGGAGGAGGAGGTTATCGAGGCGGATGAGGAGGAGGCAAAGGCAATGGCCGACTTTCTCGGGTTCATGGCCGGACATAGCGGTCGGGCGCCGGCGATCTTTTAGATTATGTTTATAGTAGGTTTTAGTAAGGTTTGTGCGAAATATGTAATGAATTTCATCCAGTTTGTAGGAAAAGTTTTCGAAATGTAATGAATTTCATTTGGTTAATTTGAAATTTGCTTTGTTTGCATGAATTTTGTCCGGTTACTTCATATAGTTGTCGAAAGGTATGCGGGCAGCATCGGATGGCATCCATCGGTGTCCTCGGACAGATGCCGGTGTAAATTTGTGGGCCAGCGCTGGAGATGCCCTAACTATCATGCTATAATCGCTAACAGTGCTCCATTATTTGGCAGGGAATAGTTATCCCTCAATCAAAATCAGATCCGCAGTGTTTCGCGCTCCTCCCGCGTAAGAGTGTAAACTCTTGCTTACATAAAAATGGAGCAAGTGGATGACACTGTAGCACATCATATCACTCAAACTAGCCCGCCTAACGAGCGGGAAAGCACCGCCCTCGTCATTTTGTTCTGGATTTCTATCGATCGCGTGAAAATGTTACACTGACGGCCGTGTCTTCGACGTTATCGCCATTATTGCGACGCTTGTGTCTGTTGCGCCGGGGCTTGCCATTGCTATCTCTGGCGTCTGAAGTGCCAAGATTTCTTGATGTGTTGTTGCTATGAGCCAACCAGCTGTCCTTGCCTGCACAAAATCGGGTCATAAGTGTCGTAAGGGCTGCCATGGATTTCGGCTTCTCTTGGCTAAGGTGTCGGGAAAGCCACTCGTCACGGATGTTATGTTTAAAGGCCGCTAGGGCTTCTGCATCCGGACAGTTGACAATTTGGTTCTTTTTAGTTAAGAATTGAGTCCAGAATTTCCTGGCTAACTCTCCGGGCTATTGGGTTATGTGACTTAAGTCATCAGCATCCGGTGGTCGCACATAAGTGCCCTGGAAGTTGTCAAGGAATGCGTCTTCCAGGTTCTCCCAACTGCCAATGGAGTTTGCCGACGGACTATTCAGCCAATGCCGAGCTGGTCCCTTGAGTTTTAGTGGGAGGTACTTGATGCCATGCAGATCATCACCGCGGGCCATGTGAATGTGGAGAAGGAAATCTTCGATCCATACTACGGGGTCTGTTGTCCCATCATATGGTTCGATGTTCACGGGCTTAAGCCCTTCTAGGAATTCATGCTCCATTACTTCGTCAGTGAAGCATGTGTTGGGGAACGTAGTAATTTCAAAAAAATTCCTACGCACACGCAAGATCATGGTGATGCATAGCAACGAGAGGGGAGAGTGTCGTTCACGTACCCTCGTAGACCGAAAGCGGAAGCGTTAGAACAACGCGGTTGATGTAGTCGTACGTCTTCACGGCCCGACCGATCAAGCACCGAAAGTACGGCACCTCCGAGTTCTAGCACACGTTCAGCTCGATGACGTCCCTCGAACTCCGATCTAGCCGAGTGTCGAGGGAGAGTTCCGTCAGCACGACTGCGTGGTGACGATGTTGATGTTCTACCGGCACAGAGCTTCGCCTAAGCACCGCTACAATATTATCGAGGAGGACTATGGTGGAGGGGGGCACCGCACACGGCTAAGAGATCAATGATTTGTTGTTGTGTCTCTAGAGGTGCCCCCTGCCCCATATAAAGGAGCAAGGGGGGAGGGGGCGGCCGGCCAGGGAGGAGGCGCGCCAAGGGGAGTCCTACTCCCATCGGGAGTAGGACTCCCTCCTTCCTTGTTGGATTAGGTGAAGGGGAAAGAGGAGGGAGAGAGAGGAAGGAAAGGGGGGCCGCCCCCTTCTCCTTGTTCTATTCGGACTAGGGGGGAGGGGCGCGCGGCCCTGCCCTAGTCTCCTCTCCTCTTTTCCACTAAGGCCCACTATGGCCCATTAAGCTCCTGGGGGGTTCCGGTAACCCCCCGGTACTCCGGTAAAATCCCGATTTCACCCGGAACACTTCTGACATCCAAATATAGGCTCTCAATATATCAACCTTCATGTCTTGTCCATTTCGAGACTCCTCGTCCTATCCGTGATCACATCCGGGACTCCTAACAACCTTCGGTACATCAAAACTCATAAACTCATAATATAATTGTCATCGAAACTTTAAGCGTGGGGACCCTACGGGTTCAAGAACTATGTAGACATGACCGAGACACGTTTCCAGTCAATAACCAATAGCGGAACCTGGATGCTCATATTGGCTCCTACATATTCTACGAAGATCTTTATCGGTCAAACCGCATAACAACATACGTTGTTCCCTTTGTCATCGGTATGTTACTTGCCCGAGATTCGATCATCGGTATCGCAATACCTAGTTCAATCTCGTTACCAGCAAGTCTCTTTACTCGTTATGTAATGCATCATTCCGCAACTAACTCATTAGCTACATTGCTTGCAAGGCTTATAGTGATGTGCATTACCGAGAGGGCCCAGAGATACCTCTCCGACAATAGGAGTGACAAAACCTAATCTCGAAATACGCCAACTCAACATGTACCTTTGGAGACACCTGTAGAGCTCCTTTATAATCACCCAGTTACGTTGTAACATTTGGTAGCACATAAAGTGTTACTCCAGTAAACGGGAGTTGCATAATCTCATAGTTGTAGGAACATGTATAAGTCATGAAGAAAGCAATAGCAACATATTAAACGATCAAATGCTAAGCTAACAGAATGGGTCATGTCAATCACATCATTCTACTAATGATTTGATCCCATTAATCAAATGACAACTCATGTCTATGGTTAGGAAACATACCCATCTTTGATTAATGAGCTAGTCTAGTAGAGGCATACTAGTGACATTATGTTTGTCTATGTATTCACACATGTATCATGTTTCCGGTTAATACAATTCTAGCATGAATAATAAACATTTATCATGATATAAGGAAATAAATAATAACTTTATTATTGCCTCTAGGGCATATTTCTTTCAGTCTCCCACTTGCACTAGAGTCCATAATCTTGATTACACAGTAATGATTCTAACACCCATGGAACCTTGGTGCTGATCATGTTTTGCTCGTGGAAGAGGCTTAGTCAACGGGTCTGCAACATTCAGATCCGTATGTATCTTGCAAATCTCTATGTCTCCCACCTGGACTTGGTCCCGTATGGAATTGAAGCGTCACTTGATGTGCTTGGTCCTCTTGTGAAATCTGGATTCCTTTACCAAGGCAATTGCACCAGTATTGTCACAGAAGATCTTCATTGGTCCCGATGCACTAGGTATGACACCTAGATCGGAAATGAACTCCTTCATCCAGACTCCTTCATTTGCTGCTTCCGAAGCAGCTATGTACTCCGCTTCGCATGTAGATCCCGCCACGACACTTTGTTTAGAACTGCACCAACTGACAGCTCCACCGTTTAATATAAACACGTATCCGGTTTGTGTTTTAGAATCTTCCGGATCAGTGTCAAAGCTTGCATCGATGTAACCATTTACGACTAGCTCTTTGTCACCTCCATAAACGAGATACATATCCTTAGTCCTTTTCAGGTATTTCAGGATGTTCTTGATCGCTGTCGATGATCCACTCTGGATTACTTTGGTACCTCCTGCTAAACTTATTGCTAAGCATACATCAGTGCAGTACACACATTGCATACATGATAGAGCCTATGGCTGAAGCATAGGGAACATCTTTCATATTCTCTCTATCTTCTGTTGTGGTCGGGCATTGAGTCTGACTCAACTTCACACCTTGTAATACATGCAAGAACCCTTTCTTTGCCTGATCCATTTTAAACTTTTTCAAAACTTTATCATGGTATGTGCTTTGTGAAAGTCCAATTAAGCGTCTTGATCTATCTCTATAGATCTTGATGCCCAATATGTAAGCAGCTTCACCGAGGTCTTTCATCGAAAAACTTTTATTCAAGTATCCCTTTATGCTATCCGCAAATTCTATATCATTTCCAATTAACAATATGTCGTCTACATATAATATCAGAAATGCTACGGAGCTCCCACTCACTTTCTTGTAAATCTGAAGCTTCTCCAAAAGTGCATATAAAACCATATGCTTTGATCACACTATCAAAGCATTTATTCCAACTCCGAGGGGCTTGCACCAGTCCATAAATGGATCACTGGAGCTTGCACACTTTGTTAGCACCTTTTGGATCGACAAAACCTTCTGGTTGCATCATATACAACTCTTCTTCCAGAAATACATTCAGGAATGCAGTTTTGACATCCATTTGCCATATTTCATAATCATAAAATGCGGCAATTGCTAACATGATTTGGACAGATTTAAGCATCGCTACGGGTGAGAAAGTCTCATCATAGTCAACTCCTTGAACTTGTTGAAAACGTTTCGCAACAAGTCGAGCTTTGTAGATAGTTACATTACCAGCAGCGTCAGTCTTCTTCTTGAAGATCCATTTATTCTCGATGGCTTGCCGATCATCGGGCAAGTCAACCAAAGTCCATACTTTGTTCTCATACATGGATCCCATCTCAGATTTCATGGCCTCAAGCCATTTTGCGGAATCTGGGCTCATCATCGCTTCCTCATAGTTCGTAGGTTCACCATGGTCAAGTAACATGACTTCCAGAATAGGATTACCGTACCACTCTGGAGCGGATCTTACTCTCGATGACCTACGAGGTTCTGTAGTAACTTGATCTGAAGTTTCATAATCAATATCATTAGCTTCCTCACTGATTGGTGTAGTTGTCACAGGAACCGATTTCTGTGATGAACTACTTTCCAATAAGAGAGCAGTTACAGTTACCTCATCAAGTTCTACTTTCCTCCCACTCACTTCTTTCGAGAGAAACTCTTTTTCTAGAAAGGATCTGAATTTAGCAACAAAAGTCTTGCCTTCAGATCTGTGATAGAAGGTGTACCCAATAGTCTCTTTTCGGTATCCTATGAAGACACATTTCTCCGATTTGGGTTCGAGCTTATCTGGTGGAAGTTTCTTCACATAAGCATCGCAGCCCCAAACTTTAAGAAACGATAACTTTGGTTTCTTGCCAAACCATAGTTCATTAGGCGTCGTCTCAACGGATTTTAATGGTGCCCTATTTAACGTGAATGCGGCTGTCTCTAAAGCATAACCCCAAAACGATAGCGGTAAATCAGTAAGAGACATCATAGATCGCACCATATCTAGTAAAGTACAATTACGACGTTCGGACACACCATTTCGTCCGGGTGGCGTGAGTTGTGAAACTATTCCGCATTGTTTCAAATGTAAACCAAACTCGTAACTCAAATATTATCCTCCCCGATCAGATCGTAGAAACTTTATTTTCTTGTTACGATGATTTTCCACTTCACTCTGAAATTCTTTGAACTTTTCAAATGTTTCAGACTTGTGTTTCATTAAGTAGATATACCCATATCTGCTCAAATCATCTGTGAAGGTGAGAAAATAACGATATCCGCCGTGAGCCTCAACATTCATTGGACCACATACATCAGTATGTATGATTTCAACAAGTCTATTGCTCGCTCCATAGTTCCGGAGAACGGCGTTTTAGTAATCTTGCCCATGAGGCATGGTTCGCAAGTACCAAGTGATTCATAATCAAGTGATTCCAGAAGTCCATCAGTATGGAGTTTCTTCATGCGCTTTACACCAATATGACCCAAACGGCAGTGCCACAAATAAGTTGCACTATCATTGTCAACTCTCCATCTTTTGGTTTCAACATTATGAATATGTGTATCACTACTATCGATATTTAATAAAAATAGACCACTCTTCAAGGGTGCATGACCATAAAAGATATTACTCATATAAATAGAACAACCATTATTCCCTGATTTAAATGAATAACCGTCTCGCATCAAACAAGATCCAGATATAATGTTCATGCTCAACGCTGGCACCAAATAACAATTATTCAGGGCTAAAACTAATCCGAAGGTAGATGTAGAGGTAGCATGCCGACCGCGATCACATCGACTTTGGAACCATTTCCCACGCGCGATCGTCACCTCGTCCTTAGCCAATCTTAAGCTAATCAGTAGTCCCTGTTTGAGTTGCAAATATTAGCAACAAAACCAGATCAAATACCCAAAAGCATCTGCGAGCATTAGTAAGGTGCACATCAATAACATGTATATCACATATACCTTTGTTCACTTTGCCATCCTTCTTATCCGCCAAATACTTGGGGCAGTTCCGCTTCCAATGACCAGTCTGTTTGTAGTAGAAGCACTCAGTCTCAGGCTTAGGTCCAGATTTGGGTTTCTTCTCCTGAGCAGCAACTTGTTTGCTGTTCTTCTTGAAGTTCCCCTTCTTCTTCCCTTTACCCTTTTTCTTCAAACTGGTGGTCTTATTGACCATCAACACTTGATGTTCCTTCTTGATTTCTACCTCCGCAGCCTTTAGCATTGTGAAGAGCTCGGGAATAGTCTTGTCCATCCCTTGCATATTATATTTCATCACAAAGCTCTTGTAGCTTGGTGGCAATGATTGAAGAATTACATCAATGACACTATCATCGGGAAGATTAACCCCCAGTTGAATCAAGTGATTATTATACCCAGACATTTTGAGGATATGTTCACTGACAGAACTATTCTCTTCCATCTTGCAGCTATAGAACTTATTGGAGACTTCATATCTCTCAATTCGGGCATTTGCTTGAAATATTAATTTCAACTCCTGGAACATCTCATATGCTCCATGACGTTCAAAATGTCGTTGAAGTCCCGGTTCCAAGCCGTAAAGCATGGCACACTGAACTATCGAGTAGTCATCAGCTTTGCTCTACCAGACGTTCTTAACGTTGTCAGTTGCATCTGCAGCAGGCCTGGCACACAGCGGTGCTTCTAGGACGTAATTCTTCTGTGCAACAATGAGGATAATCCTCAAGTTACGGACCCAGCCCGTGTAATTGCTACCATCATCTTTCAACTTAGCTTTCTCAAGGAACGCATTAAAATTCAACGGAACAACAGCACGAGCCATCTATCTACAACAAACATAGATAAGCAAAATACTATCAGGTACTAAGTTCATGATAAATTTAAGTTCAATTAATCATATTACTAAAGAACTCCCACTTAGACAGACATCCCTCTAGTCATCTAAGTGATCACGTGATCCAAATCAACTAAACCATGTCCGATCATCACGTGAGATGGAGTAGTTTTTAATGGTGAACATCACTATGTTGATCATATCTACTATATGATTCACGCTCGACCTTTCGGTCTCAATGTTCCGAGGCCATATCTATATATGCTAGGCTTGTCAAGTTTCACCTGAGTATTCCGCGTGTGCAACTGTTTTGCACCCGTTGTATTTGAACGTAGAGCCTATCACACCCGATCATCACGTGGTGTCTCAGCACGAAAAACTTTCGCAATGGTGCATACTCAGGGAGAACACTTCTTGAAATTTAATGAGAGATCATCTTATAATGCTACCGTCAATCAAAGCAAAATAAGATGCATAAAGGATAAACATCACATGCAATCAATATAAATGATATGATATGGCCATCATCATCTTGTGCTTGTGATCTCCATCTCCAAAGCACCGTCGTGATCACCATCGTCACCGGAACGACACCTTGATCTCCATCGTAGCATCATTGTCGTTTCGCCACCTATTGCTTCTACGACTATCGCTACCGCTAAAGTAAAGCAATTACATGGCGTTTGCATTTCATACAATAAAGCGACAACCATATGGCTCCTGCCCGTTGCCGATAACTCGGTTACAAAACATGATCATCTCATACAATAAAATATAGCATCACGTCTTGACCATATCACATCACAACATGCCCTGCAAAAACAAGTTAGACGTCCTCTACTTTGTTGTTGCAAATTTTACGTGGATGCTACGGGCTGAGAAAGAACCGTTCTTACCTACGCATCAAAACCACAACGATAGTTCGTCAAGTTAGTGTTGTTTTAATCTTCTCAAGGACCGGGCGTAGCCACACTTGGTTCAACTAAAGTTGGAGAAACTGACACCCGCCAGCCACCTATGTGCAAAGCACGTCGGTAGAACCAGTCTCGCGTAAGCGTACGCGTAATGTCGGTTCGGGCTGCTTCATCCAACAATACCGCCAAACCAAAGTATGACATGCCGGTAAGCAGTATGACTTGTATCGCCCACAACTCACTTTTGTTCTACTCGTGCATATAACATCTACGCATAAAACCTGGCTCGGATGCCACTGTTGTGGAACGTAGTAATTTCAAAAAATTTCCTACGCACACGCAAGATCGTGGTGATGCATAGAAACGAGAGGGGAGAGTGTCGTCCATGTACCCTCGTAGACCAAAAGCGGAAGCATTAGAACAACGCGGTTGATGTAGTCGTACGTCTTCACGGCCCGACTGATCAAGCACCAAAAGTACGACACCTCTGAGTTCTAGCACATGTTCAGCTCGATGACGTCCCTCGAACTCCGATCCAGCCGAGTGTCGAGGGAGAGTTCCATCAGCATGACGGCGTGGTGAAGATGTTGATGTTCTACCGTCGCAGGGCTTCGCCTAAGCACCGCTACAATATTATCGAGGAGGACTATGGTGGAGGGGGGCACCGCACACGGCTAAGAGATCAATGATTTGTTGTTGTGTCTCTAGAGGTGCCCCCTGCCCCCGTATATAAAGGAGCAAGGGGGGAGGGGGCGGCCGGCCAGGGAGGAGGCGCGCCAAGGGGAGTCCTACTCCCACCGGGAGTAGGACTTTCTCCTTCCTTGTTGGATTAGGAGAAGGGGGGAAAGAGGAGGAAGAGAGAGGAAGGAAAGGGGGGACGCCGCCCCCTGCTCCTTGTCCTATTCGGACTAGGGGGAGGGGCGTGCGGCCCTGCCCTGGTCTCCTCTCCTCTTCTCCACTAAGGCCCACTATGGCCCATTAAGCCCCTGGGGGTTCCGGTAACCCCCCGGTACTCCGGTAAAATCCCGATTTCACCCGGAACACTTTCGACATCCAAATATAGGCTTCCAATATATCAATCTTCATGTCTCGACCATTTCGAGACCCCTAGTCATGTTCGTGATCACATCCGGGACTCCTAACAACCTTTGGTACACCAAAACTCATAAACTCATAATATAACTGTCATCGAAACTTTAAGCGTGCGGACCCTACGGGTTCAAGAACTATGTAGACATGACTGAGACACGTTTCCGGTCAATAACCAATAGCGGAACCTGGATGCTCATATTGGCTCCTACATATTCTACGAAGATCTTTATCGGTCAAACCGCATAACAACATACGTTGTTCCCTTTATCATCGATATGTTACTTGCCCGATATTCGATCGTCGGTATCTCAATACCTAGTTCAATCTCGTTACCAACAACTCTCTTTACTTGTTATGTAATGCATCATTCCGCAACTAACTCATTAGCTATATTGCTTGCAAGGCTTATAGTGATGTGCATTACCGAGAGGGCCCTGTCGCGGCCGATGGGTGGCGCGGCACCTATGGGGCCGGGGCCCCTTCGTGTGTTGATGCAGGCGGAGGCTGCGCGGAGAGCGGATCGAGGCGATGCACGCGGATTTTACCCAGCTTCCGGACGCGATGGTCGCGTAAAACCCTCTTCGCTGCATTGTGTTGTATTTGATCTTGCTCAAGAATGCGAGCAAAACGGTGGAGTGGTGTGTGAAACCCTCGAGAGTAGCTAGTCGCGGAACCTCCTCTCGTTGTGCATGGGCCTCCTTTTATAGGGCAAGGGTCACCGACAGTGTCAGCGTGAGTAGAGGGGTAAAACGTAAAAGAGGTGGTAGTTGGAGCAGTCGCGGGAAAGGCAGTCACTACAATGCTTTCTACCTACTTTTGACGAGGGGGACAAGGGCATTAAATGCCCGTCGCCGTCGCCCAAAAAGCTCCGCCATTCGTCTTCTTTACCACGCGGCGGCGAAGCCACCACCGTGGAGTGCCACCGCATTCTTCATGCAAAGACTGACCACCCGCCACGCGTCTCGGAGAAGGCCGGAGGCGACGTGGGCAAATGAGCTGGAGTCGCGGGCACGTAGCATAGCTCTCCCGGCAAGCACCTTGCCGGGCCTTGATCTTGCTGGCCCGGGCTTGTCGGGCTCTGTGACTTACCGCCCCGGGTCCTCGCCCGGGCGCGCCGCCGGGCGTGTCTTCGTGATGTGATCTTGGTCCTCCCGACGGCTCCTCTCGCCGGGGATCTGCAGGAGTAATGTAGCCTTGAGCACGGAATGGCCTTCCGGCAAGCTCCTCTTGCCGGGTCTTGAGTTTCTATCTTATATACTTTGTTCTTGAGCGGCTTGGTGTGGAGCGGAGATGGTCTCCGGCAAGCATTTGATGGATCTGGTTGCGGGGTGGGGCTGCCCGTGCACAAGTTGGGGTACCGAGGTACCCCTACCTTAGTACACCGACAGAGCCCCGGCTGGGCCATACACGGTGCCGAAGCGCTGTTGGGCCAGGCCCAAGGCAAATTGCAGGCGCCTTGAAGCCTCTGGCCGTCGAATCTCTTCTGCATCTGTCGTCTCCCCTCCCGCAGCAGCACGCGTTGATTGCGGCGTCGTGGGAGGAGTGGGCGGCGCATGCAGCCTTTAAGGCACCCACCCGTGATCGTGGCGCAGAGCGGGTCGCTTCACTGTCGCTCGGCTCTGCTTTTTTGCACGCTGCCCTCATGCATGGGGGTGGTGGGCGGCGAAGGTGGGAGACCGAGCCGTCACGGGCGGAGAAGGCGAGTCGGCCCGCTCCTCCGGCCTCCTTGCTTCTGATTGGTTGGCGGGCGGTTGAGTCCCCACCCCCCCTTTAAATAGGGCGGAAGGGGTGCCTGGCAGCCATACTCATCCATTTCTTCTTCGCCTTCGTCTTCTGTTCTTCTTGCCGCCATGGAAGGAGAATCCCGCTCCTCGGCGGTGGCGGCGCTGGTTGCTTCTAGGCAGCGCGCGCCCCCATCTCGCTCCCATGGCGGTGGAGCCGCCACGAGAGGGAGAGGGAGGCGTGGCATGATCGAGGCCGAGGCGTGGCCGAGGCGGTCGAGGAGAGGCGGTCGTGGTGAGGAGCCTCCCGTCTCCTCCGGCGTCTCGACCACGGCCGGTCCACACCGGAGATGACCCCAGGAGTTCTTCATCAAGCTTGCACGGGCGCCTCGTCGTCGCCGGTTGCCGCCCGTTCGCGGGCGCAATGGGGCGGATCCGCCCGACGTGATGGAGCTACGCATGAGGGGCTGCGGGATCAGCGGCACTTTCGGGTGAGTGTCGTGTCCCCAGCCCGGCGTGATGTTCTTCGACCGAGGGTGGAAGACGTTCGCCGGATCCATAGCTTGACGGCGGGGTTCACCTCCATTTCAAATTCTTGGATGGTGACCTCCTCGCCGTCAAGGTCTTGGCGACTATGGAACCCGGTGCGCTGCTGTGTGGACAGCTCCTCGGATAGCGAAGCTCCTCCTCGGCGAAAGTGACGAGGAGGAGAGCGGCAGCGGCGGCGAGGGGATGGCGGGCCCGACTAGGCGTCGGACACCGCTGCCAGCGCCACCGGCAACCCCTTCTTACAGGTTGCGGGCTCTGAACTCCCCGGGCCGTCTTCTTGGCGGCGGGCGTAGGAGGCTGCGGAAGAGGAAGAGGGGAGTGGCGGCAAGGCCGTTCGTCGCAAAGACGAGGGCGAGTAGCCTTGACAGCGTCTTGACGTCCCACTACCCGTCTTCAAGCTCGCCTCCTCGCCTCCGACTCCGCCAAGCTCTGGCGGCCCCGGGTGTTCTCTTAAGTCTTCAGGCGCCTGTGGCTCTCCGTGGCCTTGAGGACTTGTCGCTGGCTCCGGGCATCGTTCCCCATGCCCGTCACCTTGCGCAGCTCCTGCGGCACGGCGGCGTCACCGCCACGCTCTCCTAGGCGCTCCCTTCGCCCTTCCCCGACAAGCTCCTCTTGCCGGGGTCTCCTCTCCCCGGCAAGCTTATCTTGCCGGGGGCTCCTTGACCTACCTCCTGAACTCCCTGAGCAGAGAAACAGAGAGGGATCACGGGCACCTTATCTTTTCAGATTGTAAGCCCTCGGGCATTTAGCTGCATTTAAGAACTTGTAATCCTCTCTATCATGTTTTTCATCCTCCATGGACTTGTACTAAATTGAATGTTTTTAATGAAAAGAGGAAAGCTTGCGGATGAGTCTTTTACTTAGCTGCGTGCCTTGTGTGTTCTTACGCTATCGGGGAGCTTGCAGGGCGAACACGCTTAGCGATCATGGGACAGCCAGCTGGTGGTGTCACTCCGGCAAGCAACCTTGTCGGGCGATTCACGACGCCTATCTTGCTTGAAAGCGAGGCTCGGAAGCAAGATAGAGTGCAGCGGCACACTTGGGTTTGTTGAGCGGACTCGAAACAAACCAAACGCATAGCGGGTCACGACTCGGTTCCTCCACGTCACGGTTTTTACAAGACACGATCGTTCAAAGACGCATCCGCATCTCCCGGTCCATGAGAGGATGCATGATGAGGATGAAAAACTTATCTGAAATCGCAGCCCGGCGACACTAGCTCGCGGAGCGAATCTCGATGCTCGCAGCCCCGGCGAGGCTGGCTCGCCAAGAAGAACCTTGGCATCCGCGGCCCGGCGACCACGACTCGCCGGGCCCCAGGCGCGGGTGCGATCTTTTGGTTCCTTCTTGTTGCTGCAATTTTAGCCATGAAAATAGCTGAGGTAGATATGCAATTGCTCAGCGCACATGTATGTGTATGTGTATATAAATCTTGGCTAAGCAATGCGATGCCAGGCTTTGTCCTTCGTATGTTTGTACTCTACGCTCTTGGGGAGCTTGCCGGGGCGGACACGCTTAGTGACCGCGGGACAGCCAGCTGGTGGCGTCGCCTCCGACAAGCAACCTTGTCGGGCGATTCGCGGCGCTTAACTTGGCGGCGTGGCTCGGAAGCAAGATAAGGGTGCTGCAGCACACTTGTGTTTGTTGAGCGGACTCGAAACAAAACAAATGCATAATCGGGCCACGACTTGGCTCCTCTTGCGCCCAAGTCTCTCATACGGACGACGTTTCACGGCATGCCTCGCCACGTTATACCCTCGCCTACACCCTTTGTGTGCTTTCACCCTCGCTTCTAGGTAACTTGCGGTGCTCAACACGCTTGCTGAGTGCGGAGCGTCGCAGCCCCGCTTGGTGGTGTCGCCTCCGGCAAGCAACCTTGCAGCGTCGGCGCGGCGCACTTAACTTGCTGAGCAGGCTCGAAACGAAGCGAGGCCTTGGCTGGTCGCGGCTTACTCTTAACTTCGTTGGCGTGTTGAAGCGAAGTAAGGTGCGACCATCCACAAGCAGGCTCCTCCGCGCCATGTGTTTCGCGCACAAAGGGCGAATCTTGCGGGGTATAACATATAAAAGTATGAAATTAAAGAGTGCTCGCACGAAGGCTCGGCGACTTAGCTTTTCTTTTCTTTGCGCTCGCTGGTGGAGCTCAATGGTGTGTCCATGGCGGTGGCGCGGCGCTCGGGAGGCGCGCTTGGGGCGAGCACCAAAGCTGTCCTCACCGGGCTTACCGCGCTCAGGAAATGCGCTTGTCGGGTGGAGCACGAGCCGTCCTTGCGGACTTAGAGCTCGATAAGCGCGTCTTTCGGCGACATCGTAACGCTCAAGGATAGGCGCTTGCGGGGCCGAGGGGAGCGGGAGCGGCGGTGCGGGCCGGATACACTCGGGTCCCTAATAATGTTAGGGGAGCGAATCACGCCGACCTCTTCGCTTTGCTCATGCATGGACAGCGATCCGTAGCGTCCCGCGAACCCCTGCTTGCTCTTGCCCGGTGGCGGATACCACCTTCTCGCGGTATGGCGCCGCTGGGCCGCTATATCTTTGGAGTGGACCGCGGATCTCACGGAGGCCGAGCGGTCCTCCGTCCCGTCCTTGATCCGGTGGCACCGCGGCGCCCTCGCCGGTGTCCACCCTTCCATCAGCGTCTCCCCGCCCGCCGTTGGCTCCGGTGGCGGCGTGGAAGACGGAGATGGGTCTGCGACCCTTGAAGCTCTCGTCTTGAGGCCATGACGCGATTGTCGATGAAGCTGCCGACGGCCGGAGAGGTTGACGAGTCTTTGGCCGCTGAACGCCGGATCGAGTTCGCATAACCTCGGCGCCCCTACAGCGCGCCCGAGATGTCGCGCCGATGGGTGGCGCGGCACCTATGGGGCGGGGCCCTTCGTGTGTTGATGCGGGCGGAGGCTGCGCGAGAGCGGTCGGGCGATGCACGCGGGATTTTACCCACCGGGCGCGATGGTCGCGTAAACCCTCTTGCTGCATTGTGTTGTATTTGATCTTGCTCAAGAATGCGAGCAAAACGGTGGAGTGGTGTGTGAAACCCTCGCGAGAGTAGCTAGTCGCGGAACCTCCTCTCGTTGTGCATGGGCCTCCTTTTATAGGGCAAGGGTCACCGGCAGTGTCAGCGTGAGGTAGAGGGGTAAAACGTAAAAGAGGTGGTAGTTGGAGCAAAGGGAGACAAAGCAGCTACGGTGCTTTCTACCTACTTTTGACAGAGGGGGACAAGGGCATTAAATGCCCGTCGCCGTCGCCCAAAAGCTCCGCCATTGCGTCTTCTTTATACGGCGGCGGAAGCCACCACCGTGGAGTGCCACCGCATTCTTCATGCAAAGACCACCCCCCACGCGTCTCTGGAGAAGGCCGGAGGCGACGCGTGGGCAAATGAGCTGGAGTGCGGGCGTAGCATAGCTCTCCCGGCAAGCACCTTGCGGGGCCTTGATCTTGCGGGCCCGGGCTTGTCGGGCTCTGTGACTTACCGCCCGGGTCCTCGCCGGGCGCGCGGGCGCCGAGGCGTGTCTTCTGTGATGTGATCTTGGTCCTCCCGGCGAGCTCCTCTCATGGGGGATCTGCAGGAGTAATGTAGCCTTGAGCACGAATGGCCTTCCGGCAAGCTCCTCTTGCCGGGTCTTGAGTTTCTATCTTATATACTTTGTTCTTGAGCGGCTTGGTGTGGAGCGGAGATGGTCTCCGGCAAGCATTTGATGGATCTGGTTGCGGGGAGCTGGGGCTGCCCGTGCACAAGTTGGGGTACTGAGGTACCCCTACCTTAGTACACCGACAGGCCCAGAGATACCTCTCCGACAATAGGAGTGACAAAACCTAATCTCGAAATACGCCAACTCAACATGTACCTTTGGAGACACCTATAGAGCTCCTTTATAATCACCCAGTTACGTTGTCGTAGCACACAAAGTGTTCCTCCAGTAAACGGGAGTTGCATAATCTCATAGTTGTAGGAACATGTATAAGTCATGAAGAAAGCAATAGCAACATACTAAATGATCAAGTGCTAAGCTAACGGAATGGGTCATGTCAATCACATCATTCTACTAATGATGTGATCCCATTAATCAAATGACAACTCATGTCTATGGTTAGGAAACATAACCATCTTTGATTAATGAGCTAGTCTAGTAGAGGCATACCAGTGACATTATGTTTGTCTATGTATTCACACATGTATCATGTTCCGGTTAATACAATTCTAGCATGAATAATAAACATTTATCATGATGTAAGGAAATAAATAATAACTTTATTATTGCCTCTAGGGCATATTTCCTTCAGCATAGGGGGTGTGTGGCGCCTCTATGCCGAGCTACATCGTGACGCAGTTCAGATGAGTCTGGTCTGTTGTATTCAGCCCAGCCAGATTTGTATTTAGTATATCCGGCGTGGCGGTGATCGTCATGCGTTGGGGCGCACCCCCGTGATCCGTAGATCGATCTTGACTGTCCTGCTTTGTTTTCCAATTCGTCTCGCAGGTCATGTGTGTAGCCCCGGGCCTTCGTGTTTTTGTTTGCTTGGCGACGGGGTGCGGGCTGGTGTTCGGGCTGATATGCCGCTTTGTCTCGGCCACGAGGTGGTCGGTCAACCGCATCCTGCGCTGGTAGTATAGGCTCTAGTGCCTCGTCCTCGAATTGAGGTAACAACCTGCGCCTCGGATAACTTTTGGTTGGGCACTCGAGTCCATATTCCTCGAACACCAGGACCTCAGTTCATCTGTCAGTGAGCAGATCTTGATCAGCTTGAAGCTGCTGCTATTTTTTCTTCGGCTCTTTGCAGTGGCTATAAGCCGGCGCTTGAAGCGCTCCTGCTCGACAGGATCCTCAGGCACGATAAATTCTTCGTCGCTGAGGCTCACCTCATCTTCGGAGAGAGGCATATAATTGCCATCCTCCGAGTCTTCATCCATTGCCTGTTCATCAGGTCTAGCTTGCCCGTCCTCCTGTCCGGCCTACTCAAGGCTTGGCTGGGCGGGATTGTTTTCATCTTCGGCGTCATCCGGAGTGCTATTGTCTCTTGTGTTGGTATCGCTGTTTTTGCTATGGCGGGGTTTAAAGCGGCGTCGCTGACGTCGGCGCTTAGGTTGCTTCCCAAGAGGATCATCCTCCATTGCATCCTTTTGACCCTCGCCATTTTTTTCTTTGGGTGTGTCCACCATATATATATCATATGATGAGGTGGCTGTCCAGCGCCCTGTGGGCGATGGTTCCCTGTTCTTCTCCGGCATCGTCGTCCATACCATCGATGTCTTCGGAGTCGAAATCAAGCATGTCGATTAAGTCGTCGACAGTGGCTATTAAGTGGGTGGTGGGTGGGTGACAAATTCCTTTGTCGTCCGCTTCCCACTCAAGCCGGACATAGTTCGGCCAAGAGTCTCCTGACAGGGAGAGATATTTTAATGAATTTAGCACATCACCCAAGGGCGAGTGCTGAAAGATATCCGCGGAGCTAAACTCCATGATCGGTGCCCAGCTAGATCCGATGGGCACGGATGTATGCAGTTCGGAGCCTGTGGCCGGAGACGAGTCCGAGGGTCCAATGACACAGACCTCCTTGGAAGTGAAATCTGTGTTCAGCTCTATCGTCGCTGAGTGTGCGGCCTCCGTGGCGGGGTCCATCCTCCCGTCCTCGGATGGCACGATCTGCGCTGGATTTAAAGCCAGGGCAGCTGCAGGTGTGATCTCCTCAACATCGTCCGACAGCAGATCCAGGTCATGCTCGTCGCGACTGCAGGGGGCACCTGTCATGGGCTCGAATCCGTCAAAGATCAAGTCTCCGTGGATGTCGGCAGTGTAGTTCAGGCTTCGAAACCTAACCTGATGGCCAGGGGCGTAGCTATCGATTTGCTCCAGACGGCCAAGCGAATTGGCCCGCAGTGCGAAGCCGCCGAGTACGAAAATCTGTTCGGGGAGAAAAACCTCACCCTGGACCGCATCATTTTAGATGATTGAAGGAGCCATCAAGCCTTACGGTTACGTCATAGTGGAACTCTCAATGAAAGCACCAATGTTGGTGTCAAAAACCGGCGGATCTTGGGTAGGGGGTCCAGAACTGTGCGTCTAAGGCTAATGGTAACAGGAGGCGGGGGACACGATGTTTACCCAGGTTCGGGCCCTCTCTATGGAGGTAATACCCTAATTCCTTCTTGATTGATCTTGATGATATGAGTATTACAAGAGTTGATCTACCACGTGATCATAGAGGCTAAACCATAGAAGCTAGCCTATGATTCTGATTGTTGTTGTCCTATGGACTAAACCCTCCAGTTTATATAGACACCGGAGGGGGCCAGGGTTACACAGAGTCGGTTACAGAGAAGGGAATCTACATATCCGAATTGCCAAGCTTGCCTTCCACGCAAAGGAGAGTCCCACCCGGACACGGGACGAAGTCTTCAATCTTGTATCTTCATTGTCCAACAGTCCGGCATAAGCATATAGTCCGGCTGTTCGAGGACCCCCTAATCCAGGACTCCCTCACCCATTACAAATTATTTTATCACAAAACTATCTGTTACCTACAATTTCAGTGCTTGCAGAGCATACCTTACTAAAAACCGCTTGTCATTTCCTTCTGCTCCTTGTTGGGTTTGACACACTTACTTATCGAAAGGACTATGATAGATCCCCTACACTTGTGGGTCATCAAGCCTCCACCAGCCAAATATTGCATGTAGATATATTTCTTGCATTTATTGCCTTACAGTGTAACTCTGCCAGCATATTCAATGTGCTGACCTACACAGCTGCAACGTCTCATGTTGTAGACTACTCATACGATGAATAAGGTGCGATAGGTTGTTGTCTTGCACTCAGCTATGTCGTTGGAGTTGATGGACTCATTTACCTTCGAAGCTTCCACAGTTATTTAGTTTAGATGGCCTTCAGCCATGATATTTTTGTGTAATCATACTCTTTATGAGCACTCGATGTAATAAGTGTGTGACTAAACTCTGTTATAATTCCTCGAGTACTGTGTGTGTCAGCATTATCGATCCAAGGATGACACTTAAGCACAGAGACTTCGGTCCATTGGGATCATGGTCGCTACAAAATGCCTTGCTAGCTAGGACCCACCAGATTTGGAGGCTGACTTGTGGGCCTATTAAGTTGATGTGTATGCAGGGCTTTGTCAAGTTAGTCAATAAACGATTCTAGCTGCATTGACCGTTGGATGCTAATCCAATGGCCGAGCTGTGTCTTCAACCTCTGATCTTCTTGCTTCATCCGCCCAAACTAGCACCCACCGTACCGCCTGCTCCATCCTCCCATGGCTGGTTGTGCTACCGTGCAGGGCTCATCGCCCAACCATACTACCACTGGCCAGGCCTTCCCTGTACTCACCCACATCCCCTATTATTCTCTGGCTATTGCAGCCTTACACCACAGCCGAACCATTGAACCCTCGTACTCCCCTCCGCGTGGGCATCCACCTACCTCGTCTTCCTTGGCTCAGCGGCGTTCCCTTCCTAGGCCTTGCCGTCGTCCATCGCATGGGTGCTATCCGCCCAACGTGGTCAACATAGTCAACTAACGACAACCATTGGAAGAGTACTATACGTGGTGAGGCTGACAGATGGACCCACCAGCTACATCTTCGCACGCAAGGAAGTGCGTCCATATTACGGGCAAAAAAATGATTCTTCCCCCTGACAGATGGGACCCACCAGTTATATCTTCGCACGCAATGAAGTGCCTCCTTATCCTCCCTGACAGCTAGGACTCATCTGGTCGAAGCGTACGTAGCGTTGTCTGTCTGGTCGCAAACGTGTACATACATACCGGTCGATTAGTCTCTCTGCAAGTATGAATCATGGCCGAGTAAGTAGCGGCACGTGTCATAGTAGAGCACCCGACGTAGCACTTCAGGAAGTCCCGTCTAAATCGTGTACATGTACGTACAGCCACATGGAAATAAATATACGGCCATGTACGTACATATTGGCAGGGTCTCGAATGCGTACTCACGCATACGGATAGCCATGGCTCGTGTACATGGAGAGGAAACAGATGCAGCAACGGCGTCCTGTTCATCGGGCAGCCAATTGGCTGGGTCAAAACGGAGAAACAACATCCTATTCATCGGGAGGCAACAGACTGGGTCGGAATGCGTCCTATTCAACGGGAGCTAACCGGCTTGGACAGGACAGCCAAAACAGGGTCTGGCATACCGCAAAACAGAGGAAACAGACTTGTGTTCGAGCTCTTACGGTCTAAACAGAGTGGCATTGATCGGGAGGGGTGTGGCGTACCGCGAAATGGAGGAAGTGGACTTGTGTTGGAGCGCCTATGGTAGAAACAGGGTCATGTTCATCGGGAGGGGTGTGGCGTACTGTAAAACGGGACTCCACGGGCTACTATTCATCCACCGTCGACTTTCTCCAGCCTCCACCTAATATTGTTAATCCACCATCGACTTCCTCCAGCCTTCACCAGCTACTGTTCATCCATGGGCTACTATTCATCCAGCCTCCACCGGCTACTATTCAACCAGCCCTCCACGGGGTCTTGTTCATCCAGCCTTCATCGGCTACTGTTCAACCAACCCTCCACAGGGTCCTGTTCATCCACCCCCACCTCCTCGATCAGGGTCCTGTTCATCTAGTGGCAACGACCTCTACTACCACGGGGCCCTGTTCATCCAACCCCCACCGGGAACTGTTCATCCAACCCCCAATAATAGTCACTATTCATCAAGAGGCAGCAGGTCCGATCGGCTTCACTTAGCAGCAGTAGCGAAGGAATCACTCCGGTTCAGTTAATAGCCAAGGGATCGATCGCTCGGGTTCAGTAACGTAGCTAGTGTTGGGGAGCATAGTAATTTCAAAAAAAAAATCCTACGCACACGCAATATCATGGTGATGCATAGCAACGAGAGGGAAGAGTGTGTCCATGTACCCTCGTAGACCGAAAGGGGAAGCGTTAGCGCAACGCGGTTGATGTAGTCGTACGTCTTCACGGCTCGACCGATCAAGCACCGAAAGCACGACACCTCCGAGTTCTTGCACACGTTCAGCTCGATCACGTCCCTCGAACTCCGATCCAGCCGAGTGTCGAGGGAGAGTTCCGTCAGCACGACGGCGTGGTGACGATGATGATGCTCTACCGACGCAGGGCTTCGCCTAAGCACCGCTATGATATTATCAAGGAGGACTATGGTGGAGGGGGGCACCGCACACGGCTAAGAGATCAATGATCAATTGTTGTGTCTCCAAGGGGTGCCCCCCCTTCCCGTATATAAAGGAGTGGAGGAGGGGGAGGGCCGGCCCTCTCTATGGCGCGCCCTAGGGGAGTCCTACTCCCACCGGGAGTAGGATTCCCCTTTTCCTAGTAGAACTAGGAGCCCTTCCAAGTAGTAGGAGTAGGAGAGAAGGAAAGGGAAAAGAGAAGAGAAGGAAGGAGGGGGCGCCGCCCCTCCCCCTAGTCCAATTTGGAATAAGCATTGGGGGGTGCAGCCTCCCCTCTCTCATTTCCCTAAAGCCCAATAAGGCCCATATACTCCCCGGCGAATTCCCGTAACTCTCCGATACTCCAAAAAATACCCGAATCACTCCGAACCTTTCCGATGTCCGAATATAGTCGTCCAATATATCGATCTTTACATCTCGACCATTTAGAGACTCCTCGTCCATGTCCCCAATCTCATCCGGGACTCCGAACTACCTTCGGTACATCAAAACACATAAACTCATAATATAGCTGTCATCGAACTTTAAGCGTGTGGACCCTACGGGTTCGAGAACTATGTGAACATGGTGAGACCGTCTACGGTAAATAACCAATAAGCGGAACTGGATGCTCATATTGGCTCCACATATTCTATGAAGATCTTTATCGGTCAAACCGCATAACAACATCGTTGTTCCTTTGTCATCGGTATATTACTTGCGAGATTCGATCGTCGGTATCTCAATACCTAGTTCAATCTCGTTACCGACAAGTCTCTTTACTGTTCCATAATACATCATCCTGCAACTAATTCATTAGTTACAATGCTTGCAAGGCTTATAGTGGTGTGCATTACGAGTGGGCGGAGATACCTCTCCAGAGCAATCGGAGTGACAAATCCTAATCTCGAAATCGCCAACCCAACAAGTACCTTGGAGACACACAGAGAGCACCTTTATAATCACCCGATTCGTTGTGGCGTTTGGTAGCGCTAAAGTGTTCCTTGATGGCAGGAGTTGCATATTCTCATAGTTATAGGAACATGTATAAGTCATGAAGAAAGCAATAGCAACATACTAAACGATCAAGTGCTAAGCTAACGGAATGGGTCAAGTCAATCACATCATTCTCCTAATGATGTGATCCCGTTAATCAAATGACAACTCATGTCTATGAAGGAAATATGCCCTAGAGGCAATAATAAAGTTATTATTTATTTCCTCATATCATGATAAATGTTTATTATTCATGCTAGAATTGTATTAACCGGAAACATGATACATGTGTGAATACATAGACAAAACTATAGTCACTAGTATGCCTCTACTTGACTAGCTCATTAATCAAAGATGGTTATGTTTCCTAACCATAGACATGTGTTGTCATTTGATTAGTGGGATCACATCATTAGAAGAATGATGTGATTGACATGACCCATCCAGTTAGCCCAGCACTTGATCGTTTAGTATACTGCTATTACTTTCTTCATGACTTATACATGTTCACGTAACTATGAGAATTATCCAACTCCGTTTACGGAGGAACACTTTGGTACTACCAAACGTCACAACGAATCGGGTGACTATAAAGGAGTACTACAGGTGTCTCGAAGGTACATGTTGAGTTGGCGTATTTCGAGATTAGGTTTTGTCACTCCGATTGTCGGAGAGGTATCTCTGGCCCTCTCGGTAATGCACATCACTATAAGCCTTGCAAGCAATGTAGCTAATGAGTTAGTTATGGAATGATGTATTACGAACGAGTAAAGAGACTTGCCGTAACGAGATTGAACTAGGTATTGGATACCGACGATCGAATCTCGGGCAAGTAACATACCGATGACAAAGGGAACAACGTATGTTGTTATGCGGTTTGACCGATAAAGATCTTCGTAGAATATGTAGGAACCAATATGGGCATCCAGGTCCCGCTATTGGTTATTGACCGAGAATGGTTCTAGGTCATGTCTACATAGTTCTCGAACCCGTAGGGTTCGCACGCTTAACGTTTCGATGACAATTTTATTATGAGTTTATAAGCTTTGATGTACCGAAGTTTGTTCGGAGTCCCAGATGTGATCACGGACATGACGAGGAGTCTCGAAATGGTCGAGACATAAAGATTGATATATTGGAAGCCTATGTTTTTACATCGGAATAGTTCCGGGTGAAATCGGCATTTTACCGGAGTACCGGGAGGTTACCGGAACCCCCCGGGGGGTTATTGGGCCTACATGGGCCTCAAGGGAGAAGAGGGAAGGAGGCAGGAGGGGGCCGCGCGCCCCTCCCATTCCTAGTCCGAATAGGACAAGGGAAGGGGGGCGGCGCCCCCCCTTTTCCTTCCCCTCTTCCTCCTCTTTCCCCCCTTCTCCTACTCCTACTTGGAAAGAGGGAGTCCTACTCCTGGTGGGAGTAGGACTCCCCCCCTTGGCGCGCCCTCCTTGGCCGGCGGCCTCCTCCCCCTGGCTCCTTTATATACGGGGGCGGGGGGCACCCCATAGACACACAAGTTGATCTACGGATCGTTCCTTAGCCGTGTGCAGTGCCCCCCTCCACCATATTCCACCTCGGTCATATCATCGCGGAGTTTAGGTGAAGCCCTGCGCCGGTGGAACATCATCATCGTCACCACGCCGTCGTGCTGATGGAACTCATCTTCGGAGCTCGGCTGGATCGGAGGCCGGAGATCGTCATCGAGCTGAACGTGTGCTGAACTCGGAGGCCCCGTACGTTCGGTGCTTGGATCGGTCGGATCGTGAAGACATACGACTACATCAACCGCGTTGTGCTAACGCTTCCGCTTACGGTCTACGAGGGTACGTGGACGAACACTCTCCCCTCTCGTTGCTATATCATCACCATGATCTTGCGTGTGCGTAGGAATTTTTTTGAAATTACTACGTTCCCCAACAGTCTATGTTTAGGAAACGTAACCATCTTTGGTTAGCGAGCTAGTCAAGTAGAGGCATACTATTGACACTATGTTTCTCTATGTATTCACACATGTATTGTGTTTCCGGTTAATACAATTCTAGCATGAATAATAAACATTTATCATGAAATAAGGAAATAAATAATAACTTTATTATCGCCTCTAGGGCATATTTCCTCCAGCTAGTGCAATCGCTCGGGGTTAGTAAGCGAACGCCTTGCTCAGGGTTCAGTTAAAGCGTCCAACGGCTCTCACACACGTGCACGTACCTATATGAGAGAAATGTGCAAACCCCCGTGCATCGGTCGGCCCCGACCACCCACCGTAACCGGGAACTCCCCGAAATTTTCCTCGCCCTCGCTTCTACCATGGTTTTTTCCGTCATGGACGGCCCAAAGAATGTCATGCAGATGCGTCCCCGGCCCGCCCAGGACGAAAAAGCCCATTTTTTGTCATGATTTTTTTGCCATGGAAGTAGGAGCCCACCACATCTGTGATGATACGTGGTTTTGTCACAATTATCATCATAGAAGTGTCATAAGCATGACAGAAAAAATTCGTTCGGCCCGAAATGTCATGGATGTGTCTTTTTTTGTAGTGCATGGAGCGACGGGATAGTCAATATCTTCCATGCTAAGTGTGTTTTACTTGTCGACGAGAGTTTATTCACTCGTCAAATTTGAGGGAGGCTAGTAAAATGGATGCCCAGTCCTAAGATGTTTATACAAACACTCCTCCAGAAAGTTGAAAGTCTGCAGGTACCCGTGGATTTGACTAGCCATGGTTTGTGTTAGTATGGTGGAAAGGAGAAAAATCTTTTGCATGGGAACCACAATTAACGTGTTTACCATGGAAGATATTGGACACCTTTGTCGTAATGCTGATAGAAAAAGTACACCTCTCAAGTGAATTATCTCTGTTTGAAGCAATGAGCTCTATCATAATGTCCTTCTTTTACTTTTGATTGTTGATTCATCACCTTCTCATTCAAGTACCAATGCTGAGAGCGCTATTGGCATTATTCGTGTAACATGGATTTCGTTTAATTAATGTTGGTTGTGAGCATGAGTGGATGTTTTCTACCCTGAATTACAATGTTTAGTCACCGCTTGAACTTCAGAGATGCTCTGCATTTATGTTTCAGTTTCAGAAAGGGCTAGCGAAATACTTCATTACCACTTTATGATATGTTGAACTTAAATAAATGATGTTACTTTTTATTAGAATTATAATTGCATATGTGATCAAAGGTTTGTTCTATTCTAGCATTCACACTTCACAAATTATTTTTTATCATTTAGCTACTTGAGGACAAGTGGGAATTAACCTTGGGGATGTTGATACATTTTCAATGTATCTATAGTTTATGAAGAATTCATGCTATATTTACATCAATTATATATGGTTTTAGTGAACTTTTATATTATTTTTATGGACTAACTTATTAATCCAGTGCCCATGGTCAGTTCCTATTTCCTGCATATTTTTGTTTGACAAGAAATCCATATCTAGCAAGGCCCAAACATGATGAAAATTATGGTAACTTTTTATGAATTATATGTGATTTTTGGGAAAAAGAATCAATGCAAGATGATGCTCGAGGGGCCCACGAGCTTAGGTGGCGTGCCCCACCCCCTAGGGCATGCCAAGTGATCTTGTGGCCACCCCTTAAGTTGGTTGGGGCCATTCTTTTGCCACAAGAAAGCTAATTTATGGAGAAAATCTTGTAAAAAGTTCAGCCCGATCGGAGTTACGGATCTTCGGTTATTTAAGAAACGGTGAAGGGCCAGAAAACACATGCATACCAGAGAAGAAAAGAGAGACAGGGATAGAGGGAGAGAGAGATATCCAATTTCAGAGGGGCTCTCGCCCCTTCGGGTGCCATGGAGGCCAAGGACTATAGGGGAAAACCTCCTCCTATCTAGGGGGGCCATAGAGGAGCAAGCCAAATGGGGAGCCCCTCTCCCGGTGGCGCCGGAGTGCCGCCGAGGGAACCATCACCACGATGATCGTCTTCATCAATGTAATTGTCTTCATCACCTTCCTCGCATCTTTTCAGCGCTCCACTCTCTCGCTGCCCATTGTAATCCCCTACTTGAACATGGTGTTTTTGTGCTATGAATTATTATCCACTGACTTGGGTAATCGCTATTGCGTTTCAGTAGATTTTTGTTGTCCTCTAAGTAATTGGTGAATTGCTATTATTAGCTTCAATTGTTTCTGGTTATGTTGTTGTACTTTGGTGCCCATATATGAGCGCGCGTGGATCACACCATAGGGTTAGTTGTATGTTGATAGGACTATGCATTGGAGAGCAAGAGTGACGAAAACTTCTTCCTACCATAGAAATTGACGCATACGGGGTTAAAAGCGGGACCAATATATCTTAATGCTATGATTGGGTTTTACCTTAATGAACTTTGGTAGTTGTGGATGCTTGTCAATAGTTCCAATCGTAAGTGCATAGAGTTCCAAGTAAGGGGCAACATGCTAGAGAGGCCTGTCCCACATAAAAAGTTGCCATTGGTCTAGTATCATGGCTAATTGCCTAGGGACAATTCTGCACACCATACCATCGTTATTCCACACTCATTATTTGTTATATATTGTAATATATTCTAACTTTATTTAGGTAGCACCTATTTATGTTTTAGTCCTCTTTTATCATGCAAAGCTATCCTCTTTATACCCTATTTCTCGTTTCTAGATAAAAGCAAACATCCGGTGTACGTATAGGGTTGTATCACTCGCATATAGGACCTGAGAGAATATCGATCTTATCTTTAGCTGCTTGTGGGTTTGACACTCCATACTTACCACTTCCATCTTTGGAAAGTAGTACGATGATTCCTTGCACTTGGGAATTATTAAGGTGGCGTGGCGCGCGGGCGCATCGTGCCAGTCTCACCTCAGCCTACTGCCAAAGCTTGAAGATGGATGGCACGAGCCAACAGATTGATGGGCCGGCCAGGTGGGCTCCATAGGTAATAAGTGGCCCAGGTAAGTTGTTTTCTATTTTCTTTTCTGTCTTGATTTAGTTTTAGCACTAAATCATTTGTGTAAATTCTAAAACTTTTTGTGGGTACTTTCTGAATTATTCTAGTGGCCCTCAATTAATTTCAGAATATTTGGAGCTATAACCTATTTATAGGATTTTATAACTCTAATCCAAATATCATATTAGTTAATTCAAAGTCCATAAATGCCATCGAAAAATGTGCATCATCTAGGGTTGAGGTTTTCACCTTTTTACTTAAATCATGAACATTTTGGAGGGCATTTTGGGTTCATTGCAAAATATTTTAGTTGAACCTAGTTTAATTAAGTGGTGCTAGGGTTTTCTACATTCCCCATTTCAAATTCAATTGAAGTTTAAACATGATGCAAACAATATTAGCCAGCCAAGGTGCATACCAGACTAGGAATGTGACAGTCAGCCCAAATATTGTTTGCCACAAGACAATCAAAGAAAAGATGGGAGGGAGACTCAGTCTTTGAACATAAAAGACATGTTCTGCCACTAACTACGTGTCTTTTACTCAAGTTATCACGGGTCAAGATTTTGTTATGGAATGCTAGCCATACAAACGCCAAGAATCTGCTGGGAACCGCGGTTTTCCAGAAGTTTTCCCAAATGGGGGTACATACCCCTCCCAAATTCATCACATGATAAAAAGACTTGACAGAGTACAAACCAGATGGTTCTAGCATGTAAATAGGGTGGTCATCATCTTGATTGGGCATGTAATTATGCGGCATAGCCAACAGTTCATGCCATCTAACTAGAAAGTCAACATCCACACTATTGGGGAACGTAGTAATTTCAAAAAAATTCCTACGCACACGCAAGATCATGGTGATGATACAGCAACGAGAGGGAGAGTGTTGTCTACGTACCCTCGTAGACCGAAAGCGGAAGCGTTGACACAACATAGAGGAAGTAGTCATACGTCCTTCCGGTCCAACCGATCCAAGCACCGTTACTCCGGCACCTCCGAGTTCTTGACACGTACTGCTCGATGGCGCACCCGATCTTCGATCCAGCGAGGCGCGGGAGGAGTTCCATCAAGACCTGACGGCGTGGTGACGATCTTGATGTTCAACTGTCGCAGGGCTTCGCCTAAGCACCACTACAATATGACCGAGGTGTAATATCGTGGAAGGGGGCACCGCACACGGCTAAGGAACGATCACGAAGATCAACTTGTGTGTCTATGGGGTGCCCCCTGCCCCATATATAAAGGAGGAGGAGGGGGGCAGGCCTCTCTATGGCGCGCCTAGGGGAGTCCTACTCCCATCGGGAGTAGGATTCCCCCTTTCCTAGTCCAACTAGGAACCCTTCCATGTATTAGGAGTAGGAGACTAGGAAGGGAAAGAGAGAAGGGAAGGAAGGAGGGGGTGCGGCCCCTCCCCTTAGCCCAATTCGGACTAGGGCAAGGGGGGGCGCGCGGCCTGCCCTAGGCAGCCCCTCTCTCTTTCCCTTGAGGCCCAATAAGGCCCAATACTTCTCCCGGCGAATTCCGTAACTCTCCGGTACTCGATAAATACCGAATCACTCGGAACCTTTCCGAACTCCGAATATAGTCGTCCAATATATCGATCTTTACGTCCCGACCATTTCGAGACTCCTCGTCATGTCCCCGATCTCATCCGGGACTCCGAACTCCTTCGGTACATCAAAACTCATAAACTCATAATATAATCATCATCGAAACCTTAAGCGTGCGGACCCTACGGTTCGAGAATAATGTAGACATGACCGAGACACGTCTCGGTCAATAACCAATAGCGGGACCTGGATGCCCATATTGGTTCCTACATATTCTCGAAGATCTTTATCGGTCAAACCGCACAACAACATACGTTGTTCCCTTTGTCATCGGTATGTTACTTGCCGAGATTCGATCGTCGGTATCCAATACCTAGTTCAATCTCGTTACGGCAAGTCTCTTTACTCGTTCCGTAATACATCATCTCGCAACTAACTCATTAGTTGAAATGCTTGCAAGGCTTAAGTGATGTGTATTACCGAGAGGGCCCAGAGATACCTCTCCGACATTCGGAGTGACAAATCCTAATATCGAAATCGCCAACTCAACAAGTACCTTCGGAGACACCTGAGAGCACCTTTATAATCACCCGATTCGTTGTGACGTTTGGTAGCACACAAAGTGTTCCTCCGTAAACGGAGTTGCATAATCTCATAGTCATAGGAACATGTATAAGTCATGAAGGAAGCAATAGCAACATACTAAACGATCGGGTGCTAAGCTAACGGAATGGGTCATGTCAATCAGATCATTCAACTAATGATGTGACCTTGTTAATCAAATAACAACTCCTTGTTCATGGTCAGGAAACATAACCATCTTTGATTAACAAGCTAGTCAAGTAGAGGCATACTAGTGACACTCTGTTTGTCTATATATTCACACATGTATTATGTTTCCGGTTAATACAATTCTAGCATGAATAATAAACATTTATCATGATATAAGGAAATGAATAATAACTTTATTATTGCCTCTAGGGCATATTTCCTTCAGTCTCCCACTTGCACTAGAGTCAATAATCTAGATCACATCACCATGTGATTAACATCGATAGTTCACATCATCATGTGATTAACACCCATAGTTCAAATCGCCATGTGACCAACACCCAAAGGGTTTACTAGATTCAGTAATCTAGTTCACATCGCTATGTGATTAACACCCAAAGAGTACTAAGGTGTGATCATGTTTTGCTTGTGAGAGAATCTTAGTCAACGGGTCTTTCACATTCAGATCCGTTATGTATTTTGCAATTTTCTATGTCTACAATGCTCTGCACGGAGCTACTCTAGCTAATTGCTCCCACTTTCAATATGTATCTAGATCGAGACTTAGAGTCATCCAGATCGGTGTCAAAAAACTTGCATCGACGTAACCCTTTACGACGAACCTTTTTGTCACTTCCATAATCGAGAAACATATCCTTATTCCACTAAGGATAATTTTGACCGCTGTCGAGTGATCTACTCCTAGATCACTATTGTACTCCCTTGTCAAACTCGTTGTAGGGTATACAATAGATCTGGTACATAGCATGGCATACTTTATAGAACTATGGCCAAGGCATAGGGAATGACTTTCATTCTCTTTCTATCTTCTACCGTGGTCGGGTTTTGAGTCTTACTCAATTTCACACCTTGTAACACAGGCAAGAACTCTTTCTTTGACTGTTCCATTTTGAACTACTTCAAAATCTTGTCAAGGTATGTACTCATTGAAAAAACTTATCAAGCGTCTTGAACTATCTCTATAGATCTTGATGCTCAATATGTAAGCAACTTCACCGAGGTCTTTCTTTGAAAAACTCCTTTCAAACACTCCTTTATGCTTTACAGAATAATTCTACATTATTTCTGATCGACAATATGTCATTCACATATACTTATCAGAAATGTTGTATTGCTCCCACTCACTTTCTTGTAAATACAGCTTCACCGCAAGTCTCAGATAAACTATATGCTTTGATCAACTTATCAAAGCGTATATTCCAACTCGAGATGCTTGCACTAGTCCATAAATGGATCGCTGGAGCTTGCACACTTTGTTAGCTCCTTTGGATCGATAAAACCTTCGGTTGCATCAAATACAACTCTTCCTCCGTAAATCCATTCAGAATGCAGTTTTACATCCATTTGCCAAATTTCATAATCATAAAATGCGGCAATTGCTAACATGATTCGGACAGACTTAAGCATCGCTACGGGTGAGAAGGTCTCATCGTAGTCAACCCCTTGAACTTGTCGAAAACCTTTTGCAACAAGTCGAGCTTTGTAGATAGTAACACTACTATCAACGTCCGTCTTCCTCTTGAAGATCCATTTATTTTCTATGGTTTGCCGATCATCGGGCAAATCCATCAAAGTCCATACTTTGTTCTCATACATGGATCATATCTCGATTTCATGGCCTCAAACCATTTTGCGAATCTGGGCTCATCATCGCTTCCTCATAGTTCGTAGGTTTGTCATGGTCAAGTAACACGACCTCCGAGCAGGATTACCGTACCACTCAGTGCGGATCTCACTCTGTTTACCTACGAGGTTTGGTAGTAACTTGATCTGAAGTTACATGATCATCATCATTAGCTTCCTCACTAATTGGTATAGTAGTCACAAGAACATATTTCTGTGATGAACTACTTTCCAATAAGGGAACAGGTACAGTTAACTCATCAAGTTCTACTTTCCTCCCACTCACTTCTTTCGAGAGAAACTCCTTCTCTAGAAAGGATCCATCTTAAGCAACGAATATCTTGCCTTCGGATCTGTGATAGAAGGTGTACCCAACAATTTCCTTTGGGTAACTATGAAGACGCACTTCTCCGATTTGGGTTCGAGCTTATCGGGATGAAACTTTTTCACATAAGCATCGCAACTCCAAACTTTAAGAAACGACAACTTGGGTTTCTTGCTAAACCACAGTTCATATAGTGTCATCTCAACGGATTTAGATGGTGCCCTTTTTAATGTGAATGCAGCTGTCTCTAATGCATGATCCCAAAACGATATTGGTAAATCGGTAAGAAACATCATAGATTGTACTATATCCAATAAAGTACGGTTATGACATTCGGACACGCCATTATGATGTGGTGTTCCAGGTGGCACGAATTTGTGAAACTATTCCACATTGTCTTAATTGAAGACCAAACTCGTAACTCAAATATGTGTCTCTGCGATCAGATTGTAGAAACCTTATTTTCTTGTCACGATGATTTTCCACTTCACTCTGAAATTCTTTGAACTTTTCAAATGTTTCAGACTTATGTTTCATCAAGTAGATATACCCATATCTGCTCAAATCATCTGTGAAGGTCGAAAAATAACGATACCGCCATGAGCCTTAACACTCATTGGATCGCATACATCGGATGTATTATTTCCAATAAGTCGGTTGCTCGCTCCATTGTTCCGGAGAACGGAGTCTTAGTCATCTTGCCCATGAGGCATGGTTCGCAAGCATCAAGTGATTCATAATCAAGTGATTCCAAAATCCCATCAGCATGGAGTTTCTTCATGCGCTTTACACCATTATGACCTAAACGGCAGTGCCACAAATAAGTTGCACTATCATTATTAACTTTGCATCTTTTGGTTTCAATATTATGAATATGTGTATCACTACGATCGAGATCCAACAAACTATTTTCATTGGGTGTGTAACCATATAAGGTTTTATTCATGTAAACAGAACAACAATTTATTCTCTTACTTAAATGAATAACCGTATTGCAATAAACACGATCAAATCATATTCATGCTCAACGCAAACACCAAATAACATTTATTTAGGTTCAACACTAATCGCGAAAGTATAGGGAGCGTGCGATGATGATCATATCAATCTTGAAACTACTTTCAACACACATCGTCACTTCACCCTTAACTAGTTTCATTTATTCGCAACTCCCATTTCGAGTTACTACTCTCAAAGAATCGAACCAGTACCAAATACCAAGGGGTTGCTATAAACACTAGTAAAGTACACATCAATAACATGTATATCAAATATACCTTTGTTCACTTTGCCATCCTTCTTATCCACCAAATACTTGGGGTAGTTCTTCTTTCAGTGACCAGTCCCTTTGCGGTAGAAGCACTTAGTCTCGTGCTTAGGTCCGACTTGGGCTTCTTCACTTGAGCAGCAACTTGCTTGCCGTTCTTCTTGAAGTTCCCTTCTATCCCTTTGCCCTTTTCTTGAAACTAGTGGTCTTGTTAACCATCAACACTTGGTGTTCTTTCTTGATTTCTACCTTCAACGATTTCATCATCATGAAAAACTCGGGAATCATTTTCATCATCCCTTGCATACTATAGTTCATCACGAAGTTCTACTAACTTGGTGATGGTGACTAGAGAATTCATCAATCACTATCTTATCTCGGAAGATTAACTCCCACTTGATTCAAGCAATTGAAGTACCCAGACAATCTGAGCACATGTTCACTAGTTGAGCGATTCTCCTCCATCTTTTAGCTTATAGAACTTGTTGAGGACTTCATATCTCTCAAGTCGGGTATTTGCTTGAAATATTAACTTCAATTCCTGGAACATCTTATATGGTCCATGATGTTCAAAACATCTTTGAAGTCCCGATTCTAAGCCATAAAGCATGGTGCACAAAACTATCAAGTAGTCATCATATTGAGCTAGCCAAACGTTCATAACGTCGCATGTGCTCCTGCAATAGGTCCGTCACCTAGCGGTGCATTAAGGACATAATTCTTACATGCAAGATTGAGGATAAACCTCGGATCGCAGATCCAATCCGCATCATTGCTACTAACATTTTTCAATACAATTTTCTCTAGGAACATATCAAAATAAACATATGAAAGCAACTACATGAAGCTATTGATCTTACAACATAATTTGCAAAATACTACCAGACTAATTCATGATAAATTTAAGTTCAATTAATCATATTACTTAAGAACTCCCACTTAGATGACATCTCTCTAGTCATCTAAGTGATCACGTGATCCAAATCAACTAAACCATAACCGATCATCACGTGAGATGGAGTAGTTTTCAATGGTGAACATCTTATGTTGATCATATCTACTATATGATTCACGCCGACCTTTTGGTCTCCGTGTTCGAGGCCATATCTCGCATATGCTAGGCTCGTCAAGTTTAACCTGAGTATTCCGCGTGTGCAAAACTGGCTTGCACCTGTTGTAGATGGACGTAGAGCTTATCACACCCGATCATCACGTGGTGTTTGGGCACGACGAACTTTGGCAACGGTGCATACTCAGAGAGAACACTTCTTGATAATTTTAGTGAGAGATCATCTTAAAATGCTACCGTCAATCAAAGCAAGAATAAGATGTATAATAGATAAAGATCATATGCAATCAAAATATGTGACATGATATGGCCATGATCATCTTGCGCCTTTGATCTCCATCTCCAAAGTACTGTCATGATCTCTATCGTCACCGGCACCACACCATGATCTTCATCATCTTGATCTATATCAATGTGTCATCACATGGTTGTCTCACCAACTATTGCTCTTGCAACTATTGCTATCGTATAGCGATAAAGTAAAGCAATTATTTGGCACTTGCATCTTATGCAACAAAGAGACATCCATAGGGCTTCTGCCAGTTGCCTATAACTTCAACAAAACATGATCATCTCATACAACAACTTATATCTTATCACGTCTTGACCATATCACATCACAACATGCCCTGCAAAAACAAGTTAGACATCCTCTACTTTGTTGTTGCAAATTTTACGTGGCTGCTACGGGTTTAAGCAAGAACCAATCTCACCTACGCATCAAAACCACAACGATAGTTTGTCAAGTTGGTGCTGTTTTAACCTTCGCAAGGACCGGGCGTAGCCACACTCGGTTCAACTAAAGTTGGAGAAACCGACACCGCTAGTCACCGTGTGTGCAAAGCACGGCGGTAAAACCAGTCTCGCGTAAGCGTCTGGCGTAATGTCGGTCCGGCCGCTTCATCCAACAATACCGCCAACCAAAGTATGACATGTCTTTGTAAGCGGTATGACTTATATTGCCCACAACTCACTTGTGTTCTACTCGTGCATATAACATCAAACCATAAAAACCTAGGCTCGGATGCCACTGTTGGGGAACGTAGTAATTTCAAAAAATTTCCTACGCACACGCAAGATCATGGTGATGATATAGCAACGAGAGGGAGAGTGTTGTCTACGTACCCTCGTAGACCGAAAGCGGAAGCGTTGACACAACATAGAGGAAGTAGTCGTACGTCCTTCCGGTCCAACCGATCCAAGCACCGTTACTCCGGCACCTCCGAGTTCTTGACACACGTACAGCTCGATGACGCACCCCGATCTCCGATCCAGCAGAGGCGCGGGGAGGAGTTCCATCAGCACGACGGCGTGGTGACGATCTTGATGTTCAACTGTCGCAGGGCTTCGCCTAAGCACCGCTACAATATGACCGAGGTGTAATATCGTGGAAGGGGGCACCGCACACGGCTAAGGAACGATCACGAAGATCAACTTGTGTGTCTATGGGGTGCCCCCTGCCCCCGTATATAAAGGAGTGGAGGACGGGAGGGCCGGCCCTCTCTATGGCGCGCCCTAGGGGATTCCTACTCCCACCGGGAGTAGGATTCCCCCTTTCCTGGTCCAACTAGGAACCCTTCCATGTATTAGGAGTAGGAGACTAGGGAGGGAAGAGAGAAGGAAGGAAGGAGGGTGCGGCCCTCCCTTAGCCCAATTCGAACTAGGGCAAGGGGGCGCGCCTACCCTAGGCAGCCCTCTCTCTTTCCCTTGCAGGCCCAATAAGGCCCAATACTTCTCCCGGCGAATTCCGTAACTCTCCGGTACTCGATAAATACCGAATCACTCGGAACCTTTCCGAACTCCGAATATAGTCGTCCAATATATCGATCTTTACGTCTCGACCATTTCGAGACTCCTCGTCATGTCCCCGATCTCATCCGGGACTCCGAACTCCTTCGGTACATCAAAACTCATAAACTCATAATATAACTATCATCGAAACTTTAAGCGTGCGGACCCTACGGTTCGAGAATAATGTAGACATGACCGAGACACGTCTCCGGTCAATAACCAATAGCGGGACCTGGATGCCCATATTGGTTCCTACATATTCTACGAAGATCTTTATCGGTCAAACCGCACAACAACATACGTTGTTCCCTTTGTCATCGGTATGTTACTTGCCCGAGATTCGATCGTCGGTATCCAATACCTAGTTCAATCTCGTTATCGGCAAGTCTCTTTACTCGTTCCGTAATACATTATCTCGCAACTAACTCATTAGTTGAAATGCTTGCAAGGCTTAAGTGATGTGTATTACCGAGAGGGCCCAGAGATACCTCTCCGACATTCGGAGTGACAAATCCTAATATCGAAATACGCCAACTCAACAAGTACCTTCGGAGACACCTGTAGAGCACCTTTATAATCACCCAGTTACGTTGTGACGTTTGGTAGCACACAAAGTGTTCCTCCGATAAACGGGAGTTGCATAATCTCATAGTCATAGGAACATGTATAAGTCATGAAGGAAGCAATAGCAACATACTAAACGATCGGGTGCTAAGCTAACGGAATGGGTCATGTCAATCAGATCATTCAACTAATGATGTGACCTTGTTAATCAAATAACAACTCCTTGTTCATGGTCAGGAAACATAACCATCTTTGATTAACAAGCTAGTCAAGTAGAGGCATACTAGTGACACTCTGTTTGTCTATATATTCACACATGTATTATGTTTCCGGTTAATACAATTCTAGCATGAATAATAAACATTTATCATGATATAAGGAAATAAATAATAACTTTATTATTGCCTCTAGGGCATATTTCCTTCACACACACCTTTCGAATGCGAGTTTAAGTGTGCAACCATCCTGGACTTGGGAAACACTACAATGTTGTTGTTGAAAAATTTCAAATGCATCCCAGAACTGAGTTTCAGTGTCAACCCTCCAGCTTAGATATCATGCCAGAAGCTAATGTGAGTCCCATTTCCCAACACCCATTTATAGAAAGGCCCGACCCCAGAAAAGGACCAAGTAATCCCTATCCAAAATGGGGAGCTAACATTAGTTCTAGACCAAAGCATATTAGGTTTATCGATACTCTACTTATGCTTTAGTAGGGCAATCCAATTTTTATCCCCTCTCGAAAAGAATGTTTTAGACCATAGACCAATAGGGCAACAAGGCTAGATTGAATTCCCTAAGGTTAACCATACCCAACCCCCCAAAAGCTTTTTTGGGGGATACAAATCCCCAATTGGCAAGGTGGTACTTATGCACATCTCCCAAGTTACTCCAAAAGAAATGGGCCATCTGAGAAGTAATAACTCAAAATCCCATTTAGGAAATTTTATTATAGACATGAGGTACATTGAAATGCTAGCAATATAAGTTTGTAAAAGAATGAGATTAGCCTCGTAGCTAAGTAATCTGCCCCTCCAACCACATATCCTCTCAATGATCTTATCAATAATAGGTTGAATGTCCTCCCTCTTGAACTTAAGTTAGTGTAGAGGAACTCCTGAGTATTTAAGAGGGAAAGATCCAATTTTAACACACAAAATCTAGGAAAGCAGTCAGCAGAAGCGTCATCAACATTGATGGTTAATTGATCACAATTGTCGTAATTAATTCTCATTCCAGACATCTGATCAAAACAAGAAAGTAGCTACTTTCATTTTTTGCATAGGTAGGGTTAGGATCTAAAAAACAGAATCGTATCATCGGTATACTGTAAACTGATCAGACTCACATGTATCATATAAGGAATAATCCCATGAATAATATTGGCTCTGGTAGCTTTGGCTAGGATCCTAGAGAAAACATCTGGCCTGAGTTAAAAAGCATGGGAGAGAGGGGGGTTTCCTTGCTTGATCCCTTCCCCCCAACAAAGTATGGACCATTAGTGTCATTGATTCTCACATAAAACGAGCTTTCTTGAAGTATGGACAAGATCCAACCAATCCATTTGTTTCCAAACCCTCAAGAAGTTAGCATTTCTACTAGAAAGTCCCAATTAACTCGATCATAAGCTTTCTTGTAATCTACCTTGAGGACAACCCCAAGCCTACCAGAACTAAGCACCTCATGAATTCCTTCGTGGGTCATAACCATGCTTTCTAGAATGAATCTACCCTGGACAAAAGTAGATTGACAAGGAGACAAGAGTCTTTGACTGAAAGAAGACACTCGATTGGTCATACAATTGCTAAAGATCTTAATAGAGCAGTTACTGAGGCTAATAGGCCTAAACTTCCTCATATCCTTGGCATCAGGCTCTTTGGGAATCAACATTAAAATAAAGTAGTTAGGCCTTCGAATATCCAAAGAGTTGTTTTCAAAATCTCTGACCAACGCCATAATGTCTTCTTTGATCAAATCCCAGAAGTTTTGGTAGAATAAAAAAGATAAGCCATCTGAGCTAGAGGACCCACTTGCATACATGATCCCATTATAGATTCTTTCGTCCTCCCCCTCTCATCTGTTGAGACCCATCTGCTATTTTGCTCTCTCATGCAAGGACGAGGACTAAGTTGGCATAACAACAAGGGATGGGGATGCCACCGCAGACAAAGAGCAGGCAATGGTCTTGGTCAGGTAGAGAGCATAGGTGTGAGCAGTTGTGGGGCGTGTTATTCGAGCCATTAGTCATTGAAGAGGCGAGGAAAACATCAACGAGCTCCATGACGCTTGCTACATGTCTTTTCGTAACCTGACTCTATGGATTGGCAGCAAGGCATATAGGTCGACCAGCTCCGCGGTGGACAATATGGAAACATGCCACACGCTTGTACCAAAGCAGCCCGCATCCGCCACGAGATAGGCTTGAGTCTAGGTTTGCACCGGGGGAGGGGGAGGAATAGGGAGAAACGAGAGAGGGATGAGCACGCAGAGAGGTGGATGTGTGCAACAATGTGCTAGATTGCAAGGCAGAGGTGTGCAACGGTGTGCTACGGAGTCAACGATGGGGATTGAGCCGAGAGTTGTGGTTGTGCTGCTCGAAGAGCTCCTCGTGAGATCTGTATCCAAACGCTGATTTTTAGCCACTTATAAAATACTGGTAAAATACACCTGTATGATATTTCCAGGTGTATAATTTTACATGGCTCCATATCGAGGCCTTAAGCTATCGAGGTCGCGGTCCGCCCATCAAGGCAACTGCAATTGTGTGTACCTTTGAGTTGAATTTGCTCTAGTAAAGACACGATGGGAAACAAAGCATCAACGCCCTTCTATGAAAAATAAAGAAAATCACGATGCTAAGAGCACTGCATCTCTCAAAATAGACTTTCGTCCCACTTCATATATAAAGCACACCTCCAAACAATACATGATGTTAAGAAAATCCTCAAAAACTGATCAAAAGTGAAAAATACGGGAGAACACACAAGATGCTAAAAACGAAAAAAATGCACTACCAAGCACCATGAGAATGGTGCCGAGGAAAATGCGGGAGATACGCTGCCACGATTGATAGCCACCCACACATCGATGATGCCCCCAAAAGATAATGCCCTCAGGCGTCGCGCCATCGCGTCAACCAAAGCAGACGAAGCCTTCACCCTGAGTGCCGAGGGGAGGGGGAGGACCAAGGCGACACCCCCAAGAGGAACGAGGCACCCCAAGGCATCACCGCCGCTGGTGCTAAGACACTAAGCTCCCCCCATACCACACCCACCCACCATGTTGTAGGAACAGGACACAGACCAACCCTGACGAGGGACCACCACGACATGCCGAGTACTCCATATCCAGATCGAGGCTAACCTGCCACCGTCGATGACAGTTTGCCAGGACCACCTGCCACCGCGCATCCCACCACGCACATGCCCAAAAAAACACTCATCTTGCCTATATTTATTTTGGGGTAGGGGAAATATAGGACACTCACGTCCAACTCCCGCATCCTACCGTAGGTCACATTGCCATGCCAACTCTCAAACGCCCAAAATCACCCCGTGTGTCACCATCGTTCCATTCTTGGCATTGCCTACCCTTGCACTGCCTCAGCTCCCTCACCATCCTCGCCACCAAAGACGATGCAGACATCACTTCTCCATCCCTCTCCATGTACAATCGTGTTTCCACCGAAGATGGTGCGGGCAATGCTCCTTCTCCCCTCGTCGGCGCCTTCCATTGCTGCCACCCAACCCCATCTCTACACAAGTGTGTTACCGCGCGTGCCCAGGGTGCCAAGGGCGTGATCAGCCATGGAAAAAGGCGGCGGCCCGATGAGCTCCTATCCTCCCTGATTGGGTTGGACAGCAAGAGCGAGAAAGGTAAGAAAAGAAAAGTAGGTAACCCACCGACAAGTGTGTCCCATGTGAAAAAATAATTATAGAGCTTTATCTTGGAGTCGGCCCTTTATAACCATCATAGAGGCTCTAGAGAATTTTTTAGAATAACCCGTCTTGGAATCCGTTGGTACAAATACCAGCCAGGAAATCAATCCTAGCGCCATTCACTAGGGCCCGGACATGCCATAATAGGCCGATCTGGCACACCAATTATTTCTAAACCACATGGAGAATCGAAGACATATTTAAACCTATAAGGATGCTAGCCAACCCTCCTACATGGAGCTCCCCCGGTTTGGGATGTTCCTGGCCGTTCAATCACATTGAATTTGATCAGCCGAGCAGACAGATCCGTCTGATTCTTAGTGCTGGTTTCACCTCGTGATTGATTTTTGAGGTCCATGAATGGTGGGCTTGGGGTCCCTCCCGATTGGCTGGGTGAAACTTTACTGGGTGAAACTGCCCTTTCCTCGCTCGCGGCATGCGCCTCGCATATTTGCTGCCCCGCTTCAGCGTGGTTTCACCTCAGCCGCCACTCCACAAACCCTGCCCTCTTTCCCCTCGACCCCCACAGCACAGAGCAACACCGTACCACTCCCTCCTTCCTCGTCAGCCGCCACTGGGTCATCTCACTGGTGTGGAGGAGTAGCGGATCTGGCTGCATCTGAGGCGTGCGGGCATGGCGGCGGGCATCTCTAGCAGCGGCGGCGACCTGCAGGCAAAAGATGATGGCTGGGGCACTCGATTCGATCTAGTGACATGGACAGGTCCCTGCAGGAGAGAGAAAAGATGAGGGAGAGAGAGAAAGGAAGGAGAGGAGGGAGAAACAGAGAGGAAAGAGGAGAGGGAGGTGTGACGATGGATGGGAGAGGGTCTCCGGCCAATGTCAGACATTCACATCTCTCCTCCTCTCCTGCTCTCGACAACCATCGTGGCCCTCCTCCTCCCCTTCGATTCTCCATCTCCTCTTCTGGAGCTAGCTGAGTGGTCAACGACAAGGAAGATGGGGAAGACAGAGCCGCCGATGCCGATCGGCCAATTCCGTTGGGCGCTATCATGGGAGGAGGCGCACCCGAGTAGCAGCACGGGAGGAGATGAAGGTCGAGAAGAGGGCAAAGACGCGAGGGTGGAAGAGGATATGGCTGTGGTCATCGCCTTCGGAGACGATGCGACTGGACGATTCAGATTTCTCTCCTTCCTTGCCTCAACGACATGCTTTGCTTCTTCAGCTTGCAGGTTCTAGTCTTTCTCTTCTCCTCTTGTTGGCTTGCACTCTGATCAAGCCATGCTGCATATTGCCTCTGATTTCTTGCACTTTGATCAATCCATGGTGTATATTGCCTCGGATTTGCTTATTTGAGTGTGTTTTTAGACATAAATTTTGATTTGTTTGTTTTTCATTTTTAGGGATATGAGGAGAGAACTCTACTGTTGGCAGTGACTGCATCATTTCCATAAAGTGATATGGTTGATCTTTGTTATGTGGACAGATGGCATGATCTATACCTAACTTTGGAGATTCTGGATCAGGTAAGAAAAAGATGACAACCATTTGCTTGTTTTTCATTTCTTTAGGGATATGAGGATATAGCTCTATTGTTGGCAGGGGCTGCATCATTATCTTTGCTATGTGGACTGATGGCATGATCTGTACCTAAGGTTGAAGATTCTGAATATTGTTGGCATGGGCCGCATCATTATCTTTGCTATGTGGAGTGATGGCCTGATCTGTACCTAAGGTTGAAGATTCTGAATTAGGTAAGGAAAAGATGACAATCACTTCGTTTTAGTACACCAGTTTACTGAATATTTCTATGCTTTGAACTGCATGACCACAGTGACAAAATAACTAAATAATGGAAGAAACTTAAGGCTAGACACCACATGAATTTTTTTCATTTGAATTTATAGTAAGACACTTGAATTTAGCTTCATACATATCATATGATACCTTGGAAGCCCATATTGTAAATTTGATCAGTCTCCATGACAGAATCTCATTGTAGAAATTACCTTCTGTTTTCGAATGCCCATGTATTATTTTGCTCTCTGATTCAACTTATACACATTTAGCTGTTTATCTTTATCATGTTATCCTGTTCTTACCATACCATGTGGTAGCTAAATGTGCTGAGTTAGTACTGTTTTTCAGCTATTTGTAATTGGTCAGCTATATGATGTTAGTCAGCTACTTCCATTTTGGACGATTAATTATTTGCATGAACATTAAGAGAATGGCTTCTATCGCCTTACAGTGGTAACCTGAAAAGTGCCTTGCATGAGGAATGATGGCGATCTTATATACTTATATGTATATGTTTTCGTTTTGCAAAACACGTGGCAAATCACTGATGCGCATGGATAACAACTTTCCCATGATGAAACAAAACTGACAGGTGCTTTGCTCCACTTTCTAATATATCCATATATCACAGGGGGATGATAGTTAGTTTTAGCAGGGATTAGTGGTTCATCGCAATTTTTCTAGCTTGAAATGATATAGAAGGCAGTCAAGTTCCATCCTCTGATTTCTTGTGATTTTTATAGGACCTGCTAGGATGCATGCCTTTAGGAGTGTATCTATTGGTTGAGGTGGAAATTGATCTCGATTGGTTTATGCATTCCATTTTTGCATTCGGTTCTACTCGTCCTTGGTATGCTCTTCCATCTTGGCTGCTTTGCTGGCCTGCTTCTCCTCTCCAACTCACTAAATGGACTATTATTTTATTTGTCTATGGAACAACTCTTCTTTTACCTGTCTGTTCTCTGTTCCGTAGCATGCTGGTGCTTTAACCACTTCATATCCATGTATTTAGCAGGTTCTAGGATCTCTTGCATTGCACTGTTGATGCGTCTCGATCTCCTGCTTTTGTTCATCTTTGTTCTGCTCCTCGAGGTTTGCTTGCTTTCTGTCTAGCTAAAATGCTTTTTTGGATCTGGCAGGGTGTCGTGAATTGTTCGGTTTTATGCTGCCTATATTTCATGCTTGCGCATGAGCAGGATGTGTCCACTTATTTTAGTCTTTATACATGTTTGGAAGCCGTGGTAGCGGCATAGCACGGTGTGCTTTATGGCACTTTCCTATATGTGTGAGTTCGCAGAGGACGTGTCCGTACTTGACGGGGTAGAACTCGAATTGCGGTGGACGGTTGCACTCAAATTTGGTCACTGCTAGTCCATTCTTGACTTCAACGCATGAAAACCGGCAACTACTACCAAGTGAACCACAACTAAACTTCCAATTCGGTGATGTACACACAGATCTAGTTGATCCCAAATGCTATAGTATTTTTTTCTGGAATACGCACGAGTGTGCGTATCATCTATTAATAGAAAAGCTATAGTATTTTAGTTTTATTGATTTGTAGCGTCTATATTATTAGATACATTCCTACGAACGTGCTTCTTTAGTGTGCCCTTCTCTCATCTCATAGTTATGTTATATCTTATTTGTTGTTCTAAATAATTGTTGCAGGAGGGAGCAGCCGGCAGAAGAAATCCAAAGCCAATTTCGCTCAGCTGTAGCATCTTCCATTGACAATAAGTCTGCACAGCAGCCTGCTGTGGTTAGTTCTTGCAATTAAAAACACAAGTCTTTCAGTTGCTCTCCATTCGCTCGTAAAAAATCATAGTGATTTCCCTTTATAAGTACCCAACTGTAGAATACCCTAGTAAAATCAATCAATAGTGAGTCATATTACTAGAGACGTAATTAAGAAAATGCCCTTAGGTGTGACACTCTACATGATTACCTTCTTTAGTCCCAGTTATTGATATCATACTGAGATAACACTCTAAAGCGGAATGTTTGTTTTTATATACTTCTAGATGCTAATTTACCGTTCTTGATTTTTTCAGGGATATTCCTTCATTTGCTTGGTTGGCTGTCAATGCTCACCAATTTTTGAGTATCTCCCATGGCTAAATTTAGTCCAACATTTCAAGTATGTATCTTCTTCTGCTATCAGTGTTAATTCTGCCATAAGCATATTACTCTCCTAGCATTTTTTTCCTTTCGATGAAAAAACACTTGTTCAGTTTTTTACTACACAGAAAAAGATAAGTTCAATTTGATTTCTAATGTTCATAACGGCCTTTGCCTAAGCAAAAAAAGGTAACTAGTTTATATTGTAGTCTGGTTTTTAGTTTGTCTTTGATTCAACCTTTTTTTGTGTGTTGTCTAACTGTTAGATTGTCTGGAACATCTCGGAACAACCTTTCGTGTCCCCAATATTGTCTCGTTTCCTGAACAATATTATTTTATTTGCTTTATCTGCCACCATGAATTCCTAGAGTTCCTTTCTCTCCTTCCAATTAGTTCCTTCCAATTAATATTCTTAGATGTGATTATATTAGAAATTTTGTGAAACGACAGAAGTATGATTGATTGCTCTGGTTTAGCCTTTATGTCAGTTGTTGCTGATGGTCCAGTTTTGCATTTTTCAGATTTTGTAGTAGCAGGGATGTGTATAATATGGATAACTGAACTGGTGTTTAGGGGTTTCAGTTCAGGACTCCTACTTGCTCGATTACTAAGATAAACTGGTGTTTAGAGATTTCAGTATGGAGTGATGTTTTAGTTTCGATTGCAGGGCTTGAAGATGCACCATGAGGATTGAAATGAGTCTTATACAGGGCTACCAAAATTATTATGCTTTTGGTCTTTATTGAATTTAGTTAGCATAAATACCTCCAGAATACCTCTTATAATATGGAAGTCTGTTGGTAACAACACTCATTTTGCCGGTTTGTGGAACATGCTTCATTTTTGTAGGTAAAAGAAGGAAAAGAGAACGTTGGAGGAAAAGGTAGCAAGACGGATTCTCTAAGCTTTCTCAAATGTTTGAACAATTAGATGATAGTTACAATCATTTTTCTCTTGCCTTATTACATCTTGATGTTAATAGGCTTTGGAAGGTACTATGCACCCCGTTCAAGGTTTACATAATTTGCACCATCCTATTACAATTTGTTCTAATAACAGAATTGACCAGCTCTTCCTGGAGTAAATTAATATTGTAGCTTCTACTCCTTTGTGCATTGTTACATAGAGTTATAATTGTGAAGGTGCGTACACATAAACATATAATTCCACCATCCTGTTACAGTTTGTTCTGTTGACAAAATTGAGCAGCTCTTACTTGAGTAAGTTGTGCATCTCTTCCTTGAGTAAATTAGTATTGCAGTTACTAAGCCCTCGTGCACTCTGATACAACTATACTGAAATACTACTTTTTATGCCCATTTTAAACCGAGACCTGACTTTACATCATTTTTTCTCATCCATTCTTCTGAATTTTAGTCCGCTTCAGCAATGCTATGACCTGACACTCCATGTATACATGAAAAATGACCACAATTTTGCTGTTGTGATTTGGTCAATCCTTGGCGTTTCGATTCCTACTAATCTCTTCTTCGTTTGGCAACTGATGCCACCCAGAGGACTGCCAACCCAAGACAGCGTCGGTAATATCCTTCCCATATTTGGAAGGCGCGGAACAATGTCGTTTCAACTTTGTCAAGTGCCAGCCCAAGGATGTTATTTGTCGCTGATGTTTTTTTTTTGAAACGAGGCAAACGATTTGCCGTTTTCATTGATTAAGAAGATAGTGAGAATTGCCCGGTTATTTGAGAAAAATCAGGCTAAAACCAATACAACTCAACCCATGCAACATGGGTACCATCGGCCAACCTGGCACATGCCAACAGATGGCCACACACGCAAACAACCGACATCTCCGACTTTGGAGATGAGCTTCGCAAGGGACATATGCATGACTTGCGCTGACCACACCCTCCGCAAACGACCACCTATTGTCTGTTATCGGCACCACCTGGACTCGCTCCACTGCAGCTTCGACTTCAAAACCACTCAGCAACCAATGAAAGAGCACCTCAGACATGCCTGTAAGATCTAACTACGGAAGCCCGAGCTGCGACCCAAGCTCCTCTTGACGTCATCATCGTTGCCAAACAGAAATCAACGCCCCCGAAATGGCCGCCTCAGCAAACCACGTCGTTCACATGGATTGTAGGTAACTTTGTCGCTAATGTGAATATCTCTGGTTGTGGTGTCCGTCGTTCACATCTTATAGAATATATAACTTTGTGCTGCCAAATTAGAATTTGTATATACATCTCATTATAGACAATAAAATACCATTTTTTCTACTAAAGATGATTATATTTGTTACGTACATTTTGTTTGAAATAGAAGCCTATGCTATCTCTGCCTACTAATAAACCAGCGATTCACGAACCAACTCGTGGTTGAGATAGTTAGGTGGACAGTGGTATTCCCAACCCATCAGGGTTCAAATCCTGGTGCTCGCATTATTCCTGGATTTATTTCAGGATTTTCGGCGATGCGCTTTCAGTGGGAGGAGACGTTCCCGTTGACGACGAGGCGTCTACGGTGACTTCGTAAATCTCAAGATGATATGTCGGCTCAGTCTCTCGAAGGTGCTCATAGGGGTAGGGTGTGTGTGCGCGCGTTCATAGGGGTGAGTGTATGCGCGTGTATATGAGCGCTTGTATGTACTTATGCTAAAAAAATCTCTACCTAATAATAAAGCACGCAGGGTTTCTGGTCGTACGTCGTCGGCATATTTGCATAAAAGTCCTTCATTTCGCGAATTCAACCCGCGGTCCTACTTTTAAGTGGGTATCTAACAAAACGGTTCGTTTTACAAAACGAACCGCATTTGTTTCTATTCAACCCAGATCCTTTTTGGGCAAAACGCGTGCGCCGAGCCAGGAGCTCGGCTCACGCCACGCGCGCCCGACCGCCTTCTGCCGCCTCGCCACGCCGGCCGGCCTCACCGGAGATCACGCGCCGCGACCAGTCACGTGGCCGCCGCCTTCTCCTTCCTCTCCTTCCTCCTCCTCTCACCATCTCTCTCTCTCATTGCAGCGCCACCATGGCCGCCCGAAGCCACGCCATCAGCGCCGCCCGCCTCGGCCACGACTCCGGCGGATCCGGCCGCCATCGCCGGATCCGCATCCTCGCTCCGCCGCCCCGATCCGGCCACCACCAAGCCTCCTGCCGATCCACCGTCCGCCGGCCTCACCTTTCGATCTGGGTGGACGGGCGAATTCGACTTGCCGGGCGGCCATGGCAGGGAGGCAGCGCTATCTTCGGCGCCCGCATCGGCGCCGGCAGCGGCGGCGGGAGGCATGCGTGGAGATGAAGGAGGAAAACATGGAGAGTCGGCCAGAGCGAGGAGTTCTCCGGCGTCGAAGCCACGGACCACGGCGGCGCAAGCTTGCGAGGGGCGGCAGCCATGGCAGGGAGGCGGCTCTACGCTCGGGCGTCACATTAGGTGGCAGCAGCAAGTGGGATAGTGCACAAAGAGGAAGGAGGGGAAAATGAAGAGGCGTCCGGGAGCGAGGACCTCACCGGCGTCTAAGTCACTGTCGGGCGGGACGCACAGGCGTGCGAGGGGCACGTCACTCCTCTCCTGGTGCGTGCGTCCTTGCCGCGTTGGCAAAGTTTTTCTTGGACGGATAGGGACGGTCCCGTTGCTGCCTCGCCGCTGGGATTGAAGTAAGCCGGCCGACGTACCGATGCATCGGGGCTCCATTGAAATGTCAGGCGACTCATATAAGGGATTAGGGAGGCAAAATATTACGCAACTTGGGAAGGTAGAAATCACGCGAGAGTTGCGCTCTTGGGGAGGGCAAGGATTGTTGGGCGCTTGATTTCTGGAAGGGGATTCGTGAGGGAATCGCTGATTTGGATTTTCGGGAGGCAAACAAGCAGCCTCGAGCATATTCCCCATGCCAGATGAAGAGGAGGATGGTGGAGGGAAGGACCAGCGCTGGTGGTGGTCGTATGGCAGGGGCGATTGTTGGAGGGAGGAAAAGAGTAGGGCGACTGCTGCCTTCTCTGACATCCGCTTTCTCGCCCGCGTCACCGTGTCGTCAGGAGGACTCCGACAGTGACGATTCCAACGAAGCAGCAGCAGAAGACGAACACAATAGAGACGCACAAGCAGGAGACCAACAGGCAGTGGCAAGTCTTCTCTATGCCTTACACGTTCCACGTGCACTAGCTTTAGTGCAGGTGACATCGCTAGCTTCTTCCTTACCTTGGATCGTTGAAAGTCTTAGTGCTCTCAACGTGTTCAATGAAATAACAACGATGTTGTGCTTTTCAAGTCAGTCGCCAAAAGGGGACATCGACAAGCATGTACGTCGCCAGACGTGTCTCTCCACCTGCAGGATGATTTTCCGTGGCACGGCCCTCCTCAGGTCTGAGCACTACTAAGCAATAAGCATAACCTTTGTACAATCCTCTTTATGTCTGTTTTGTAAACACTTGGGCGAACTGTATATCTATCGCCGAGGATCTCAGGACTCCCATTAGTTAGAACTTAGAAATGATGCTCTAATACTACACTTGGCACACAGATAAGGAGCTGGCATATTAAAATGGTTGCTCTTTGGAACTTTGGTCAGTATTTAGCAGTGTTCAATATTGAAGAGATTACTATTTAGCTTTAGAGTATGAGGGCATGTGTTTTTCATTATCTTTTTTACCCCCTGTCGACGGTACTGAGTGGCTCAGCACTGATGCAAGACGAACATCAGTTGACTTACACTTTGACCGCAAGTCACTTGAGTGGTATCATTAAAACAACCTGAGCAAGATTGGAGCTGATGGGTATTTGAGATTGTTGCTTTTTGATGGGACTGCAGCCAAATAAATCTCTCGCCTTGTCAAGCAAAAGATTAGTGATCTCGTGCAAGACCTAAATGTTACCAGTGATGATGGCTCTACAGAAACAAACAACTGCGAGCACTCAGATTCTTCATTTACGAAATGTTCAGCCAATTCGACCATGTCAGATGCAGTTTTGCGTGGAAGGGAGCTGGTATATTTGTAATTGATGTGTATGATGGCACGTCTTCTGAATGCAAGCTTCGTCTCGATAGGAGATCCTCCAACTTCAGTGTTTGTTGAGTTATAGTATTGCTTAATAATTGCTTGAATTTGACCTTCCATTTTATTTTGAAAACTTAAGCCTCCTCATGTAGGTATTGAAGTCTGACGGATTGGAGAATCAGATGGTAGTCGCTGGAGAGGCAAGGAACTCCCATGCTTGCAGCGATGCACTTGGTGGGCATTCCTTGCATTTTTCCTGTAGAATCACGCGGGTACATGTATTTAATTATAGCAAAGTCACCATGTCTTTATCATGCCAGTATGCCAATGCCCAGAAATTAGATAACAGAGGGAAGTTAGCAAGTCACCAGCTCTGAAAGCATACCAAATATTTCAGTTTTTAGGCCACTGCTCAATTTTGAAGAGCTACTCCTTTGAACTAGATATGTGAGCTTTTTGTAAACTACAGGATATCATAGTCTGCTAACTGGAAAAAGAACTCTTTGATGTTGGGCATATCCTGTAGTACTTAAATCATTATTTTTTACACATGTGATGCAAATCTTATTCGTTTAGAAAAATGGTGAATCTACAGGATTGGTATGAACTCAGAATACAAATTTTGGGACATCTATTAACATTGAAAGAGAATGAATGTGAAGACAATATGTATGCTGGTGTCCTGGGATTCATCAGTTGTATCAGGAAAACCAAAGTAAAACAGGTACTCAGATTTTCTTTATTCTACATTTTCCAGATATAGCAAAGGTTGTACCACAGAAAGTATCGTGTGTATGGCTGACACAAACTCCAAATGTGGCACCTCTTGTCAAAAGTTCACTGTATGAACGAGGATCATGTATTTGCTTTGATCTCAACCTTTGGATGCAGTTAGAAGGTTTCATCATAACAAAATTGTTAGTTTTTGTAAATTAACCTCACCATTTTGATGATTGTAGGACATCATTGTTCTCCAATATGAAACTATAAAGAAGGGACCTGACGTACATTTGTGTAACACAGTTCAGTAAACACGTCTGGAAACTTTATTTCTTCTTCGAGATTGATTTACTTGGTGGTGCTATTTCCCATTTCCTCTTAACAAGACATGTGTGATGTTCCAGAAAAGGAGCTTATGTGTTGTCTGGTAGCCTTGATGGTAGTTTTATACATGTAGCTGAGGAAAGTGTGCTTGAACCGCGTCCTGTTAAAAAATGGGATGGGGACCTGTGCTGGTTTTGAGTCATACTTATTGGGTAGGCCCTTGCGATTTTTGCTCTCTCCATTGCCACGGCCTCGGTCGGGTTGTGATAAGGAGAATGAGATAGCGATGATGTGGTGCTTCACTGCTAGCTGAATTTTATCATTGTTGGTGCTAACTGAACTTTGTGGTAGCTAAATTTTGCTATCGCTGCTGCTAGCTGAATTTTGCACAGACATAATGCTCATCTAGACATGTTTTTCCAGTAGAAGTGAGAAATATATGCAGGTTTTTATGCCAAAAGCTTTTAATATTTTTCCTCATAATGTAAGTAAACTGGTGATGCATGCCATGGCTAAGAATTTAGTTCCAATAGAAGCAACACATATTCATCTTGCCTACTATCCCATCAGTGGATGTCAGTCTCATTTTTCTGATCCTACACTTGAGCTAAGAATTCATTGCCCTTTTTTTGAACAGGCTGCAGCAACCAGTTTGTCACTACTTCAATGGATATAATGGAGCATATCGTCATTGCGTATGCAAAAGCATGTTTCAAAATTTAAATTACCATGCCGCATTTAATTCTTTTGGAATACTAAACAATCATGCGGCTCTCTATAGATTTTAAAATTCATGGTAGGACCACATGAGTATACTACTTTGCTGGGGGGAGATAAATTGTTGAACGGATAGCGTTGATGCCTTGCAAAGTTTCGCAGAGAACAAGCTATATGTGGATTTCTTCCAATTGCAGCAAGCTTCGAGGAAGCAAAACTATACTCTGTAAATAATCATCTTGAACCAGAGTTCTTTATTTTCTTTGTATTTTGACCTTTCCTTGTACTGCATTTCAATGTACTGAACACTCTCCTTAATCAATGGAAGCAACACCTGATTGCCTTCATATAAAAAGAACATGTACAAGGCGATGTATAGCACGAACAGAAAAAAAATACTGCTGCGAAGGTGAGTGCAAGTGTATGATTTACTAGAATTATTTTCTTGGCAGAAGTTACTATATTCTCAATATACATCATAAATAATTAGGGAATTCAAAAAGGTCCGAAAATTAAAATGAGAATTTTGAAATAAAATGTTTAATAAATCATCAAATGTTTGTCAAGTCAAAAATGTTCGTGATTTTGTAAAAAAAATATTTGCTTATTCAAAAAATGTTCCAAATTTTGAAAACAAATGTTCATGATTTTTAAAAAGTTTGTTTATTAAAAAAGTGTAATGAAATTGAACAGAATTTTGCCAATTCAAAAAATGTTTATGAATGGAAAAATATACTTAAAATTCAAAAACTGTTCATGACTTACAAAATAGTTTATTCATTCATTAAATGTTCGTTGATTCAAAAATGGTCATGCATTTCAGAAAATGTTTGTGGATTTCAAAAATTGTTCCACCAATTTACAAAATAATGTTCGTCGATTCTAGAAATGTTCACCGATTCAAGAAAATTATTTTAAAAAATGTTGACACTTTAAAAAAATGAAAATAGTATAAAATGTTCATGAATCAAATAATGTTCTTGATTTTAGAAAATGTTCGAAAATTCGTAAAAGTGTTCACAAATTTGAAAAATATTTACGATTTCAAATATGTGCACGAGTTTAAAAAAATGTCATGATTTCTCAAAATTGAGAGTGATACTGTATCTCGCCGATGCAGCAAAATATGGTCATGGCAATTGGAGATTATATTTTTTTTCTCCCGTTGCAACGCACGGGCCCTTTTGCTAGTAAAAATAAACCAGCGATAACCTCGTACGTCGCCTTTTTTTGTGAAAAAACCCATTTGTTTCTTTGAAATAAACCCGCAGTCCCTGATTAAGAGAGAAAGGAAAAAAAAAAAACACGAGCACGACCCCTCCCACTGTAGTCCCACATCTCCACCTCCAGTGCGCCGCCACCCCCTGCCACGCTGCTGCGCGCCGCCGGGCGCGGCGACGGCGATCTCCGGCCAGATCCCGGACGAGGAGGTGAGGCAGGGGCAGGATCCTGTTCCGGGACGGCGTGGAGGCGATCTAGGAGGCGCGGGAGGAGGTCCAGCGGAGGGGCTTGAACTCCAAGTTCATGGCGGCGGTGTTCCTCGCCGGTTCCGTGCGAGATGGCAAGCTCCGGCGGAGTCTCTTCATGGATACGGTGGCACTGCACCTATGAGAGAGACATATGTGAGGCGAGAGATAGAAAGGAAGGAGGGGCAGTGAGAAGGAGAGGGCGTGAGGACCGGCGAGGAAGTCCTGGTGGTGCCCGTGTCCTGCAGCAGCTCAGCTCCAGGGCCGCGTTGCGATACGGCGTCGACGGGAGGCGATGGAGATGAGCAGCTTGTGTCCGTCCTGCAGCGCGCATTCTTAATCCCCAAGCACTAGATCGCAACGCCGGCCCGCCAGCCCGCACATATGCATGTGTGCAGCCCCCACCCATGCGTGAGCCGTGGCGCGCGTGGCCGCCGATGATCTGGTGAGAACCCACATCGCTGAGCAGGTTGCAGCGGTGCTTCTCTTGAATTTAGGCCCTGTTTGATAGCGAAGTATTTTCTAAGTTTTCTAAAAATACTACAGTTTTTCTAAATACTACAGTTTAATTTAATCTAACCTGTTTGGCTAGCAGTAAAAACTGTAATATTAAAACTGAGCAAGCGAGCAAATCATCGCATAGCTAGCTTCTTCCTTGTTTTCCTCTTTCCAAGCCGTAGCTGCTCTGTAGTCTCTGCAGATTGTCTACGACAGCGGCCATGGATATTATCATCCTTCCAGGGCGCACCTCCCATCACTGGCTCGCTTACAGGCGGCCGCGCTGTTCCCCTTCCGCCGCTCTGTACAACTGCCTCTTCTTTTGGTATGCTAGCTTTCAGCTTTGTACAAGGTCGTTCAGTGCGTGCATGCAGCTGGTTGTTGTGCATGGCTGTTTCAGTGTTTGTGGCTACCTAGCTAGCAATACGCATGTTGTAACCGCTTTAAACGACTAGCTAGAAAATTTACTTTGTTGCATACAAGTGGCCAAACAGGGTCACGGTATTCTCAATACTCTAAAATATTGTGGTATGTCAAAACTGTGGTATCATGTACCTACAGCCTAAAATACCATGGTTTTGCAATACTTTGAGTTTTGCAAAACTTTGCTACCAAACACAGCCTACTAATTTTCGCATGGTGCAGGCCCTCTGACTTCACCTTTTTGGAATCGTTTAGGATATTTGATGCTTGCCTGCATATATGTGCACACCGGCACACCGGCACACCGAAATGATGTGAAGTCATCAGCTTTTTTCATAGAAACAGTAGCAGAGGATTCTTCTATTCAGGAGTATAAGTCAATTATCTTTGGCCTAATAAGAGAGCAAATTAATTAACTATATCTGAAAAACCATTAAATCCAGAATAAGCACATGCTCCACAAATGCTATACATGTTCTCCCCTATGTTCTTTTTGGTAATCCATTTCACCACTGACTAAATTGTATCACTGCCTGTCCTGTGCTAGGTCTGAATTTGAGGGTTTACTTGAGAAAACTTCTGCTGAAGTTAATGGTTCACTGTCAAATCTGCGCATATGTAACTGCAGTAAGAACTGCTGGTGATGCACAAGCTAGGGATCAGCTGGAACGTCCTATTGAATGCCTTCATGGAGACAATTGTGAGCACTCCAAGATTGCATTACCTTGGCCCATCTTAAGTGTTTACACTTTGCTTAATGTGGGATAGTGCATCATTGAGCCATGTATATCTGCTTAATTTTACATTACTGGATTTACTTGCTTTACAAAAATATTGCAGCCAAAATATTTTCCTTTGACGATGGCTTCATTGATCTCTCTGAATCTTAGGTTTCATGTTACTCACCACTGTTTTTATTAATGGTGTAACTTAGGTTTGAACTTTGAAGATTATTTCGCCAACCATGTGGAGCCGCTGACGTTTACTCTCCCTGAAGACTCAGTGGCCAGCTCAGGTGCTTCCTTCGATCTGATCTGCAGCAAAGCGTTTTCCATGACCTCTTGAATTCTTGTCGAGGGATCCAAGTCAAAATAAAATTGTTTTGCCAACGAAAGCACACATGAGTTGTTCCTCTAATTTGGTATTCTTTTCAGACACTATACTAATCGTGAAGTTGCTATTATGATGCTCATTGCTTATTTAATGATGGCTGAAGTGTACTAACATCATATTCATACAATATAATTTGTCATTATTATCAGCTAGCTTAAATGATATTCACTGGTTGCTTTACATGGCACTTGCTTGAGTTGAGTGATACTCTTCCTGTCTCAGCATCATGGTTCGGGAAAAAGTGGTGTACGAATGGCTTCGGAGGATAGTTTGCACGAGGTACTTAAGGTAAGCCTACTTATGTTATTATAGGCACATCTGTTCTATTTTAAATCATTAGGAAATGAGCATACTGCATCTTTTTGGTTCTGTAATTTTGGATGTTAGGTCGCTTACGTAGTGCCCTGTTAGTTTGTCAGGTTCTCTGAAAAAGCATTCAAGAAGGGATGAAGCAATCTTCTACTTAATTCGGAAGCTCTTCCTTGTCATTGTTAATGATACTATGATACTCTGATTGCATGAGTCCATGAAGCAAGCAATAATCTATCTCAAAAATTTGTGTCCAAGCATATAACGGTACTACAACTTACGAGTTCTGACTATGGCTGTGTAGCACGCTGACAAGACAAGAGAATAATGCCTCTAAGGTTCTGACTATGAGCTTCGTGAATTAGCAAAATTTTGTTCTCATGGATGACTGCAATTATGAGAAGTTTTTACTTTTTTACTGATGCAGGCATTTGTCCGAGCTATGCCGCTTCCTATCAAACTCAAGTTCGGCGCTCCGTCTGCACTCGAGCATAGCTGTCGGCCATCAGTTCGCTCAAGCAAACACGCTGACCATCCGAACACGATCTCCTCCCAGCCTTCGACATGTTATTTTTGCATGCAAGGCTAATAAGCTATCTCCACCTCCTTTTTCTGTCCGAGCACCTCCCTACCCTGGCAAAACCAAATGCTACCATCTCCTTTCCTTGGCATGCTAAAACTTATGTCAGTTCATTTTCATGGATAGATTAGTGAGAATGAGATTGGGCTCTTTACACTATACAGAGAATGAGGAGCTATATGTGCTACGAGATGTTGCTTGACGTGTGGTTCTGAGACCTTCTGTTGTTCAAATTACAGCTCCCTTATTTAGTACTAGGCATTCCCACTGATACTGACGATACATGGAGCATTTCCAGCAGTGGCAGTAGAGACATGTGGCACCACTTCTTGGTAGATTTTGTCCATTTAGTTTTTGTATCCTTTGAATTAGAATATTCTGTGCAAGATTTGAGTTTGAATCTGGTCAAATTAATCTTGTACTCTCTGAATGAAATAACGTCTCATATCTTACTAAATTTTGTTGTGTACTGGAAGTATTTTTTTCTTCAAATTCCCTGATGATTCTGAAACATAGCTGTAATTTTTGCAGGGTTCTATGGTACAACATCAAGTTTTACTCTTACACATATGAGAAACTTTTATACCTACCTAATAACCGCCTATTTTACTCTCCAATGGATCAGCCCATAAATAAGCAAGCAACTGAGCTAGATGTTCATGGTTGAGTGCCCTAACCCAGGCTCGAAGTCAACTTAGGTCTGAGTTTTCTTGAAGTTCTTAAATTGGCATCAACTTAGGTCTGAGTTTTCTTGAAGTTCTTAAACTGGCATTCTGGAAATTGAGTACCTTAATTCTTTGCTATATTTGTGATACACTAAATATTTATCGTGATATTCTCGTCGTTGATGCTTTTCCTTGTCGGATGGCATTTGAGAGAAGGAAAGGATGTCAATTCTGCTTTTTAGTTGTATCTAACGAAATATCTGCGTGGTTTTTTTTTCTTTTGAAGAATTACCTCGAGGTGCAATTAGATGGCATTGTTCTCATGTACAGGTTCCATAAACGGACCCGATGTACAGATTAGCATTACGACATAAAATATTGTTGTGAATAATGCATCTAATGAAAAATATTGGCACCATTTATTTCCTCTCAAATAAACATTTTGTCGTTCCTTTCCTTGAACCAGATAATTTTAAATTGAAGACAAAGAAGTATGTTGTTGATGGGATATGGACACGCTTTTAGGGATGATCAATCTTGCAACGCAACAGAGGCCATGGTTATTGAAGAGACATGGTTGTTTGGATGGACGCCCCAGGCTGCCAAGCCAAAATTTTGGCGTTGACTGAGTACGTCGATGCCGTTTGGATCAAATCCTATTATTTGGCGTGCCCAGGCCAGCCGCAGCTTCCTAGTTCAATTATTCGCCAACGATCGGCCAGGGCGCGGGCGGCAGAAACCATCGCCAATATTTTGGCTCGCCAACATTGGCGGGGCTAGCGTGGGCACTATCCAAACAGCCCCTTCTCTAGCATAGTACTGTTGGCACATGAAGTGATTGGATGAAATTAACTTGCTAATGGCTTGCATCATCCTCAGCTTCCCATGAAACATTTTTTGATGATGGCTCATGGTTAACAAATGTTTCATCATCTTGATACCTTTATATGAAACGCTAAAAAAGATACATAAGTATGCAGTAATGCTTTTCTTGAGAAGAACAAGTAGAAAACATAGGTCAAAACGTGTTTGGATTGGAAAGGTCGAGATAGTGGATGAATGAAGGAAAATACGAGGATGCTAAATGTATACTCCCTCCATCCGGAAAAACTTGTCGAATAAATGGATGCATCTAAAACTAAAATACGTCTAAATACATGCATTCCTTCGACAAGTATTTCGGGACGGAGGGAGTATGTTTGATGTAATTGATGTTGAATCAGTAAAATATTTATTACACCCCCATTGTAACGCACGGGCATTGTCCTAGTCAAATTTAATTATGTATATACATCTCATTGTAGATAATAATCTTTGTTTTTTCCAACTAAAAAAGATTAAATTTATTGTCATATGTGAGTACCCGTAACTAAACCTGGATTTCTTTTCATCGCTAACATGGAATCAATAGGTCTCTGCGCCCATTTGGCGCAACGGGTCCACTAGTAGTATCATAACAACACAGCGGCAATGGCTTCCTCAATAGTCAGAACACATCCATAAAATCTGTATGAAACAAAATCAGAAATACACATCTAGTAACAGCTTGGACTTCAGATGATCTACATGGTTTTAGAGATATAGTCTGATATGAGTATATGACGAGTGTACGACAGCAGGTCTACACTTTAATCTCTATATATAGACTCCACAAGAAATTAAAATATATGGAGAAACCTTGCGGACTTTCAGTGAATCATCCATAAACAGAAGCAATAATAAAGAACAAAATTAGTAAGGCAGAAATGTTCATAACGTCAGAGGAAGAGCAACATAGTAAAGTCACCAAAAGTCATTATTCTCTATAGGATTCATTCATATGATGCCATAATAATAATAGTAAAACTCACAAGGTTCTAGCTAAATCTAATATATTTTATTCTGTAGTAACAAGTAACTCATAAGTTCAATCGGTAAAAACTCACAAACTATAATAAGAAAGAACGGCTATCTAGTTCCCCAAAATCCCTGTCCAAAAAAGAAAATGGAAGGTTCTTGGCCTGGTTGTGAACCCTCTCAGTTGGCGTTTACACCGGTAGAGTCGAGGAAGCCAGGGTGTAGGGCCTCCAGATCCTCAGGCTTATTTTTTGCCGCTTGCTGCCCTTGCAGAGCTTGCACACACTCGTTAACTTTTGCAGACAAGGTATCCTGCGAATTCAGCATCGAGAGCAGATAAGAAGTATCCAGCTCCAGCAACATTCCAGTGATCTTACTGGCCAGATCAGGCTGCAGCAGACAAAACATACCAAGTTAGTGCAACTGTTAGGTCCTTGTTAGTTTGAAAGAAGCAAAATAAGGGACCAAAGTAGATGAGGAATTACATGATATCTCTCGACCAGTGGATATATCCTATTCCCGAGCATATCTCTTTGTTGATCAGGTGGAGCAGCAGCTAGCAAGCTGGCGAAAGAATCGTTCACCGATGAAATAGGGCCGCCGTGATGGATGGCCAGGCCATTGCTCATAACATCGGGTGTTATGTACTTTGCATGGCCGAATTGCTGCATTACATGTAGCGATTTAAACTCTCCAGAAGGAAAATAAACTAAGCATAACTGGATCAGATAATGTAAATTATGTGCAAGGTAGTTTCTGCCTAGCAATCCATGCTAGTGAAGTTCTGTCACAAGACAACGTAAGATGTAGCAACTTAACTCTTCAGGAGGAAAGAAATGTCAAATACTGTTAATTAATAAAGTGCTAAGTGGTAACTTAGCACTCCTTGTTAGTGAAGTTGTCTTTAATTAATAAAGTGCTAAGTCGTAGCTTAGCACTCCTTGTTAGTGAAGTTCTGTCACAAGACAGCGTCTACTTAGTATGATTGAATTGACAAAAGTAATGGGGGAGGAGGAGTAACTAAAGGAACAAGGATATACGTTTAGAAAAGCCACAAAACAAAATATTATCCTACTGTTCCTTAAAAGTCGTTATGCTCATATGTTTCTTTCTAATCATGACTATTATCATCTCTCAATTTTACTTAGATACTTGGAATTATACACATGTGTTTGTCTAAAAATAATGTTCAGACCATATAGTTTTGCTGAATTATACTGTAATAAAATTAGTGGTCAGAGTAATCCGTGTTGGTATAAAAAAAATTTGCAATAAGATTGCTAGCCCTAACCACTATTTAAATAGGGACAAACATGAAACATTTGTTTTCTCAATATAAAAACAGTTTAAATTTTGTTAATACCTGCCGAGACATGGACATGAAATCTTTAGCTGTCTGAGCATGTGACACATAATTAACGGCGTGGGGAAAAGTCATCATATTCCCGGTCATGCGTCCCCTGTTGTTTCTGTACTGCCTTGGAGTATTTGGCATCTATGCAGAAATTAAACAAGTTTTAACCAAGTTTTTGCACTTAAAAAAAAATGAAATTTAAGTAGAATAAGTCAATAACATACGAGTGGTTGATGAATTTGTTGGATACTATGCGGCGAAGGGTACACATTCTGCCTCCATTCTTGACCGAGCCCAATGGGTGGATACATGAATCCTTGCCTTGAAGGACCCTGAGGAAAGTGTGTACTGGGATGGGCAAAGTACACATGAGGATAACCTGTGGGAATCACAGGGCTTGCAGTTCCTGCCATCGTAGCAAGTTCAGCAAAACGTTGCTCCAGCCTAGCTTTTCTGTCCTCTTTCCTTTGAGCAATAGCAACATACAATGGTTTGCCGTAAAACATGACACCTATTTATTTCAAACAAAACAAAACATTCTCAGTATCGTGATGTCAATGTATAACTATGAAGTTGGTGCAAAAATAAATAAAGGATTACCACGCATGCTGCTTACGGCACACTTTGCTTCATCGGGTGTGCTGTAACATACAAATCCGAATCCTTTGCTAATGCCCTTGTCATCACGCATAATCTTTACTGATGTAATGTTTCCAAATTCAGCAAAGCGCTCGCGAAGAGTGTCATCATCAACTTCATCACTAATATTTTTGATATACACGTTGGACCCCTGTCAGAATTAAATACACATTTGTAAATGAAAGATGTGAATGCTATACGTGAATATAAATAAAAGTGAGAATGATGGAACTTGCATTGCTCTTAGTGATTATTTCATTCCGCTTTTCCTCATGTAAGAGCTGCAAATATTGCTTTCTTTCAGCCTTTTTCTGAGCCCTTGCCACATACAAAGTTTTCGCTCCTAATAATAAAAATAAAATTAACATTGTTAAGTAAAAATGCATGGACCATTAGAAGTTATTTGTGAAATGAAATGCATGGCAGTAATATTACCAAGAGCCATCCCATTCATGGCCTCTTTTGCTTTCTTGGCACTTTCTGGGTTTTTGAAACTCACAAACCCAAAACCCTTGGATGTCCCATCATCTCTCTTCATTATCTTCACACTAGTTACTTGACCATGCTGAGAAAACTTCAATTTAATGAGTTCTTCTGTCATGTCGTCGTCTATATTCTTCATATACAAGTTAGTGTATTTGTCATCATTATTGGCTGATCGTTCGCTCTTCTTAACAAAATGAGCTACAAGCCTACACAAGATTGATCATTGTAAAACAACATCATGTAAGTAGCAATGTTAAAAAAAAGAAATAGTCAATATAAAATTAAGTCATGTACTAGTTGTATTACAGAAACATTAACTTACAATTCTCTGCCCTCAAAGTAAGAGTTGTTAAGAGTCTCTATTGCGATGTCTGCCGGCTCTTGCGCTGCAAACTGAACAAAACCATAGCCTCTACTTGTGCCATCCTCATTTCTAACAACTTTACAAGATAATATCTCTCCAAACTTGGAGAATAGTTCTTGAAGAATTACATTGTCGACATGCTCACCAAAGTTCTGTCAATTAATATATCGAGTTAGATACTTACATATGGCAATGCAGAGTGAGAAATATTAACATGAAGAACTATCTTTTTACCTTAACAAACACATTTCCAACGCCACTTCTCCTGGCATCAGGATCTCGGTTAGACCACATTACTCTAATTGGCTTGTCCAATATAAGGCTATGATTCATCTGCTCCAAAGCAGTCGTTGCTGTCAACAGTTAAAAAACAAGTCAAAGCCAATCAATTGCCCCTCCATAAATAGAACTAGTTTGGGCATAGGGTCATTTGTTGAACAACGAAATCAGTACTAAGAAAATGAAGGAAAGAGAAAACAAAGAAATAGAAAAGCAGACAAGTTGTTTGTGCCTTCGGTATATTTAGGAGTAACAAGCTTAGGAAAACTGAAGAGAGCCGCAACGAGACAATTGTAGTCAACTTATTCATTCACATTCCAATGGAGTAGACATTAATTTAAAAATTCGAAATTGTGCGCTTGCAAAAAAAATTGTAAGGAAATGTACTACAAAGGGAGTACGTGCAGGCAAAGTCTCCCTAAATTAGTATTTCTACCATCTTCAATGGATAAAGAACTCAAATTTGGATATCATACTAATCTTTTGTTCCACATCACAACATATCACCATGCATCTTACTAGAAAGACCACTATTTCAAAACTTGCACAAAAAGAGGTGTAGTACCAATAAGCACAAATATGGTCAATTTTTCTTAATGATACTTGATCTCTCTCTCTCCCCCCCCCCCACACACACACACACACATTCGGCTAGCACCAGAACCAAGCCTCGAAGCCTAAAACGGAACAAGTAAAACATTGTTTCTTGGCTAATGCTAGTGAAATCTCTAGTTTTGGAAGAGATGCTAATTCGTGCTCCTAAAGATGTGTTGTAAACCCAAATATGATCGTTTTTTTAATGATCTCTCTCTATCACACACACACACACACACACACACACACACACACAATCCATACATAGCAAAGTTAAAGAGATCAATAATTAAATTGCGTGCGACATATAAGCTGAAGATTAAGCAACGCATGGCAGTTATGTGATGGGTGCACTAGTTGCATGCTGAACAACCCAAACCACACTATGCCCCCAATTGCCATAAGGGACCGATGATGGCTATCACCTCAAAGTGGCAGCACGCTACATCAACAATAAGAAAATTGTATGACAACGACAAGCATAGCTGGTTCAAACGCCATACAAAGATGTCTGCTATATAATTAAACATATATACTTTGAAGCAATGCAAAGATGTTTGACAGTATATAATTAAACAAAACATACATATTTTGATCAAATTAATGAAATAAAATCGCAATCGATAAATAAAAGCAGGAAAAAAAACATAACTCCCCAAATCGCTATCGAGCCTAACCCTATTGAGCGGATTGGGAAAATTTGAAATTGAAGATAAATAAGCAGCAGCACACGCTTACATTGTAGAAAAGGAAAAAAAGATGATGGATGGAGACAGTGTGCGTGTACCATCGGCTTGGGAGAAATAATTTACGTAGCCATAGCGGAGCGACCTGCTGGTGGCGTTGTCGCGGCAGACCCTCACGGAGGTGACAGCACCGACCTTACTGAACGCGTCGAAGATGTGCTCCTCCTGCGCGTTCTCGTGTAGATCGCCCACGTAGAGCGCGGGCACCGTCGCGTTGGTCCCCGCCGCCGCTGAAGCCGGCGCCGCCTGATCCTCGCTCGCCGCGGGCGCGGGCGCGGGCGCGGGCGTCTCCTCCGTCGTCGGCACCTCCACCGCCTCCGGCGCCGTCGCCATGATCGATCGGTCTCGACGCTCGGGCCCGGGCGTTATTGCTAGGGCTCTCGACGCGTCGTCCTATGCCGGGAAACGGAAACGACGGGTCAAAAAACCGCGAGGCGATGGGAGGGGTCGGTTTTTGTTTGCGTGAGCGACGGCCCCGCGTGCGTTTCGGCACGTCCCGACCCCAAACCACCCGGTGGCCACCCGGCTCTATCGCGTGCAGCGCCCACCCACCCGAGCCCTACCCGACCCGACTCGGCTACGAGTAGTACTCCTCCTCTGAGTCCTGACCCCTCCCTCCCTCCCCACACAGTTTCCTCGCCCGTCCCGTCCCGCTGGAGCTGCGCTGTGGGCCCGGGCTGTCGGTGTCGCTGGCTGTTCGGTTCGGGCGTTCGGCCGCGCCTACCAGGAGGAGTCCCCGCCCTGCCCTCCCGCCGCGGGGGGAAATTACCGGCCTGCCATCGGCGCGGCCCCGGCGCGCCCAGGGGCACAAGCGTCCACCGCACGGTATTTGACCTCTCCCTCGCTCGCTCGCTCGCTCCCCGTTCCGTGTCGGCGAGCCCTCCACCACCACCACCACCACCTCCTCCTTTCCCCCTCCTCGCCCTCCCGCGGCCACCAACCGACCCCGATCCCGGATCCGGCGCGGCAGATCCGGATCCCGGCGATGGCGTCCACGGCGGCGAGGCGGCTCAGGGAGCTGCAGGGGCAGCCGGGGAACAAGACGTGCGTCGACTGCGCGCAGAGGAACCCGCAGTGGGCCAGCGTCTCCTACGGCGTCTTCATGTGCCTCGAGTGCTCCGGCAAGCACCGGGGCCTCGGCGTGCACATCAGCTTCGTCCGCTCCGTCACCATGGACTCCTGGACCGAGCCGCAGCTCCGCAAGATGGAGGCCGGGGGCAACGACCGCCTCAACGCCTTCCTCACCGCGCGGGGCGTGCCCAAGGAGACGCCCCACATCCCCAAGTACAACTCCAACGCCGCCGCCGCCTACCGCGACCGCATCGTCGCCCTCGCCGAAGGCCGCGCGTGGACCGACCCGCCCGTCGTTAGGGAGACGCCCGGATCTGGCGCGCCCGCCCCCGCCAGGAGGCCGCCCTTGCCCGCCGGAGGAGGGGGTGGAGGCGGTGGCGGAGGCGGTGGCGGCGGATGGGACGATTGGGACGACGAGGTCCGTCCGGATATGCGTAGGAACCAATCGGCCGGATCGTTTGCTGGCGCTGGACCGGATTCGGGGAGACAGCCGACGAGGTCCAAGTCCACTCAGGACATATACACCAAGCAGGAGCTTGAGGCGTCGGCGGCCAGCAAGGAGGATTTTTTCGCTAGGAGAATGGCGGAGAACGAGTCCAAGCCTCAGGGGATCCCTCCCTCTCAGGGCGGCAAGTACGTCGGCTTCGGATCCACCCCGCCGCCGTCGGCGAATAGGAACAACAACGGTGCTGCCCAGGGCGATGTCATGCAGGCTGTTTCCCAGGTAAATGAAACAGATTATTGTTTTTTATGCTATATCAACTACTCCCTGTATACCTGCAAACATAATACTACTACTACATGATGTATAGTTTTGTGGTTAGAATCAACGAATCTTCAAACATTTCCCCAGTACCTGCAATAGTAGTGGAAGAGCATACACTAGTGTTTTCAGAAAGGAAAATCTGCTGTTTCATAAAATTGGTTTCTTGCGGGGATCCTATTACAGCAAGTCATGAATGGCTATATTGTCACCACTGTTAACTATGCATCACATATTGCCCCTGTTAGAGTGCTGGGACATCCACATCTTATACTTCATTGGATTTGTGAACCTCTCCCCTCACATGTAGCTGAAGTGCCCCTTCTACCGTGTCTTCATTAAGCTATGCATATTGACATAGCTGTGGGATCACCTTTTGTAGCCTGATCCTGATCATCAACAATTTCTCCTTATAGACTTTTTACTGTACCCCAGCAGCACTCCTTCAGATTATGTTAGCAAATTACATCTGCAATCATCATTTGGTTACTTAAGGTTATATTTTGTTTGGTGCCAAGCTTGAGATGTCATACTTGGGTCATGTGAATATATGATTAATTGGACATTGTCTTGATTTCTGTTTAATCTCATATGAGTATACGTTCCAACCCATTTTACCTTTTCAGGGATTTGGACGCCTTTCGCTTGTTGCAGCATCTGCTGCCCAATCTGCTGCTACTGTTGTCCAAGTTGGCACAAAAGAGATTCAGTCAAAGGTACCTTCAATGCTTTGCCTGATTTGTGATATGCAAGAGTTGAATTTCTGTAGTCCAGTTGATCATGAAAAATGCTCTTTGTTCACTGTGTTTACCTAGTGTCCTGATTAAATCTTGTTAGACTCTCCTGAGTACTAATATGATAGGAAGGTGTCCTCCAAGCAAGGTTTGACATTGTAGTAGTTATATGAACTGTCTTCTCTGTTTGGAGCAGTCTTAACTCAAGAATATTATCCTCTTCATATTTATTTCTACTGCGCCTGAAGTTCAGTGCCTTCTTGTCTTATTTCACACTTCCACCCATGACTGGACGCTGAGTGAAGATATCTTTTCATAATCCTTATCTCAGGATATAGTGCATGCTGAATTTTAGATTATTTGTCGTGTTCGTTATTCTCGTGTTACATCGCTATTTGTCTTTAAGAATGGTCCTTATCTGGAATGCAGATGAGGGAAGGGGGTTATGATCAGAAGGTGAACGAAACTGTCAATGTTGTAACCAATAAAACTGCAGAGATAGGAAGCAGAACCTGGGGGATTATGAAAGGAGTGATGGCATTGGCCACACAAAAGGTAGAGGAGTATGCCAAGGAAGGGGGAGTGGGCGGTGGCTGGGGTGATGATTGGCAACAAAGGGAGCAGCAGAACAACAGCAACGAGCCTTACCGCATGTATGAGCAGGAGACCAGCAACGGCAACGGCTGGAATTCTCCGCAAGATGGATCAGCTAAGAACCAGAACCATAATTCCAATTCTTGGGATGATTGGGATGACCAAGACAAGAAGGATGAGCCTGCCAAGACAAGCCAGAGCAGCGACTCGTGGGCCGGCTGGGACGATGCGAAAGATGACGGTTTTGATAGTTACAGCCATCACAGCCCCGCCAACAAGGGTGGGAGCAATCAGAATGGAACCGCTGGCGGGTCATATTGGGCCGACGGCGGCTTCCGCTGATGTTGGTCTCTTTGCGAGAGCCATATACTTGCAGAGTTGTTATATGCCAGAAAAATGTGAGCGTGCGGTTGTGGTTCTTATTTCAGGATATACCGAAGTGTTGAACAGTAAAAGAGTTTTGTTTTTTTGTAAGTTGTCTACAATTGTTATGCCTAGCGGCATGTTCATATGGCCAAGGCTCATTTGAAACTGCCATCCAGCTATTAAGAAATGTCGAATTGAAATTGTAATCTACACATTACATAGTACTTCCCTGCAGATTCTTTATTCCTTGTACTGATTTGTCGTAGTTTCAAGTGGCAACAGAGGTTGCACATGCGCTGTCAATTCTGCTGTATTATATATTGTGATCTTGTTGCCATTGCTTTTCTGGCGCCGATCCACCAGCTGATAAGGCACTGAACCTTCGGTGCCTTTCTGGCCTTTGGTGCGACATGATTTGCCTTTCGATAGTTGATTCCAGGAAAGGGGCTGACTGTGTGTCCACTTTTGGAAGATCCTACACTGAAAGAACGTATGCCAGTTGATTCCAGGAAGGGGCTGACTGTGTGTCCCCTTTTGGAAGATCCTACACTGAAAAAAACGTATCCCCTTATAATATCGGATTTGCTCATCTAACTCCTACACTATTTTATTAACCAAATAAAAACATCATCACAAATCTCCACATAAAATCCAACGATGTAGGAGTGAGTTATTGCCCTGATAATACTGGTATTTATGCCTTTATGAAGGACATAAATAGAATACTGTACTCTTGTGAAACTGTAGTTTTGACCTAGCGCAGAGACCTCAAGTAGTCTACTTGCCCCATTTTTTGTAGTTGTGAATGTACTCCAGCATGCAATGATAATCCTATGTATTATCACAGCCCTCATGTGGAGAGACAGATAGGGTACAGCGAGGAGGTGCACTTGCTGGGGCTTTTGCTTAGTTGGAGCATGTGCATGCCAACTTGTATACAGAATTCGACCATGTGGTCCATGTGGGTCACCAGCTAGCTTCAACTCTCTTTTTTGTATATGGACGATGGATTCTCTATCACTGGATCCAGTATAAAATATTCCCAACAACCATTTGATAGTGCAATAGGATTCTTAGAGTTCTCTGAGTATTGATTAAGACATTAAGTTGATGTACCCCTTTTATGATCTGGATTCTGAGTTCCACAATACCTGATGATTATGTATGTGCATTGCTGTGTTCTGGAAAACTCGAGTGAACTTACTATAAAATTCAAACAGAAAGTCATGTGTAAAACGTGCTCCGAAAACCGTCGTAAATGTAGAGTAAAATCAGGAGAGGTGAGAATTTGATAGTTCAAGAATGTACGAAGGAGCACGTGTGAAGACTCAATACCAAGATGTTGCATTGATGTCTTTATGCATCATTATCTTCTATTATTTACACTTCGTTAGAGATAGTAATTTTAATAGAAAATTGTTAGATAGGAGTATAACTTAAGGCAACATATTGAATAAGAATCTTTAGTTGCTCTAAATTTGCAACATTGAACTAGAGTTCCAAAATATTCATAAACTTCTGTTAAAATATTAAAATAAAAAAATAGTGAAGGTTGAGCTAGTATTGAAGCATTGATTTGGTGAGCTCTAGCCAAACAATTTTAGACCTAGGTGAGAATCAATCTTGGCATCACACTATTCTCATTGAAAATTGCATTTCCAAACAAACACATAGCTTTATCAATTTCCAAACAAACAAGCTTGGCGATTATTGGTTTTCCGGACTCGTTCTGTGCAAAGGTGATGAAAGCAAAGTATTGTCCTCATGGGCATCTGCTGGACACTTGGCTACTTGGCAAGGTATTATGCATGGTCTTGAGCTGCTGAAAAAGGGTGTCATTTGGAGAGTTTGCGATGGTGCGAGTATAACTATCTGAAGGGATAATTGGCTTCCTAGAGACTCGTGTTTACAAATTTATGCAAAAAAGAACAGAACCATACTCAAATGTGTGCATGAGTTATTCATCGGTGGCTCAAAAAGATGGTATGAGAACCTTATTATGCATCTGTTTTTGTCCACATGATGTTGAGGAAATTTTGGAGTTGCGTATTCTGACTTTGGGTGAGGGAGATTTTATTGCTTGGCACTACAAGAAAAACGGGTTGTTCTCAGTTAAAAGCGCGTATAGGCTGGCGCTGAACCTAAAGGACACTAAGATTGAGTTAGGGAGTTCCAGTGGTGTCGTAAATGGGGAAAGGAGGCTATGGCATATTATTTGGAAGGCTCGGGTCCCTCAGAAAATCAGAATTTTTGCATGGCGTGCTGCTACAAACAGTTTGACGAATCAAGTTAACAGAGTTAAACACCATCAAACTACCATTGGTCTGTGCTCGATTTGTGGTGTTGAAGATTAATGTGTGTTTCATGCTCTGGTGACCTGTCCCAAGGCTCGTGCGCTCCGTATGGCGGTAAGGGAGGTTTGGAATTTACCAGGTGACAAGATTTTCAAATTTTCTGGGCCGGATTGGTTACCTATTTTATTGGATCAATTAAGGTCGCCGGAGCGTGAGAAAATTATATTCATATTTTGGAGGGCATGTGATGCGGACCATCCTACGGTCATCCCCATGAACCTACCTTCGTCTCCTACGACACCACATGGACCTATGACAAGAGCTCGAGCAAGGGCAATCGAAACTAAGGTGAATTCGCTCCTTTCCGAACTACCACTTTCTACATGTGAGACATGGCTACTACCTCAAGCAGAAACCATATGTGTGATCAAGTACTTAGAGGGAGCCACGGAACCACTACATCCAATGGACGAGCTAGCTAGGACGCAAGTACAAGGACCAAGAGAAGGAGCTGCCAGGAGCCTACAGCCACCGGACGACCGGCCCGGACCGGATGTCCGACGCCTGGAGCGTCAACCAGCCAGCCCAAGTCCCAGCCAGCGAATGCTACAGCGGTTGGACGACTGACACACCCCAGCGACCGGACGACCGAGCCCCCCCCCCCCCGGACATCCGGTGTCACCCTACAGAAGGGAAATTATCGGAAATCCGAGACCTCCGAACAACCGACCACCTCTGGAAATCCGACGCCACCTGATCCGAGGCAAAATGTCAGTCATCCGACCGCTTCCGGACTTCCGGACCCTTGCGAGCCACCGGACGTCCGGCAGTGTCCGGACGACCGACGACTGTCTGTGCACAGCGTGTTGGGCCAAAGCCCATGTACCCTTTCGTGACCCCTAGACTATATATACTCCTCGTCCTCCCTCTTTCTAGGGATAGCATTGGTTTAGCTCATATGAGAGATAGAGCTTTGCTCATCCACTTGATACCTACTCCATTGGAGGCCAAGTCCTCCATCTAGGAGAAGATACCCCAAGTGGATTCAAGCCCTCCACCTAGGAGAAGATCCCCTAGTGGATTCAAGACCTCCTTTTGGAGAAGAACTAGATACTTGTATCCTTCCCTTGTTGTCTTTGGATCTTTGTGACCTCTTTGTGTTCATGGATCTAGCACATATGTGATCGATTCTCATTGATTTGACTGTTTCCTCTCGTTCCCCCCTCGTGTTACTCCTCGTGTTCTTTGTGGGATCCCCTCCAAATCGTGAAAGATCGGCCCTAGGGTAACCACCCTACATCATCTTGGTATCATGAGCCTAGGTTGATCACGAATTTGGAGCCCCTACCCCTCTTTTTCTAGCCCAATTTTGTTGATTTTGTCCCAATTTAAAAAATCCCCACCAAAAATAGCCCCCAATTTTTTTTTGTGATTTGCTGGTTTTGATGAAGTTTTGTTGAATTTGATCCATGGATTTGCTTTGCCACGAGTGTATCTAGCTTTCCCCCCATCATTTCCCCATTTCCATCCACATTCGTCAAATTTTGACCAAATTTTGCTTCTCCACCACGAATCCTAGAAGTTCTTCCCGTGCCTGAAATCACCCACGCCCCGGACGACCGACAACTTTCGGTCGTCCGATCACCACCGGTCGTCCGACCAAACCTGACGAAACTGAACTTTTTTACCCCAAATTTTTCAGCCACCCACTACACTTTCCGCACCACCACTCCTATTACCCAACATTGCATTGCAGCATACCACCACCGCTTTCTGCACCCATCATCGCATACCCATTTCCACCTCCGACAATTTTGACACATTTGGTCTTCAAGAACTTGAGTTGCGATTTCCATTTCCTAACGTGTTTCGGCTACTTAGGGATGGTTCGACATCGCCATCATCGACGCTCATCTTCTTCATTGACCTCGACAACATCATCATCTTCACACCATCTTCCGTAAGCAAGGAACGGTAACCTAGACGTCACCTTGGGGTATTCCCTTGCCATTGCATTGTTAACCCCCCGAGACCATTTTCGTGTCGCTTACCTATCGAGACTAGCCTTTGAGTATGGCCGACAACGTTACTTGTGCACATTAGTGATCATTGCATATATCACATCTTCTTGGTATCCGTACCTTGGTATCATCTCTTGTGTCACAAGGTTGTCATCGCATATAGATAATTGCTACCTTGGTTCGTGAAGTTCTACATAAGTGTCCAAAGAAAGAGAAAGATGCAAACAAGCTTTTAAGCAAAAGAGAAAGATAAGCAAAGAGCTTTTAAGCAAGAACCATAGCATCATACTACATCAAGATCGTCATAGCCTATCATCTTGGATCATATCACCGGAACACCATACATATATAGCATACTTGGGATAGAAGTCGTTGCATTTTTGCTTATAGGTTGTGCACAAGTCTCGTACCCGCCTATTGTGCAATCATGCTAGCGTCTCTCTAGAGTTGTGCAACAAGAGCATTTTTCGCTGATTCCACGTTTTGAGCTCATTTTTGGTTGCACGACCCCATTTATCTTTCCTGTGTGCGTTTCCGTGTGCCACATTTTGCTATTGGTCTACTTGTTGCATTTGCACATTTGTGAATCTTTTCCAACAATATTGAGTCTTGCTCACAAATGCTTAAATTTTGTCTACTGTCCTCACCAAGCTCCACCAAAGGCTTTATTTGTCTAGGTGTGAGAAATCGACGAGATCTGGTACCAACTATGTTATTTCCTTGTTACACTATTGAGTGGTCATTGATCCATTTTCAACATTGGGTAAGGTACATTTCATCTAGTTCTTTTCATTCTTACTTACATTTGCTTGAGATGATGGATAGGCCAACTACTTCTTCGAATCCACTCTTCATCGAGCAAGATGAGGACCCGAACATCTATGTGACCAAGAACCACCTCTTCGGCGTGCAATGAGCTTTGCATCAAAAGAATGAAGCATTGAGTGACCACATCGACCTACTCGCTACCGACTTGCGACAATCCAAGCAACATACAAGAGACTACTTCGACACATCTATGGCAACTCTCAAGGAAGACATACGAGCCATGATGGCCAACCGTTCTTCCACTTCATCGTCATATTCAAGATGGAGCCATTCAAGTCGACGTTCTTCGCAATCTTCTCCAGATCCAAGTCCTCCTCGAGCTCATTCGCAACGTCGCCAAGACCATCAAGATCATCCAGCTCCACAAAATCCATTCCACAACAATGGGTAACAAGCTCGCCTATGTGAACGTGACCGCCTACGATGACAAGCTAATCATTCTTCGGTCAAAGAGCAAGCTCCAATGCGCTAAGATCAACAAGAACAACAAGATGGTGACGCCCTTCAACAAGAACAACATTGTCATGAGGAACAAAACCTTGAGGCCCAACGTGCTCTACGCGAAGCTACACTAGCCGTCGACGAGCGCAATCGGCAAGCACGACTTCAAGAAGAGGCCCTCCGACGAGTGCGACAAGAAGAAGCCACACGCCTTGAGGAGCGCCAAGAAATGAGGAACCGTGCAAGAATTCCACAACCTCAACGGTAAAACAATCGAGTGGAGCATGACGAGCAAGCAGCTCAAGACCCTCCTCCACGCCAAGAGCATCGTCACCATCGACCCCAACACAATGAAGAGCAACGACACGGCAAGCTCAAGTTCACCATGCCTAATTTCTTCAGAAGCAATGACCTCGAAGAATATCTTTCATGGGCATTGAAAGTTAACAAGATCTTTCGCTTGCACAACTATGAGGAAGAGAAAAAGATCGACATGGCATCTCTTGAGTTCCAAGACTATGTCCTCATTTGGTGAGAACAAGTCACTGAGAGGCGAGAGGCAAGAGGTGATCTACCAATCACAACATGGGCCCAAATGAAGGATGTCATGCGAGCGCGCTTTGTACCCACGTACTATAGCCGCGACCTCTTCAAGAAATTGCAACTCCTCAAGCAAGGAACAAAGTCGGTTGAAGAGTACTACATGGAAATGGAGATTGCCATGATTCGAGCAAATGTCAATGAAGATGAGGAGCAAACAATGGCACATTTCTTTAATGGCCTCAACCATCCTATCAAGAAGATCGCTGACTTCCAGCCTTACCCCAACCTCCTCGAGCTAGTGCACCAAGCTACCAAGGCGGAGCGACAAGTGCAAGATGACTACAAGTATGCCAAGTATTCTTCCAAGCCATACAGTTCATACAACCAAGCTTCCATGACTACAACGCCTTATACCTCAACCAAACCTTCTACAAGCGACGACGACAAGTCAAGTTACAAGAAAACTTCAACAACCTCAAGTCTTCCTCATACTACAAGAAACTATAGGCCGAGAGCTTCATCATCATCTAATCCAACCGATGAGACCGTCAAGACAAGTTCCATCAAATGCTTCACATGTGGAGACCAAGGCCACAAGACATATGAGTGCCCTACACGGTGCACCATGATCCTCAACGATGACGACACATATGACTCCATGAGTGAAGAAGAAATGGAAGCGATGAGCATGTGGCCATGCACGGGCGCGTGAATGAAGATGAATATAACCAAGTCTTTTGTGACAATGATTTGAGCCCTGCTCTCGTTGTCTCCAAGGTCTTGACACTTCAACATCAACAAGATGAGGACCAAAGATGCCATATCTTCCACACCAAGGTGTGCATCAATGGAAGGTCCGTGAAGGTCATCATCAATGGAGGAAGTTGCCACAACTTGGAAAGTGAAGAGCTATGTTCCAAGCTACAATTGGTCAAGATGAAACACCCTCACCCCTACATGGTCCAATGGCTTAGCAACTCCGGCACCATTCAAGTGGAGCACACTGTTCAAGTCTCCTTCAAGATTGTAGCATAGGAAGACACCTTGGAGTGTGATGTGGTTCCTATGTCCGTTTGCCACCTCCTTCTTGGGCTCCCTTGGCAATTTGACCATGGAGTCATCCACAAAGGGAGAACCAATCACTATAGCTTCAAGATGAAGGGAAAGGAGTACGTGCTACGACCTATGTCACCAAGTCAAGTGATCACCGAGAAGCAAGCAACCACCCATCATGGAGAGAATAGTGAAAGAGTGAGCCACCCAAAATGGAGTGAGAGCCAAAAGCCCAAAATGAGTGCCTCCATAATGAGCGACAAGAAAAACTTAGTGCTATTCGCTACCAAAAGTAAGATGAGAGAAGTTTGTGAGAACCCATCAAGTGTTATGCACTATGTCCTAGTGTGCAAGGACGAGGCACCTAAAACTAACAACTCTCACCATCTACCTTTAGTGTTATCTTCTCTATTGCAGGAACTCAAGAACATATTCCCCGATGAACTACCTCCGGGTATACCTCCACTATGAGGCATCGAACACAACATCGACCTCATACCCGAAGCCCCTCTTCCTAACAAAGGCACCTTACCGCGTCAACCACGAAGAAACTAAGGAAACCCAATGGCAAGTGCAACAACTCATCGACAATGGCCATGTTTGAGAAAGCTTGAGCCCATGTGCCATCCCGGTAATCTTGTTCCCAAGAAAGACGGAACATATCGCATGTGTTCGGATTGTCGTCCTATCAATGCTATCACGGTTAGATACCATCACTCCATCCCATGCTTAGACGACATGCTCGATGAGCTTAGAGGAGCCACAATTTTCTCTAAGATTGATCTTAAGAGTGGCTACTGCCAAATCCGCATACAAGAGGGTGACGAATGGAAAACTGCATTTAAGACCAAATTTGGCTTATACGAATGGCTTGTTATGCCAATGGGCTTATCCGAAGCACCCGACACCTTTATGCGTGTGATGACCCGCAAGTATACGGGATAGTTGTAGCCTCTTTCAATAAGTAAGAGTGTCAAACCGAACGAGGAGCTAAAGGTAGAACAAATACTCTCTCAAGTCCTATCGGCCACTGATACGACTCTACGCACGCTTGGCATTCGCTTTACCTAGAACAAGTATGAAACTAGAAGTACTTTGTAGGTGTTGTTGGATCGGTTTGCAAGATAATAAAGAGTATGTAAATAAAAAGTAGGGGCTATTTAGACAAAGATGCAATAAAGTAAATATAGCAAGTGTGGAAAAGTGGTGGTAGGAGTTGTGAAATTGCCCCTAAGCAATTGACTACGTTTAGGCCGGTAATCACTATTGCAATTCTATTTGAGGGAGAGGCATAAGCTAACATACTTTCTCTTCTTGGATCATATGTACTTATGATTGGAACTCTAGCAAGCATCTGCAACTACTAAAGATTCATCAAGGTAAAACCCAACCATAGTATTAAAGTATCAAGTCCCCTTTTATCCCATACGCAAACAATCTACTTACTCGGGTTTGTGTTTCAGTCACTCACGCAACCCACTATAAGCGAATCATAAACATATTGCAAACCCTACAGGGGGAATCCCTCATGCTTGCGCAACACGGAGTGCACCATAGGACAGCACCAATAATAAAACATGCAACTCAAACCAATCATAGCAATTCATCAATCACCGATAGATAACGAAAATCTACTCAGACATCATAGGATGGCAACACATCATTGGAAAATAATATGAAGCATAAAGCACCATGTTCAAGTAGAGGGTACAGCGGGTTGCAGGAGAGTGGACCGCTGAATATAGATGGGGGAAGGTGATGGAGATGTTGGTGAAGATGATGGAGGTGTTGGTGAAGATCACGGTGATGATGATGGCCCCCGGCAGCGTTCCGGCGCCACCGGAAGCAAGGGGAAGAGACCCCTCTTCTTCTTCTTCTTCCTTGGCCTTGTCCCTAGATGGTAGAAGGGTTTCCCCTCTGGTCCTTGGCTCCCATGGCGTGGGAGGGGCGAGAGCCCCTCCGAGATTGGATCTATCTCTCTGTTTCTGCGTTCTCGAATTCTATCCCTTCACCGTTTCTTAAGTATCCGGAGATCCGTAACTCCGATTGGGGTGAATATTTCGCCCAGATCTTTCTCATAAAATTAGCTTTCTTGCACCAAAAGAAGAGCGTAAACCGCCTTACGGGTGGCCCACGAGAGTCCAGGGCACGCCCCCTGTCTCGTGGCCACCCCGGACACCGTTTCGCGTTGATTTTACTTCCCAAAAATCATAAATATTCCAAAAAAAATCTTCGTCCATTTTTACCCCGTTTGGACTCCGTTTGATATTGGGTTTCTGCGAAACAAAAACATGCAATGATGAGAACTGCACTGGCAATCGGATCAATATGTTAGTCCCAAAATAGTATAAAAAGTTGCCAAGAGTATATGAAAGTTGAAGAATATTGGCATGGAACAATAAAAATTATAGATACGACGGAGACGTATCAAGATCCCCAAGCTTAATTCCTGCTCGTCCTCGAGTAGGTAAATGATAAAAAGATATTTTTGATGTGGAATGCTACCTAGCATAATCTTGATCATATGTCTAATCATGGCATGAATATTAAGACACGAGTGATTCAAAGCAATAGTCTATCATTTGACATAAAAACAATAATACTTGAGCGCACTAATAAAGCAATCATGTCTTTTCAAAACAACATGGCCAAAGAAAGTTATCCCTACAAAATCATATAGTCTGGCTGTTGCTCTATCTTCATCACACAAAGTATTTAATCATGCACAACCCCTATGACAAGCCAAGCAATTGTTTCATACTTTAGTAATCTCAAACTTTTTCAACTTTCATGCAATACATGGGCGTGAGCCATGGATATAGCACTATAGGTGGAATAGAAAATGATGGTGGGGATTATGTGGAGAAGACAAAAAGGGAGAAAGTCTCACATCAACTAGGCATATCAACGGGCTATGGAGATGCCCATCAATAGATATCAATGTGAGTGCGTAGGGATTGCCATGCAACGGATGCACTAGAGCTATAAGTGTATGAAAGCTCAAACTGAAACTAAGTGGGTGTGCATCCAACTTGCTTGCTCATGAAGACCTCGGGCATTTGAGGAAGCCCATCATCGGAATATACAAGCCAAGTTCTATAATGAAAATTCCCACTAGTATATGAAAGTGAAAGCATAGGAGGCTCTCTCTATGAAGAACATGGTGCTATTTTGAAGCATAAGTGTGGTAAAAGGATAGTAACATTGCCCCTTCTCTCTTTTTCTCTCATTTTTTATTTTATTTTCTGTCATTTTTTCTTTTTTTTTCTTTTTGGTGGGCTTCTTTGGCCTCTTTTTTTATTTGGGCTTCTTTGGCCTCTTTTATTTTTCATAAAGTCCGGAGTCTCATCCCGACTTGTGGGGGAATCATAGTCTCCATCATCCTTTCCTCACTGGGGCAATGCTCTAATAATGATGATCATCACACTTTTATTTACTTACAACTCAATATCTAGAACAAAGATATGACTCTATATGAATGCCTCCAGCGGTGTACCGGGATGTGCGATGATCTAACGTAGCAATGGCATAAAAAAATGGACAAGCCATGAAAACAACATGCTAGCTATCTTACGATCATGCAAAACAATATGACAATGAAAAGCTCAAGTCATGTATATGATGATGATGGAAGTTGCATGGCAATATATCTTGGAATGGCTATGGAAATGCCATGATGGGTAGGTATGGTGGCTGTTTTGAGGAAGATATAAGGAGGCTTATGTGTGACAGAGCGTATCGTATCACGGGGTTTGGATGCACCGACAAAGTTTGCACCAACTCTCGAGGTGAGAAAGGGCAATGCACGGTACCGAAGAGGCTAGCAATGATGGAAGGGTGAGAGTGCGTATAATCCATGGACTCAACATTAGTCGTAAAGAACTCATATACTTATTGCAAAAATCTACAAGCCATTGAAAACAAAGTACTACACGCATGCTCCTAGGGGATAGATTGGTAGGAAAAGACCATCGCTCGTCCCCGACCGCCACTCATAAGGAAGACAATCAATAAATAAAATTGTGCTCCAACTTCATCACAAAGCGGTTCACCATACGTGCATGCTACAGGAATCACAAACCTCAACACAAGTGTCTCTACAATCCACAACCACCCACTAGCATGACTCTAATATCACCATCTTTATATCGCAAAACTGTTGCAAGGAATCAAACATATCATATTCAGCGATCTACAAGTTTATGTAGGATTTTATGACTAACCATGTGAATGACCAATTCCTGTCATCTCTCTAAATAGATATAAGTGAAGCAAGAGAGTTTAATTCTTTCTACAAAAGATATTCCCACGCTCTAACAAATATAAGTGAAGCAAAAGAGCTTTCTACAAATGGTGGTTTTCTATGTGAAGAGAAACAGGCAATCCAACTTCAGATGATATAAGTGAAGCACATGAAGCATTCTATAAAGCCACACTCAAAAATTTAAGTGAAGTGCAATGAGCATTCTATAAAACAACCAAGGACTATCTCATACCAGCATGGTGCATAAAAGAAAAGTGAAAACTAAATGCAAAAGACGCTCCAAGACTTGCACATAATGCATAAACGAAACGAATACGAAAACATACCGATACTAGTTGAAGAAAGAGGGGATGCCTTCCGGGGCATACCCAAGCTTAGACGCTTGAGTCTCCTTGAATATTTACTTGGGGTGCCTCGGGCATCCCCAAGCTTGAGCTCTTGCCTCTCTTCCTTTTCCTCACATCGAGACCTCCTCGTTTAGACACTTCATCCACACAAAACTTCAACAGAAAACTCGGTAAGATCCGTTAGTATAATAAAGCAAATCACCACTCTAAGTACTGTTGTAAACCAATTCATATTTTGTTTTTGCATTTTGTCTACTGTAATATAACTTTTCCATGGCTTGATCCACTGATATAAATTGATAGATTCATCAAAACAAGCAAACTATGCATCAAAAACAGAATCTGTCAAAAACAGAACAGTCTGTAGGAATCTGAACATCCACCATACTTATGGTACCCCAAAAATTCTACAAAAATTAGGAAAAATAAAAAAGTTGTATAGCAAGACATTTCAAAAGGAACCAGAACCAATTGACGTTCCAGTTAAAAATGTAAAATCGTGCACTACAGCCAAAGTTTCTGTCCTGCACCGTACAAACCAATAAGCATTGTAAACATCCTAAAGGCAAACCTTGACACATTATTTTTATAATACAATGGAATTATACAAGGGGATAATTATTTTTGATGAAAAGTTTCTGTAATCAAGATTCACAAAGTTTCCGTGAGCATGAACAAAGTTCAAGGCTAGCTCCCACTTCAACAATGCTTGTCTTTCTCACTTTCACTTTCCTTTTTGAAAAGTTTTTAGGTTCCCCTCTTTATTTATTTTTTGTGTTTTTAAACTATATGAAATCACTCAACAGAAATAAATGACTCTCTAAAACTTCCGGGTTGTCTCCCTGGCAGCGCTTTCTTTAAAGCCATTAAGCTAGGCATTTAGTGCTCAAGTAATGAATCCACCCGGATCCCAAGGTATATCAAAGCCAATTTTAATTAACAATGATTTGTAATTTAGTAGTGAGTACAAAGTAACATATATCATGCAACAACGAAGTCTAACTCTCTTCCTATGCATCGGCATGTCATAAAAGAACAATTCATGCACACCAAGTAAAGGCCAATGCATAGTATAAGCAATTTCTTGCAATTCTATCGTGTTGGAAACATAAAGAGGCGGAGATATGGTTCCTCTCTCATAATAATTGCAAGTAGGAGCAGCAAGCACATGCATAATATATTCATCAAAATCATCATGTGCAACGGTAAAAGGTAACCCATCAATATAATCCTTAATAAGCACAAACTTCTCCGATATAGTGTAGTCGGGAGAATTCAAAAAGATAATAGGACTATCATGCGTGGGCGCAATAGCAACAATTTCATGTTTAACATAAGGAACTATAGCAAGTTCATCTCCATAAGCATAATTCATATTGGCATCTTGTCCACAAGCATAGCAAGCATCATCAAAAAGGGATATTTCAAACAAATTCAAGGGATCATAGCAATCATCATAGCAATCATCCTTCGGTAAGCACGAAGGGGAATTAAATAATGTATGAGTTGGAGGGTTACTCTCATTAGAAGGTGGGCACGGGTAGCTAATCCGCTCTTCCTCCTTTTGTTCTTCGCTCTCCTCATCACCTTTTTCATCCAATGATCTCAATGTTTCATCAATTTCTTCTTCCATAGCTTCTGCAAAATATTAGTCTCTTCTTGGACAGCGGAGAAGTCCTCAATATATGGTTTAACATAGGCATTAGAAGCATAATTATCATAACAATATTGAAATATGGAAAAAAAATTCAGATTTGTAAAGAGTAGCATCATACTTTTCAATCAAAGAGGCAATCTCATAAGCACATTTAAAAGCAACAAATTCTTCAATTTGTTGAACATCATAGTAATTGTAAACACCCTTAGCATACGAAGATACGATTCCATTATCACTAAACAAGCATTGATAGGGTAGGTGTTTCTTAGGGTCTTCAGAACAACAAGTAAACTCATATATTTCACATAAATTCCAAGCATAGCATTGCAAACGTTGAATTTGATCCCATAATAGTTTCCTTTTTCAGATATACAAGGTCGCACAAAACAAGCATGCTCATCTAAAGATTTGCCCTCAACTAAACTAGTGGGGTTTCAAAGACGAGCACAAAGGGATCAAGATGATCCAAGTAAAAAGCTTCAGAGTGTGATAGATTTTGAGTGGTTCTTCAACCACTGGTTCAGTAGGTACAACTAATTTTTTGGTATTTTACGTTTCCTACCCATAGCTAAAGATAGAAAACAACTAAGAACAGCAAATAAAAATTACTTAGTGATAAAGCAAACAAGCACACACGAGAATATTCACCCCACGCTATGACTCCCCGGCAACGGTGCCAGAAAAAGGTCTTGATGACCCGCAAGTATACGGGATAGTTGTAGCCTCTTTCGATAAGTAAGAGTGTAGAACCCAACGAGGAGCTAAAGGTAGAACAAGTACTCTCTCAAGTCCTATCGACCACTGATACGACTCTACGCACGCTTTACCTAGAACAAGTATGAAACTAGAAGTACTTTGTAGGTGTTGTTGGATAGGTTTGCAAGATAATAAAGAGTACGTAAATAAAAAGTAGGGGCTGTTTAGACAAAGATGCAATAAAGTAAATATAGCGAGTGTGGAAAAGTGGTGGTAGGAGTTGTGAAATTGCCCCTAAGCAATTGACGACGTTACTAGACCGGTAATCACTATTGCAATTCTATTTGAGGGAGAGGCATAAGCTAACATACTTTCTCTTCTTGGATCATATGTACTTATGATTGGAACTCTAGCAAGCATCCGCAACTACTAAAGATTCATTAAGGTAAAACCCAACCATAGCATTAAAGTATCAAGTCCCCTTTTATACCATACGCAAACAACCTACTTACTCGGGTTTGTGTTTCAGTCACTCACGCAACCCACTATAAGCGAATCATAAACATATTGCAAACCCTACAGCGGGAATCCCTCACGCTTGAGCGACATGGAGGGCACCATAGGATAGCACCAATAATAAAACATGCAACTCAAACCAATCATAGCAATTCATCAATCACCGATAGACAACGAAAATCTACTCAGACATCATAGGATGGCAACACATCATTGGAAAATAATACGAAGCATACAACACCATGTTCAAGTAGAGGGTACAGCGGGTTGCGGGAGAGTGGACCGCTGAATATAGATGGGGGAAGGTGATGGAGATGTTGGTGAAGATGATGGAGGTGTTGGTGAAGATCGCGGTGATAATGATGGCCCCCGGCGGCGTTCCAGCGCCACCGGAAGCAAGGGGGAGAGAGCCCCCCTTCTTCTTCTTCCTTGGCCTTCTCCCTAGATGGGAGAAGGGTTTCCCCTCTGGTCCTTGGCTCCCATGGCGTGGGAGGGGCGAGATCCCCTCCGAGATTGGATCCATCTCTCTGTTTCTGCGTTCTCAGATTCTATCCCTTCACCGTTTCTTAAATATCCGGATATCCGTAACTCCGATTAGGGTGAATATTTTGCCCAGATCTTTCTCATAAGATTAGCTTTCTTGCGCCAAAAGAAGAGCGTCAACCGCCTTACGGGTAGCCCACGAGAGTCCAGAGCGCGCCCAGGGGGGGAGGGCGCACCCCCTGTCTCGTGGCCACTCCGGACACCGTTTCGCGTTGATTTTACTTCCCCAAAATCATAAATATTCCAAAAAAATCTCCGTCCGTTTTTATCCTGTTTGGACTCCATTTGATATTGGGTTTCTGCAAAACAAAACATGCAATGCAGACGAGGCGGCATCGGCAATCGGATCAATATGTTAGTCCCAAAAATAGTATAAAATGTTGCCAAAAGTATATGAAAGTTGAAGAATATTGGCATGGAACAATAAAAAATTATAGATACGACGGAGACGTATCAGCGTGTGATGCATTATGTTCTTAGACCTTACATTGGTGTTTTTGTTGTGGTCTAATTTGACGATATTCTTGTGTTTAGCAAATCTCTCAAAGATCATGTCACCCATCTTAGAACCATTTTGCAAACTCTTAGAAAAGAGTGCCTTTATGCTAATATGGACAAATGCCTTGTTGGTGTTGATAAGCTTGTTTTCTTGTTTTTTTTGTGTCATCTAAGGGTGTTCATGTAGATGAAGCTAAAATTGATGCTAGTAAAACTTGGCCACAACCAACCAACTTGCAACAAGTGCATAGTTTCCTTGGCCTAGCCGGTTTCTATCATAGATTCATTAAGGACTTTAGCACTATTGCATCTCCTTTGCATGCCTTGAGTAAGAAAAATGCACCATTTGTTTGGGACCAAACGAAGATACCGCATTTCATGAGCTTAAGAATTTGCTTGCACATGCTCCTTTGCCTGTCCTGCCCAATTTTGACAGAACTTTTGAAGTTCATTGCATTGCTAGTGGAAACGGTATAGGAGGCGTGTTAATGCAAGAGAAGTGCCCAATTGCTTATTTTAGTGAAAAACTTTCCGGTGCGCAACTCAATTATCCCATCTATGACAAAGAGCTACATGCCTTAGTACGAGTTTTGCATGTGTGGGAACATTATCTCCGTGCCCATGAATTTGTCATCCATACGGATCATGAAATGGTTAAATACCTTAAGGGTCAAACTAAATTGAATAAGAGTCATGCCAAATGGTGTGAGTTGATAACCCACAAGTATAGGGGGACGCAACAGTTTTCGAGGGTAGAGTATTCAACCCAAATTTATAGATTCGACACAAGGGGAGCCAAAGAATATTTGAAGGTATTAGCAGTTGAGTTGTCAATTCAACCACACCTGGAAATTAATTATCTGCAGCACACTGAACAGTAGCACAGTAATATGGTAGTTTTGATAGTAGCAACAACAACAATAGTAACAGTAATAGTGATAGCAGTATTTTGTAGCAAGTGTGACAGTAGCAGCAGCAACAGTAACTTAGCAGAAACAATATAAGATAAATTCGTAGGCATTGGATCGATGACTTGTTGGATGATATTCATCATGTGACAGTTATAACCTAGGGCGATACGACACTAGTTCCAGTTCATCGATATAATGTAGCATTTATTCTGTAAATAGTCATACGTGCTTTACTAAAAGAACTTGCATGACACTTTTGTCCTATCCTCCCATGGCAGCAGGGTCCATATTGGAAACTAAGGGATATTAAGGCCTCCTTTTAATAGAGAACTAGAACAAAGCATTAACACATAGTGAATACATGAACTCCTCAAACTATGGTCATCACCGAGAGTGGGCCCAGTTGTTGTCACTCCGGGGGTGTCGGATCATAACCATAGTAGGTGACTATAACTTGCAAGATCGGATCTAAAACATGGATATAATAATGAATTCATAAACGGTTCAGATCTGAGTTCATGACACCCGGGCCCAAAGTGACAATCATTAAGCATAGCAAAGTCATAGCAACATCAATCTAAGAACATAGTGGACACTAGGGATCAGGACCTAACAAAACTAACTCGATTACATGATGAATCTCATCCAACTCCTCACCGACCAACGAGCCTACGAAGGAATTACTCACTCCCGGTGGGGAGCATCATGGAATTGGCGATGGAGATGGGTGGTGATGACGAAGAACGAAGATCCCCCTCTCCGGAGCCCCAAACGGACTCCAGATCCGCCCTCCCGAGGAAGAACAGGGCTTGGCGGCGGCTCCGCTTGTGGATTGTGATAATTCTTTCTCCCTGGTTTTTTCTGGAAATATGTGATTTTATAGTATCGGGGGATCGTCTGCGGGGCCACCAGGTGGGTACAACCCACCTGGGCGCGCCAGGAGAGGGGGGCGCGCCCTGGTGGGTTTTGCCCACCCAGGTGCCCCTCTCCGGAAGGTCTTGCCTCTAGAAATTCTTATTATTGATATAAAAAATCCTCGCAAAGTTTCATTCCATTTCGAGAACTTTTATTTCTGCACAAAAACAACACCATGGTAGTTCTGCTAAAAACAGCGTCAGTCCGGGGTTAGTTTCATTCAAATCATGCAAATTAGAGTCCAAAACAAGAGGAAAAGCGTGAGAAAAAGTAGATACGTTGGAGACATATCAACTCCCCCAAGCTTAAACCTTTGCTTGTCCTCAAGCAATTAAGTTGATAAACTGAAAGTGAGAAAGAAAAACTTTTACGAACTCTTTTGCTCTTGTTTGCATAATAAGCTTAAACATCACCAGGTTTTCAGTCAACATTATAACTAACCATGTCAACAATAACATTTAAAGATTATAATGACTCATATCAATGACATAATCAGCTAGCGAGCAATAATAAAATATCTCAAACATCAACACGTTGTCAAAACAACCATGATATAATATGACAATAGTGGTATCTCGCTAGCCCTTTCTGAGACCGCAAAACATAAATGCACAGCACCTCCAAAGTTCAAGCAACGACTAAACATTGTAATTCATGGTAGAAAAGATCCAGTCATAATGCACCCAACATTAGCTACACATAATGCATAAATTATGACAGATGTGCTCTACTCAGTTTCTAGCGCTTGTTTTAGAAGGTGGTGACACAACATAAAAGTAAATAGAAAGTCCCTTCGCAGAGGGAAGCAGTGATTTGCAGAGGTGCCAGAGCTCAATTTTTAAAACAGAGATAAATGATATTTTGAGACATGCACCCTTCTTATTCACTTCACTACCATCAGTTATCAATATCTTCCATGCTAAGCACGCTAGTGGCAGTTCCCAAGGGATAAAAGTAAAGGTTTACTCCCCCTCCACCATCAATCACATTCCACGACTTGTATGAAACAACGGGTGCCGTCCAGACCAACATCAATCCCGGGGGAGTTTTGTTCAATTATTTGCATTTTTGAGTTTGGGACTGGGAATCCCTATTACCGCCCATTTTCTCGTGCGATGGCGAGTTAATAAACACTCGACCTGAGAATAACCCGCTTAGCATGGAAGATACCGACCACCTCCTGTCGTTCCATGAACGATCCAGGCACACAAAAAGGATAATTTTTTAGAAGTTTTTAGATGTGGCACATGCAAATTTACTTAGGACGACAGGGTAATACAACATATAGGTAGGTATGATGGACTCATCTGGAATAACTTTTGGTTCAAGGTTTATGATGTACAAGCAGAGTTCCAACTTAGTACATGTGAAGGCTTGCTACCTCTTGAGCACTGCATTGGATTTCCCCGAAGAGGAGAGGATGATGCAGCAAAGTAGCGTAAGTATTTCCCTCAGTTTTTGAGAACCAAGGTATCAATCCAGTAGGAGACCACGCACAAGTCCCTCGTACCTACAGAAAACGATAGCAACTCGCAACCAACGCTTAGGGGTTGTCAATCCCTTCATGATCACTTACCAGAGTGAGATCTGATAGAGATAATATTTTTGGTATTTTTGATAGGTAGATACAAAGTAAAAGTAAAGGCAAAGTAAAAAACAAAGCAAGTAAATAAAGTGATATAGATTGATATGATGAGAATAGACCCGGGGGCCATAGGTTTCACTAGTGGCTTCTCTCAAGAGCATAAGTATTCTATGGTGGGTGAACAAATTACTGTTGAGCAATTGACAGAATTGAGCATAGTTATGAGTATATCTATGCAATGATCATGTATATAGGCATCACATCCAAAACAAGTAGATCGAAACGATTCTGCATCTACTACTATTACTCCACTCATCGACCGCTATCCAGCATGCATCTAGAGTATTAAGTTAAAAACAGAGTAACGCCATAAGCAAGATGACATGATGTAGAGGGATAAATTCATGCAATATGATAAAAAAACCATCTTGTTATCCTCGATGGCAACAATACATTACGTGCCTTGCTGCCCCTTCTGTCACTGGGTAAGGACACCGCAAGATTGAACCCAACGCTAAGCACTTCTCCCATTGCAAGAACTACCAATCTAGTTGGCCAAACCAAAAAGGATAATTCAAAGAGACTTGCAAAGATAACTCAATCATACATAAAAGAATTCAGAGAAGAATCAAATATTTTCCATAGATAATACTGGATCATAAACCCACAATTCATCGGTCTCAACAAACACACCGCAAAAATAAGATTACATCGAATAGATCTCCACGAGAGAGGAGAACATTGTATTGAGATCCAAAAGAGAGAAGAAGCCATCTAGCTACTAGCTATGGACCCGAAGGTCTGAAGTAAACTACTCACACTTCATCGGAGGGGCTATGGTCATGATGTAGAAGCCCTCCATGGTGGATGCCCCCTCCGGCGGAGCACCAGGGGGCCCACGAGGTAGGGGGGCGCGCCCAGGGGGAGGGGCGCGCCCCCACCCTCGTGAGCAGGGTGTGGGCCTCCTGGCCTTCATCTTTGGCGACGATTTTTCTTTATTTCTTTTAAGATATTCCGTGGAGTTTCAGGACTTTTGGAGTTCTGCGAAATAGGTCTCCAATATTTGCTCCTTTTCCACCTGAATTCCAGTGCGGCATTCCCCTCTTCATGGTAAACCTTGTAAAATAAGAGAGAATAGCCATAAGTATTGTGACATAACGTGAAATAACAGCCCATAATGCAATAAATATCGATATAAAAGCATGGTGCAAAATGGACATATCACCGTGCCACACGCTCCGCTTCCTCCTCCTTTTCCGGCAATGTGCCTCGCGTCAGGTAACTCCTGAGCTCCGTGATCCAGCACCCCTCTTGAGGCTCCAGCGCCAGGAGCAGGCGCACTCCTGAGGTTGGGCCGCAGACTGGGGCTCCCGAGGCAGCTGGCTGGGGGAGCTCCCCCGAGGCTGCGCCGTGCTTGACAGTGATGGCGTTGCCGAGGGCTTGAAGAGCCGCTCCTCGAAGACTCCGGGCTCCTGAGGTAGCCGCCTGGATGCCCTTTTGGCGATGTCATCAGCCTCTTGATTGGTGCCGTGGGGCACATGCTGCAACTCCAGCCCCCAGAACTGCTTCTCCATCCTGCGAACCTCCGCGAGGTAGGCTTCCATGTGCTCGTCCTTCGGTTCGTATACTTTGTTGGAGAAGTTGACGAGGAGCTGCGAATCACCCTTGATGGTGAGGCGCTTCACCCCCAGGGCAACTGCGGCTTTCAGGCCTGCTATCAAGCCTTCGTATTCTGCTATGTTGTTGGAGACCTTTTCTCCGTGCTGGAAACAGAGTTGCACGGCATAGTAGATCTTGTCTTGAGTGGGAGATACGAGCACCGCGCCAGCCCCGGTGCCGTGTCTGGAGAACGCCATGTCGGACTTTCATTCATATCTGAAAAGATCAAGGGTGCCGAAGTCTTCATTGATCCCCCCTGGCCCCGCAACCAAGAGTCACTCGTCGAAAGCTGACCAGGAAGACAATAACTGCTATTTCAAGAAAGCATGGTTGGAGTTTAGGAATAGTGCGGGTGCGATGGAACGAATCAAGTGAAACGAGTCCCCCTTATGACATTTTTTCATCCAAGCAAGGGCGCGCATGACCCATCCGTCCAGTGGCTCGCTCCCTGGGGAGAGTGATCGATCCTCGCCAGCCTCAAGGCCTGGCGCTTCTGACCACTCCGCCACGAAGTCCTCAAGCGCGGCCCCCTTGATGACTCTGGTTGTGCTGAATTCTATCTGAAATGCTTGCAGCTTGATGTTCCACTCCGCGACTCTTCCGGCTGAGTTGGGGCTTCTGAGCACCCTTTCCAAGGGATATGCTGAGACGACCCTGATGGGATGGCCTTGGAAATAGTGTCGCAGCTTGCGTGAGGCTACCAATAGTGCGAGAGGAGCTTCTGAGGCATGGGGTACCGCACCCTCGCGTCCCGCAACACCGTGCTGACGAAGTACACATGGTGCTCAACGAGGTGGGGAGTGCTGGCGCTGCTAGGGCCCTCCGGAGGCTGGGGCGCCTCCCGAGACAATGGAGCCCCCAACGGCTGGTCTCTTAGAGGAGGGCCTCTTCTGTCCTGGGTGTGCTTCCCTGCTGTTGCTGGTCCTTCTCGGCTGCAGCCGCGGTCTCTGTGAAGCCCTCCTGGTCCTGCTTTGCTTTAACCCAGACAGTTGCAGCGGCCTTGGTCCTACGCTCCTCCCTAACAGCCACCAGGGCTGCACTGGCAAAGTAGGGGGTGGCCGCAAGGTAGAGCACTAGGGGCTCTTGAGGACGCGGAGCCACCATCACCGGGGGCTGGTCAAGTACCTTTTGAGATCCTGGAACGCCTTGTCGGCCTCTTCAGTCCATTCAAAGGGGCCCTTCTTCTTCATCAGCTTGAAGAAGGGCAACGCTCGTTCCCCCAGCTTGGAGATGAAACGCCCTAGTGCAGTCACGCGCCCGGTGAGCTTCTGCATCTCTTTGAGGGTCTTCGGCGGGCTCATGTCCTCGACTGCTTTTACCTTTTCTGGGTTGGCCTCGATGCCCCGATGGGATACGAGGAAACCCAGGAGCTTGCCCGAGGGGACTCCAAACACACACTTCTCCGGGTTGAGCCGCGGATCCACTTCGTTTAGGCTCGCGAAGGTTTCCTCCAAGTCCCGCATCAGGGTTTTTGCCTCCCGAGTCTTCACCACAATGTCATCAACGTAAGCCTCAGCATTCCTTCCGAGCTGTCGACCCAAGGCGATGTGCATCAGCCGCTGAAAGGTCGCACCGGCATTGCACAGCCCGAACGGCATGCATGTATAGCAGTACACTCCGCACGGGGTCAGGAAAGCCGTCTTTTCTACATCTTCTACTGCCATCTTGATCTGGTGGTAGCCGGAGAAGGCATCCAGGAAGCACAACAAGTCGCACTCAGCGGTGGAGTCGATGATCTGGTCGATGCGAGGGAGCGGGAATGGATCCTGCGGGCAGGCCTTGTTGAGGTTGGTGAAGTTGACACACATGCGTTCCTTTCCCCCCCTTCATCGGCACGACAACCGGGTTAGCCAACCAATCTGGGTAGCAGACCTCGCGAATGACCCCTGCCGCCTCCAACTTGCGGGTCTCTTGGACGATGAAAGCTTGCTTCTCAGCGGACTGCCGCCTCACCTTCTGCTTCACGGGGCGCATGTTGGGGCACACGTTGAGGTGATGCTCAATTATGCCCCTCGGGACCCCTGCTAGCTGATCAGGTTCCCACGCGAATACCTTCTTGTTTGCGTGTAGGAACTGCACCAAGGCCTCCTCCTGTTCAGGCTTGAGGTTGGCGCCTATGATGAAGGTGGCGCTGGTAGATCCATCTTCGTCGACCAGTACCTGCTTGGTTTCTGCCTTGTCCTGAGTGAATAGCTGCTTCTTCTTGGCCGGTGCAGCCCCCTTGGGCTCGGGGGCGTTTGAGCCGGCTGGCTGCGACGCCGCCGGGGCCTTGAAGGTAAGCTTGAGCGCTTGCAACGCATCCCGGGTGTCTCCAGACACGGTGAGGACGCCGCTACTCCTGGGCATCTTCATGAGGTTGTACGTTGGGTGAGTTGCGGCCATGAACCGGGCTAGCGCCGGGTAGCCAAGGATGCCGTTGTATGGGAGGCCGATGGGGGCGATGTCGAAGTCGATTAGCTCCGTACGGAAGTTGTCGTAGGTGCCGAGGGTCACCGAAAGGCGGATCTGCCCCAGGGAGCCGGTGGAGCCGCCTCCGACGCCCAAGAAGGGCTTGCTGGGCTGCAGCCGCTCCGGCGGTACATGGAGGAGGCTAAAGGCCTCCACCGAGAGCACGCTGAGGCCAACACCGCCGTCGATGAGGGTCCTGGTGACGGCTACCTGACAGATGGTGGGGGTGCATAGCATTGGGAGCGCGCCCGAGCAGGCCGAGTTGGAGGGACGATCATCCGAGCTGAAGGCTAGATCGGCTTTAGGTGCCGCCCAGCCCGGAGGCACCCCGCGTGGCGCGGAAGCGGCGCCGATCTGGCGGACAAATGACTTGATGTGGCGTCCTGAAGGTGGTGCCTGCGAGCCGCCCAGGAGAGCTGCAACGACCGGGTGCGCCGGTGCACCATACTGGGCGAGGAAGAGGCCGCGCGGCTCTCCCTAGGAGGCCACGGAAGCCGTCGGCAGGTGGAGCAGCCACATGCGCGGGACGCTAGTGAGGGCCATGGGAAACCAGTTGGCCATGACCCTGTCGTCGCCCCCGGCCTCGAGGATGGCCTCCTCGTATGCCAGCAGGAAAGCCAACGGATCGGCCGTGCCGTTGTAGCACGGTGGCATCTACGGCTTGAACTTGTTCGGCCATTGCACCTGCAGCAAGGCGGGGGCCAAGGCTCGGAGCCCCCTGGCCCCCATGCTGGCGCTGGCGACCGGAGTGGGCGGCGCGTTGCCCATCATGAGGGCGAACCGCGGTGTTGGCAGAGAGCGGGTCGGTGGAAGGGAAAGCTCCGGCGCACCCCTACCTGGCGTGCCAAATGTCGGATTTTTGGTTCCGGCAGATCCTCAAGGTTCGAACACTGGGGTGCACGCGGAGATCACACCTCCTGCCTACCCATGTCTCATCGCCTCGCAAGGATCTAAAGCTACACGAAGAACAACACAAGGGACACGAGATTTATACTGGTTCAGGCCACCATTGTGGCGTAATATCCTACTCCAGTTTGTGGTGTGTGGATTGCCTCAGAGGCTGATGATGATGAGCAGTACAAGGAAGAACAACCTCGTGAGGGTCTGTTCTTGGCCGGAGCGATGAACTGCTAGGGGAGTTTAGTCGCCTCTCTCTCTCTCTCTATATATATATGCCCGAAATCTCCTCTCCTCACCCTGTGGGTGGCTAGTCCTATTTATAGGCGGAGGCCCTGGGCCTCTTCCCAAATATTGAGCGGGAAGGGCGCCAACAATTGGCCATTTTGAAGGGGAACATCTAGTACACTTATCCTTACTAAAGTTGGTCCTCGCCTGCCAAAGACCCTGATGATGACGCCGGCTTGGGCTCCACGATGACCTCCATCCTGCCGTCCTGCTGCTCTTGGTCTTGTTGCACCGAAATGGTTGCCTGTGCTTGATACTCTTGCCTGCGCTTGCCCCCTTTGCACCAAAGAGGAAACAAGGACTCTGCGCAGGCCGGCGCCCGCCTGGCCTCGGTCGTCATGGCTTGCGTCATGGGAAACTCGTGAGGTACCCTGCCTCAATCTCTCCGCCTCCTCGCGAGCCAGCCTGACGAGGCTGTGCCCGAGGAAGCCTCATGTCGTCCGCCCCGCGAGGCTTGGCCCCTCGCGAGGGTCTTGAGCATATGTTGATGAAGATGGGCCGTACTGGGCCACTCCTTGAGCCACGCCGCAGGCCGTAGGCAGGCAAGTCTGGGTACCCCCGTTCCTAGAACGCCGACAAAATATAATCCTCCTATTGAAGTGAAAGTAGTTGCACCTATTACAGTTGAAGAAAAGACTATCACCTATAGTGATCCTATTGTTCCTACTACTTATGTTGAGAAACCTCCTTTTCCTGTTAGGATAAAGGATCATGCTAGACTGTTGTTTGTAAGAGTAATACTAGGACTTATACACCTCCTGATCAAATCAATGTTGAACCTAGTATTGCTATGGTTAAAGATCTCTTGGATGATGATTTAGATGGACATGCTATTTATTTCTGTGATGAAACTGCTAATATTGCTAGACCAGATACTAAGATACATAGACCTGTCGTAGGCATGCCTGTTATTTCTGTTAAAATAGGAGATCATTGTTATCATGGTTTATGTGATATGGGTGCTAGTGCAAGTGCAATACCTTATGACTTATATAAAGAGATTATGCATGACATTGCACCAGTTGAATTTGAAGACATTGATGTTACTATTAAGCTTTCTAATAGGGATACCATTAAACCAGTTGGGATTGTTAGAGATGTTGAAGTCTTGTGTGGGAAGGTTAAATACCCTGCTGATTTTCTTGTTCTTGGCTCCCCACAAGATGATTTTTGTCCCATTATTTTTGGTAGACCCTTCTTAAATACAGCTAGTGCTAGGATTGATTGTGAAAAAGATACTGTCACCATTGGCTTAGATGGTATGTCTCATGAGTTTAATTTTGCTAAGTTTCATAGACAACCTCGTGATAGGGAACCACCTTGTAAGGATGAGATTATTGGTCTTGCTTCTTTTGCGTGCCTCCTACTGATCCGTTAGAACAAATATTTGCTAGACCATGAAAATGATATGTTTATGAAGGAAAGAAGGCAAAAAAATGAAGTGTTCCTTAAACAGGAACCTGTGCTGAAACATAATATTCCCATTGAAATTCTTGGGGATCCCCCTCCACCCAAGGGTGATCCTGTGTTTGAACTCAAACCATTACCTGATAATCTTAAGTATGCTTATCTTAATGAAAAGAAAATATATCCTGTTATTATTAGTGCTAACCTTTCAGAGCAAGAGGAAGAAAGATTATTGAAAACTCTAAAGAAGCACCGAGCAACTATTGGGTATACTCTGGATGATCTTAAGGGCATTAGTCCCACATTATGCCAACACAAAATTACAGTGGAGAAAGATGCCAAACCAGTTAGAGATCCTCAACGACGACTGAATCCCAAGATGAAAGAAGTGGTAAGAAAGGAGATACTAAAGCTCCTTGAGGCAGGTATAATTTATCCCGTTGCTGATAGTGATTGGGTAAGCCCTGTCCATTGTGTTCCTAAAAAGGGAGGTATTACCGTTGTTCCTAATGATAAAGATGAATTGATCCCGCAAAGAATTATTACAGTTTATAGGATGGTAATTGATTTCTGTAAATTAAATAAGGCTACTAAGAGAGATCATTACCCTTTACCTTTTATTGATCAAATGCTAGAAAGACTATCCAAACACACACATTTCTGCTTTCTAGATGGTTATTCTAGCTTCTCTCAAATACCTGTGTCGGCGGGGAATCAATCAAAAACTACTTTTACTTGCCCTTTCGGTACTTTTGCTTATAGACGTATGCCTTTTGGTTTATGTAATGTACCTGCTACCTTTCAAAGATGCATGATGGCTATATTCTCTGATTTTTGTGAAAAGATTTGTGAGGTATTCATGGATGACTTCTCTGTTTATGGATCCTCTTTTGATGATTGTTTGAGCAACCTTGATCGAGTTTTGCAGAGATGCAAAGACACTAGTCTTGTCCTGAGTTGGGAAAGTGTCACTTTATGGTTAATGAAGGCATTGTCTTGGGGCATAAGATTTCCAAGAGATGTATTGAAGTTGATAAAGCCAAGGTTGATGCTATTGAAAAGATGCCATGTCCCAAGGACATAAAAGGTATAAGAAGTTTCCTTGGTCATGCCAGTTTTTATAGGAGGTTCATTAAGGACTTTTCTAAAATCTCTAGGCCTCTGACTAATTTATTGCAGAAAGATATTCCTTTTGTCTTTGATGATGATTGTGTAGAAGCATTTGAAATACTTAAGAAAGCTTTGATCACTTCACCTATTGTTCAGCCACCTGATTGGAATTTACCTTTTGAAATTATGTATGCTAGTGATTATGCTCTAGGTGCTGTTCTAGGCTAAAGAGTTGATAAGAAATTGAATGTTATCCAGTATGCTAGTAAGACTCTTGATACTGCCCAGAGAAATTATGCTACTACTGAAAAAGAGTTCTTAACAGTTGTGTTTGCATGTGATAAGTTTAGACCTTATATCGTTGATTCCAAAGTTACTATTCACACTGATCATGCTGCTATTAATATCTTATGGAAAATAAAGATGCTAAGCCTAGGCTCATTAGATGGGTTCTCCTGCTCCAAGAATTTGATTTACATATTATTGATAGAAAGGGAGCTGAGAACCCCGTTGCAGACAACTTGTCTAGGTTAGAGAATGTTCTTGATGACCCACTGCCTATTGATGATTGCTTTCCTGATGAACAATTAGCGGTCATTAATGCTTCTCGTACTGCTCCTTGGTATGCTGATTATGCTAATTACATTGTTACTAAATTTATACCGCCTAGTTTCACATACCAGCAAAAGAAAAAGTTCTTTTATGATTTAAGACATTACTTTTGGGATGCTCCACACCTTTATAAAGAAGGAGTAGTTGGTGTTATTAGACGTTGTGTGCCTGAGCATGAACAGGAACAAATCCTATGCAAGTGTCACTCTGAATCTTATGGAGGACACCACGCTGGATGTAGAACTGCACACAAGGTACTACAATCTGGTTTTTATTGGCCTACTCTCTTCAAAGATGCTCGTAAGTTTGTCTTATCTTGTGATGAATGTCAAAGAATAGGTAATATTAGTAGACGTCAAGAAATGCCTATGAATTATTCTCTTGTTATTGAACTGTTTGATGTTTGGGGCTTTGATTATATAGGACCTTTTCCTGCCTCTAATGGTTACACTCATATTTTAGTTGCTGTTGATTACGTTACTAAGTGGGTAGAAGCTATTCCAACTAGTAGTGTTGATCATAACACTTCTATTAAAATGCTTAAAGAAGTTATTTTTCCTAGGTTTGGAGTCCCTAGATATCTTATGACAGATGGTGGTTCACATTTTATTCATGGTGCTTTCCGTAAGATGCTTGCTAAGTATGATGTCAATCATAGAATCGCACCTCCTTATCATCCGCAGTCTAGTGGTCAAGTAGAGTTGAGCAATAGAGAGCTCAAATTAATTTTGCAAAAGACTGTCAATAGATCTAGAAAGAATTGGTCCAAGAAACTTGATGATGCATTATGGGCCTACAGAACTGCATACAAAAATCCTATGGGCATGTCTCCTTATAAGATGGTTTATGGAAAAGCGTGTCATTTACCTCTTGAACTTGAACATAAAGCATGTTGGGTATTAAAGAGCTCAATTATGACTTCAAACTTGCCAGTGAGAAGAGGTTGTTTGATATTAGCTCACTTGATGAATGGAGAACCCAAGCCTATGAGAATGCCAAGCTATTCAAAGAAAAAGTCAAACGCTGGCATCACAAAAGGATACAAAAGCGTGAGTTTAACGTAGGAGATTATGTGTTATTATTCAACTCTCGTTTAAGATTTTTTGCAGGAAAACTTCTCTCTAAATGGGAAGGTCCTTATGTTATCGAGGAGGTCTATCGTTCTGGTGCCATAAAAATCAACAACTTCGAAGGTACAAGTCCGAGGGTGGTAAACGGTCAAAGAATTAAACATTATATTTCAGGTAATCCTATCAATGTTGAAACTAATATTATTGAAACCGTAACCTCAGAGGAATACATAAGGGACATTTCCAGAATGTTCCAAACTCCGAAAAGGAATAGGTATGTGGTACGGTTAGTAAACCGACTCCAAAACAACTCCAATGGCAATTTTTATCAGTTTTGGAATATTTAAGAATTTTAGGAAGAAAGAAGTAGTCCGAAAGGGACACGAGGCCCCACACGAGTGGAGGGCGCCCACCTCATCGGGCGCGCCCACCTGTCTCGTGGACACCTTGTGTGCCTCCCGGACTCCGTTTTCCTGCACGTTACGTATTTTGGTCGGTAAAAATTCATTATATATACTCCCGGAGGTTTTGATCACCGTATCACGCAAATATCATCTATTTTTGTTTCGAGCTGTTTCTGTTGCAGATCAAGAGCACCATGACATCGCCCTCCTCCAACAACGAAGACAAGGATGCTTGGCTATTGAAGATAGAGCTAAAAAGATAAGAACCGGAAGAGATCAACAAGGATGAAGGGATCAAGAAGGCCATGGAGGTTCAAGCTCCGACGGTGAAAGAAAAAGACATCCCTCAACCTTTACCTAACCTCTTTACTCCAACAGAGATTGAAGCTTTCAAGATGATTGAGTTAGCTCGCATACAGAACAAGTATCTCACACAGTAGAATATTCTGTTGAAGGATCGTATCGTCGGACTCAAGGGCATTATCCGCAAGTTGGAGGAGCTTTTATGCTCAATGTGCGATTATCCACCGTCATCATCACCACCTCCATCACCTCCGAGGACATAATCACATGGGTATGGGCACTCCCCTTGGAAACTGCCAAGCTTGGGGGAGGTGCCCCGGTATCGTATCACCATCACACTCCTATCTTTACCGTTTTATTTAGCTCGTTCCTTTTAGTAGTATCTTGATCTAGTAGATGGAAGTTTCGATATCAAGTAGTTTTGAGTTTTGCTTTGTGATCTCTTTTTGTAATCGAGTCCGTGAGCTATCTATAATAAAGATTAGTGTTGAGTCAAGGGCTTTTCTATGTTGCTATGATCTTGAGAAAGTAGAAAGAATAAAAGAGTTCATATTGATCTTATGGTTAGTGATGACTTCAGACATAGAAATTATGAGGCATAAAAATTGTTGAGAGTTGATAAACATAGTTTTGGTCATCGTTGCAATTAATAGGAAGTGATAAGGAAAGAGAGGTTCACATATAAATATATTATCTTGGACACCTTTTATGATTGGGAGCACTCATTAAGTATGACATGCTAAAAGAGTTGACGTTGGACAAGGAAGACAACGTAATGGTTTATGTTTTCTCACATCTCAGTTAAAGTATATTGTCATTGACCTTCCAAACATGTTGAGCTTGCCTTTCCCCCTCATGCTAGCCAAATTCCTTGCACCAAGTAGAGATACTACTTGTGCTTCCAAATATCCTTAAACCTAGTTTTGCCATGAGAGTCCACCATACCTGCCTATGGATTGAGTAAGATCCTTCAAGTAAGTTGTCATGTTGCAGGCAATAAAAATTGCTATCTAAATATGTATGACTTATTAGTGCAGAGAAAATAAGCTTTGTACGATCTTGTTGTGGAAGTAATAAAAGCGACGGACTGCATAATAAAGGTCCACATACAAGGGGCAATATAAGGTGACGTTCTTTTGCATTAAGATTTTGTGCATCCAACCCTAAAAGCACATGACAACCTCTGCTTCCCTCTGCGAAGGGCCTATCTTTTACTTTATGTTTTTACTTTATGCTTGAGTCAAGGTGATCCTCACCTTTCCCTTTTTCATTTTATCCTTTGGCAAGCTCCTCATGTTTGAAATATCATGACATATATATCCAATTGGATGTAAGTTAGCATGGGCTATTATTGTTGACATCACCTAAAGGTGAATACGTTGGGAGGCAAGACAATAAGCCCCTATCTTTCTCAGTGTACGGCTGAAACTCCATAACCACAAGTATTGCGTGAGTGTTAGCAATTGTAGAAGACTACAAGATAGTTGAGTATGTGAACTTGCTGAAAAGCTCTATTGATGACTCTTTCTGATGTTATGATAAATTGCAATTGCTTCAATGATTGAGATTATAATTTGTTAGTTCCCAATGAAGTTTTTGAACCATACTTGACATTGTGAATTGATTGTTACTTGAGCATAAGAAATCATATGATAAAATCTATATATGTTGTTGTTATAAGAATGATCATGATGCCCTCATGTCCGTATTTTATTTTTATCGACACCTCTATCTCTAAACATGTGGACATATTTTTCGATATCGGCTTCCGCTTGAGGACAAGCGAGGTCTCAGCTTGGGGGAGTTGATACGTCCATTTTGCATCATGCTTTTATATCAATATTTATTGCATTATGGGCTGTTATTACACATTATATCTCAATACTTATGGCTATTCTCTCTTATTTTACAAGGTTTACCATGAAGAGGGGAATGCCAAGCAATCGGAATTCGCTAGAAAAGGAGCAAACATTGAAACCTATTCTGCCCGCTCCAAAAATCTTGAAACTCCACGAAACCTATTTTTGGAATTAATAAAATTATTGAGCGGAAGAAATACATCGGGGCCCACACCTGTCTCGGAGGTGGGGCGCCCCTCGAGCGCCCCTGCCTCCTGGGCCCCTGGTGGCCCCCGTGTCCATCTTCGCTATATGAGGATTTTACCTGGAAAAATCGTGGGCAAGCTTACGGGACGAAACTCCGCCGCCACGAGGCGGAACCTTGGTGGAACCAATCTAGGGCTCTGGCGGAGCTGTTCTGCCGGGGACACTTCCCTCCAGGAGGGGGAAATCATCACCAACGTCATCACCAACGATCCTCTCATCGGGAGGGGGTCAATCTCCATCAACATCTTCACCAGCACCATCTCATCTCAAAATCCTAGTTCATCTCTTGTATCCAATCTTGTATCAAAACCACAAATTGGTACCTATGGGTTGCTAGTAGTGTTGATTACTCCTTGTAGTTGATGCTAATTGGTTTACTTGGTGGAAGATCATATGTTCAGATCCTTAATGCATATTATTACTCCTCTGATTATGAACATGAATATACTTTGTGGGTAGTTACGTTTGTTCCTGAGGACATGGGTGAAGTCTTGCTATTAGTAGTCATGTGAATTTGGTATTCGTTCTATATTTTGATGAGATGTATGTTGTCTTTTCCTCTAGTGGTGTTATGTGAACGTCGACTACATGACACTTCACCATTATTTGGGCCTAGAGGAAAGCATTGGGAAGTAATAAGTAGATGATGGGTTGCTAGAGTGACAGAAGCTTAAACCCTAGTTTATGCGTTGCTTCGTTAGGGGCTGATTTGGATCCATATGTTTAATGCTGTGGTTAGGTTTACCTTAATACTTCTTTTGTAGTTGTGGATGCTTGCAATAGGGGTTAATCATAAGTGGGATGCTTGTCCAAGTAAGGGCAGTACCCAAGCACTGGTCCACCCACATATCAAATTATCAAAGTACCAAACACGAATCATATGAACGTGATGAAAACTAGCTTGACGATAATTCCCATGTGTCCTCGGGAGCTCCTTTCTCATTATTAGAAATTGTCCAGGCTTATCCTTTGCTACATAAAGGATTGGGCCACCTTCCTGCACTTTATTTACTTTATTTACTTATTACTCGTTGCAATTTATCTTATCACAAAACTATCTATTACCTACAATTTCAGTGCTTGTAGAGAAAACCTTACTGAAAACCACTTATCATTTCCTTCTGCTCCTCGTTGGGTTCGACACTCTTACTTATAGAAAGGACTACGACAGATCCCCTACACTTGTGGGTCATCGGTAGCAAGACGTAGCATGTACACGTCGTCAGCCGCCGTGGTGCAAGAAAGAAAATCTGACCACGCGTCGCGTACATATGGGAAGGGTCTCGAATGCCTACTCGCGCATACGTACGACCAGGGCTCATGTACATGGTTGGGTCAGAACAGAGAAATTGTGTCGTTGTCATGTTCATGGGGAGGCAACGGAATGCGTCGTGTTTATCGGGAGGCAACAGAACACGTGTTGTTCATCAGGAGTCAACCGGCTTGGACAGAATGAAGGAAACGGCCTTGTGTTCGACCAGCTACTGTCGAAACGGGATCCTGTTCATCGGGAGGGGTCTGGCGTACCGCAAAATGGAGGAAACAGACTTCTGCTGGACCTCCTACGGTTGAAACGGGGTCCTGTTGATCAAGAGGGGTGTGGCGTACCGCAAAACGGAGGAAACAGACTTATGTTGGAGCGGTACGGTCGAAAACGGGGGTCCTATTCATCGGGAGGGGTGTTGCGTTCTGCAAAATGGGACTCCACGGGATACTATTCATCTTCACCGTCAACCTCCTCCAGCCTCCACGGGCTACTGTTCATCCACCGTCGACCTCCTCCGGCCTCCACCTGCGACCGTTCATCCACGGGCTCCTGTTCATCCAGCCTACACTGCACGCTCCTCCACCGGCTACTGTTCAATCAGCCCTCTCCACGGGGTCCTATTCAACCACCCCTCCATGGGCTACTGTTCATCCAGCCCTCCACTGGCTACTGTTCAACCAGCCCTCCACCGGCTACTGTTCAACCTTCCCTCCACGGGGTCCTGTTCATCCAGCCCTCCACGGTGTCATGTTCATCCACGGCGAACCGGCTCGATCGATCGGGGTCATGTTCATCCAGCGGCAACACCATGGGGTCCTATTCATCCAACCCCCCACCGGGAACTATTCAGCCACCCCCAACAACACTCACTGTTCATCCAGAGGCAGCATCAATCGGCATCAGTTAGCAGCAGTACCGAAGGAATTGCTCGATCGGGTTCAGTTAACATCCATTGATCGATCGCTCGCGTTTAGTAACACATACCCTACAGTACAATCGCTTGGGTTCAGTTAGGCGAACGCCTCGCTCAGGTTCAGTTAGAGCCCAACGCCTCGCACCCACGTGCGTACGTGTATGAGAGAAACGCGCATCGCTCAGCCCCCGACCACCCACCATAACCGGGAACTACCTGATATTTTCCTCGCCCTCGCTTCTACCATGGTTTTTTCCGTCATGCATGGCCCAAAGAATCTCATGCAGTTGCGTCTCCGGCCAGCCCAGGATGACAAGCTCATTTTCTGTCATGATTTTTTGTCATAGAAGTAGGAGCCCACAACATCTATGATGATACAGGGTTTTGTCACAATTATCGTCATAGAAGTGTCATAAGTATGACAGGAAAAAATTCGTTCCGCCCAAAATGTCATGGATGTGTCTTTTTTTGTAGTGCATGAACTCCTCAAACTACTGTCATCACCGAGGGTGGGCCCGGTTGTTGTCACTTCGGGGTTGTCGGATCATAACCGTAGTAGGTGACTATAACTTGCAAGATCGGATCTAAAACATGGATATAATGATGAATTCATAAACGGTTCAGATGTGAGTTCATGGCACCCGAGCACAAAGTGACAAGCATTAAGCATAGCAAAGTCATAGCAACATCAATCTAAGAACATAGTGGATACTAGGGATCAGGCCCTAACAAACCTAACTCGATTACATGATGAATCTCATCCAACTCCTCACCGACCAGCGAGCCTACGAAGGAATTACTAACTCCCTGTGGGGAGCATCATGGAATTTGTGATGGAGGTGGGCTGGTGATGACGAAGAACGAAGATCCCCCTCTCTGGAGCCCCAAATAGACTCCAGATCTGCCCTCCCAAGGAAGAATAGGGCTTGGCGGCGGCTCCGTCTCGTGGATTGTGATAATTCTTTCTCCCTGATTTTTTCTGGAAATATGTGATTTTATAGTATCCGGGGGTCGTCTACGGGGCCACCAGGTGGGTACAACCCACTTGAGCGTGCCCTGGTGGGTTGTGCCCACCCAGGTGCCCCTCTCCGGAAGGTCTTGGCTCTAGAAATTCTTATTATTGATATAAAAATCCGCGCAAAGTTTCATTCCATTTCGAGAACTTTTATTTCTGCACAAAAATAACACCATGGTAGTTCTGCTGAAAACAACATCAGTCTGGGGTTAGTTTGATTCAAGTCATGCAAATTAGAGTCCAAAACAAGAGGAAAAGCATGAGAAAAAGTAGATACGTTGGAGACGTATCATGAGTTTATTGAGTCTTTTCCTTATGTCATCAAGTACATTAAGGGTAAAGAAAACATTGTGGTGGATACTCTTTCCTGCAAATGCCTGCTTGTCACCAAACTTGAATTGAATGTGATCGGGTTTGAGCACATAAAAGACTTGTATGTGCATGATCCTACTTTTGCTATTCCTTATGCCAAATGTTTGATGCATACATCTTGGGAATGATATTACATCAAAGATGATTATCTTATTAGAGCTAACAAACTATGTTTCCCGAGTCTTCTCTTCGTTTGTTACTTTTGCAACAAGCTAATGGAGGACTTATGGGACACTTTGGACGTGACAAGACATTCTGGTGCGGATCATCCTTCGGTCATCCCCGTGGCCTCTACACCAACACATCAAGCACCACGTGGACCTATGACAAGAGCTCAAGCACGTTCCATTGAAACCGAGGTGAACTCACTCCTACTTGAGATAGATATGGACATGAATGGAACTTGGTTGATACCTCACCAAAATATGCTATGTGTCATTAGGTACGAGGACGAACTCTGACAAGAGGTTAAGGAGTACCCCCAAGGCCTAAGAGAAGGACCCCAAGACCCAAGAGTTGAGCGGAAGTGTCAAGATGAAGAAAAGGAAGCATGCAGAAATTGCACTATTGGAAAGTTTGGTCCTGATGTCTACTACACAACCTTCTTCTTGTAGACGTTGTTGGGCCTGCAAGTGCACAGGTTTGTAGGACAGTAGTAAATTTCCCTCAAGTGGATGACCTAAGGTTTATCAATCCCCGGGAGGCGTAGGATGAAGATGGTCCTGCAACCAAATAGCAAAGAGTCTCTTGTGTTCCCAACACACCCAATACAATGGTATATTGTATAGGTGCACTAGTTTGGCGAAGAGATGGTGATACAAGTGCAATATGGATAGTAGATATAGGTTTTTGTAATCTGAAAATATAAAAACAACAAGGTAACTAATGATAAAAGTGAGCGTAAACGGTATTGCAATGATAGGAAACAAGGCCTAGGGTTCATACTTTCACTAGTGCAAGTTCTCTCAACAATAATAACATAGATAGATCATATAACAAACCCTCGACATGCAACAAAGAGTCACTCCAAAGCCACTAATAGCGGAGAACAAACGTAGAGATTATGGTAGGGTACAAAACCACCTCAAAGTTATCCTTTCTGTTCTATCTATTCAAGAGTTCGTAGTAAAATAACATAAAGCTATTCTTTCCGTTCAATCCATCATAGAGTTCATACTAGAATAACACCTTAAGACACAAATCAACCAAAACCCTAATGTCACCTAGATACTCCATTGTCACCTCAAGTATCCGTGGGCAAGATTATATGATATGCATCACACAATCTCAGATTCATCCAACCAACAGAAAGTACTTCGAAGAGTGCCGCAAAGTTTCTACCGGAGAGTCAAGAAAACATGTGCCAACCCCTATGCATAGGTTCATGGGCGGAACCCGCAAGTTGGTCACCAAAACATACATCAAGTGGCACGTGATATCCCATTGTCACCATAGATAAACACGGCAAGACATACATCAAGTGTTCTCATCATAAAGACTCAATCCAATAAGATAACTTCAAGAGGGAAACTCAATTCATCACAAGATAGTAGAGGGGGAGAAACATCATGAGATCCAACTATAATAGCAAAGTTCGCGATACATCAAGATCGTGCCATAGAGAGAACACGAGAGAGAGAGAGAGAGAGAGAGATCAAACACATAGCTACTGGTACATACCCTCAGCCCGAGGGTGAACTACTCCCTCGTCATGGGTAGCGCCGGGATGATGAAGATGGCCATCGGTGATGGATTCCCCCTCCGGCAGGGTGCCGGAACAGACTCCCGAGAGGTTTTTGGTGGCTATAGAGGCTTGCGGCGGCGGAACTCCCGATCTATCTTGATATTCGATGTTTTTAGGGTACGTAGGCTTATATAGGCAAAAGTAATTGGTCGGGAGGTGCTCGAGGGGCCCAAGAGACAGGGGGGCGCGCCCTACAGGGGGGCGCCCTCCTATCTCGTGGCTGCCTTGAGGATCTTCTGACGTGAACTCCAAGTCTCCATTATCATATTCTTCCAAAAAATCAGGATGCCGAAGGTTTCATTCCGTTTGGACTCCGTTTGATATTCCTTTTCTTCGAAATACTGAAACAGACAATAAAACAGCAATATGGGCTGGGCCTTTGGTTAATAGGTTAGTCCCAAAAGTAATATAATAGTGTATAATAAATCCCATAATCATTCAAAACAAATAATAAAATAGCATGAATGCTTCACAAATTATAGATACGTTGGAGACGTATCAGCATCCCCAAGCTTAATTCCTACTCGTCCTCGAGTAGGTAAATGATAAAGAAAGAATTTATGAAGTGTGAATGCTAGAAGGTGCACAAGTTTGATCAATGATAATTTCAATCACCTTTTCTAGCATGATAATATGTCATAACAGTAGTTCATGTCATAAAACTTCTCACGATAAAGTAACAAGCAATTCACATGTCAAAGCATAGACCATAAAATTTCTTGAAAACTAGCAAACTTCATTCTCAGTCATCAAACAATTGCAATTCATCTTATTTTCAGGAATAACAAACTCCACATACTCAAATATCATATAGTCTTCTACAATTCCTAACACTCATGCAATACTAATGGTTATGGAGTTTTAATCGAACACTGAGAAAGATAGGGGCTTATTGCCTCCCAACGTATTCACCTTTGGGTGATGTCAACAATAATAGTTCATGCTAACTTACATCCAATTGGATATATATATATCAGGATCACCCCAACACAAAGTGTTTGCCAAAGGATAAAATGAAAGGGAAAGGTGAAGATCACCTTGACTCTTGCATAAAGTAAAAGACATAAAGTAAAAGATAGGCCCTTCGCAGAGGGAAGCAGAGGTTGTCATGCGCTTTTAGGGTTGGATACACAAAATCTTAATGCGAAAGAACGTCACTTTATATTGCCCCTTGTATATGGACCTTTATTATGCAGTCCGTCGCTTTTATTGCTTCCATAACAAGATCATACAAAGCTTATTTTCTCCACACTAATAAGTCATGCATATTTAGAGAGCAATTTTTATTGCTTGCACTGATGACAACTTACTTGAAGGATCTTACTCAATCCATAGGTAGGTATGGTGGACTCTCATGGCAAAATTGGGTTTAAGGATATTTGGAAGCACAAGTAGTATCTCTACTTGGTGCAAGGAATTTTGGCTAGCATGAGGTGGAAAGGCAAGCTCAACATGTTTGAATGATTCATGACAATATACTTTAACTGAGATGTCGGAAAACATAAACCATTACGTTGTCTTCCTTGTCCAACATCAACTCTTTAGCATGTCATACTTAATGAGTGCTCCCAATTATAAAAGATTTCTAGGATAGTATATTTATATGTGAAATATCTCTCCCTTTAATATTCTTTCATGAATTGTTCAAATGACCAATACAATGCTTGCTAACCTTCAATAAATTTACAACCTCTACTCTTAGATGTGAAGTCATTACTCCCCATAAGATAAGCAAACAAAACATATATAATTTCAGATTTATGACAATCAACTCATTCAACAATTTACTCATAGGATATAAGTGAAGCACACGAGTAAATGACAAACTACTCCAAAAAGATATATGTGAAGATCAATGAGTAGCTAAATAATTATGTAGCTATGCGAAGACTCTCTCTCATTAAAGAATTTCAGATCTTGTTATTGTATTCAAACAGCAAGCAAAACAAAATAAAATTACAATGCAAGGATAGCACAACTCATGTGAAGAAGCAAAAACTTAGGCTCAACCAATACTAACCGATAGTTGTTTGAAGAAGAAAGGTGGGATGCCTACCGGGGCATCCCCAAGCTTAGATGCTTGAGACTTCTTGAAATATTATCTTGGGGTGCCTTGGGCATCCCCAAGCTTGAACTTTTGTGTATCCTTAATTCCTCTCATATCATGGTTTCTCTTTTTATCAAAAGCTTCATCCACACCAAACTCAACAAGAACTCGTGAGATAGGTTAGTATAAACCAATGCAAAACCTTATCATTTTCTACTGTAACAAATCACTACAATTATTATTCAACATTGCATACTAAATTCTTCTGCATATTTAATACTCTTATCCTTAAATAGAATCATTAAACAAGCAAACATATGCAAACAATGCAAACATAACAGCAATCTACCAAAACAGTACAGACTGTAAAGAATGCAAGATTCATTAAACTTCCCTAACTCCAAAAATTATGAAATAAAATTCCCACTGTAATAAATTTATCAGAGCTCAATATGCAAAAAGTTTCAACATTATACCATTCTCTAACTTTTCTAGGGAATGTTTTGCAACAGCGGTAAACTTTCTGTTTTCAAACAGCAACATGTATACTAGCAAAATAAGCATGGCAAAGGCTATCCTTGACATTTTTATTGAAAATAAAGATGCAAAACATTATTATAAATAACATCAATCAAATACTAACAAAATAAAATGACGCTCCAAGCAAAACACATATCATGTGGTGAATAAAAATATAGCTCCAAGTAAAGTTACCGATGAATGAAGACGAAAGAGGGGATGCCATCCGGGGCATACCCAAGCTTAGGCTCTTGGTTGTCCTTGAATATTACCTTGGGGTGCCTTGGGCATCCCCAAGCTTAGGTTCTTGCCACTCCTTATTCCATAGTCCATCGAATCTTTACCCAAAACTTGAAAACTCCACAACACAAAACTCAACAGAAAACTCGTAAGTTCCGTTAGTATAAGAAAATAAAACCACCACTTAGGTACTGTAATGAACTCATTATTAATTCATATTTGTGCAATATCTACTGTATTCCAACATCTCTATGGTTCATACCACTTAATACTAGCCATAGATGCATCAAAATAAGCAAACAACACATTGAAAACAGAATCTGTCAAAAACAGAACAGTCTATAGTAATATGTATCAAACGTATACTTATGGAACTACAAAAATCCTACCAAATTAGGAAGTCCTAATAAATTTGTGTACCAATCCATATCAAAAAAATCAGATCAGAAGCACGTTTCTGTGAATTAACAAAACTAATTTACTGGGTGCAAAAGTTTTTGATTTTCAGCAGGATCAACACAACTATCACCGTAAGCTATCCTAAAGGTCTTACTTGGCACTTTATTGAAACAAAAGCTATAAAACATGATTATTACAGTAGCATAATCATGTGGACACACAAAAACATTAAGGATAAATATTGTGTTGTCTCCCAACAAGCGCTTTTCTTTAATGCCTTTCTAGCTAGGCATGATGATGGCAATGGTGCTCACATAAAAGATAAGAATTGAAACGTAACGGGAGCATCATGAAGCATATGACTAGCACATTTAAGTCTAACCCACTTCATATGCATAGGGATTTTGTGAGCAAACAACTTATGGGAACAATAATCAACTAGCATAGGAAGGTAAAACAAGCACAGCTTCAAAATTTTAAGCACATAGAGAGGAAACTTGATATTATTGCAATTCCTACAAGCATCATGAATGAATTCAACAATATAACCAGAACCTAAATATTTCTTTTCATGGTCTACAAGCATAGAAAATTTACTACTCTCCACATAAGCAAATTTCTTCTCACGAATAGTAGTGGGAGCAAACTCAACAAAATAATTATCATGTGAGGCATAATCCAATTGAAAACTAAAATCATGATGACAAGTTTCACGGTTATCATTATTCCTAATAGCATACAAGTCATCACAATAATCATCATAGCAACTTTGTTCTCATAATCAATTGGAACCTCTTCCGAAATAGTGGAATCATCACTAAATAAAGTTGACACTCTTCCAAATCCACTTTCATGTTCATCACAATAAGATTCAACATCCTCCAAAATAGTGGGATCACTACTTCCTAAAGTTGACACTCTTCCAAACCCACTTTCATCAATATAATCATCATAAATAGGAGGCATGCTTTCAACATAATAAATCTTCTCATCAAAACTTGGGGGACAAAAAATATCATCTTCATCAAACATAGCTTCCTCAAGCTTGTGGCTTTGCGTATCATTAGCATCATGGATACTCAAGGAATTCATACTAACAACATTGCAATCATGCTCATCATACATAGACCTAGTACCAAACATTTTAATGCATTCTTTTTCTAGCACTTGAGCACAATTTTCCTTTCCATCATACTCACGAAAGATATTAAAAAGACGAAGCGTATGAGACAAACTTAACTCCATTTTTTGTAGTTTTCTTTTATAGACTAAACTAGTGATAAAACAAGAAACAAAAAGATTCGATTGCAAGATCTAAAGATATACCTTCAAGCACTCACCTCCCGAACGGCGCCGAGAAAAAGAGCTTGATGTCTACTACACAACCTTCTTCTTGTAGACGTTGTTGGGCCTGCAAGTGCACAGGTTTGTAGGACAGTAGCAAATTTCCCTCAAGTGGATGACCTAAGGTTTATCAATCCGTGGGAGGCATAGGATGAAGATGGTCTATCTCAAACAACCCTACAACCAAATAGCAATGAGTCTCTTGTGTCCCCAACACACCCAATACAATGGTAAATTGTATAGGTGCACTAGTTCGGCGAAGAGATGGTGATACAAGTGCAATATGGATAGTAGATATAGGTTTTTGTAATCTGAAAATATAAAAACAGCAAGGTAACTAATGATAAAAGTGAGCGTAAATGGTATTGCAATGATAGGAAACAAGGCCTAGGATTCATACTTTCACTAGTGCAAGTTATCTCAACAATAATAACATAGATAGATCATATAACAATCCCTCGACATGCAACAAAGAGTCACTCCAAAGCCACTAATAGCAGAGAACAAACGTAGAGATTATGGTAGGGTATGAAACCACCTCAAAGTTATCCTTTCTGTTCTATCTATTCAAGAGTTTGTAGTAAAATAACGTAAAGCTATTCTTTCCGCTCAATCCATCATAGAGTTCATACTAGAATAACACCTTAAGACACAAATCAACCAAAACCCTAATGTCACCTAGATACTCCATTATCACCTCAAGTATCCGTGGGCATGATTATACGATATGCATCACACAATCTCAGATTCATCCAACCAACACAAAGTACTTCAAAGAGTGCCCCAAAGTTTCTACCGGAGAGTCAAGAAAACGTGTGCCAACCCCTATGCATAGGTTCATGGGCGGAACCCGCAAGTTGGTCACCAAAACATATATCAAGTGGCACGTGATATCCCATTGTCACCATAGATAAACACGGCAAGACATACATCAAGTGTTCTCATCATAAAGACTCAATCCAATAAGATAACTTCAAGAGGGAAACTCAATTCATCACAAGAGAGTAGAGGGGGAGAAACATCATAAGATCCAACTATAATAGCAAAGTTCGCGATACATCAAGATCGTGCCATAGAGAGACCACGAGAGAGAGAGATCAAACACATAGCTCTTGGTACATACCCTCAGCCCGAGGGTGAAATACTCCTCCTCGTCATGGATAGCGCCGGATGATGAAGATGGCCACCGGTGATGGATTCCCCCTCCGGCGGTGTCTTGAACAGACTCCGAGAGGTTTTGGTGGCTACAGAGGCTTGCGGCGGAACTCCCGATCTATCTTGATATTCGATGTTTTTAGGTGCGTGAGGCTTATATAGGCGAAAGTAGTCGGTCGGGAGATGCTCGAGGGGCCCACGAGACAGAGGGCGCGCCCTACGAGGGGGGCGCCCTCCTATCTCGTGGCTGCCTCGAGGATCTTCTGACGTGAACTCCAAGTCTCCAGGATCATATTCTTACAAAAAATCACGATGCCTAAGGTTTCATTCCGTTTGGACTCCGTTTGATATTCCTTTTCTTCGAAATACTGAAACAGACAATAAAACAGCAATATGGGCTGGGCCTCTCGTTAATAGGTTAGTCCCAGAAGTAATACAAAAGTGTATAATAAAGCCCGTAATCATTCAAAACAGATAATAAAATTGCATGAATGCTTCATAAATTATAGATACGTTGGAGACGTATCAGGTACCCATAGCGGACAGTCCGGTCACATAGAAATTGCACTACTGGAGAGTTTGGTCCGCACAGCGGGCAGTCCGGTGGCACCCAAAAATGCATCTGGACTCATGAAACTGTCGGTCCTTACCACCGGATTGTCTGGTCCGCCCAATTCCGCTACGAATTGGGCTAAAAAGCCCATGTAACCACCGAGGCACATACCCTTTCGCCCCTAGACTATATATTCTATGCTCCTCTTAGTTTTTAGGGTTAGCAAACTATATGTGAGACATTGATAGAGCTTTGCTCCTTCTACCGCTCCTCTTGGAGATCTAGAGCTCTTAGGAGAGGATTCCAAGTGAATATCAACACCTCCTTTTGGATAAGACTATCATCAAGACCTCACCTCCTTAGGAGTGGGAAGAACCTTACCTTTGTGCTATTTTCCTTGAATTGTTCTTGTATTCTTGTGGATCTCATGTGTGCTACTCTAGTGGATGTGTAATTGGGTTTGTTTGAGTGATTTCCCCCTTGTATTCTTGTGATTTAATCACTCCCCCCTCCAAGTGTGAAAAGATTTCTCTTAGGGTTTCACCCTACAATATCTTGATATTATGAGCCACGTTGATCACGAATTTGGAGCCCCTACCCCTTGTTTTCTAGCCTAATATTGTTGATTTAATCCTAAATTCAAAAATCCCCACCAAAATAGCCCCAATTTGTTTTTGTGATTTGTTGATTTGATGATGTTTTATTGATTTTGATCCATGGATTTGTTGTGTTTCGAGTGGATCTAGCTTCCCCACAAGTTTCCCCACCTTCCATCCACGAAACCTCCTCGATTTTGACCACAAAATCATCCATTTCCGCCTAAAGTTTCAAGTTCGTGCTTTCCCAGCCCGCACCGGACTGTCCGCACCCCCGTAGCGGACTGTCCACTCGCATCAGGACCAAAATCGCTCTTGGACCGGACTGTCCGCTCCCCAATTTTGGACTGTCCGCTCGAATCAGAAGGTTTTTGGATGAAGACCAGACTGTCCGCTACCCAGGACCGGACTGTCCGCTAGTTCAAAAACTGCTTCGGATGATTTCTTGTTTCGGCCTTATCTTCCACATCCGGAGTCCGATTTTGACGTTCTTTAGTTTGTTGAGTAGCTATTGACACCCCCCATCCATCTAGATATGTTCCAACATCATTTGGCTCCATCAAAATTTTGACATTTTGACATCTTTGCCTAGGCCCTCCACCATATCATCCGCAAAACCACCATAGCTTTCTGCAACCTAACCCATTTTGATCCATATAGCATTTGTGGTTGCTTGAGTGGAGACTTGAGTCTCCTAAGGTTTTTCAGCTACTTAGGGACGGTTGCTTCTTCATCAACCACCACCACCACTTCCACATTGTCAACTCCGGAACCACCAACGCATTCTGCTATCACCATTCGACATTTTCCGTTCGAGATTTTGAGTTTGCAGTTTTTCTGTTTCCTAGGGTGTTTCGGCTAACTAGGAACGGTTCGACATCAACAACACCGCCGCTTAACTTCGCTAAGGATTCGACATCGGCCACCTTCACCTTTTCAACAACCTAACCGTAAGCAAGAACGGTAACCTCTATATCATCTTGGTATCATGGTATCCCATCATTGTACATTCGTTCCTGCCATTGCTTTGTTAACCCTAGCCATTTTACATCACTTGCCTATCGAGACTAGCCATTTGAGTATTGTCGGCAACGTTTACTTGTGCACATTAGTGATCCGCACCTTGATGTTGCTTGAAGCTACATCATTTTTTCCCCAAAGAGGAAGGGATGATGCAGCACATCGGTGGTAGGTATTTCCCTCAGATATGAAACCAAGGTTATCGAACTAGTAGGAGAACCAAGCAACACAACGTAAACAACCCCTCCACACAAAGAACAACACTTCGCAACCCGACGGGTTAAAGGGGTTGTCAATCCCTTTCGCGGTACGACGCCTCAAGATAGGCAACGAACGCGAGGTAAATTTGTAGGTAGGATAAATAGATCACGGAACAAATAAATTGCAGCAAGGTATTTTTGTATTTTTATTTTAATAGATCTGAAAATAAACGCGAGGAAAAGTAGATCGCAAGGCAAATATATGAAAAAGAAGACCCGGGGGCCGTAGGTTTCACTAGTGGCTTCTCTCGAGAAAAGTAGCAAACAGTGGTTGAACAAATTACTGTTGGGCAATTGATAGAACTTCAAATAATCATGACGATATCCAGGCAATGATCATTACATATGCATCATGTCTAAGAATAGTAGACCGACTCCTGCCTGCATCTACTACTATTACTCCACACATCGACCGCTATCCAGCATCCATCTAGTGTCTTAAGTTCATGGAAAAATGGAGTAATGCAATAAGAACGATGACATGATGTAAACAAGATCCGTTTATCTATTGCGGCAGATATGGATCCCGTCTTTTTTATATTTAGTAGAAATGATACATACATGTCGGTTCCCTTTCTGTCACTAGGATCAAGCACCGTAAGATCGAACCCACTACCGGGCACCTCTTCCCATTGCAAGATAAATAGCTCAAGTTTGCCAAACAAAACCCAAATATCGGAGAAGAAATACGAGGCTATAAGAGATCACGCATATAAGAGACTAAAAAACTCAAATAACTTTCATGGATATAAAAAGATATACTGATCATAATCTCGAAGTTCGCCAGATCCCAACAAACACACAACAAAAAGGACTCACATCATATAGATCTCCAAGAGTCATTGTATTGATAACCAAGAGAGAGAGAGGAAGCCATCTAGCTACTAACTACGGACCCAAAGGTCTACAAAGAACCACTCACGCATCATCGGAGAGGCACTGATGGAAGTGGTGACCCCCTCCGTGATGGTGTCTAGATTGGATCTCGGTGTTTTGGACTCTGCGGCGGCTGGATGAAAATTTTGTCGAAGCCTCTAGGGTTTCTGGAATATTGGGGTATTTATGGAGCAAAGAGTCGGTCCATGTGGCACCCGAGGTGGGCACAACCCACCTGGGCGTGCCTGGGCCTCCTGGCGCGCCCAGGTGGGTTGTCCCCTCCTCGGGACTCCCCCAGGTGCAACCAGGGCCCATTGTGTTCCTTCTGGTCCATACAAAATCATCATTAATTGGTGTGGTATTTGGACCCTTCTGATATTGATTTCCTGCGATGTAAAAAACATGCAGAAAACAGCAACTGGCACTTGGCACTATGTCAATAGGTTAGTACCAAAAAATGATATAAAATGACTATATAATGATTATAAAACATCCAAGATTGATAATAAAACAGCATGGAATGATCAAAAATTATAGATGCGTTGGAGACGTATCAACATCCCCAAGCTTAACTCCTGCTCGTCCTCGAGTAGTTAAGTGATAAAACAGAATTTTTGATGTGGAGTGTTGTTTATCATGTCATATCATATTTTTTCTTCATAGCATGGACATTTGGACTTTTATGTGATCCAAGGCAATAGTTTAGTTTTGACATAATAATTTAGATACTCAAGCATATCAACAAGCAACCATGTCTTTCAAAATATCAATGCTAAAACAAGTTATCCCTAGCCCATCATGCTCAAACATTGATCCATTCATGAAACACACTTGAATATTAGCTACACCCAATACTTAAGTACGATCATATTGTCCCCTAGTTGGTGCTTTTATAAGAGAGGATGGAGACTCAATTTCAAAAATAAAAATTGCATAAAGTAAAAGAAAGGCCCTTCGCAGAGGGAAGTAGGGATTTGTAGAGGTACCAGAGCTCAAAGTGAAAAATGAGAGATAAAAACATTTTGGAAGGTGTATCCATCCCACCAACGAAAATGACTTGGAGCATCCCAACACTTTCCATGCTAGATATATCATAGGCGGTTCCCAAATAGAAAATAAAGTTTATTCCTTTTTCCATCATAACTTTCACTTTCCATGGATAACCGTATCCATGGGTGCCCTCCATACCAACACTTTCCAAGGAATTTATTATTTAACAACATAAAGTAAATTCATTTTTACATTTCGGGACTGGGCATCCCTAATACCTTTGCCTTACTCTCGTGCAATGACAAGTGAATAAACACTCATTGTGTGAATAACACATCTAGCATGAAAAATATTAGCTACCCGTTACCGTTCCGCGAGCGAAACAAACACGCAAAAGAGAAGTTTATTTTGAAAATTAGAGATGGCACATGCAAATTTTCTTAGAACGGCAAAAGAATACCACATGTAGGTAGATATAGTGGACTTATGTGGCAAAACTGGTTTAAAGGATTTTGGATGCACAGGTAGAGGTCATACTTGGTGCAAAATGAAGGCTAGCAAAAAGATTGAGAAGCGACCAACCAAGAAACGAACAAGCATTAAGCATAATTAACACGGAATAATGCACCACAAGTAGGATATAATTTTCATTGCATGATTATTGACTTCCGTGCATGCATAGGGAATCACAAACCTTAACACAAATATTCCTACTAGAGCACAATTACTCACCAACATGACTCACATATCTCATCATTATATCTCAAAACTATTACTAAGAATCAAGTTTGTTTTGTCCAATAATCTTCATGACATATATTTTCTTCTTTCTTTATCCTTCTTGGATATCTATCACTTTGGGACTAATTTCAAGTGTTGCTTTTCATAAGCTCAAACAAATATAAGTGAAGATCATGAGCATAGCATATTTTCTTTCTCTCAAAATAATTTAAGTGAAGAAAGAGAGAATTTCTTCAAAATTTTACTAACTCTCAAATAAATCTAAGTGAATCAAGAGAGCATTTCTTCAAAAATACCAAGCACACCGTGCCCAAAAATATATAAGTGAAGCACTAGAGCAAGTCCATTGCTCATAAAAATTTAAGTGAAGCATAGAGAGCAATTCTAACAAGTCATGACATAATTTTGGCTCTCTCAAATAGGTGTGTCCAGCAAGGTTTGATGACTTAAAACACAAAATAAAACAAGGAAAGACACATATCATACAATACACTCCAAGCAAAACACATATCATGTGACGAATAAAAATATAGTCTCGAGTAAAATACCGATGGTCGTTAAAAGAAAGAGGTGATGCCACTCGGGGGCATCCCCAAGCTTAGTTGGTTGCTCATTCTTGGATAATAGCTTGGGATGCCGGGGCATCCCCAAGCTTAGGCTCTTCTATCCTGCTTTCATCCATCGTGAGATAACCCAAAACTTGAAAACTTCAATCACACAAAACTCAACAAAACCCTTGTGAGATCCGTTAGTAAAAGAAAGCAAACCACTACTATAAGTGTTGTGTCAAACCAATTCTTATTTTGTTTTTGTATAATATCTAATGTATTCCAACTTTTCTATGGCAAAAACTCATCTAAGAAAACCATAGAGCCATCAAAATAAGCACACAACACAAAGAAAACAGAATATGTCAAAACAAAACAGTCTGTAGTAATGTGGAACTTTCAAATACTTCTGTAACTCCAAACATTCTACCAAATTATGAAGACTAGTATAATTTGTATATTAATCTTCTGCAAAAAGAATCAGGGAAAAAGCTCTTTTCTGTGATTTATGATAATTATTTTCATGAGCACAAAGTTTTGTCTTTTTCAGCAAGATCAAACAACTATCACCCCGGAAGATCCTAAAGGCTTTATTTGGCACAAACACTAATTAAAACATCAAAAACACAATCTTAACGGTAGAATAATTGTGCTAACACTCAAGAACAGAAAGCAAAAAGCAAAAATAAATTTTATTCATTAGGTTGCCTCCCAACAAGCGCTATAGTTTTACGCCCTTTGCTAGGCATAAAGAAAGGATCTAAGTTTTGTCCTCTTTGTTCTTTTGAAAGCAAAGTGAAAATTTCCTATCAATGGCATTTAATTTTCTCTTTTGTGAGAGCACATGGCCATTTATAGCATAGGAATATTAAGCACATTGTGAAAATTCATATCTAAACTAGCCTTCATCTCTTTAGTTATTTCATTTTGATAAAAAACACATAAGGGTAGCTGATTCAATATTTTCTCCTTTGGGGTGCCCAAATATAATTTTCATCTTTTCATAAGTATCAATGGCATCCCCTCCAAGAAAACCGTTTTCAAAGATGGAATCCAAAACTTGCTTGAAGGAAGAAGGTAAACCAACATAAAAACTCTTCAAGTATATTTCTGTCTGATATTGGGCCACATAGCTACACTACAAAAAAAGACACATCCGTGACATTTTGGGCCGAACGAAAAAAAATTCTGTCATACATATGACACTTCTATGACGATAATTGTGACAAAACCCGGTATCATCATAGATGTGGTGGGCTCCTACTTCTATGACAAAAAAATCATGACAGAAAATGGGCTTTTCGTCCTGGGCGGGCCGGAGACGTAGCTGCATAACATTCTTTGGGCCGCCCATGACAGAAAAAACCGTGGTAGAAGCGAGGGGAGGAAAATTTTGGGGAGTTGCCAGTTACGGTGGGAGAGCGATGCACGTTTCTCTCGTCTGAATGCAGCGTGTGTGCGGCGTTGGCTCTAACGGAACCCGGCGGGCGTTGGGCTCTAACTAAACCAGTGGCGCACTATAGGCTACGCGTTCTCGAACCCGGCGATCGATCGATGGTGTTAACTAAACCCGATGGGCGATTCGCCGCTCTCGCTAACTCAAGCCGATCGATTGGATGAGCGATGGCGTTGCGGGGGGTTGGATGAGCGGTGAGTGGTGGCGTTGCCTATGGATGAACAGAACCCGTGGTGTGGAGGGCTGGATGAGCAGTGAAGCGGTGGAGGGGTGGCCATGGAGGGTGGTTGAGCAGGACCCGTGGTGTGGAGGCTGGATGAGCAGTAGATGGTGGAGGGTGGTTGAGCGATGGCCGGTGGAGTAGCGCGATGGAGGTGGATGAGCAGGAGCCCGTGGAGGTGGAGGAGGTCGACGGTGGCAAGTGGAGGCCGGAGGAGGTCGATGGTGGAGATGAGCAGGTATCCGTGGAGTCCCATTTTGCGATGCGCTACACCTCCCCTGTTTTCGACCGTGGCGCTCCAACACAAGTCCGTTTAAATCCGTTTTGTGATGCGCCACACCCTCCCGATCAACAGGACCCCGTTTGGCCCGTGGCGCTCCAACACAAGTCTGTTTACGTCCGTTTTGCGATCGCCACACCCTCCCGATCAATAGGACCCCCGTTTCGACCGTAGGAGGTCCGTTTCCTCCGTTTTGCGGTATGCCACACCCCTCCCGATCAACAGGACCCCGTTCCGAACATGGCCGATCGAACACAAGGTCGTTTCCTCAGTTGTGCGGTATGCCGGGCCTCGTTTCCATCGCCTATTCCGTCCAAGCCGGTTGGCTCCCACGCGTTCCGTTGCCTCCCAATGAACACGACGCATTCCGTTGCCTCCCCATGAACACGACGACGACGCTGTTTCTCCGTTCCGACCCAGCCATATACGTATGCGCGAGTAGGCGTTCGAGACCCTGCCCGTATGTACGTACGTGGCTGTATTTTCTTTCTTGCACCCTCGCCGTTGTACGTATGTGTACATGCTACGTGCGCGCCTCTACTACGACACGTGTGCGCCTCTACTACGACACGTGCGCGCCTCTACATCGACCGGTATATGCGTACCGTTAGCGACCGAGAATGACAGCGATGCGTGCGCTTCGACCAGGTGGGTCCCGGTATCGAGCACTTCCTTACTGCGAAGATGTAGTGGTGGGTCCCCAGCGATCGAGGCGAATCGTTTTGGTTTTTTTTTGCCTGGACGCACTTCCTTGCGTGCGAAGATGTAGCTGGTGGGTCCCAGCAGTCAGGGGGGCGAATCATTTTTTTCGGACGCACTTCCTTGCGTGCGAAGATGTAGCCGGTGGGTCCCAGCAGACAAAGGGAAATGTTTTTTTCGTGAAATACGATGGCCCGTCCAGTGGGTCCCCGCTGTCAGGTGGAGGAATAATTATTTTGCGCGTAATAAGGAGGCACTTCCTTGCTGCGGCCGTGGACCCAACTGTCAGCCTCTCCACGTACAGTCCACGTCCGATGGAAGCCATTCCTTGACCATGTTGACCACGCCGCATCGAGAGCACCAGGGTGGTGGACGACGACGAGGCCTAGGAAGGGGATGACGCGGAGCCGAGGAAGACGCGGCAGTGGATGCCCAGCGTGAGAGTATGAGGTTCACTCATTAAACTTGCGGTGTGAGGCTGCCGTCGCCCTTGAGAATAACGAGGGTGTGGGTGCGTGGGGGATGGCACTGGTAGCGGTGGGAGTAGTAGGGGCGGTGAGGCCTCTGCGGCATCCTGACCGACCACGGCGGCGGAGAAAGCGGCATGACCTCCGTCGATCAACAAGTAGGCCCACAAGTCAGCCTCCACCAAGGTTGGTCCCGCTAGCGGGGGTATTCATTTTTTGTGCGTAATAAGGAGGCACTTCCGGTGGGTCCGAGTGACAATGGGGGCGTTTTTTAAGTGAAATCGGTGGCCCGACCTGTGGGTCCCAGCATCGAGAAGCGTTTTTTCGCGAAATCTTGGTGGCCCGTCGATGGGTCCCAAGCTGTCGGTGGAGGAATAATTATTTTCAGCGTAATAAGGAGGCACTTCCTTGCGGCTGCCGTGGACCCACTGTCGGCCTCTCCACTGATACTCTTCCGATGGAAGTCGATCGTTGACCACATTGACCACGCCACGCCGAGCACCACGGCGGTGGACGGCGGCGAGCCTAGGAAGGGGCAGCGGCGATGGAAGCCAGCGGAGAGAAGTCTGAGGTTCACGGTTGGCTGCGGTGTGAGGCTGCCGTCGCCAGTAGAATAATAGGGGTGTGGGTGAGTAGAGGATGCCACGCCGGCGGTGGGAGTAGTAGGGGCTGAGGCTGCTTGGCAACCTGGTGTCATGGAGGGAAGGCGCAGCGGTACTGCCGGTCTTTGCTTTGGCGGTGGAGCAAAAAGATCGAGATTGAAGAAACACGGCCGTTGGATTGACATCCAACGATTCGTGTGCTAGAATCATTGTTGGCGTGGTATATAATAACTAAAAAATCTTTCATCTGCGTCAACTAAACAGCCCTAAGTCGGACCACTCCCTCCCTTTTTAATAATTTATATATAGTGATGGCAAGTTCTTATGCAATTTATTGCGATCGTTTTTGTTGGCGGGGCCAATTTAGCATATTCGTGGGTTCCAAACTATTTTAATACCGAAATGTCGAGCCAGATTTAAAGTACTTTGAAGATATATTTCAATTAGGTTAATGCCCGTGAAATAGGAATCGAAAATGTGAAAAATCAGAAATTATAAAGTAATTGCCAATTTGTCATCTATTTTTATATTTACAACCCATTTCATATTACTTTCAAGATTTGCAGCGTCTTGAAAGAGTTGTATCCATCGAGGCGTAGAAAAATAAGTAGGCTGGATTGGGTATTCTTGAGAAAAAAATAAAGCTGGGCTCATTTTCACAAAGAAAAAATAGTGGGCTGGTCACATGGTGAACATAAAATATAAGCACAGGGCTAGGCGGGCCACAACCAGTTCAAACCCTACTCCGTCTCAACAATACCAAACAAAAAATACTACTCGAGTAGCTACGTTCAGTGTCGGTGATCTTGTGCTGTTCTCTTGTCTATTGACTATATCGCTCACAATGTCGTGGGTCCCGGATGTCGAGAAAACACTAGGAGGAAGCATTTTATTTTTCCATACGCTGACGTGGTGGGCCCCTACTATCATCCTCTCCACGTACTTCTGCCGATTCATGTTGTTTGTTGACCATGTTGACAACGCGAGAGGGCGGCACCGCGGTGAGCGGACCAAAGCGCGCGGAGGACGTCGGCGTTAACGATTTAGGAGACGGTGGGGCGGCGATCGTCTTGTTGGCGCAACCAGCCGGGAGGCGAAGCAGTGGCCCGGGCGCTTGTTTGGTTTTGGCGGCTGGAGGAAGAAAGGACTAAAGAAACACGACAGACTGTAAAAGCAGGAGGAGTACTTAACAACCTTAACTGAAACCAGCAGGGGCACTTAACAACCAAAGCTGAAAGCAGTATGAGTACTTATACAGGTTCAACCATACAAAGCACGCCTCAAACAGTGCTACTTTGCCTACAGTTAACCAAGGGTGAGGCCGCCAAGCTCCAGGACAAGGCCCAGGCGCCACCCCGCGCATCCACAACCTTGTGAAAGCGGCTTCATCTCGCAACATGGTCAATAAACAGGACATTCGCTTTAGAGCCATGGAAAAGCATGAACATAATCTTCTGTCCTATTCTCCAAGATGGACGGGCCTTCATTATCTGAGACCACCCACGAATAAGTATCTTTTCACATCCAAGGGGAATTGAGTAGGTCGACATAAACATCATGTTGTGACCAAGCGCAAGTCTGACCCGACCATGGTTAGGCATCTGTATAGGAACAATAGAACTCGGCAGTTCCTGTTTCAAGAAGATCACAACCGTAAAACTGTGTATAAGCAATAGTTTATGAACAACATATATAACAGAAAACAGCTCGTACCATAAGTTTCTCGACACAGTTGGACCTGTTCAACGAGTGCAGCAGTGGCACACATATCCCACGTGGCCTTCCACCATTGAAACGCCCCACAAGGACCTCAAGACGATCAATAAAGTGTAGGAACATGTGGATGTCGATCTAGTCAACTTCAGTGCCATTAGTAACAGCCGAGTTATTACAGAGTAACAAATGAGCAGACTGCTTAACTCTGAAAAAACCTACACATGCCACCAATTATAAGACAATATTAGTTAGAAGTAGCATCTTCGTGAGAGATTCGTTGCTACTTCTAAAGTTAAATTGTGATTAGTTAGATAGAATAGGTCGATTAAGAAGTAATCGAGGCAACAAGCAAGAACCAGATACAAAACTAACATGGATGAACAATTGGAACGACGTCGGGGTGGAAGATCGCAGTGAAGATGAGACCAGGTTCTGCTATTTCCATCAACATTCGTGCGCCAACTTTCAGTCTGTAACACTTGGAGAAAGTTTATCCAAGTTTGGCCATAAAAAAGTAGCGATCTTCTTGCTTCATGAACCCAACTCAGAAGCAATATCCATGGATTGTCTTCACTGTGACCATTAAACTAGTGTATTCAGTTATGGCAAGGCCGAGCATCTTGAGTACATGTGTTCTGGCAGAGCAAATAATACACTGCAGGAAAAATAATATGAGAACACAGCATGTTCAAAAAAAACCCACCCTCCCGGATAGAGAAGAGGATTCTAGGAACATATTGTGCGCGTTTCAAAATGTTGTGGTAGGATGAGAAAGAACAAGTGTGGCGTCTCGCCATGGGCGCAGAAATTTGTAGGGTACTCGCACTTTGGGCACTGCAACTGAAACACACTAGATTCAGTACGAAGAAAAATGCATCAACGGCGGCAGCTGCCATCCTAGGATTACCTGCGACCAAGGGACTTGGATTTATCGGGGATGGATGAAGAATTCATACCTGGTTCTCCATGAGAAAACCCTATGCAATCGCCGAGCGGGGGTTTTCTCTGAACAAGCAGACGAGGAAGAAGGGGATTTAGGACCAGTGAAATATTGCCGCTTCGTCCGTCCAGCTTACTGCTAAAGCTGAAAGGGGGGGGGGTTGTGATTTGACGGCTCATTGGACATTACTGCGGCGCTACGACCGGGGTGTGTCTACTGTGAAGTTGTGCACTCTAATTTGTGCATATGGCACATGGACCCCGTTGCCGGTTGCCCCACATATCAGCGAAAGGAAGTAGAAAGACAGGAGTAACTAATTACACATAAATATTTTTTTTACAAAGAGATACTCCCTCTATAAAGAAATATACAAATCTTTTATATCACAGGCTCACTTTGCCAAGAAATATACTCCCTCTGCAACGCACGGGCATTATGGGGGTTCAGCTTTTTTTATGGGGGTTCAGCTGAGAATATAATACTCAGATAGGCTCACGATTCTGGACTTTGGGCCGTAGGCCGACCCTGCATGTTTGGGGGCCCGTGTGTTCTACCTCGGCGCTTTTCATATTGCAAGCGATCGATCTGCGCTGGTTTTAGATCTTTATCATAAAGGCGAATACACAAAATTGAATAAAGCACGGCAATTTGTTGGAATGAAATCGAGCAGCAGTTCTAACCAGCAATCGAGTTGCAATTCTATCAACGATATACCATGTGATAAATAATCTTGTCGTACTACTTATACACATAGGACACTTGTTTCACCATGCAGATTATTACATCAAAATATTTGGAGGATAGATCGGTTCGGCGATTGCGTCTTTGCTCTTGAAGAATTTCAAAGTTGATTTGGACCAGCTCTCCTTGCCCGTAAAGTTCGATTTTGACATCATCCCCTACCGCAAGATATGATTTAGATTTTAACCTTGACCATCCTTTAGCATCAATCATCATCGACCATCCTTTGTACTTACGGTATATTGAGCGGGTTCATTCACACCAAGGCTACGCATGGTAAGAGAAACTTGGCATGATGCGCCTGATTGTTGAGCGACCGCTCGTTGCTCTCTGAATTCTCTGTTTGAAAGCGAGAAGACATACCCAAACAGTTAGATCAACATAGTGAATCATGTGAAACAACATGGAAAGAAAAAAACGAAGCACTTGGGCGGCCAATGCTTACCAAGAAGGTGGACATGTCGGTTTTGTAAGGACTTTGGTATATGAAGTCGAACGCAGCCCGATCATTGCGGGTGCAAGCGCACGGCGGACCAAATGCAAGTGCAAGTGTTGGTGCAGTGCGAAGCCGCTGTTGCTGCGGAGATGGTGCTCCTTGTAGAGCTAGTGCGGTGTCGATGCCCGATCCTCCGGTGATCGGTGATCCACCGCGTGGTCGGTGCCCAATCCTCACCGGATCGGATGAGCTGCTACATTGTCGATGCTATAGCAATGCTATCGATGCTCGATCTGTGCGAGACAATGGCGATCGTGTCTGATGCTGCTATGATCAGCTTTCTAACTTGACTAGGATCCGTGACCGTGATCCATTTTTTTCTTCATTTCTTTTAAGCGAGAAGGACTAATTGTGGCGTTTTGTTAAACCAAACTGCAGTTCATCATAGGGATTCAACTTGTACTCGGACAACGGTGATCCAATTTTTCCAATAATATAAGTGATGGGCGGTGCCTTCGTTCTTGACACGACATAAGAAGTGAAACTTGCAAAAATAGCCATCGTGAGAGCAAACCAAGCGGTTTATTCGTGATGAATGTCACATGGCAAAACCTGCATCGTAAAATTGCGGAAAAGAAAGAAAACATGACATTAAATCAATAAGATTTAGACGGTAAATCAATTAGATTTACTTGATGTGACACGAGTGAATCCTTACCAGAAATCACTATGTTGAAGTACTAAGCAGAAGATTGATCGTCCAACTACGCGTGGCATGCAGGGGCCCGCTTACTCCCTAGCGGGGACGGTCAAAAGGTCGTGACAAATCGTATGGACCGAACATCCATGGGATTGGAAATCCTGGTGGGTGCGATAAACCCTGCAATGGACACAGATATTGGAGTGTAACTATAATTGATAAACCGTCCTCACAAAAAATATGATCTGGATACTTCAAAATGTACAGGCTGAATTGAGTGGACAGACATTAACATAGACCATTCTCAGGACTGATCACACACCAAAAGCGGCAGTACTAATAAACAATACAGGGTTCACAAACACAAATCAAGTACTAAACAATAGTACTTACTACAAACAAGCAAAGTTGCACTAACTAAACTCTGCAGACTATTTCTTGCCACTGACCTACGGGATGAACCCCGCATAACTGACTAGGCCATGGACTTCGTGCGAGATGTCTACATGCACCATCACCATCTTGTCAACCTTGGAGAACCTAACAAAGTGGTCTTTCCACTCATAAACATGATAATGAAGACATGCCGCATCAGATTTGTTGGGAAGCTTTATAAGAACCACACCCTTCGTAATCGAAGGCACAACCAGGAAATTGTTGTGGTCAAGTACAGCCTCGAGAACACGCCTGACAACAATGCTACAGGAAAACACTAGTTCAGGACATGTGGCGACAAGGACACAGCAGCTGGATAGGTCAGCACTAGAACTCATCATCAGGTCTTCCAGTTCACACAGCATGACTTTGAGAACTTCATCTCCACCGCGGACCTGGTTCTAATTCAGACAGAAACCATATTTCATTACTACCTCCGTTCAGAAATATAAGATGATTTTCGATATTATATTCCATATATGACTACATATACGCACAGAAATGAGTGAACAAAGACACTAGAACATGTCTTCAAAGGCATGAGAGCGGAGGGATTACATGCAATATCCATAACACAAGTTCTTGAGGCAAATATACCCTCTTAAAGGTAGCATTGGTGTTCATAAAGTACTCCCTCCGTCCCAAAATTCTTGTCTTAGATTTGTCTAGATACGGATGTATCAAGTCACATTTAGTATTAGATACATCCGTATCTAGACAAATCTAAGACAAGAAACTTGGAACGACGAGAGGAGTAGTTAATAATCTATAAGAAATCGGTGTCAACCTCTCGCTTGTTTTGGTCAAAAGAGGAATTTAGAACCGTCATTTGGCACACTAAAATCGCATGCAAGATCACCCGAGAAGTTGTACTACCGATACTAGTCTGCGTGTTAGATGAAAAAACACAATCAAGATCGAGAAAAGATCGTCAACAAGAGACATTACCTGGACTTGCTTAATGAGGGATCCCGGAGAGGGGGGCTTGGACAGGGCGATGGCTTTGAGCTTGTCTGCGGTAGTCTCGGCGGGGTGCTTGCGCTTCTTGTACCATGAGCCTCGACGGTTTTGGCCAGAGCCATAGACATCACGTCGGCCAGTGCTCCGGCGTCCATCCAAGAGAGGAAGCTGAGAGAGAAGAGTGAAAGGAGGAATGAGATGAGGGAGAAGCAAAGCGAGTGGGGGTTTTCTTCAAGAGAGGGAGCTGAGAGAGAAGTGTGAAATGATGGTTGCTTCATCCATCCAACTTACTGCTGGAAAGGAGGGGGCTTTGTGATTTGATGGCTCATTGGGCATTACTGCGGCGGTTCGATCGGGCTAGTCTACCGTCACTCTTCTACGGAGTAATTTAGTGCATGGCTGGTGGACCCAGGTGCTGGCTGTCTCACTGCGTCGTGAAAGTGAGTAATTTAGTGCATTCTTTGGAGGAGGATCCGCACGGTAGAGCGTGTCCACTGTTTTTAGATTACGAAGAAAAAATGATTACAGCAAGCGTTTCCACTCTTACGACGGAGGAGTGCGAAACACGACAGCCAATTGAACATACACAGTGCTCCTACTACTAGGCATGTGCAGTGGTTCATACGTCAGTACTACACAATCTTGTTGCTAGTGTTGTGCGCATGTCAACTACTCCTATATGTAACATAGTACCGCTTTTTCGACTGTCCGGTCGAGAATGAATGGTGAGATCAATGTTAACAGAACTAGGTCCACAGCGTACAGAGAGTACGGTGCTACAGTACTCCATGAAGCATGAACCATATGAAGCACATCCTATAGTGTTAGACAGGGTGTATGAAGGGTGCACGGGATGGGAGCAAAAGTTCCCTTCTCGACCCGATTTTTGGTGTTTGGCAGAGTGCATGAAGGGTGCATGAGTCCCCACGAGTAGGTTAACAAAAATACACGAAGAGAAAACAACTATATTGAGATGAGAATGCAACCAAACACACCCACACGCTTTGTGCTACAGTGACGGATCTGCATCGTCTGAGTTTGATCCAACGGTCATGTTGCACCGAGACGTGGACATGCCCATGCAGAGGGCGCCTAAACACCACCAAAGTCCCTCTGCTTCTCGAGACGCACAATGTTGGTGATGCAGGGTGCAACCGCCCACAGAGCCCGCTCCCGATCGACGGGAGCCATCTCGTCAAAGACGGCGTCCAATGGCACGAATGGATTCCGGTGATGGAGCCCTGAAAGGATTCGCCCGGCAACGGCAACGGCAGCGCGCAACCCCTCCTTGTCCATCACAGCCCCCACCATCGCGCGGAGACGGCTTAGCTCCTCGGAGATATAGGTGAAGAAGGAGACCAGGTCAGGAAGCCGCAGCTCGTTGAAGTCGACCGGGTGGTCGAACGGGTTTAGCCCGACGGCCGACATCGTCGCGCTAGCACGACGGTAGGCATCGCGCAGCCGCAACACGTGTGTGGCAACTTGGTTCACCAAGTGGCTGAGGCGATCCTGGACCTCGTCATGATCGCCCCGCTCGCGCTCCAGCCGGCTCCCCTGATGGCCTATCGTATCTCCCGCTTTCTGCAGCAACACCGCCGACGCCTCGAGCATCTTTGTGGTGGACGCCTGCCGCTTTTGAAGCTCCGTGAACTCCCGCACATAACGGAGGAGCATGGCACTCCTCTCCTCCTTGAGCTCACGGACCTCCACGTCCTTGGCCCTGAGCTCCGCATCCTTGGCATGGAGCTCCTGTGTCAGGCGCCTAACCTCGGACTCCGTGATCTGCTGCACCGCCATGGCACCAGGTAGAAGCAATGGGGAGAGGAAGCAAAGGGGGCGAAAAGGCTGAAAGGCAATGCAATCTACGGGAAGGCGGAGGGAGCCAGCCGAGGAGCGGGGAATCTTTTGGTTTTCACCATGGTAAAACACCAGTCGATGACTTCTCACATCAGGGAGCAGTGGGTTTTTACACGTGGAGTCATTGTGACTAATTGCTACCGCGCCTGCTCCTGTCAAACAAAAAATTAAAAATCCTGCCGCGCCTGCTCCCGTCAATAAAAAATTTAAAATCCCGCCGCACCCAAACACCAGAGCAACGCCGCGGTGGATACTTAAATTTACCTACTGGCAAGTAGATAAAAAAAGGGGTGAAAAAACAAATGTGGCGGCAACCTAGCTAATCGGTCAAACTAGCCCAGCTAGCTAGCCACCGTGCTTCACTGATGTACTCAGCGGGAAAGGTGGTCTTTCATGATTTGACGACTCATTTACTTGCTTCGGCGCTACGACCGAGGAGGACCCAGAAAACGCGCGGTAGGGCGTCCCACGTCAGGAAGAATATATGCATGCACCACCCGGGAGGACCCCGAAACCGCGCGGTAGGGTGTGCCACGTCTCGGCACGGAGGAAAGATGTGCGTGTAAAAATATACTGTATCAGACGTAGTACCTATGGTTCGACCTCGGGACCTAGCCAGTCGGTCAAAAACACCCCACTAGCCACACAGCTTCATCATGCAAACATGGCACGGTTAGCTCCGTCTCGACCAGCCGCAACGTCTCTTGTTCTAGGCGATTCTTCTATTTTCCAAGCTTTTTTTTAGTTGTAATAACACCACGGCAAGCTAGCGCCGCTCTTCGTGTGTGCCCGTGCAAAGGCTAGACAATGGAGAGAAGAGAGATTGAGATCGCAGACCTGGGACCCACTCGTAGGTGAGACAACCGTCATGCACGTGTTGACGAGGCACTCCCTCTACTCTATTCAATGCAAGTACTGTATAAAATCAAGTTATGGGACAAAGCCAACAACCGTTCGTTTTTTCAGGCTATCGAGTTACGCTTTGTAGTCCAGGTTGCCAATTCGAATCTCGTCTTTCAGATTTGTTAGTTTTAGGTCCAAATTTGATTAATGACAAGTGGGACCCTCGTGTCTTGTTCCGATATTTCACTGTAGGATGGTTTTTTTGAACAAACACTTTGCACGGTTAGACAAGTAACGGCATGAGTTACACGTATTTTGCAAGTTTACGAACAAAAATGACAGCGGCATAGAATATCACATCCACCCATGCAGCTTAGATACTATGGTGATCGAGTTTTACACCGTTGGAAGTGAGATCAATGGCTTGGGAGTGGCCTTTGTAATTATCGCAATTTCCAAACTGTCCAAAGTTTTTTGCAAATAAAACATTCAGGCCTCGTGTGTGCAGCTGCATCTTGATCAATGGCTCCCCGTGCTAATATTAGGTGCTCCCCGTAGCTTAATTACCCGCTATGGTGATATGAGCATCTAGGTCGTATGATCAGTGATCAGATGGCACATGCATAGTACTTGTACTTTCTACGCATTTCCCAAACTCTATCAGCCGTATATTGCAAAAATTCAAACCTCCTACTGTGGGCCGTTAGATCTCAGTGAACTCATATCACCATAGAATCTATGGTGCGGGAGCACCTCATACTCTCCCGTGCGAGAAAACATAAGGTGTTATCGCAGCTTGGATGCTACGGTGATACGAGCTTGGAGGTCGTTTCATCTGAGATCCAATGGCATCTGAGCAATCTTTGTGCTTGTAAGCAGTGACCGGACTCTTTTGGGGCTTTTCTGCATGAAACTATTTGAACCACTGAGGAGATGTTGGGTCACAAATCCAACGCCTCCGAAGAGCTTGTATCACCAAAGCATCTAAGGAGTGGTGGCACATGATATTCTTACATACAGGAGAATATGATGTCCTCCTTCGTCTTAGATGCTATGGTGATACGAGCTTCGAGGTCGTTGGATATGGGATCAAAGGGCATGTAAGTAGTTTTTGTACAAATTGTGTGCAATTCTCAAACTCATCAAGGTTTCCTGCAAAACAAATTAAGACTACATCATGTGACCTGCTATATCTCAGATCTACAAGCTCCAAGCAACTCGTATCGGCATATAACATGTAAGGTATGGGTGAAGGAAATATGCCCTAGAGGCAATAATAAAGTTATTATTTATTTCCTTATTTCATGATAAATGTTTATTATTCATGCTAGAATTGTATTAACCGGAAACATGATACATGTGTGAATACATAGACAAACATAACGTCACTAGTATGCCTCTACTTGACTAGCTCATTAATCAAAGATGGTTATGTTTCCTAACCATAGACATGTGTTGTCATTTGATTAACGGGATCACATCATTAGGAGAATGATGTGATTGACATGACCCATTCCGTTAGCCTAGCACTTGATCATTTAGTATATTGCTATTGCTTTCTTCATGACTTATACATGTTCACTGTAACTATGAGATTATGCAACTCCGTTTACGGAGGAACACTTTGGGTGCTACCAAAGCGTCTGGCGTAATCGGGTGATTATAAAGGAGTACTACAGGTGTCGCCAAAGGTACATATTGGGTTGGCGTATTTTGAGATTAGGTTTTGTCACTCCGATTGTCGGAGAGGTATCTCTGGGCCCTCTCGGTAATGCACATCACTATAAGCCTTGCAAGCAATGTGACCAATGAGTTGGTTACGGGATGATGCATTATGTAGCGAGTAAAGAGACTTGCGGTAACAAGATTGAACTAGGTATTGGATACCGACGATCAAATCTCGGGCAAGTACGGCCGCCACCTCCTGGCTCTCGGCACCATGACTGAAGATACCACGGCCGGGTCATTTTGGGAATGGGACCCACAGAGCATCAAGTTCTCGAGGTTCGAAGGAAGAACTGAACTAAGACGGAATGAGCAACTCGCGCTACCCATGGCAAGGATTATATTAACACATAGGCCCGCAGCACTCTTGCGTTCTTCACGGGCGCGTTGATTCCTCGGGAAGATCCTAAAGAACGCTAACTCACGCCGCTACCGCAAAAGACGCCATCAACAAGGTCGCCCAAAGACGCCAACCCCATCCGACCGGGAGGCGGCGACGGCTCGACGAGCCCGCCCTGCTCGAGCGCGCAGCTCGAGGGCTCAGAGGCCGCTGCCGCCGCTCCGAGTCGCCAAGAGCTCTCCGGAGTCGCAGATCCTCCAACACCCCACTACCGAGGAGCCGCCAAGGAGCGAGTTAGCTGCCTGCCTCGCCAGAAGGGGTCCCACCACCTCTCCGGGCACCACGGCGACCTCCGTGATCAAGACCTTGAAGAACATCACCAAGCACCATCATACTCGAGGTGGATCAGAGGGCACCCCTTGTCCCGGCAGACTGGCGATCTCGCCACCAGTCATGAAGACTCGCCAGTAGAACGACTGCGACCTCCGCCCTGTCGCGAGGGTGCTGAGTCATGCAGCATGTACCAGAGCTCAGATTTCTCAAGGATGACAGAGGCGAAGAAAGGAGGAAGGCGAATCCAAGACCGAGGAGGCGTATGACGTGAAGCACGAACTCGGAGGAGCCTCTGCGTGAACTCCGTGGGGAAAGACGACACCTTCATGACCACGGCGGCTGACGCAGGCACGCCCATGGTGTTCGCCGCATCGACTCCTTCAGAGCCCTTTGATGGGTGTACAAGGAAGCGGAACCCGTGGTGGCCGGCCACACTGTGGCCTCAACACTTCGATGGGCGCCTCACCCCGATCACGAGGGCTAGCTGCTTTTCTGAAGGAGTCAGACTCCTTCGGGAGTTTTTCCTTCTTCTCGCCGCAGAGAACCGCAGATCGGAGCCATTGTAGCCGCAGGCAACGACTGGAAGAAGAGAAGCAAGAGGGATAGATCGAAGGGCACGCGGCTGTGCTGCATTTAAAGCCGAGGAGGCCAACCCACGACCTCCACGATCGCAGGTAATCATGACCCGCATTGCATGCAGGACTTGTCAATTCATGAAGTCGCCGAGGCGCCATGGGGAGTGAGACGCCATTCAATCAACCGCCACGCCAAGATCAGGTTAGGGCTCGCGCAGACTGCAGACTTGCCCTTTCGCCTCGTCATGTCCCGGGGCGCTACTGGCCCGACCACTGGTCGGTACCTGGGAATGGGGGTCTTAGACTTGTCTCGCCTGCTGCCTACTACGTGGCTCAAAGGGGGGCAAGACGCCCATCTTCATCAACACAAGCCAAGACCTCGCGAGGGGCCAGATTGCTGGGCGGACGACAAGGAGCTTCCTAGGCACGGCCTCATCAGCCGGGCTCACGAGGAGGCGGAGAGTTCAAGGCCAGGTACCACAAGGTGCCCATGAAGGAAATATGCCCTAGAGGCAATAATAAAGTTATTATTTATTTCATATCATGATAAATGTTTATTATTCATGCTAGAATTGTATTAACCGAAACATGATACATGTGTGAATACATACAAACATAACATCACTAGTATGCCTCTACTTGACTAGCTCATTAATCAAAGATGGTTATGTTTCCTAACCATAGACATGTGTTGTCATTTGATTAATGGGATCACATCATTAGAAGAATGATGTGATTGACACGACTCATTCCGTTAGCCTAGCACTTGATCGCTTAGTATGTTGCTATTGCTTTCATGACTTATACATGTTCCCGTAACTATGAGATTATGCAACTCCCTGCTTATCGGATGAACACTTTGTGTGCTACCAAACGTCACAACGTGAATCGGGTGATTATAAAGGAGCTCTATGTGTCTCCGGTACATGTTGGGTTGGGTATTTCGAGATTAGGTTTTGTCATCCGATTCTGAGAGGTATTCGCCCTCTCTTTAATGCACATCACTATAAGCCTTGTAAGCATTGTAACTAATGAGTTAGTTATGGATGATGTATTACGTAATCTAGTAAAGAGATTTCTGGTGCAACGAGATTGAACTAGGTATGGGATACCGACGATCGAATCTCGCAAATAACATACTAAACAAAGGGAACAACGATGTTGTTATATGCGGTTTGACCGATAAAGATATTCAGAATATGTGGGAGCCAATATGAGCATCCAGGTTCCGCTTATTGGTTATTGATCGAGACGGTTCGGTCATGTCTACATAGTTCTCGAACTCGTAGGGTCCGTGACGCTTAAGGTTTCGGCGATGCTTTTATTATGAGTTTATGAGTTTTGATGTACCAAGGAGTTCGAGTCCCGGATGAGATCGGGGACATGACGAGAGTCTTGAAATGGTCGAGACGTAAAGATTGATATATTGACTACTATATTCGACTTCGAAAGGTTTCAAGTGATTCGGTATTTTTCGAGTATCGGAGAGTTATGGGAATTCGCCGGAGAAGTATTGGCCCTTATTGGCCATACGGGAAAGAGAGAGGGCTGAAGGGGCCACAGCTTCAAGGCCTAGTCCCGAATTAGGGAAGGTGTCGCGCCTCCTTCCTTCCCTTCTCTCTCTTCACTTCCTTCTCTCCTACTCCTACTACATGGAAGGGCCTGTTCTCATTAGGAAAGGGGGAATCACTCCTGGGGAGTAAGACTCAAGGGCGCTACAGAGAGGGCCGCCCTCCCTCCTCCACTTCTTTATATATGGGGCAGGGGCACCATAGACATACAAGTTGATCTTCATGATCGCCTTAGCCGTAAGCGGTGCCCCTCCACCATATTCCACCTCATCATATCGTCATGTGCTTAGGCGTAAGTCCTCGCTCGATAGAACATCATCATCGCACCACGCCGCGGCCGACGGAACTCATCCCCGACACCTCGCCGATCGAGTCCGGGATCGCCATCGAGTGAACGGTGTCAATCGAGGTGTCGACATTCGATGCTTGGATCGGTCGGATCGTGAAGACGACGACTACATCAACCAAGGTTGTCATAACGCCTCGCCACGCATCTATGAGGGTACGTGGACAACACTTCCTCTCGCTGCTATGCATCACCATGATCTTGCATGCGAGATTTTTTAAATTACTACGCTCCCCAACAAAGGTATCGAGCCTAGGTTTTATGCGCTGATGTTATATGCACGAGTAGAACACAAGTGAGTTGTGGGCGATATAAGTCATCGCTTACCAAAGATGTCATACTTTGTCAGCGGTATTGTTGGATGAAGCGCCCGACCGACATTACGCCAGACGCTTACGCGACTGGTTTTACGCTCGTGTTTGCACACAGTGACTAGCGGTGTCTCGCTTCCAACTTTAGTTGAACTGAGGTGGCTACGCCGGTCTCATGGAAGGTTAAAACAACACTAACTTGACGAACTATCGCTAGGTTTTGATGCGAGGTAAGAACGGTTCTTGCTTAGCCCGTAGCACCCACGTAAAAATCTGCAACAACAAAGTAGAGGACGCCTAACTTGTTTTTGTGGCACGCTGTGATGTGATATGGTCAAGATGTGATGCTATATTTTATTGTATGAGATGATCATGTTTTGTAACCGGGTTATCGGTAATCGGCAGGAGCCATATGGTTGTCGCTTTTGTATGAAATGCAACGCTTTGTAATTGCTTTACTTTATCACTAAGCGTAGCGATAGTCGAGAAGCAATAGATGGCGGAACGACAACAATGCTATGAGGGAGATCAAGGTGTCACACCGTGACGATGGTGATCACAACGGTGCTTCGAGATGGAGATCAAAGCACAAGATGATGATGGCCATATCATATCACTTATATTGATTGCATGTGATGTTTATCCTTATGCATCTTATCTTGCTTTGATTGATGGTAGCATTTTAAGATGATCTCTCACTAAAATTATCAAGAAGTGTTCTCCTAAGTATGCACCGCTATGTAAAGTTCTTCGCGGCCGAGACACCACGTGATGATCGTGTGATAGGCTCTACGCTCAATACAACGGGTGCAAAACAGTTGCACACGCCGAATACTCAAAGTTAAACTTGACGAGCATAGCATATAACAGATATGGCCTCTAACACGGAGACCAAAGGTCGAACGTGAATCATATAGTAGATATGATCAACATAGTGATGTTCACCATTGAAACTACTCCATCTCACGTGATGATCGGACATGGTTTAGTTGATTTGGATCACGTGATCACTTAGATGACTAGAGAGATGTCTGCCTAAGTGGGAGTTCTTAAGTAATATGATTAATTGAACTTAAATTTATCATGAACTTAGTCCTAGTATTTTGCAAATTATGTTGTAGATCAATAGCTTATGCTTGTTGTTTATATTTATTTTGATATGTTCCTAGAGAAAATTGTGTTGAAAGATGTTAGTAGTAATGATGCGGATTGGATCCGTGATCCGAGGTTTATCCTCATTGTCATTTAAGAATTATGTCTTGATGCACCGCTAGTGATGCATCTATTGCAAGAGCAGATGTGCATATTATGAACTATTAGCCTAAATGATGACTACTTGATAGTTTAGCACCATGCTTAAACGGCTTAGAATCGACTTCAAAGATGTTGAACGCATGGACCATATGAGATGTTCCAGAGTTGAAGTTAATATTTCAAGAAAATAATTCGAAGTTGAGAGATAAGGAAGTCTCCAAAAGTTCTATAGCTAAAAGATGGAGGAGAATCGTTCAACTAGTGAGCATGTGCTCAGATTGTCTGGTACTTCAATCGCTTGAATCAAGTGGGAGTTAATCTTCCAGATAAGATAGTGATCACCATGTACTCATCACCATCAATTGGTTACTAGAACTTCGTGATGAACTATAGTATGCAAGGATGACGAAAACGATTCTTTGAGCCTTTCGTGATGTTGAAATCGGATTTGGTGTAGAAATCAAGAAAGAGCATCAAGTGTTGATGATTTACAAGACCACTAGTTTCAAGAAAGGCAAAGGGAAAGAAAGGGAACTTCAAGTGGAATGGCAAGTTGTCACTCCTGAAGAAGACCAAAGTCTGGACCAAAGCTTCTAAACTGAAGTGCTTACACCGCAAAGCGAAATACGTTCACCGAAGTCGGAAATGCCCTAAATATTTGGTGGATAAGAAGGATGGCAAAGAACAATAGGGTATATTTGATATACAAGTTATTGATGTGTGCCTTACTAGTGTTTATAGTAGCCCCTCGAGTATTTGATACTTGTTTGCTGTTAAGATTAGTAACTCAAACAAGAGAGTAATAAACAAGAGACTAGTTGAAGGGGAAGTGACGTATGAGGCGGAAAGTAGTTCCAAGATTGATATGATCATCATCGCACTCCCCTACTTTCTGGGATTAGTGTTAAACCTAAATAAATGTTATTTACGCTCGCTGAGCATGAATATGATTTGATCATGTTTATTGGTAATAATGTTATTCATTTAAAGTCGAGAATAATTGTTGTTCGCTTACATGAATAAAACTCTTCAATGGTCATACACCCAATGAAAATAGTTTGTTGGATCTCGATCGTAGTGATACACATATTCAATAATATTGATGCCAAAAGATGCAAAGTTAATAATGCGTAGTGTAACTTATTTGTGGTAATCGCCGCTTGGTCATATCATCGTAAAGCTTATGAAGAAACTCCATAAAGATGGATTTTCTGGAATCACTTGTTATGGAATCATTTGATGTCGGCGTAACCGTATTTTGGGGCAAGATGACTAAAACTCCGCTCTCCTGAATAATGAATCGAGATCGACTTATTGGAAATAATACATAATCGATGTATGCGATCCAATGAGTGTTGATGCTCAGGCAAGTATCAAGTATTTTCCTACCTTCAAGCAGATGATTTGAGCAGTATATGGGTATATCTACTTGATGAAACATAAGTCCAAAGAAGTTGAAAAGGTTCAAAGAATTTCAGAGTGAAGTGGAAAATCATCGCAATAAGAAAATAAAGTAACAGGATCTGATCGTGAGAAGAATATTTGAGCACGTTTAGTTCATTATCATATTAAAATAATGGAATAGTTTCACAGCTCACGCCACCGGAACAACCACAACGATTATGGTGTGTCCAACGTCAGAATCAAGACTTTATTGGATATGGTAGATCTATGATGTATCTTACCGATTTACCACCATCGCTTTTGGGGTTATGCATTAGGAGATACTATATTCACTTTAAATATAGCACCATCTAAAACTGCTGAGATTTGCTACCATATGAATCTGTGGTTTAGCAAGAAACCAAAGTTGTCGCTTTAAAGTTTGGGGTTGTATGCTTACGTGAAAAGTTTCATCCTCGATAAGCTCAACCCTAAATCAGAGAAGTGCCTTTCATAGAATACCCAAAGGAAATCGTACAGTACACCTTCTATCACATATCCAAGGCAAGACATATGTCGTTAAGAATGGATCCTTTCTAGAGAAGGAGTTTCTCTCAAAGAAGTGAGGAGAGAAAGTAGAACTTGATATAGGTTTGAATTTTCTCCTTAATTGAAAAGTAGTTCATCACGTAAATCTGTTCCAGTGATTCACACCAATTAGTGAGGAAGCTAATGATGATGACTCATGAAACTTCGAGATCAAGTTACTACAGAAAACTCGTCAGAGTCTCTCCAAAGTACATCCGCACTAGAGTGGTACGGTAATCCTGCTTCGGAAATCATGTTACTAGACCATGATCGATGAACCTACTTAACTATGAGGAAGCTTATGATGAGCTCCAGATTCCGCAAAATGGCTTGAAGCCATGAAATCGAGATAGGATCCATGTATGAGAACAAAGTGTGGACTTTGGTGGACTTGCCTTGATGATCGCAGCTCATAGAAAATAAATGGATCTTTAAGAGGAAGACGGATTGCTGATAGTAGTGTTACTATATACTAAAGCTCACTTGTCGCAAAAAAGGTTTTTCAACAAGTTCAATGTGTTGACTACAATGAGATTTTTCAATCGTAGCGATGCTTAAGTCTGTCCGAATCATGTTAGTAATTGCCACATTTTATGAATCTGCAAATGGATGTCAAAACCAGCATTCTTTAATGGATTTCCATAGAAGAGTTGTAATGATGAAACCAGAAGGTTTTGTCAATCCTAAAGGTGCTAACAAAATGTGTGCAACTCCAAATGAATCCATCTATGGACCGCAAGCATCTCAGAGTTGGAATATACGCTTGATAAGTTGATCAAAGCATATAGTTTTATATGCATTTCATGTGAAGCCTGTATTTACAAGAAAAGTGAGTGGGAGCAGTAGCATTTCTCGATAAATATATGTGAAAGAGCATATTGTTGATCGTAAATGATGTAGAATTATTCCGCAAAGCATAAAGGAGTATTTAAAAGGAGTTCTTAAAAGAAAGACCTGAAGTTACTTACATATTGAGCATCAAGATCTATTGAGATAGATCAAGACGCTTTTAAGATTTTCAATGAGTACATATTTTGACAAGATTTTAGTAGTTCAAAATGGAACAAATAAGAAAGATTCTTTCTGTGTGTTGCAAAGGTGAAGTTGAGTAAGACTCAAGACCCGACTCATGGCGTAAAATAGAAAGAGAATGAAAAGTCATTCCCTATGCCTCACCATAGGTTCTATAAAGTATGCTATGTCAGGAACTGCACTCTATTGTATACCTTGCCTGAGTTTGACAAAGGAATACAATTTTGATCTAAGAGTAGATCATCGGACAGCGGTCAAGAATATCCTTAGTGAGGACTAAGGAGATGTTTCGATTATGGAGGTGATAAAAGAGCCCGACGAGAAAGTTACAACGATGCAAGCTTACACCAATCCAGATGACTCTAAGTCTCAACTGATACATATTGAAAGTGGAGCAATTAGCTAGAGTAGCTCCGCAAGTGCAGCATTATGGACATAGAATATTTGTAAAATACATACGGCTCAATATGATGTAATCTGCCGACTAAGCCTCTTTGATGAGCAAAACATGATCAGACCAAGACTCCATGGGTGTTAGAATCATTACCGTGTAATCTAGATTATCAATTAGTGCAAGTGGGAGACTCAAGGAAATATGCCCTAGAGGCAATAATAGTTATTATTTATTTCTTATATCATGATAAATGTTTATTATTCATGCTAGAATTGTATTAACCGTAAACATGATATGTGTGAATACATAGACAAACATAACGTCACTAGTATGCCTCTACTTGACTAGCTCATTAATAAAAGATGGTTATGTTTCCTAACCATAGACATGTGTTGTCATTTGATTAATGGGATCACATCATTAGGAGAATGATGATTAATACATGACCCATTCCGTTAGCCTAGCACTTGATCGCTTAGTATGTTGCTATTGCTTTTTCATGACTTATACATGTTCCTCGTAACTATGAGATTATGCAACCTGCACATCGCGAACACTTTGTGTGCTACCAAACCACAACGAATCGGGTGATTATAAAGGAGCTCTACAGGTGTCTCCAAAGGTACATGTTGGGTTGGCGACGAGATTAGGTTTTGTCACTCCGATTCGAGAGGTAACTCGGCCCTCTTGGTAATGCACATCACTATAAGCCTTGCAAGCATTGTAACTAATGAGTTAGTTATGGGATGATGTATTACGGAACGAGTAAATAGACTAGCCGGTAACGAGATTGAACTAGGTTGGATATCGACGATCAATCTCGGCAAGTAACATATCGATGACAAAGGAACAACGTATGTTGTTATGCGGTTCGACCGATAAAGATCTTCGAGAATATGGGAGCCAATATGAGCATCCAGGTTCCGCTTATTGGTTATTGACTGGAGACGGTTCTGGTCATGTTCACATAGTTCTTGAACCCATAGGGTCCGCGCTTAAGGTTTCGGCATGACAATTTTATTATGAGTTTATGAGTTTTGATGTACCGGGAGTTTGGAGTCCTGATGAGATCGGATATGACGATGAGTCTCAAATGGTCGAGACGAAAGATTGATATATTGACGACTATATTCGACTTCGGAAAGGTTCCGAGTGATTCGGTATTTTTCGAGTACCGAGTTACGGAATTCGCCGGAGAAGTATTGGGCCTTATTGGGCCATACGGAAAGAGAGGGCTGCCTAGGGCAGGCCGCTACTTCCAAGGCCTAGTACGAATTGAATAGGAGGGCTGCGCCTCCTTCCTTCCCTTCTCTCTCTTCCTTTCCTTCTCTCCTACTCCTACTACATGGAAGGGCTCTTAGTTCTACTAGAAAGCAGGAACCTACTCCCGTGGGAGTAGGACTCCCTAGGGCGCCGCCATAGAGAGGGCCGGCCCTCCCTCCGTCAGTGGGAAACGAACACCTATGGGGCAGGGCCCCTTCGTCCGGGCAGGAGCGGAGGATCTAAGAGCGGATCGAGGCTAAACACACGAGCGATTTTACTCAGCTTCGAGCCAGAGATAAAACCCATCGCTACTACTTGTGGTTTGTATTGTGTTCTGCTTAGAACGGGAAGTATCCTGGTTTCGAATGAGTCGAACCCTTCTACGCTGAGCATGGGCCTCCTTTATAGGCTCAAGGGGTCACCACAGTGGCAACGCATGTAGTAAAAGTGTAAAAGGTGTGGTTGGTACAACTCGCTTCTATAGTGGATCCCACCGAACTCGGCAGGGACAAGAGCATTTAACGCCTGGCCCACGCCTAAACAAAGGCAAAAGCGATCGTTAGGGGCGCCACCGTCGCCACGATGGCCACCTCGCATCTCCACTCGCCACTCGCACCGCTATTGCACAGCTCTCGCCACGCATACCTGAACGGTCCTGGTGACACGCTGACGGATGCGCCGAGCATGGGCACAGAGTGGTGGCTTACGGCGGCAAGCGCCTTTCCGCGGTCGTTGTCGTCGCTTCGAAGCTTGTCGCCGGTCTTGCCGGACGCGCGCGGCCGCGATAGGTTTCTTGAAGTACCTTGTTGGCCTTCCCGCAAGCTCCCTTGTCGGGCCTGTCTTTTCGGGCTTAAAAACACTTTGTTCTTGAATGGCTCCAATAGGAACTACGGAGGATCTTACGGGCACCCGCAAGCCTTGCCTGACGCCCGGGATCGCCTGCACAACTTCGGATACTAAGGTACCCCTACTTTAGTACACCGACAGAGCCCCGGCCGGGCCATACGGTGCCGAGGGCTGTTGTGCCAGCCCAAACAGGCACGGGCACGCCGCGCCCGGTCCACACCGTATCTAACTCCAGATCCACCGCTCCTCAGAACGGCACGCTACGTTGCGCGCTGCGGGAGAGATCGCTGTGATTTTTATTCGAAAAGCGTAACGCTCCTTCTCCTCTTTATAAGAAGCAGCAGTTCCCACTTACTTGTGGTTCCAATTCGTAAATTCGCCGCTTCCCTCCGCTTCCCAAAGCCGAAGAGAGCAGCGCCCACTTCGCCGCCGCCGCCACCAACGACCTCGACTTCCACCGCCTCCGCCATGGCTCCAAAGACCGGAAGAGCGGTCGGCCGAGGCGCATGCTTGAGGCGCCGCGAAGGAGCGGCAACCTTCAAGCTTCCACGAAGGAGCCGAGGAATGGTTCTATCTCTTCGGTCGACGGAGACGCGAGCGCATCCGCGACGCAGTACTCTTTGTCGCCGCTTCGCTTCGATAAGGTGTCCAAAGGATACCCTTCGCCACGCTATCGCGGCTTTGCCCGCCTTCTCTGATTTCTTTTTATGACATCATGAACACCTACGGTTCCACCTTCTGATTTCACCCCAACGCCGCTCGACCATGGCGGTTTTGACATCTGCAGAACTTTGTCGGAATCCACCCAAACATAGCCCTTTTTCTCACATCATTTCATGCCCCGGTCGAGAGAGGAGAGCCCTTAGTTGGCGGGATCGCCCGATCTCGAGAGCCGCATGAAGGAGGTCTATCCGAGGGGATCCACAAAGAAATGGGAGGAGTGGAGGGCGGAATGGTGTTGATTGTTGATGAGAACCCGCAGCCTTTCACAGCTCGCGCCAAAACCCCAGCACGAATGATTGCGGGCGGCGGATTTATGCTAGGTCAAGATCGCCACCACCCATCTTGCAACTCGTGCTTGCCGGCCATCAGAGGCGCTGCTGGCACGGACTTTCCGCCATATCGCCTCCGCAGAGAGGGGAGACCCGCATGGCTATTCGGGGTCCGCGGATATCATGAGGCTGCGCCGCCTCAATTTTAATTTTACCTCTTGAGTTGATGGGACGCCAAGGAGCTGCTGTTCAAGCATGACCCAATCATCCCGAGGGTTCAGCTGCCGCAGGTGTCGCCCTGCCAGTAACAACTCCTCGCCGATCGCGTGATCCGCCGCATGATGCCGGAGTGCGACTCATGGAATCATTCCAACTTGGCAGAGCCCGCCGACGGCGGTGCGCAGTTTTTGATAGCTTGGTGGAGGTGGCGGTCCGCGCCGACGAAAGAGGATCTCACCATGACACCACCAACGGCGAGATGCGCGACGCCACCGTATGGAAGAGGCGGCGAGGCCGCCGCCGCGCGAATTTGGTTTTACTCGGGAAGAGGCAGAGGTAGCCGAGGCGGCAAGCCTTGCCGAGCGGGAGGAGCTTGTCGGGAGGTCATGCAGGGAGAGCCCGGTCAATCGAGCGAGCCCGCCGAGGTGCAAGCGCCGCCTGTCTTCGCAACTTGCCGCAGTAGAGCTCCTGCAGCCCCCGCTCCACTAAGAAGGCGCCCGCAGGACCGAGATAGCGGGCGGCAGACGGTCAACAGCCGCTGCCATGGACACGCCCATCATGATAAGCACCGCTGCCGAGCATCTCACGCCGCGCCGCAATCGAGCTGGTCTTCGGCCGCTTCAGATCTCCGGCAGTTAGCCTCGCCAAGCGCCAAGGGAGCCTACTTCATCACTGCCGTGAAAGAGTACCGACTTTGATCTCCCCGCCGCCATCCACGAGGAGGAAGAAGAGGAGTAAGCTCTCTGTGTTTGTATTTTTCACTCGCTGTTTCTTGTCTTGTATCTAATCTGCTTTTCTTCAACCTTGTTCCTTTTCAGACTCGCCAGTAGAGCGGCGAGAGCCAAGGTCCCCGTGGTTGTCATCGAGGACGATCTTGATGTGACAACAGAGAGGGCTCCGAGACCACCTTGTCGACCCAAAGAATTACTCCCCGGCGGCACTCCAAACAGCCCCAGCGTAAGTATTTGTTCAATTCTATTGTTGGGCGGCATGGGTGCTCTTTCCTTGCCGATATCTTGATCGTTGGTTTGTTTGTAGGAGCAGAATAAAGCTCACCAGAACAACCTAAGCTGCCCCAGGTGCTATCTGCTTAACCACGCCGCCAAGGGCGGATTCCCAAGAAGGAGCGCCCCAAGAAGGAGAAGTCCCGGCAGGAGGTGTCTTCGGCAGGCGCACTAGCGACCGTGGTGGAGCCCATGACCGTGGATCCCAGATCGTAATTTCCCTTGCTTGAAACTTCTTGGGTTCTTCTTTTCTCGATTTGTCTTTTGAATATTTGCTTGATCTTCTTCTCCTCTTCCTGCCTTTAGATCCTTCCACGGAGCCGATGGAGACCGAGGCCACCGGGCAGGAGGGCGCGATGGCAACACCGATGAAGCCGCCGCCACCGAGGAAGAGGTCATGCCGATGATCCCGTCACGAAGTGGGCGCTGTAGGCTGGCGAAGGAGTCGCGAGGGATCCGGACGTGACGACGCACTTCTGGGCCGCAGGAGCTAGGCGCTACGCCGCCGCCGATCCTTCGCAGCCACGAGCGCCAGTTCAAGAGCCCAGCCCGGCGCTTACTTGAAGGTCAGGACAGAGCTTCATCAAGCTCCTCGGCTTCAAGCCTGCATGGCCAAGGAGAAGTTTTTGATGGAGAAGTGCTTGCTCCACTGGGTTGACAATGGTGGACACGCCAGCAGCAGCAAAGGGCGAGCCCGAGGAGGAACAACCGCCATGGAGGCTGCTATCACTCTACCGTGTCCGACAAGCCAAACTGAGTCCTGGAAGCGCTTGCCTGGCAGTGGGAGTTGACATTGAGAAGCATGCGGAGGAGCTCTAGAGCCGAACCAAGAGGCTCCGATCCATTGCAGAGGAGGGCGAGCTTGCCGAGGCGCGAAGGCCTTCCTCCTCGAGAAAGTAGAAGCCGAGCAACGCTGCTTGCCGAGGAGCTATCCGCTGGAAGGCGAAGACGAGCGGAAGGTCAATCTGGATAGCTATGAGGAGGAGCTTGCTGCTGCCGAGGAGACACTTCATGGGTCCTCAAGGAAGCGAACGATGTCGCAGTAGCTGCCGAGGCCGCCAAGAAGGAGCTGGAGGTGAAGTTGACGGAGCTAGAAGCCACTCAAGGCGAAAAATGAAGAGCTGTCGCCAGCCGCCATGAAAGGCCGAGAAGGACGCCTCTTTCCATGGTGAGCTGCAGGTCGCTCCCGAGAGGGGCAGAGCTGGCCGCCAAAGACTCCAATGCCGATCTCGAATCAAGTCACACTGACCGAGACGCCGGATGCCGCCAAGAAGCGGAGGCGGACTTGAAGGAGGAAATCAAGGCCAACAAGGCGTCACGACGAGGACGCCAAACCCGTAACACCTTCAGATACCGGAGCTCGACGGGCCTCGTGAACAACGCCGCGGTCATCACGAGGAACCGATTACGCTTGAAATGGAGGGCTTGGTATCCTCCGACGAGAACCTCCACTTCAGCCGCCAAGCTCACTCTGTTTTCAAGGGCGTATGACGGCACTCCAGAACTCCGGAGAGGATCCCAAAGAAGCCGAGACCAGTCGCGACGATCTGCCAGAGTCCCGGAGAAGGTGTGGTGAAGGTGGTCTTCCGCAACCCAGGCCTCAACCTCACCAACGCCCTCAAGAAGTCGGCCATGGTGCTGATCTTGAAGAGCTCGTGGCTCTTTGTCGCACCCATTGTGGACAAGGTGAAGTCAAGAGGGTCGACGGCGATCGCGTAGATTAGACCGCCTGCTTTTCTTTCCTTGCCGCTGCTAGACATGTTATGGGAACAATCTATTAGAGTGCGTGTTATCTTTGTAATATAACTTATCTTTGGCAGATTATGTTATTTCTTTTACTTGATTCCTTCCTTTGTATGTTTTACCCACGCTTAGGGAACTTGTCAAGCAGTACCTTTGCCGCCATGAAGCTGAGTGCGGAACATCGCGAGCCTCTGGCGGTGTTACTCGCAAGAAACCTTGTCGCAACTAGTCGCAAAGACACTAAATTGTTGAGCGCATCAAACAAAGTAAGGGCGCAACTAGTTACGAGTTGGTTCCTCCGCACAGGTTTTCCATACAAAGCATGGTCGCTCAAGGAAGATAACTTTAAAAAAAATTAAGGCTGATTGTGCTCAAACTTTGGCAACTTAGCTTTTCTGTTGTTTGCTTCCCTGTACATACTTTCTTGGATCTTCCTTGAACGACGCCCTGTCCACATCATTATCTTTCTTCCCCCGTGAACTTGTGGGAGAGGAACCTTCTTTCTTGAGAAAAGAAAGAAGAGAAATAAAGATATGGAGCCTTAAGGCTCATATGGCTATCAAGGTTTACTAATGTTGTCGTATAATACATAAAAATGAAAAGCATGAAATTTGACAGATGTGCGGAGCATATGATCTTTATTTATGCATGATCTCAAGGCTCGCTTTGTTGGGTTACAGCAACATCAAGAAGGCTTTGTAAAAGGTGGTTGCTGTAATAGGTTCCGCAACCGCTTTATGGGTAAAACTTAAGAAGATGCTCAATGTTCCAGGAGTTGCTCAAGAGCCATCTTCGTCTCTGGCATGACAGCCAGCCTAGTGACTCGCTTTCACCATAAGGGCCTTTCCCACTTCAAGGCCGACTTGTTGGAATTTGGCGGATTGAACGCGCCAAGAACAAGGTCGCCCTCGAGATTGCATTAACTTTATGCTATGGAAGGCGCTAAGCTTGTTGGTATCGAGCAAATTGCATAAAGAGTTCAAGACGATCTTTCCTGGGAGCAACATATCTTGTCGAATCGCTTCTTGCTCAAGCTCATCATGTTTAGCACTCGAGGCGATCCGTGATACGAAGTTCCGTGGGGAGAACTACCTTGCTCCATAGATAGAGCGAAGGTGTCCGCCAGTGGCTCGACGCATGTCATCTCTAATCACCAAAGAACCACCGCAGCTCCTCGATCCAGCTTCTTTCCGACTTGTGCAAAAGCTCGTCAAAGTTCGGTCTTGAGCCCGCGCACTTCGTTGTTTCGCTTTCTCCGCTTGACCGTTAAGCCGTGAGCAATGTATAAAGCACTGGCGCCAAGATCTTGGACGATCGCATGAAGCTGCGGCTCGTGAATTCATGCGGCTGTCGGTGATGATCCTGTTAGGGACCAAACGCAAACAATCGACCAAGAACTTGATCGCTGATTGTGCCGCCACCTTCCTCACCGCTTCCACTTCCGCCACTTTGTGAACTTGTCGATCGCACGCATAAGTATTCAAAGCCCCGACACTCGTGAAAGGGGCCGAGGATGTCGAGCCCCCGTAATCAAATGGCTAGGATAAAGGGACCGTCTGGAGAGCTTGAGTCACAGGTATCTGCTGGAATGGAACTGCATGCTTCACACTTGGTTACTTGTGCTTGCATCCGGAGAGTCATTTTACCAAAAGAAACCTTGCCGGATGTTTTGCCGCAAGTGCTCTTGCACCAATGTGATGACCATATGCTCATGTATCTCCGCCAACAAAGATTCCGTCCATCTTCCCGGGAATGCACTTAATTTCACTCCGTTGAATTCTTCTTCAGATGCGATGTCATCGACAAACTGGTACATACTTGATTGCCGGCTACTCTCTCCGCTTCTTCTTGCTCTTCGGGAAATTCTCCGTCTCAAGGAAACGGACAATCTGGTGTGCTCATGTCGGAGCTTGTGCTCAACAACAAGGACTAAAGGCATAATGCTGCTGCGGAATATCCGCTTCACGGCGAGAACTCCGCGCTCACCGAGCTCCGATGTTCCCTCGATTGTCATGGCGAATCCTCGTTTTTTCGTGATGAGCTTGCGTGATCTCTTCAGGAGCAAACAAAGTAGACCTCACGCTCTCTTCACTCGTCCGCAAAACCGCTTGCACGCTAAAGGGGTACCTGAGTATCGCGATCGTGGCTCCCATCGCCTCCAGCCTCACCCTCCGCCTCGACCACGCAGACGCGACCGCATACCAAGCGACGGCCGAGAATCGCCGAGGGCCGGACCCGAGGACGAGAGCGAAGGGGAGTGATGAGGAGGCGCTTAGGACCCCGCAACCCCTCGCCATGCATGGACCTGACACACCAGGAGCGGTCCCCATTCTTGAGATAAGTCATCCCAGTCCTCAGCCTACCATGGCACCGCCCCACGCCCAATGCAATCCTGTTAGCAACGCTACTCTCCTTTCTCACCGAATGATGGTGCTTGAGCTAAGGGGACCTCCCCGAGCATCGCACTGTGGGCCTATCGACCTCGGCCGCCACCTCCTGGCTCTCGGCACCATGACTGAAGATACCACGGCCGGGTCATTTTGGGAATGGGACCCACAGAGCATCAAGTTCTCGAGGTTCGAAGGAAGAACTGAACTAAGACGGAATGAGCAACTCGCGCTACCCATGGCAAGGATTATATTAACACATAGGCCCGCAGCACTCTTGCGTTCTTCACGGGCGCGTTGATTCCTCGGGAAGATCCTAAAGAACGCTAACTCACGCCGCTACCGCAAAAGACGCCATCAACAAGGTCGCCCAAAGACGCCAACCCCATCCGACCGGGAGGCGGCGACGGCTCGACGAGCCCGCCCTGCTCGAGCGCGCAGCTCGAGGGCTCAGAGGCCGCTGCCGCCGCTCCGAGTCGCCAAGAGCTCTCCGGAGTCGCAGATCCTCCAACACCCCACTACCGAGGAGCCGCCAAGGAGCGAGTTAGCTGCCTGCCTCGCCAGAAGGGGTCCCACCACCTCTCCGGGCACCACGGCGACCTCCGTGATCAAGACCTTGAAGAACATCACCAAGCACCATCATACTCGAGGTGGATCAGAGGGCACCCCTTGTCCCGGCAGACTGGCGATCTCGCCACCAGTCATGAAGACTCGCCAGTAGAACGACTGCGACCTCCGCCCTGTCGCGAGGGTGCTGAGTCATGCAGCATGTACCAGAGCTCAGATTTCTCAAGGATGACAGAGGCGAAGAAAGGAGGAAGGCGAATCCAAGACCGAGGAGGCGTATGACGTGAAGCACGAACTCGGAGGAGCCTCTGCGTGAACTCCGTGGGGAAAGACGACACCTTCATGACCACGGCGGCTGACGCAGGCACGCCCATGGTGTTCGCCGCATCGACTCCTTCAGAGCCCTTTGATGGGTGTACAAGGAAGCGGAACCCGTGGTGGCCGGCCACACTGTGGCCTCAACACTTCGATGGGCGCCTCACCCCGATCACGAGGGCTAGCTGCTTTTCTGAAGGAGTCAGACTCCTTCGGGAGTTTTTCCTTCTTCTCGCCGCAGAGAACCGCAGATCGGAGCCATTGTAGCCGCAGGCAACGACTGGAAGAAGAGAAGCAAGAGGGATAGATCGAAGGGCACGCGGCTGTGCTGCATTTAAAGCCGAGGAGGCCAACCCACGACCTCCACGATCGCAGGTAATCATGACCCGCATTGCATGCAGGACTTGTCAATTCATGAAGTCGCCGAGGCGCCATGGGGAGTGAGACGCCATTCAATCAACCGCCACGCCAAGATCAGGTTAGGGCTCGCGCAGACTGCAGACTTGCCCTTTCGCCTCGTCATGTCCCGGGGCGCTACTGGCCCGACCACTGGTCGGTACCTGGGAATGGGGGTCTTAGACTTGTCTCGCCTGCTGCCTACTACGTGGCTCAAAGGGGGGCAAGACGCCCATCTTCATCAACACAAGCCAAGACCTCGCGAGGGGCCAGATTGCTGGGCGGACGACAAGGAGCTTCCTAGGCACGGCCTCATCAGCCGGGCTCACGAGGAGGCGGAGAGTTCAAGGCCAGGTACCACAAGGTGCCCATGAAGGAAATATGCCCTAGAGGCAATAATAAAGTTATTATTTATTTCATATCATGATAAATGTTTATTATTCATGCTAGAATTGTATTAACCGAAACATGATACATGTGTGAATACATACAAACATAACATCACTAGTATGCCTCTACTTGACTAGCTCATTAATCAAAGATGGTTATGTTTCCTAACCATAGACATGTGTTGTCATTTGATTAATGGGATCACATCATTAGAAGAATGATGTGATTGACACGACTCATTCCGTTAGCCTAGCACTTGATCGCTTAGTATGTTGCTATTGCTTTCATGACTTATACATGTTCCCGTAACTATGAGATTATGCAACTCCCTGCTTATCGGATGAACACTTTGTGTGCTACCAAACGTCACAACGTGAATCGGGTGATTATAAAGGAGCTCTATGTGTCTCCGGTACATGTTGGGTTGGGTATTTCGAGATTAGGTTTTGTCATCCGATTCTGAGAGGTATTCGCCCTCTCTTTAATGCACATCACTATAAGCCTTGTAAGCATTGTAACTAATGAGTTAGTTATGGATGATGTATTACGTAATCTAGTAAAGAGATTTCTGGTGCAACGAGATTGAACTAGGTATGGGATACCGACGATCGAATCTCGCAAATAACATACTAAACAAAGGGAACAACGATGTTGTTATATGCGGTTTGACCGATAAAGATATTCAGAATATGTGGGAGCCAATATGAGCATCCAGGTTCCGCTTATTGGTTATTGATCGAGACGGTTCGGTCATGTCTACATAGTTCTCGAACTCGTAGGGTCCGTGACGCTTAAGGTTTCGGCGATGCTTTTATTATGAGTTTATGAGTTTTGATGTACCAAGGAGTTCGAGTCCCGGATGAGATCGGGGACATGACGAGAGTCTTGAAATGGTCGAGACGTAAAGATTGATATATTGACTACTATATTCGACTTCGAAAGGTTTCAAGTGATTCGGTATTTTTCGAGTATCGGAGAGTTATGGGAATTCGCCGGAGAAGTATTGGCCCTTATTGGCCATACGGGAAAGAGAGAGGGCTGAAGGGGCCACAGCTTCAAGGCCTAGTCCCGAATTAGGGAAGGTGTCGCGCCTCCTTCCTTCCCTTCTCTCTCTTCACTTCCTTCTCTCCTACTCCTACTACATGGAAGGGCCTGTTCTCATTAGGAAAGGGGGAATCACTCCTGGGGAGTAAGACTCAAGGGCGCTACAGAGAGGGCCGCCCTCCCTCCTCCACTTCTTTATATATGGGGCAGGGGCACCATAGACATACAAGTTGATCTTCATGATCGCCTTAGCCGTAAGCGGTGCCCCTCCACCATATTCCACCTCATCATATCGTCATGTGCTTAGGCGTAAGTCCTCGCTCGATAGAACATCATCATCGCACCACGCCGCGGCCGACGGAACTCATCCCCGACACCTCGCCGATCGAGTCCGGGATCGCCATCGAGTGAACGGTGTCAATCGAGGTGTCGACATTCGATGCTTGGATCGGTCGGATCGTGAAGACGACGACTACATCAACCAAGGTTGTCATAACGCCTCGCCACGCATCTATGAGGGTACGTGGACAACACTTCCTCTCGCTGCTATGCATCACCATGATCTTGCATGCGAGATTTTTTAAATTACTACGCTCCCCAACAAAGGTATCGAGCCTAGGTTTTATGCGCTGATGTTATATGCACGAGTAGAACACAAGTGAGTTGTGGGCGATATAAGTCATCGCTTACCAAAGATGTCATACTTTGTCAGCGGTATTGTTGGATGAAGCGCCCGACCGACATTACGCCAGACGCTTACGCGACTGGTTTTACGCTCGTGTTTGCACACAGTGACTAGCGGTGTCTCGCTTCCAACTTTAGTTGAACTGAGGTGGCTACGCCGGTCTCATGGAAGGTTAAAACAACACTAACTTGACGAACTATCGCTAGGTTTTGATGCGAGGTAAGAACGGTTCTTGCTTAGCCCGTAGCACCCACGTAAAAATCTGCAACAACAAAGTAGAGGACGCCTAACTTGTTTTTGTGGCACGCTGTGATGTGATATGGTCAAGATGTGATGCTATATTTTATTGTATGAGATGATCATGTTTTGTAACCGGGTTATCGGTAATCGGCAGGAGCCATATGGTTGTCGCTTTTGTATGAAATGCAACGCTTTGTAATTGCTTTACTTTATCACTAAGCGTAGCGATAGTCGAGAAGCAATAGATGGCGGAACGACAACAATGCTATGAGGGAGATCAAGGTGTCACACCGTGACGATGGTGATCACAACGGTGCTTCGAGATGGAGATCAAAGCACAAGATGATGATGGCCATATCATATCACTTATATTGATTGCATGTGATGTTTATCCTTATGCATCTTATCTTGCTTTGATTGATGGTAGCATTTTAAGATGATCTCTCACTAAAATTATCAAGAAGTGTTCTCCTAAGTATGCACCGCTATGTAAAGTTCTTCGCGGCCGAGACACCACGTGATGATCGTGTGATAGGCTCTACGCTCAATACAACGGGTGCAAAACAGTTGCACACGCCGAATACTCAAAGTTAAACTTGACGAGCATAGCATATAACAGATATGGCCTCTAACACGGAGACCAAAGGTCGAACGTGAATCATATAGTAGATATGATCAACATAGTGATGTTCACCATTGAAACTACTCCATCTCACGTGATGATCGGACATGGTTTAGTTGATTTGGATCACGTGATCACTTAGATGACTAGAGAGATGTCTGCCTAAGTGGGAGTTCTTAAGTAATATGATTAATTGAACTTAAATTTATCATGAACTTAGTCCTAGTATTTTGCAAATTATGTTGTAGATCAATAGCTTATGCTTGTTGTTTATATTTATTTTGATATGTTCCTAGAGAAAATTGTGTTGAAAGATGTTAGTAGTAATGATGCGGATTAGATCCTGATCCGAGGTTTATCCTCACCGCATGTAAGAATTATGTCCTTGATGCACCGCTAGGTGACAAACCTATTGCAGTGAGCAAGATGCACGTTATGAACGTTTGCTAGCTCTATGATGACTACTTGATAGTTTAGTGCACCATGCTTAACGGCTTAGAATCGACTTCAAAGACGTTGAACGCATGGACCATATGAGATGTTCCAGAATTGAAGTTAATATTTCAAGCAAATACCCGAAGAGAGATATGAAGTTCCAACAAGTTCTATAGATAAAGATGGAGGAGAATCGCTCAACTAGTGAGCATGTGCTCGGATTGTCCGGGTACTTCAATCGCTGAATCAAGTGGAGTTAATCTTCCGATAAGATAGTGATTGATGTATTCAGTCACCATCACTAAGTTACTAGAACTTTGTGATGAACTATAGTATGCAAGGGATGACAAAACGATTCTCGAGCCTCGCGGATGTGAAATCGACGGCTGTAGAAATCAAGATAGAGCATCAAGTGTTGATGATTGACAAGACCACTAGTTTCAATAAAAGGCAAAGGAAAGAAAGGGAAACTTCAAGTAGAATGGCAACAAGCTACTCCCGAAGAAGACCAAACTGACCAAAGCTGAAACTAAGTGCTTACAATCGCAGGAAATGGTCGGAAGTGGAAATCAAATATTTGGTGGATAAGAAGGATGGCAAAGAAAGGGTATATTTGATATACAAAGTTATTGATGTGTGCCTTACTAGTGTTTATAGTAGCCCCGAGTATTTGATACTTGTTCGCATAAGATTATTAACTCAAACAGAGTTACATAATAAACAGAGACTAGTTGAGGGAAGTGACAATGAGTGTTGGAAATAGTTCCAAGATTGATGATCATCATCGCACACCCCCAACTTTGATTAGTGTTAAACCTAAATAAATGTTATTTACGCTTATGCTGAGCATGAATATGATTTGATCATGTTTATTGCAATACGGTTATTCATTTAAAGTCGAGAATAATTGTTGTTCGCTTACATGAATAAAACCTTCAATGGTCATACACCTAATGAAAATAGTTTGTTGATCTCGATCGAGATACACATATTCATAATATTGATGCCAAAAGATGCAAAGTTAATAATGATACAACCCATTTGTGGTAATCGCCGCTGGGTCATATCGGTGTAAAGCGATGAAGAAACTCCATAAAGATGGATTTTGGAATCACTTGGTTATGAATCATTTGATATAACTGCGTGCCTTTTGGGAAAGATGACTAAAACTCCGCTCTCCGAACAATGGAACAAGCTATCGATTTATTGGAAATAATACATACCGATGTATGCGATCCAATGAGTGTTGATGCTCGTGGCAAGTATCGTTATTTTCCGACCTTCACAAGATGATTTGAGCAGATCCGTATATCTACTTGATGAAACATAAGTCCAAATAGTTGAAAGGTTCAAAGAATTTTAGAGTGAAGTGGAAAAATCATCGTATAAGAAAATAAAGTTTCATGATCTGATCACGCATTTAATATTTGAGTTACGAAGTTTGGTCTTCAATTAAAACAATGTGGAATAGTTTCACACCATGCCACCGAACACACAACGTTATGGTGTGTCCGAACGTCAGAATCAAGACTTTTATTGATATGGTGCGATCTATGATGTCTCTTACCGATTTACCACTATTGTTTTGGGGTTATGCATTAGAGACAAATGCATTCACATTAAAATGGCACCATCTAAACTGCTGAGACGACACCATATGAACTCGTGGTTTAGCAAGAAACCCAAGTTGTCGCTTTCTTAAAGTTTGGGGCTGTGATGCTTATGTGAAAAAGTTTCATCTTGATAAGCTCAAACCCAAATCGAGAAGTGTGTCTTCACAGAATACCCAAAGGAAACTTTTGGGTACACCTTCTATCACAGATCCAAGGCAAGATATTCGTTAAGAATGGATCCTTTCTAGAGAAGGAGTTTCTCTAAGAAGTGAGGAGGAAAGTAGAACTTGATAAGGTAATTACCTTTCTCCTGAATTGAAAATAGTTCATCACCAAATTAGTTCCGGATTCCTACACCAATTAGTGAGGAAGCTAATGATGATGATCATGAAACTTCGATCAATTTACTACATCGAACTCTGAGGTCTACTAGAGTAAGATCCGCACTGTAGTGGTACGGTAATCCTATTTCGAAGTCATGTTACTTGACCATGACGAACCTAATAACTATGAGGAAGCGATGATGAGCCCAGATTCAAAATGGCTAGAAGCCATGAAATCTGAGATGGGATCCATGTATGAGAACAAAGTGTGAACTTGGTGGAGTTGCTCGATGATCGGCAAGCCATATTGTATAAATGGATCTTCAAGAGGAAGATGATGCTCATAGTAGTGTTACTATCATTAAAGTCGACTTGTCGCAAAAGGGTTTTTCGACAAGTTCAAGGTGTTGACTACAATGAGATTTTTCAATTGTAGCGATGCTTAAGTCCGTCTCAATCATGTTAGCAATTGCCACATTTTATGAAATCGCAAATGGATGTCAAAACTGCATTCCTTAATGGTTTTCTTAAAGAAGAATTGTATATGATCCAACCGTAAGGTTTTGTCAATCCTAAAGGTGCTAACAAAATGCAAGCCAAATGATCCATCTATGGACTGGTGCAAGCATCTCGAGTTGGAATATACTTTGATAAGTCGACCAAAGATATAGTATTATATGCTTCATGTGAAGCCCGATTTACAAGAAAGTGAATGGGAGCTCAGAGCATTTCCGATACTATATGTAGATGACATATTGTTGAACAAAATGATATAGAATTTCCGATAGCATAAAGGATACTTGAATAAAAGTTTTCAATGAAAGACTCATGAAGTGCTTACACATTGAGCATCAAGATCTATATAGATAGATCAAGACACTTGATAAGATTTTTTCAATGAGTACATACCTTGATAAATTTTTGAAATAGTTCAAAAGAACAATCAAAGAAGGAGTTTCGCGTGATGCAAAGGTGAAGTTGAGTAAGACTCAAGACCCGACTCATGGCGTAAAATAGAAAGAGAATGAAAAGTCATTCCCTATGCCTCACCATAGGTTCTATAAAGTATGCTATGTCAGGAACTGCACTCTATTGTATACCTTGCCTGAGTTTGACAAAGGAATACAATTTTGATCTAAGAGTAGATCATCGGACAGCGGTCAAGAATATCCTTAGTGAGGACTAAGGAGATGTTTCGATTATGGAGGTGATAAAAGAGCCCGACGAGAAAGTTACAACGATGCAAGCTTACACCAATCCAGATGACTCTAAGTCTCAACTGATACATATTGAAAGTGGAGCAATTAGCTAGAGTAGCTCCGCAAGTGCAGCATTATGGACATAGAATATTTGTAAAATACATACGGCTCAATATGATGTAATCTGCCGACTAAGCCTCTTTGATGAGCAAAACATGATCAGACCAAGACTCCATGGGTGTTAGAATCATTACCGTGTAATCTAGATTATCAATTAGTGCAAGTGGGAGACTCAAGGAAATATGCCCTAGAGGCAATAATAGTTATTATTTATTTCTTATATCATGATAAATGTTTATTATTCATGCTAGAATTGTATTAACCGTAAACATGATATGTGTGAATACATAGACAAACATAACGTCACTAGTATGCCTCTACTTGACTAGCTCATTAATAAAAGATGGTTATGTTTCCTAACCATAGACATGTGTTGTCATTTGATTAATGGGATCACATCATTAGGAGAATGATGATTAATACATGACCCATTCCGTTAGCCTAGCACTTGATCGCTTAGTATGTTGCTATTGCTTTTTCATGACTTATACATGTTCCTCGTAACTATGAGATTATGCAACCTGCACATCGCGAACACTTTGTGTGCTACCAAACCACAACGAATCGGGTGATTATAAAGGAGCTCTACAGGTGTCTCCAAAGGTACATGTTGGGTTGGCGACGAGATTAGGTTTTGTCACTCCGATTCGAGAGGTAACTCGGCCCTCTTGGTAATGCACATCACTATAAGCCTTGCAAGCATTGTAACTAATGAGTTAGTTATGGGATGATGTATTACGGAACGAGTAAATAGACTAGCCGGTAACGAGATTGAACTAGGTTGGATATCGACGATCAATCTCGGCAAGTAACATATCGATGACAAAGGAACAACGTATGTTGTTATGCGGTTCGACCGATAAAGATCTTCGAGAATATGGGAGCCAATATGAGCATCCAGGTTCCGCTTATTGGTTATTGACTGGAGACGGTTCTGGTCATGTTCACATAGTTCTTGAACCCATAGGGTCCGCGCTTAAGGTTTCGGCATGACAATTTTATTATGAGTTTATGAGTTTTGATGTACCGGGAGTTTGGAGTCCTGATGAGATCGGATATGACGATGAGTCTCAAATGGTCGAGACGAAAGATTGATATATTGACGACTATATTCGACTTCGGAAAGGTTCCGAGTGATTCGGTATTTTTCGAGTACCGAGTTACGGAATTCGCCGGAGAAGTATTGGGCCTTATTGGGCCATACGGAAAGAGAGGGCTGCCTAGGGCAGGCCGCTACTTCCAAGGCCTAGTACGAATTGAATAGGAGGGCTGCGCCTCCTTCCTTCCCTTCTCTCTCTTCCTTTCCTTCTCTCCTACTCCTACTACATGGAAGGGCTCTTAGTTCTACTAGAAAGCAGGAACCTACTCCCGTGGGAGTAGGACTCCCTAGGGCGCCGCCATAGAGAGGGCCGGCCCTCCCTCCGTCAGTGGGAAACGAACACCTATGGGGCAGGGCCCCTTCGTCCGGGCAGGAGCGGAGGATCTAAGAGCGGATCGAGGCTAAACACACGAGCGATTTTACTCAGCTTCGAGCCAGAGATAAAACCCATCGCTACTACTTGTGGTTTGTATTGTGTTCTGCTTAGAACGGGAAGTATCCTGGTTTCGAATGAGTCGAACCCTTCTACGCTGAGCATGGGCCTCCTTTATAGGCTCAAGGGGTCACCACAGTGGCAACGCATGTAGTAAAAGTGTAAAAGGTGTGGTTGGTACAACTCGCTTCTATAGTGGATCCCACCGAACTCGGCAGGGACAAGAGCATTTAACGCCTGGCCCACGCCTAAACAAAGGCAAAAGCGATCGTTAGGGGCGCCACCGTCGCCACGATGGCCACCTCGCATCTCCACTCGCCACTCGCACCGCTATTGCACAGCTCTCGCCACGCATACCTGAACGGTCCTGGTGACACGCTGACGGATGCGCCGAGCATGGGCACAGAGTGGTGGCTTACGGCGGCAAGCGCCTTTCCGCGGTCGTTGTCGTCGCTTCGAAGCTTGTCGCCGGTCTTGCCGGACGCGCGCGGCCGCGATAGGTTTCTTGAAGTACCTTGTTGGCCTTCCCGCAAGCTCCCTTGTCGGGCCTGTCTTTTCGGGCTTAAAAACACTTTGTTCTTGAATGGCTCCAATAGGAACTACGGAGGATCTTACGGGCACCCGCAAGCCTTGCCTGACGCCCGGGATCGCCTGCACAACTTCGGATACTAAGGTACCCCTACTTTAGTACACCGACAGAGCCCCGGCCGGGCCATACGGTGCCGAGGGCTGTTGTGCCAGCCCAAACAGGCACGGGCACGCCGCGCCCGGTCCACACCGTATCTAACTCCAGATCCACCGCTCCTCAGAACGGCACGCTACGTTGCGCGCTGCGGGAGAGATCGCTGTGATTTTTATTCGAAAAGCGTAACGCTCCTTCTCCTCTTTATAAGAAGCAGCAGTTCCCACTTACTTGTGGTTCCAATTCGTAAATTCGCCGCTTCCCTCCGCTTCCCAAAGCCGAAGAGAGCAGCGCCCACTTCGCCGCCGCCGCCACCAACGACCTCGACTTCCACCGCCTCCGCCATGGCTCCAAAGACCGGAAGAGCGGTCGGCCGAGGCGCATGCTTGAGGCGCCGCGAAGGAGCGGCAACCTTCAAGCTTCCACGAAGGAGCCGAGGAATGGTTCTATCTCTTCGGTCGACGGAGACGCGAGCGCATCCGCGACGCAGTACTCTTTGTCGCCGCTTCGCTTCGATAAGGTGTCCAAAGGATACCCTTCGCCACGCTATCGCGGCTTTGCCCGCCTTCTCTGATTTCTTTTTATGACATCATGAACACCTACGGTTCCACCTTCTGATTTCACCCCAACGCCGCTCGACCATGGCGGTTTTGACATCTGCAGAACTTTGTCGGAATCCACCCAAACATAGCCCTTTTTCTCACATCATTTCATGCCCCGGTCGAGAGAGGAGAGCCCTTAGTTGGCGGGATCGCCCGATCTCGAGAGCCGCATGAAGGAGGTCTATCCGAGGGGATCCACAAAGAAATGGGAGGAGTGGAGGGCGGAATGGTGTTGATTGTTGATGAGAACCCGCAGCCTTTCACAGCTCGCGCCAAAACCCCAGCACGAATGATTGCGGGCGGCGGATTTATGCTAGGTCAAGATCGCCACCACCCATCTTGCAACTCGTGCTTGCCGGCCATCAGAGGCGCTGCTGGCACGGACTTTCCGCCATATCGCCTCCGCAGAGAGGGGAGACCCGCATGGCTATTCGGGGTCCGCGGATATCATGAGGCTGCGCCGCCTCAATTTTAATTTTACCTCTTGAGTTGATGGGACGCCAAGGAGCTGCTGTTCAAGCATGACCCAATCATCCCGAGGGTTCAGCTGCCGCAGGTGTCGCCCTGCCAGTAACAACTCCTCGCCGATCGCGTGATCCGCCGCATGATGCCGGAGTGCGACTCATGGAATCATTCCAACTTGGCAGAGCCCGCCGACGGCGGTGCGCAGTTTTTGATAGCTTGGTGGAGGTGGCGGTCCGCGCCGACGAAAGAGGATCTCACCATGACACCACCAACGGCGAGATGCGCGACGCCACCGTATGGAAGAGGCGGCGAGGCCGCCGCCGCGCGAATTTGGTTTTACTCGGGAAGAGGCAGAGGTAGCCGAGGCGGCAAGCCTTGCCGAGCGGGAGGAGCTTGTCGGGAGGTCATGCAGGGAGAGCCCGGTCAATCGAGCGAGCCCGCCGAGGTGCAAGCGCCGCCTGTCTTCGCAACTTGCCGCAGTAGAGCTCCTGCAGCCCCCGCTCCACTAAGAAGGCGCCCGCAGGACCGAGATAGCGGGCGGCAGACGGTCAACAGCCGCTGCCATGGACACGCCCATCATGATAAGCACCGCTGCCGAGCATCTCACGCCGCGCCGCAATCGAGCTGGTCTTCGGCCGCTTCAGATCTCCGGCAGTTAGCCTCGCCAAGCGCCAAGGGAGCCTACTTCATCACTGCCGTGAAAGAGTACCGACTTTGATCTCCCCGCCGCCATCCACGAGGAGGAAGAAGAGGAGTAAGCTCTCTGTGTTTGTATTTTTCACTCGCTGTTTCTTGTCTTGTATCTAATCTGCTTTTCTTCAACCTTGTTCCTTTTCAGACTCGCCAGTAGAGCGGCGAGAGCCAAGGTCCCCGTGGTTGTCATCGAGGACGATCTTGATGTGACAACAGAGAGGGCTCCGAGACCACCTTGTCGACCCAAAGAATTACTCCCCGGCGGCACTCCAAACAGCCCCAGCGTAAGTATTTGTTCAATTCTATTGTTGGGCGGCATGGGTGCTCTTTCCTTGCCGATATCTTGATCGTTGGTTTGTTTGTAGGAGCAGAATAAAGCTCACCAGAACAACCTAAGCTGCCCCAGGTGCTATCTGCTTAACCACGCCGCCAAGGGCGGATTCCCAAGAAGGAGCGCCCCAAGAAGGAGAAGTCCCGGCAGGAGGTGTCTTCGGCAGGCGCACTAGCGACCGTGGTGGAGCCCATGACCGTGGATCCCAGATCGTAATTTCCCTTGCTTGAAACTTCTTGGGTTCTTCTTTTCTCGATTTGTCTTTTGAATATTTGCTTGATCTTCTTCTCCTCTTCCTGCCTTTAGATCCTTCCACGGAGCCGATGGAGACCGAGGCCACCGGGCAGGAGGGCGCGATGGCAACACCGATGAAGCCGCCGCCACCGAGGAAGAGGTCATGCCGATGATCCCGTCACGAAGTGGGCGCTGTAGGCTGGCGAAGGAGTCGCGAGGGATCCGGACGTGACGACGCACTTCTGGGCCGCAGGAGCTAGGCGCTACGCCGCCGCCGATCCTTCGCAGCCACGAGCGCCAGTTCAAGAGCCCAGCCCGGCGCTTACTTGAAGGTCAGGACAGAGCTTCATCAAGCTCCTCGGCTTCAAGCCTGCATGGCCAAGGAGAAGTTTTTGATGGAGAAGTGCTTGCTCCACTGGGTTGACAATGGTGGACACGCCAGCAGCAGCAAAGGGCGAGCCCGAGGAGGAACAACCGCCATGGAGGCTGCTATCACTCTACCGTGTCCGACAAGCCAAACTGAGTCCTGGAAGCGCTTGCCTGGCAGTGGGAGTTGACATTGAGAAGCATGCGGAGGAGCTCTAGAGCCGAACCAAGAGGCTCCGATCCATTGCAGAGGAGGGCGAGCTTGCCGAGGCGCGAAGGCCTTCCTCCTCGAGAAAGTAGAAGCCGAGCAACGCTGCTTGCCGAGGAGCTATCCGCTGGAAGGCGAAGACGAGCGGAAGGTCAATCTGGATAGCTATGAGGAGGAGCTTGCTGCTGCCGAGGAGACACTTCATGGGTCCTCAAGGAAGCGAACGATGTCGCAGTAGCTGCCGAGGCCGCCAAGAAGGAGCTGGAGGTGAAGTTGACGGAGCTAGAAGCCACTCAAGGCGAAAAATGAAGAGCTGTCGCCAGCCGCCATGAAAGGCCGAGAAGGACGCCTCTTTCCATGGTGAGCTGCAGGTCGCTCCCGAGAGGGGCAGAGCTGGCCGCCAAAGACTCCAATGCCGATCTCGAATCAAGTCACACTGACCGAGACGCCGGATGCCGCCAAGAAGCGGAGGCGGACTTGAAGGAGGAAATCAAGGCCAACAAGGCGTCACGACGAGGACGCCAAACCCGTAACACCTTCAGATACCGGAGCTCGACGGGCCTCGTGAACAACGCCGCGGTCATCACGAGGAACCGATTACGCTTGAAATGGAGGGCTTGGTATCCTCCGACGAGAACCTCCACTTCAGCCGCCAAGCTCACTCTGTTTTCAAGGGCGTATGACGGCACTCCAGAACTCCGGAGAGGATCCCAAAGAAGCCGAGACCAGTCGCGACGATCTGCCAGAGTCCCGGAGAAGGTGTGGTGAAGGTGGTCTTCCGCAACCCAGGCCTCAACCTCACCAACGCCCTCAAGAAGTCGGCCATGGTGCTGATCTTGAAGAGCTCGTGGCTCTTTGTCGCACCCATTGTGGACAAGGTGAAGTCAAGAGGGTCGACGGCGATCGCGTAGATTAGACCGCCTGCTTTTCTTTCCTTGCCGCTGCTAGACATGTTATGGGAACAATCTATTAGAGTGCGTGTTATCTTTGTAATATAACTTATCTTTGGCAGATTATGTTATTTCTTTTACTTGATTCCTTCCTTTGTATGTTTTACCCACGCTTAGGGAACTTGTCAAGCAGTACCTTTGCCGCCATGAAGCTGAGTGCGGAACATCGCGAGCCTCTGGCGGTGTTACTCGCAAGAAACCTTGTCGCAACTAGTCGCAAAGACACTAAATTGTTGAGCGCATCAAACAAAGTAAGGGCGCAACTAGTTACGAGTTGGTTCCTCCGCACAGGTTTTCCATACAAAGCATGGTCGCTCAAGGAAGATAACTTTTAAAAAAAAAATTAAGGCTGATTGTGCTCAAACTTTGGCAACTTAGCTTTTCTGTTGTTTGCTTCCCTGTACATACTTTCTTGGATCTTCCTTGAACGACGCCCTGTCCACATCATTATCTTTCTTCCCCCGTGAACTTGTGGGAGAGGAACCTTCTTTCTTGAGAAAAGAAAGAAGAGAAATAAAGATATGGAGCCTTAAGGCTCATATGGCTATCAAGGTTTACTAATGTTGTCGTATAATACATAAAAATGAAAAGCATGAAATTTGACAGATGTGCGGAGCATATGATCTTTATTTATGCATGATCTCAAGGCTCGCTTTGTTGGGTTACAGCAACATCAAGAAGGCTTTGTAAAAGGTGGTTGCTGTAATAGGTTCCGCAACCGCTTTATGGGTAAAACTTAAGAAGATGCTCAATGTTCCAGGAGTTGCTCAAGAGCCATCTTCGTCTCTGGCATGACAGCCAGCCTAGTGACTCGCTTTCACCATAAGGGCCTTTCCCACTTCAAGGCCGACTTGTTGGAATTTGGCGGATTGAACGCGCCAAGAACAAGGTCGCCCTCGAGATTGCATTAACTTTATGCTATGGAAGGCGCTAAGCTTGTTGGTATCGAGCAAATTGCATAAAGAGTTCAAGACGATCTTTCCTGGGAGCAACATATCTTGTCGAATCGCTTCTTGCTCAAGCTCATCATGTTTAGCACTCGAGGCGATCCGTGATACGAAGTTCCGTGGGGAGAACTACCTTGCTCCATAGATAGAGCGAAGGTGTCCGCCAGTGGCTCGACGCATGTCATCTCTAATCACCAAAGAACCACCGCAGCTCCTCGATCCAGCTTCTTTCCGACTTGTGCAAAAGCTCGTCAAAGTTCGGTCTTGAGCCCGCGCACTTCGTTGTTTCGCTTTCTCCGCTTGACCGTTAAGCCGTGAGCAATGTATAAAGCACTGGCGCCAAGATCTTGGACGATCGCATGAAGCTGCGGCTCGTGAATTCATGCGGCTGTCGGTGATGATCCTGTTAGGGACCAAACGCAAACAATCGACCAAGAACTTGATCGCTGATTGTGCCGCCACCTTCCTCACCGCTTCCACTTCCGCCACTTTGTGAACTTGTCGATCGCACGCATAAGTATTCAAAGCCCCGACACTCGTGAAAGGGGCCGAGGATGTCGAGCCCCCGTAATCAAATGGCTAGGATAAAGGGACCGTCTGGAGAGCTTGAGTCACAGGTATCTGCTGGAATGGAACTGCATGCAATAACTAGACCAAAGGAGTTACCACCAAGGCTTTTGTAAGCATTGGGACCAAGAGGTCCATATGAAGAAGCTCAAGCGGTCTCCTTGTGGTCATGATATTCTTCACGGATGACTTCCTCCAACCTGTTTTCCGCTTGACATGCATCGCAGAGTCTATCTTTGTCAAAGAAAACATCTTTAACACCAAGAATGTGATCTCCTTTGATTAGCTTATCTAAATTTCGATACCAACATGTCCAAGCCTTCTATGCCAAAGCCAGCCTTTAGCAGATTTAGCAATAAAGCAAGTTCTAGGTTGAGCTTTCTTAGTGAAATCGACAATGTATAGGTCACCTCTACGTAATGCCAAGAAGACCATGTTATGATTGTCACTACGAAAAACTTGGCAATCTACTTTGGTGAATAGCACATTGTATCCAAAGTCACTAATCTAGACACGGAAAGTAAATTGTATCCAAGTGATTCAACAAGCATGACATTTTTAATGGAGCTATCATGGATATGGCCACCTTACCAAGGCCAAGTACCTTACCCTTGAGTTGTCTCCAAAAGTCACATACTTGCGTGGACCATCGTTCTTTGCAAGCTCTCAAACATGTCTTCATCTCCGGTCATGTGATCGGTGCATCCACTATCAAGAATCCATTCTTTGCCACGGATATGTAGTCTCTCATATTTGCCATTAGATGAGACTCTTCATGATCCTGTCTAGCTCGGTGTCCGAATCGTCATCATGCTCATGCTCATCATCATATTGACCCATAGATAATTCATCATCAATACCTAGGTCAATTTGACAATGACTTGCATCAGTTTTATCAACGTGATAATAGTCATCGAATGCAAAACAAGAGCATTTCTTATTCAACATTGATAAAACCGGATCACCCTTCTTTTCATAAGATCACGAAGCTCAAAGAAGCATTTATCAAAGTTAGGATCTTTGGGGCAACATATCAAATTCAACTGCCTTGTATAGAATTTCATCAAGACCTCTCAACGAGTAGTCCGGATAAAGTTCTTCCAAGAACTTCCACATAGCATGGGCGCACTCAAAGTTCGTGACAAGCTCAAGCAAGTTATCGTGCAAACCTCTAATGATAAGATTGATAGTTCTAAGGTTGCGAAGCAAATCAAGCTCTTCATCTACATGAGGGTGCAAGGGGTCAAATGGTGGTACATATGGGGTTTCAACATATTTGCGCAAGTTGTATATCTTAAAGATAGCAAGCATTTCAGTCCTCCACGAGTTATAGGACACTCCATCAAGAATAGGCACTCTATGACTAACACTACCAAACGTAGACACGTCCATCTTCCTCCAATGGTGTGCAAACCAAAGCAATGGAGACCAATGCTCTGATACCAATTGTAGGATCATTGAAGGCAAGAGTGTCTAGAGGGGGGGGATTAGACAACTCGACAAGATAAAAGTTTATGCCTTTTGATTAGCATGAGTTCATAGTAAGTTCACAATGAAGGTCAAGTCAAGCATCATGCATACAAGTCGAGCAACATACTAAGCAAGCAATTCTAGAGTATAGGGCAGCGGAAAGTAAATTGCATGAATAGTAAGGGAGAGATTGTGAAGAGCAAACGCAATTGGGGACACGGAGATTTTTTCTCGTGGTTCCGATAGGTGGTGCTATCGTCAATCCACGTTGATGGAGACTTCAACCCACGGAGGGTAACGGCTGCGCGAGTCCACGGAGGGCTCCACCCACGAAGGGTCCACGAAGAAGCAACCTTGTCTATGCCATCATGGCTTACGCCCACGGAGGACTAGCCTTACTGGGGTAGATCTTCACGTAGGCGATCTCCTTGCCCTTACAAACTCCTTGGTTCAACTCCACATCATGACGGAGGCTCCCAAGCGACACCTAACTAATCTAGGAGGCACCACCCTCCAAAAGGTAATAGATGGGGTTGGTGATGATGAACTCCTTGCTCTTGTGCTTCAAATGATATCTCCCCAACACTCAACTCTCCTCACCGATTTGGCTGTGGTGGAGGAAGGATTGAGTGGAAAGCAACTTGGAAAGACTAGAAATCAAGTTTCATATGGTGGGAGGGAGCAACTTGATCTCAACACAAGGGTAGGTAGTTTTCTTCTCGAAATGTAAGGTAGGAGTGGTAGTTCTTTCGATGGCTCTCTCCCTAATGAAGAGGAGGTGGAGGGTATTTATAGCCTCCACACAAAATCCAACCGTTACACACATTTGACCAATCTCGGTCAGACCGAAGTTGACAACTCGGTCAGACCGAAAGTTCAAATCTTGTGAACGTTGGGATTTTCGGTGGGATCGAAAATACAATCTCGGTTGGACCGATTCTTCCAAAGTCTAGGGTTTGCCAATCTCGGTGGGACCGACTTTCTCATCTCGGTGACACCGATTTGAGTACAGAAGGTTAAAGAAGCTTGGCAACACCAATTTCGGAATGATCGAGTTTGGAATCGGAAAATCCGAGATTCTTAGGGTTTGGGTATATGGCTGAGGTGGTTCATCTCGGTGTGACTGAGTTTGGAATCGGTGGGACCGAGATTACTTATGGGTTTATGTTGGAATGAAAGATTGCTGATTGTTTGAGAGATAAATCACTAAGCACTTAGAGCAACCAGATCATCATCATAACCTCATCCCCTTTTAATAGTATTGGCTTTCCTATGGACTCAATGTGATCTTGGATCACTAAACCAAAAATGGAGTCTTGAGCTTTTGCCAATGTTTTCCTTAGCATTTTAGGGGTTCACCTCTCTAGTCCTTTTTGCCATGCCAGAGTGGTTGACTTTCCTGAAACATACTTGATGAAAGCATTAGTACAACCACAAAGTATGTTGTCATTAATTACCAAAACCACCTAGGGAGCAAATGTGCTTTCACACCTGGAAGCTATGACCGACATGCTAGGCCGGTGTTGGCGTTCTGGGAACAGGGGTCCCCAGACTTGCCTGCCTGCGGCCTGTGGCGTGGCTCAAAGGGGGGGGGGGCAGCACGGCCCATCTTCATCAACACAAGCTCAAGACCCTCGCGAGGGGCCAAGCCTCGTGGGGCGGACGACAAGGAGCTTCCTCAGGCACGGCCTCATCAGGCTGGCTCACGAGGAGGTGGAGAGTTCAAGGCGGGGTACCTCACGAGGTGCCCATGACGCAAGCCATGGCGACCAAGGGCGCCAGTTGGGCGCCAGCCTGCGCAGTGTCCTCCTTTCCTCTTTGGTGCAAAGGGAGCAAGCGCAGGCGAGAGTATCGAGCAAAGGTATCCATTTTGGTGCAACAAGACCAAGACCAGCCCAACGGCAGGAAGGAAGTCATTGTGGAGCCCTAGCAGGCGTCACCACCAGAGCCTTTGACAAGCGAGGACCAACTTTAGTCAGGATAAGTGTACCCGATGTTCCCCTTCAAAATGGCCAATTGTTGGCGCCCTTCCCGCTCAATATTTGGGAAGAGGCCCAGGGCCTTTGCCTATAAATAGGACCAGCCACCACAAGGTAGAGAGGAAGACAGGATCCTCGCCAAGAAACCAGTAGAGAGAGAGAGAGAGAGCGACTGAACTCCCCCTAGCAGTTCATCGTCCCTGCCAAGAATAGACCCTCGCGAGGCTGTTCTTCCTTGTATTATTCATCATCAGCCCAAGAGGCAATCCAGCACACCACACACTGGAGTAGGGTATTACACCGCAATGGTGGCCTGAACCAGTATAAACCTTGTGTCTCTTGTGTTGTTCCTTTCGTAGTTTAGATCTTAGCAAGGCGGCGAGGAGCAGGTAGGTAGAGGGCGAAATCTCCGCGCACATCCCAGTGTTCGAACCTCAAGGGTCTGCCAGAACACAAAATCCGACATTTGGCGTGTTGTAGGGTGCGCCGAATTGCCTTCCGTCGCCCTGTTCTTCTCCGACCATCGCATCCATGTCTGACGCTCGTCGGGCTCGCGCCGAGCGCTGAGCCGCCCTCGCTTCCCGCGTCACCCAGACGGCTCCCGTTGGTGGGCGCCCTCGTCGTTCCCCGTCACCTGCCGTCAATGCCGCCACCGGCCCAGCAGGGAATGAGCAGCAAGCATCATCCCAGCATCCCTCCGTGAGGCAAGACGGCCGCACTGCTACCCCCTCGCTCACCCCAGTTGGTTCTTCGTCTCGCGCATTCCACGCGCTCATGGAGGCTCGAGCTGCGCTCATCGCGGCAAACGAGCTCCTGCGCTACTGTCCCATCGACGACGTCTATGAAGAACGGCTCGACCGCGTCGCCGAGCTCGTCCGTGCCGCAGGGGGCTCTCATGCGCCGTCTGTCCTGCTACACCGCACCCTGCCCTGCGCGGGCGACGAAGCTCCGGGGGCGCCTCAGTCGCCTCCCCCTCAAGAAGGCGCCCTGGCCCCAAGGCGCGTGGCCCCTGGGCGGAAGCCCTCCATCAGGCACCAGCGCGGCAAGAGCAAAGCTGCCAAGAAGTCCTCGCCTGGGCAGAAGCTGCCCGAAGCTCCTGCCCGGCTCGTCGCGACCACGCCTCGCCTGCCAAGACGTCAAAAACCCGCCTGCTCCCACCAGAAGCGATGGGGACCCGCAGACCAAGCTCTTCATCACCCAAGGCCTCCGTGGCCACACAAGAGGCTGCGCCGCTTTCACCACCAAGCTGTGCAGCGTAGCATGGCCCGGCAAGTTCAAGCCAGACCTGCCTCCTCGCTATGACGGTATGGCTGACCCCGCAGAGTTCCTCCAGCTCTACGAGCTGGGCATCGAAGCTGCCAACAGAGACGAGAAGGTCATGGTGAACTGGTTTCCCATGGTGCTCAAGGACGGGGCCCGCACTTGGCTCCTGAACCTAGCTCCAGGCACGATCTCCTCCTGGGACGAGATGCGCACCCGCTTCATCGCCAACTTCCAGGGTACTCGCGACCGACCACCCGCCGTGAGCGACATGCGCCATATCAAGCAGCAACCAGGGGAAACCCTATAGAAGTACATCCAGCGCTTCAACAATGCACGCCTCAAGATTCCCAAGGTGACCGAGGAGGCCATCATCTCAGCCTTCTCCGACGGCGTGCGCGACGTCAAGATGAAGGAGGAGCTGGCGATGCATGAAGACATGTGCAGTTCCATGGAGCTGTTCAACTTGGCGACCAAGTGCGCCAGGGCTGAGGAAGGGCGTTTCTCCCTCCTCGAGTTGCCTGCCGCACACCCAGAAGAGAAGAAACCCAAGGCCAAGGACGTGAAGCACAAGGGGGCTGCAGTGCTCGTGGCAGAACCAGACACCAAGCGGGGCAGAGATCAGCCTGAATCCTCCAAGGGCGTCGGTACTGCGTGTACCACGACCTCCACACCCACAACACCAATGAATGCCAAGAGCTCCGAGCCATGCGTGAAGGAAGGATCGCCGACGCCCCGACCGCAGCGATCGGGCTACGGCCGAGGAGGAGGAAGGAACGCAGACGCTGGGAAGACCGCGCCCTTGCCAAGGGTGGCGCGACCAACCTCGCAAGGATCATCGGCGGACCCGCCATGAGGGAAATTGAGGATCAGCCTCGCGAGGATCGCCCGCAAGGCAACGCAGCCTCCTCCGCTGCCACCGCAACTAAGGAGAAATGAGGACCGCCATCGACGAGGGGCTGGGGCTTCAGAGCCACGTCGCGATCGCCGTGCATCCCGGCGAGCTCAAGCCCCACCTCTCAACGCATCTTCAAGCAGTTCGCCATGGTAAATGCAGTCCTCCCAAGCTCGAGGCCATACGCCTCTCATGTGGTCGGCGTGCACCATCACGCTCAGCTCGGCGGATTTGCTCAAGTCGCGCCACACCGAGTCCTCCCAATGCTTTGTTCCCCAATCATCGCAATGTGCTAGTCACCAGACCTCATCGATGGCGGGCAGGCTCAACGTCTGTCTGTGGAAACATTCAACAATCTCCAAGTGCCCTACAATCAGCTTCACCAACCAAGCCTTTTCTCCGAGTCACCGACGGCTCCACGGTCCCGATTGGGCAGGTCCGCCTCCCTATCACCTTCGGGGCGCGTGACAACTACCGCACCGAACTCATCGACTTCGACGCCGCCCACATTCGCCGCCATACAACACCATCCTCGAGTACCCAAAGATCGCTGTTCATGGTCGAACCCACCATGGCTATAACGTCCTCAAGATGCCAGGAAGTGGTGGAGTCATCACGGTACCCTGCGAAGGGAAAGATGCGGTGTGCTCCTTGGAACGAGCCTTTTAGGCTGCATCATCGAAGACTTGATCGCGGAAGCGAGGGCTTCCCGAGACCACCCCAAGAAGAAGAAGACATCATCCGCCCGCCCCCTCAGAGGCAGGGCCCCTCGTGGCCCAAGGCCGCCTGTGGGGAACCTCCTTCCATCGCAGATAGGGAAGCACACTGCACCCTCCTCAGCAAGGCACGGGCTCTCCCCGAGGGCCGCCGACCTCGCCAAGGTCACGAGGGAGGCGCTTGGGCACCACTTGGAGGCGTGTTTGAAGCACGCTTCTCAAGAAGGAGCAAGACAAGGAGGGCCAAACCCTCGTGAGTTCGTCGGCAAGGCCATTCAGAGCTACAGAGTCAAGAGTCATGAGGCGGCCGCCACCATTTCGGTGTGGCCCCCATCCAAAGCGAGGATGGTGGGCTGCGCGTCTGATCGACATACCAGGCTCAACCGAGCCGCCTCTCGAGCGCCTGTCCCTCTCAAGTGGGGCGCTATGGGTCCACCCCACAGCCACGTCAGATGCCTTATGGCTTGCCGAATGCGGCCGCCGCTGCACTCGCCTCATGAGGGGCATCCCGGAGGCTCAAGAGGTCGTGCCCGCAGCCTCGGCGGAGATGGAGATGGTCCACGAGGAGCTACTAGCCCGAGCCTCCCCGAGGCCCATGGGCCTGGGGCTCGTGAGGATCGGCCCCGCAGCCCACCGAGTCTGCTACACCAACACCCCTTCGCCTTCAACATCATCGTGACATCTTTCAAGTTTCATTTCCAGTGGGAGCGCCCCAGGGCTGCATTATTCCTGTGCCGTGGGTCCGCCCTCGTGGCATGTATCCCTTTATTTCATGTTCTTAGCCTACTTCATTGGGGCGCCCCATGGGCTGCATCATCCCCAAGTCGCCGGGCTGCACTCCTGATGTCCGCTTCCCAAAGATCTATTTGAATAAATTCACCTCCGCGATTAACATGCTTGACCTAGTTGCCCGCTCAATCGACATCAATCGATGGAGCTGCTCCCAAACGCACGACGCTATGCATGGGTCCGCCCCTCGCAACGCCGACAAACCTGAATGGTCGACCTCGCCGCTGCAGCCCAAGATAGCGCCACCTCGTCGAGCCCTTAGTGCTCACCACCTCCGCAGAGCAACCAACGGCCGATCGTCGATTGTCATGGCGAACTCTCGCTCTTTCTCGTGATGAGCTTGCAGGATCTCTTCAAGGAGCAAATGTCACAGCGAGACCTCACGGTGCCTTCTTCACTCTCGTCCGCAAACCGCTTGCACGCTAAAGGGGGTACCGAGTATCGCGACTCGTGGCTCCTATCGCTCTCCAGCCCTCACCTCCGCCTTGACCACGGCATCGCGACCTGGCATACCAGCGACGGCTGAGAATCGCTCGAGGGCCGGGACCCGAGGACGTAGAGCAGAAAGGGGAGCGAAGGTGAGAGGGGAGAGGCACGCTAGGACCTCGCCAAGCAACCCCTCGCCTGCCGATGCATGGACCCGGTGACACACCAGGGAGCGGTCCCTGATTCTTGAGATAAGTCACCATCCGGAAGCCCCCAGCTACCATGGCACCGTCCCCACGCCCAATGCAATCCCGTGTTAGCAACGTCACTCTCCTTTCTCACCGAATGATGGCTGCTTGAGCGCTAAGGGGGACCTCCTGAGCATCGCGACTCAGGGGCTCTTACCGGACCTCGGGCCGCTCACCTCCTGGCCTTGACCATGGCATCGCGACCTGGCATACCAGCGACGGCTGAAGCCGCCTTGGGAATGGGACCTGTCGGCGCAGAGCATCAAGCCCTCGCGAGGTTCGAAAGGAAGAACTGAACTAAGACGGAATGAGCAACTCGCGCTACTCCATGGCAAGGATTATATTAACACATAGGCCCGCAGGCACCTTACAAGCCCCCACGGGGCGCGTTTTTGATTCCTCGCTGGGAACAGATCCTAAAGAACGCTAACTACACGCGCCCCTGCAAAAGACGCCATCATCAACAGTGGGTCGTCCGGCACCGGCGCCAACCCCATCCGAATCAGAGGCGGCGACGGCCTGACGAGCCCGCCCTGCTCTGGGAGCGGCGCAGGCTCGAGGGCTCAGAGCTCGCTGCCGCCGCCTCCGAGTCGCCAAGAGCTCGGGCGGAGTCGTTAGATCCTCCAACACCCCACCGCCTCGAGGAGCCGCCAAGGAGCGGTTAGCTGGCCTCGGCCTCGCCAGAAGGGGTCCCACCACCTCTCCCGGGGCAGCACTCCAGCCGGCGACCCTCCGCATCGAAGACCTTGAAGAACATCACCAAGCACCATCATACTCGAGGTGGATCGCGAGGGCACCCCTTGTCCTGCAGACCTGGCGATCTCGCCCACCTCGAAGTCATGAAGACCTCGCCAGAGAACGACCACGACCTCTCGCCTGCGTCATGAGGGTGCTGCAGCCGGCGTGCTACAGCCAGAGCCTCAGGAGTTTCCCCTGCGGGATGACAGAGGCGAAGAAAGGAGGAAGGCGAATCCAAGACTGAGGAGGCGTGGCGACGTGAAGCACGAACTCTCGGGAGGAGCCCTCGGCGTGAACTCCAGGGGGAAAGACGCACACCTTCATGACCCGCCGGTGCCGACGGCGACGCCGCCCATGGTGTTCGGCATCGACTCCTTCAGAGCCCTTGATGTGGGTGTACAAGGGAAGCGGGAACCCTGGTGGTGGCCGCTCACACCAGGGCCTCAACACTTCCTGATGGGCGCCCTCACCCCGATCACAGAGGGCTAGCCGTTTCTTTGGCGGAAGCAGGTCAGGACCCTCTCGGGGAGCCTTTCCCTTCTCTGCCGCAGAGAACCGGCAGATCGGAGCCATTGTAGCAGCGAGGCAACGACCGGGAAGAAGGAGAAGCAAGAGGGGATAGACTGGAAGGGCACGCGTCGTGCCGTACTTAAAGCCAGAGGAGGCCAACCGCCGACCTCCACGATCGCAGGTAATCATGACCCGCATTGCATGCAGGGACTTGTCAATTCATGAAGTCGCCGAGGCGTCATGGGGGAGTGGAGACGCCCGCGTCCAATCAACCGCCACGCGGCGCCCAAGACTGCAGGCTGTTAGGGCCTGCGGCACTTCGCACTTGCCCTTTCGCCTCTCTGCTCGGCCAAGTCCGGGCGCGCCTTGGGCCCGGGGACTACTGTCGGTGTTCTGGGAATGGGGGTCTTTAGACTTGCCTGCCTGCGGCCTACGGCGTGGCTCAAAGGGGGGCAGCACGGCCCATCTTCATCAACACAAGCTCAAGACCCTCGCGAGGGGCCAAGCCTCGCGGGGCGGACGACAAGGAGCTTCCTTAGGCACGGCCTCATCAGGCTGGCTCACGAGGAGGCGGAGAGTTCAAGGCGAGGTACCTCACAAGGTGCCCATGAAGGAAATATGCCCTAGAGGCAATAATAAAGTTATTATTTATTTCCTCATATCATGATAAATGTTTATTATTCATGCTAGAATTGTATTAACCGGAAACATGATACATGTGTGAATACATAGACAAACATAACATCACTAGTATGCCTCTACTTGACTAGCTCATTAATCAAAGATGGTTATGTTTCCTAACCATAGACATGTGTTGTCATTTGATTAATGGGATCACATCATTAGAAGAATGATGTGATTGACACGACCCATTCCGTTAGCCTAGCACTTGATCGTTTAGTATGTTGCTATTGCTTTCTTCATGACTTATACATGTTCCTCGTAACTATGAGATTATGCAACTCCGCTTATCGGATGAACACTTTGTGTGCTACCAAACGTCACAACGAATCGGGTGATTATAAAGGAGCTCTACAGTGTCTCCAAGGTACATGTTGGGTTGGTGTATTTCGAGATTAGGTTTTGTCACTCCGATTGCTCTGGAGAGGTATCTCTGGCCCTCTCTTTAATGCACATCACTATAAGCCTTGCAAGCATTGTAACTAATGAGTTAGTTATGGATGATGTATTACGTAACGAGTAAAGAGACTTGCTGTAACGAGATTGAACTAGGTATTGGGATACCGACGATCGAATCTCGCAAATAACATACCAATGACAAAGGGAACAACGATGTTGTTATGCGGTTTGACCGATAAAGATATTCGTAGAATATGTGGGAGCCAATATGAGCATCCAGGTTCCGCTATTGGTTATTGACTGGAGACGGTCTCGGTCATGTCTACATAGTTCTCGAACCCGTAGGGTCCGTGACGCTTAAGGTTTCGATGATGCTTTTATTATGAGTTTATGAGTTTTGATGTACCGAAGGAGTTCGGAGTCCCGGATGAGATCGGGGACATGACGAGGAGTCTTGAAATGGTCGAGACGTAAAGATTGATATATTGGACGACTATATTCGGACTTCGGAAAGGTTTCAAGTGATTCGGGTATTTTTCAGAGTATCGGAGAGTTATGGGAATTCGCCGGGAGAAGTATTGGCCCTTATTGGGCCATACGGGAAAGAGAGAGGGGCTGCCTAGGGCAGGCCGCGCGCCCCCCAAGGCCTAGTCCGAATTGGACTAGGGGAAGGTGCTGCGCCCCCTCCTTCCTTCCCTTCTCTCTTCACTTTCCTTCTCTCCTACTCCTACTACATGGAAGGGCTCCTAGTTCTACTAGGAAAGGGGGAATCCTACTCCCGGTGGGAGTAAGACTCCCCAAGGGCGCGCCATAGAGAGGGCCGGCCCTCCCCCTCCTCCACTCCTTTATATACGGGGGCAGGGGCACCCCATAGACATACAAGTTGATCTTCATGATCGTTCCTTAGCCGTGTGCGGTGCCCCCCTCCACCATATTCCACCTCGGTCATATCGTTGCGGTGCTTAGGCGAAGTCCTGCTTCGATAGAACATCATCATCGTCACCACGCCGTCGTGCTGACGGAACTCATCCCCGACACCCTGCTGGATCGGAGTCCGGGGATCGTCATCGAGCTGAACGTGTGCTGAATCAGAGGTGTCGTACATTCGATGCTTGGATCGGTCGGATCGTGAAGACGTACGACTACATCAACCGCGTTGTCATAACGCTTCCGCTTACGATCTATGAGGGTACGTGGACAACACTCTCCCCTCTCGTTGCTATGCATCACCATGATCTTGCATGTGCGTAGATTTTTTTTTAAATTACTACGCTCCCCAACAAAGGTATCGAGCCTAGGTTTTATGCGCTGATGTTATATGCACGAGTAGAACACAAGTGAGTTGTGGGCGATACAAGTCATACCGCTTACCAAAGATGTCATACTTTGGTTCAGCGGTATTGTTGGATGAAGCGCCCGGACCGACATTACGCCAGACGCTTACGCGAGACTGGTTTAGCGCCGTGCTTTGCACACGGTGACTAGCGGTGTCTGCTTCTCCAACTTTAGTTGAACCGAGTGTGGCTACGCCTGGTCCTTGCGAAGGTTAAAACAACACTAACTTGACGAACTATCGTTGTGGTTTTGATGCGTAGGTAAGAACGGTTCTTGCTTAGCCCGTAGCACCCACGTAAAATCTGCAACAACAAAGTAGAGGACGTCTAACTTGTTTTTGCAGGGCACGTTGTGATGTGATATGGTCAAGATGTGATGCTATATTTTATTGTATGAGATGATCATGTTTTGTAACCGAAGTTATCGGCAACTGGCAGGAGCCATATGGTTGTCGCTTTCTTGTATGAAATGCAAACGCCTTGTAATTGCTTTACTTTATCACTAAGCGGTAGCGATAGTCGTAGAAGCAATAGATGGCGTAACGACAACAATGCTATGAGGGAGATCAAGGTGTCACACCGGTGACGATGGTGATCACAACGGTGCTTCGGAGATGGAGATCACAAGCACAAGATGATGATGGCCATATCATATCACTTATATTGATTGCATGTGATGTTTATCCTTTATGCATCTTATCTTGCTTTGATTGATGGTAGCATTTTAAGATGATCTCTCACTAAAATTATCAAGAAGTGTTCTCCCTAAGTATGCACCGTTGCGAAAGTTCTTCGTGCTGAGACACCACGTGATGATCGGGTGTGATAGGCTCTACGTTCAATACAACGGGTGCAAAACAGTTGCACACGCGGAATACTCAGGTTAAACTTGACGAGCATAGCATATAACAGATATGGCCTCGGAACACGGAGACCGAAAGGTCGAACGTGAATCATATAGTAGATATGATCAACATAGTGATGTTCACCATTGAAACTACTCCATCTCACGTGATGATCGGACATGGTTTAGTTGATTTGGATCACGTGATCACTTAGATGACTAGAGAGATGTCTGTCTAAGTGGGAGTTCTTAAGTAATATGATTAATTGAACTTAAATTTATCATGAACTTAGTCCTGGTAGTATTTTGCAAATTATGTTGTAGATCAATAGCTTGCGTTGTTGCTTTCATATATTTATTTTGATATGTTCCTAGAGAAAATTGTGTTGAAAGATGTTAGTAGCAATGATGCGGATTAGATCCGTGATCTGAGGTTTATCCTCACTGCTGCACAGAAGAATTATGTCCTTGATGCACCGCTAGGTGACAAACCTATTGCAGGAGCAGATGCAGACGTTATGAACGTTTGGCTAGCTCAATATGATGACTACTTGATAGTTTAGTGCACCATGCTTAACGGCTTAGAATCGGGACTTCAAAGACGTTTTGAACGTCATGGACCATATGAGATGTTCCAGGAATTGAAGTTAATATTTCAAGCAAATACCCGAGTTGAGAGATATGAAGTCTCCAACAAGTTCTATAGATAAAGATGGAGGAGAATCGCTCAACTAGTGAGCATGTGCTCGGATTGTCTGGGTACTTCAATCGCTTGAATCAAGTGGGAGTTAATCTTCCAGATAAGATAGTGATTGACAGAATTCCCTAGTCACCATCACTAAGTTACTAGAACTTTGTGATGAACTATAGTATGCAAGGGATGACAAAAACGATTCTCGAGCTCTTCGTGATGTTGAAATCGACGAAGGTAGAAATCAAGATAGAGCATCAAGTGTTGATGATTGACAAGACCACTAGTTTCAATAAAAGGGCAAAGGGAAAGAAAGGGAAACTTCAAGTAGAATGGCAAACAAGTTGCCACTCCCGTGAAGAAGACCAAAACTGGACCAAAGCCTGAAACTAAGTGCTTACACTGCAAAGGAAATGGTCACTGGAAGTGGAAATGCCCTGAATATTTGGTGGATAAGAAGGATGGCAAAGTGAACAAGGGTATATTTGATATACAGGTTATTGATGTGTGCCTTACTAGTGTTTATAGTAGCCCCGAGTATTTGATACTTGTTCGTTGCTAAGATTATTAACTCAAACAGAGTTACATAATAAACAGAGACTAGTTGAGGGAAGTGACAATGAGTGTTGGAAATAGTTCCAAGATTGATATGATCATCATCGCACACCCCAATACTTTCGGGATTAGTGTTAAACCTAAATAAATGTTATTTGGCGTTTATGTTGAGCATGAATATGATTTGATCATGTTTATTGCAATACGGTTATTCATTTAAAGTCGAGAATAATTGTTGTTCTGCTTACATGAATAAAACCTTCAATGGTCATACACCTAATGAAAATAGTTTGTTGATCTCGATCGTAGTGATACACATATTCATAATATTGATGCCAAAAGATGCAAAGTTAATAATGATAGTGCAACTTATTTGTGGTACTCGCCGCTTGGGTCATATCGTGTAAAGCGATGAAGAAACTCCATAAAGATGGATTTTCGGAATCACTTGGTTATGAATCATTTGATGCTTGCGAACCGTGCCTTTTGGGAAAGATGACTAAAACTCCGTTCTCCGGAACAATGGAACAAGCTACTGACTTATTGGAAATAATACATACCGATGTATGCGATCCAATGAGTGTTGATGCTCGTGGCAAGTATCGTTATTTTCTGACCTTCACAAGATGATTTGAGCAGATATGGGTATATCTACTTGATGAAACATAAGTCCTAAATAGTTGAAAGGTTCAAAGAATTTTAGAGTGAAGTGGAAAATCATCGTAACAAGAAAATAAAGTTTCTGCGATCCGATCACGGAGACGAATATTTGAGTTACGAGTTTGGTCTTCAATTAAAACAATGTGGAATAGTTTCACAGCTCATGCCACCGGAACACCACAACGTTATGGTGTGTCCGAACGTCAGAATCAAGACTTTATTGATATGGTGCGATCTATGATGTCTCTTACTGATTTACCACTATTGTTTTGGGGTTATGCATTAGAGACAGCTGCATTCACATTAAAATGGCACCATCTAAATCCGTTGAGACGACACCATATGAACTGTGGTTTAGCAAGAAACCCAAGTTGTCGTTTCTTAAAGTTTGGGGCTGTGATGCTTATGTGAAAAAGTTTCATCTTGATAAGCTCAAACCCAAATCGGAGAAGTGTGTCTTCATAGAATACCCAAAGGAAACTTTTGGGTACACCTTCTATCACAGATCCGAAGGCAAGATATTCGTTGCTAAGAATGGATCCTTTCTAGAGAAGGAGTTTCTCTCGGAAGAAGTGAGTGGGAGGAAAGTAGAACTTGATAAGGTAATTATACCTTCTCCTGAATTGGAAAATAGTTCATCACTGAAATTAGTTCCAGTGATTCCTACACCAATTAGTGAGGAAGCTAATGATGATGATCATGAAACTTCTGATCAATTTACTACTGAACCTCGTAGGTCTACCAGAGTAAGATCCGCACCAGAGTGGTACGGTAATCCTATTTCGGAAGTCATGTTACTTGACCATGACGAACCTACGAACTATGAGGAAGCGATGATGAGCCCAGATTCCGCAAAATGGCTAGAAGCCATGAAATCTGAGATGGGATCCATGTATGAGAACAAAGTGTGAACTTTGGTGGAGTTGCCCGATGATCGGCAAGCCATATTGTATAAATGGATCTTCAAGAGGAAGACAGATGCTCATAGTAGTGTTACTATCTACAAAGCTCGACTTGTCGCAAAAGGGTTTTTCGACAAGTTCAAGGTGTTGACTACAATGAGATTTTCTCAATTGTAGCGATGCTTAAGTCTGTCTGAATCATGTTAGCAATTGCCACATTTTATGAAATCTGGCAAATGGATGTCAAAACTGCATTCCTTAATGGTTTTCTTAAAGAAGAATTGTATATGATCCAACCAGAAGGTTTTGTCAATCCTAAAGGTGCTAACAAAATGTGCAAGCTCCAGCGATCCATCTATGGACTGGTGCAAGCATCTCAGAGTTGGAATATACGCTTTGATAAGTTGACCAAAGCATATAGTATTATACAGACTTGCGGTGAAGCCTGTATTTACAAGAAAGTGAATGGGAGCTCTGTAGCATTTCTGATACTATATGTAGATGACATATTGTTGAACAAAAATGATATAGAATTTCTGGATAGCATAAAGGGATACTTGAATAAAAGTTTTTCAATGAAAGACCTCGGTGAAGCTGCTTACACATTGAGCATCAAGATCTATATAGATAGATCAAGACACTTGATAAGATTTTTCAATGAGTACATACCTTGATAAATTTTTGAAATAGTTCAAAATAGAACAGTCAAAGAAGGAGTTCTTGCCTGTGATGCAAAGGTGTGAAGTTGAGTAAGACTCAAGACCGACCATGGCGTAAAATAGAAAGAGAATGAAAAGTCATTCCTATGCCTCACCATAGGTTCTATAAAGTATGCTATGTCAGTGAACTGCACCTATTGTATACCTTGCTCTGAGTTTGACAAAGGAATACAATTTTTGATCTAAGAGTAGATCACTGGACAGCGGTCAAGAATATCCTTAGTGAGGACTAAGGAGATGTTTCTCGATTATGGAGGTGATAAAAGAGCCCGACGTAGAAAGTTACAACGATGCAAGCTTTTACACCAATCCAGATGACTCTAAGTCTCAATCTGGATACATATTGAAAGTGGGAGCAATTAGCTAGAGTAGCTCCGTGCAGAGCATTATGGACATAGAATATTTGCAAAATACATACGGCTCTGAATATGACAGACCCGTTGACTAAGCCTCTTTGATGAGCAAAACATGATCAGCACCAAGACTCCATGGGTGTTAGAATCATTACTGTGTAATCTAGATTATTGACTCTAGTGCAAGTGGGAGACTGAAGGAAATATGCCCTAGAGGCAATAATAAAGTTATTATTTATTTCCTTATATCATGATAAATGTTTATTATTCATGCTAGAATTGTATTAACCAGAAACATGATACATGTGTGAATACATAGACAAACATAACGTCACTAGTATGCCTCTACTTGACTAGCTCATTAATAAAAGATGGTTATGTTTCCTAACCATAGACATGTGTTGTCATTTGATTAATGGGATCACATCATTAGGAGAATGATGTGATTAACATGACCCATTCCGTTAGCCTAGCACTTGATCGTTTAGTATGTTGCTATTGCTTTCTTCATGACTTATACATGTTCCTCGTAACTATGAGATTATGCAACTCCGCTTACCGCGGAACACTTTGTGTGCTACCAAACGTCACAACGTAACTGGGTGATTATAAAGGAGCTCTACAGGTGTCTCCAAAGGTACATGTTGGGTTGGCGTATTTCGAGATTAGGTTTTGTCACTCCGATTCGGAGAGGTAACTCTGGGCCCTCTTGGTAATGCACATCACTATAAGCCTTGCAAGCATTGTAACTAATGAGTTAGTTGCGGGATGATGTATTACGGAACGAGTAAATAGACTAGCCGGTAACGAGATTGAACTAGGTATTGGGATATCGACGATCGAATCTCGGGCAAGTAACATATCGATGACAAAGGGAACAACGTATGTTGTTATGCGGTTTGACCGATAAAGATCTTCGTAGAATATGTGGGAGCCAATATGAGCATCCAGGTTCCGCTATTGGTTATTGACTGGAGACGTGTCTTGGTCATGTCTACATAGTTCTTGAACCCATAGGGTCCGCACGCTTAAGGTTTCGATGACAATTTTATTATGAGTTTATGAGTTTTGATGTACCGAAGGAGTTTGGAGTCCCGGATGAGATCGGGGACATGACGATGAGTCTCGAAATGGTCGAGACGTAAAGATTGATATATTGGACGACTATATTCGGACTTCGGAAAGGTTCCGAGTGATTCGGGTATTTTTCGGAGTACCGGAGAGTTACGGGAATTCGCCGGGAGAAGTATTGGGCCTTATTGGGCCATACGGGAAAGAGAGAGGGGCTGCCTAGGGCAGGCCGCGCGCCCCCCCAAGGCCTAGTACGAATTGGAATAGGGGGAGGGGCTGCGCCCCCTCCTTCCTTCCCTTCTCTCTTCCCTTTCCTTCTCTCCTACTCCTACTACATGGAAGGGCTCCTAGTTCTACTAGGAAAGGTGGAATCCTACTCCCGGTGGGAGTAGGACTCCCCTAGGGCGCGCCATAGAGAGGGCCGGCCCTCCCCCTCTGTCGTGGGAAACGAACACCTATGGGGCAGGGCCCCTTTCGGTCCGGCAGGGAGCGGAGGATCGCACGAAGAGCGGATCGAGGCGAAACACACGAGCGATTTTACCTAGCTTCGGAGCTCTCCGGAGAGATAAAACTCCTACTGCTACTTGTGGTTTGTATTGTGTTCTTGCGCTAGAACGTGGAAGTATCCTGGTTTCGAATGAGTCGAACCCCTTCTACGTTGAGCATGGGCCTCCTTTTATAGGCTCAAGGGGTCACCGACAGGTGGCAACGCATGTAGGGGTAAAAGTGTAAAAGGTGTGGTTGGTACAACTGCTTCTATAGTGGATCCTACCGAACTCTGACGGCAGGGGACAAGAGCATTTAACGCCCGTCCACGTCGCCTAAACAGTGCAGAAAAGCGACCGTTAGGGGCGCCACCGTTCGCCACGATGGCCACCTCGTCATCTCCACTCGCCACCTCGCACCGCTTGGCTGCACAGCCTCTCGCCACGTGCGCCTGGAACGGTCCTGTGGTGACACGTTGACGGATGCGCTGGAGCATGGGCACAGAGTGGTGGCTTCGCTGCGGCAAGCGCCTTTCCGCGGTCGTTGTCTTGTCGCGCCCGGAAGCTTGTCGCTCGCCGGGTCTTGCCGGGACGCGCGGCGCGTCGCGATAGGTTTCTTGAAGTACCTTGGTTGGCCTTCCCGGCAAGCTCCTCTTGTCGGGGCCTTGTCTTTTCAGTTAAAAACACTTTGTTCTTGAATGGCTCCAATAGGAACTACGGAGGATCTTGGCGGGCACCCGGCAAGCCTTGCCATGACGCCGCGATCGCTGCGGCACAACTTCGGGATACTAAGGTACCCCTACTTTAGTACACCGACAGGAGCCCCCGGGCCTGGGCCATACACGGTGCCGAGGGCTGTTGTGCCAGGCCCAAAACAGGGCACGGGCACGCGCGGCCTGGGTCCACACCGTATCTAACTCCGTATCCACCGCGCCCTCCTGTAACGGCACGCGTCGGTTGCGGCGTCGTGGGAGAGATCGTCGGTGATTCTTTATTCGGAAAAAGCGTAACGTTCGCCTCCTCCTCTTTATAAGCAGGGGAAGCAGTGGCAGTTCCCCCACTTTCGCCACTTGTGGTTCCAATCTCAGAAATCTCTGCCGCTCCCCTCCGCTTCCCAAAGCCGAAAGAGAGCAGCGCTCCACCCCCTGTCGCCGCCGCCGCCACCAACGACCTCGACCTCCCCCACCGCCTCCGCCATGGCTCCAAAGACCGGGAAGAGTGCGAAGTCGGCCGAGGCGCTGCGGCTTGAGGCGCTGCGGAAGGAGCGGGCAACCTTCCCCCCCCAAGCTCTCCACGAAGGAGCTGAGGGAATGGTTCTATCTCTTCTGGTCGACGGAGACGCGAGCGCATCCGCGCACGCAGGTACTCTTTGTCGCCGCTTCTGCTTCGACAAGGTGTCCAAAGGGATACCCCTTCTTCGCCAGCCTTTATCGCGGGCTTTGCCCGCCTTCTCTCGATTTCTTTTGCGACATCATGAACACCTACGGGTTCCACCTTCTTGATTTCACCCCCAACGCCGTTCTGACCATGGCGGTTTTCGCACATCTTTGCGAGAACTTTGTCGGAATCCACCCAAACATAGCCCTTTTCCGCCACTACTTCATGCCCCGGGTCGAGAGAGGAGAGCCCTTAGTTGGCGGGATCGCCTGGATCTCGAGAGCCGGCATGAAGGAGGTCTATCTGGAGGGGGAGCTCCACAGCAAATGGGAGGAGTGGAGGGCGGAATGGTGTTGGATTGTTGATGAGAACCCGCAGCCTTTCACAGCTCTGCGCCAAACCCCAGCAGTGCGTGGCAATGATTGGAGCGCCCTGGCGGCGGACGATGCTAGGCTGAAGATCGCCACCACCCAGATCTTGCAACTCGTGCTTGCTGGCTTATCAGAGGCGCTGCTGGCACGGACTTTCTTCGCCATATCGCCTCCGCAGAGAGGGGAGACCCGCATGGCTATTCGGGGTCCCGGGATATCATGAGGCTGCGCCGGGCCTCAATTTTAATTTTACTCTCTTGAGTTGGATGGGACGCCAAGGAGCTGTTCAAGCATGACCCCAATCATCCCGAGTGGTTCAGCTGCCGCAGGTGTCGCCCTGCCAGTAACAACTCCTCGCCGATCGTGATCCGCGAATGATGCCGGAGTGCGACTCACATGGAATCATTCCAACTTGGCAGAGCCCGCCGACGGCGGTGCAGCAGTTCTTGATAGCTTGGTGGAGGTGGCGGTCCGCGCCGACGAGCAGAGGATCCTCACCCTCGACACCACCAACGATGAGATGCGGCGCATCGCCACCAGGGCGGAAGAGGCGGCGGCGGCTGCCGCCGCGGGCGAATTTGGTTTTACTGTGGAAGAGGCAGAGGCAGCCGAGGCGGCAAGCCTTGCCGAGCGGGAGGAGCTTGTCGGGGAGGTCGTTGGCGAGGGAGAGCCCGAAGCCGAATCGAGCGAGCCCGCCGAGGGTGCAAGCGGCCAGCTGTCTTCAAGCAACTTGCCGCAAGTAGAGCTCCCAGTGCAGCCCCCAGCTCCACCAAGAAGGCGCCTCCGCAGGACCGGAGACATAGCGGGGCGGCAGACGGGTCAACAGCCGCCGCTGCCAAGGACACGCCCATCATGACAAGCACCGCTGCCGCTGAGCATCTCACGCCGCGCCGCAATCGAGCGGGTCTTCGCCGCCGCTTCAGATCCTGCAGCAGCTCCCGCCAAGCGGCCAAGGGAGCCTACTCATCCGCCTCGTCGCGGTGAAAGAGTACCGGACTTTGATCTCCCCGCGCTCAGCTCCGACGAGGAGGAAGAAGAGGAGTAAGTTTCTCTGTTGTGTTTGTATTTCTTCAATTCTCGCTGTTTCTTGTCTTGTATCTAATCTGTTTTCTTCTGAACCTTGTTCCTTTTCAGGACTCTGGCTCAGAGAGCGGCGAAGAGAGCCAAGGTCCCCGTGGTTGTCATCGAGGACGATCTTGATGTGACAACAGAGGGCGCGTCCGAGACCACCTTGTCGGACCCAGCAATTACTCCCCGAAGCAGACCCAGCGCAGCCCCCAGCGTAAGTATTTGTTCAATTCCTATTGTTGGGCGTGCATGGGTGCTCTTTCCTTGCTGATATCTTGACTGTTGGTTTGTTTGTGTAGGAGCAGAACAGGCTCACCAGGAACAACCAGAAGCTGCCCCTGAGGTGCTATCTGCTTCAACTACGCCGCCAAGGGCGGATTCCCCGCAAGGAGCTGCTCTCGAAGGGAGAAGTCCCCGGCGAGGAGGTGTCTCGGCAAGGGGCAGCACCAACCGACCGTGGTGGAGCCCATGACCGTGGATCCCAGTACTGGTAATTTCCCTTGCTTGAAACTTCTCTTGGGTTCTTCTTTTTCTGATTTGTCTTTTTGAATATTTGCTTGATCTTCTTCTCCCTCTTCCTGTCTTTAGATCCTCCTTCCACGGAGCCGATGGAGACCGAGGCCACCGGCGAGGAGGGCGCGCATGGCAACACTGATGAAGCCGCCGCCACCGAGGAAGAGGCTGGCGCTGATGATCCCGCCGGCGAAGTGGCCGCCAGGGCCGCTGGCGAAGGAGCTGGCGAGGGATCCGCGATCGATCGACGACTTCGGGGCCGCAGGAGCGCAGGCGCCACGCCGCCGCCGATCCTCTCGCTGCCGACGCAGCGCCAGTTCAAGAGCCCCAGCCCGGCGCTTACTTGAAGGTCGGGCGACGGATTTCATCAAGCTCCCCGGGCTTCAAGCCTGTGGCGCCGGTCAAGGAGAAGTTTTTGATGGAGAAGTGCTTGCCTCCGCTGGGTTGACAATGGTGGACACGCCAAGCAGCAGCAGTGGCGAGCCTGAGGAGGAACAACTGCTGCGGAGGCTGCTATCACTCTACCGTGCCCGACAAGCCAAACTGGAGTCCCGGGAAGCGCTTGTCGCGCAGGTGGGAGTTGACATTGAGAAGCATGCGGAGGAGCTCTAGAGCCGCAACCAAGAGGCCCTCCGATCCATTGCAGAGGAGAGGGCGCAGCTTGCCGAGGCGCGGAAGGCCTTCCTCCTCGAGAAAGTAGAAGCCGAAGAGCAACAGCGGCTTGCCGCCGAGGAGCTATCCGCGCGGGAAGGCGAGTTGACGCAGCGGAAGGTCAATCTGGATAGCTATGAGGAGGAGCTTGCCGCGCGCGAGGAGACACTTGGCGGGTCCCTCAAGGAAGCGAACGATGCTGCTGCAGCTGCCGAGGCCGCCAAGAAGGAGCTGGAGGTGAAGTTGACGCAGCTAGAAGCCACTCTCAAGGCGAAAAATGAAGAGCTTGTCAGCCCCCAACAAGGAAGGCCGAGAAGGACGCCCTTTCCCATGGTGAGCTGCAGGGTCGTCTCCTCGAGAGGGGCAAAGAGCTGAGCGCCGCCAAAGACTCCAATGCCGATCTCGAATCAAGTCACATACGACCGAGACGCCGGATGCCGCCAAGAAGCGGGAGGCGGACTTGAAGGAGGAAATCAAGGCCAACAAGGCGCTGCTGACGAGGGACGCCGAAACCCAGAACACCTTCAGGGATACTGTGGAGCTCTGGACGAAGGGCCTCGTGAACAACGCCGCGGTCATTGACGAGGAACTGACACAGTTGGAAATGGAGGGCTTCGGGTACTCCTCCGACGAGAACCTCCAGCCCAGCGCCAAGCTCACTCTGTTCTTCAAGGGCGTGGCGACGGCACTCCAGCAACTCCGGGAGAGGATCCCAAAGCAGCTGGTCGACGAAGTCGCAAGACGATCTGCGCCAGAGTCCTGGAGAAGGTGTTGGTGAAGGTGGTCTTCCGCAACCCAGGCCTCAACCTCACCAACGTCCTCAAGAAGCTGCCGGCGGGTGCTGATCTTGAAGAGCTCAGGGCTCTTGTCGCACCCATTGTGGACAAGGTGAATGAAGTCAAGAGGGTCGACGGCGATCGCGTAGATTAGACCGCCCGTTTCTTCTTTTCCTTGCCGCTGCTAGACATGTTATGGGAACAATCTATTAGAGTGCGGCAAGTTATCTTTGTAATATAACTTTATCTTGGGCAGTATTTGCTATGTTATTTCCTTTACTTGATTCCTTCCTTTGTATGTTTTTACCCCACGCTTTTAGGGAACTTGCGGCCAAGAGTACCTTGTCATGAAGCGCTGAGTGCGGAACATCAAGAGCCTCTTGGCGGTGCTACTTCCAAGCAAGAAACCTTGTCGCAACTAGTCGCAAAGACACTTAAATTGTTGAGCGACTCAAACAAAGTAAGGGCGCAACTAGTTACGAGTTGGTTCCTCCGTGCACAGGTTTTCCATACAAAGCATGGTCGTTCAAGGAAGATAACTTTTAAAAAAAAAATTAAGGCTGATTGTGCTCAAACTTTGGCAACTTAGCTTTTCTGTTGTTTGCTTCCCGGTAAGGCGATACTTTCTTGGATCTTCCTTGAACGACGCCTGGTCCACATCATTATCTTCTCCTCCCCCCCGTGAACTTGTGGGAGAGGGAACCTTCTCTTTTCTTGAGAAAAAAGAAAGAAGAGAAAATAAAGATATGGAGCCTTAAGGCTCGTTATGGCTTACCGGGGGCAAGTGCTGCACACAGTGTCAGATAATACATGCAAAAAATGAAAAAGCATGAAATTTGACAGGATGTGCGGAGCATATGATCTTTATTTATGCACGGGATCTGCGCCCGGCTTTGTACAAAGGGTTACATGCAACATCAGCAAGGCTTGTACAAAAGGTGGTTGCTGTAATAGGTTCCAAGAACCGCGCTTTATGGGTAAAACTTAAGAAGATGCTCAATGTTCCAGGAGTTGCTCACCGGAGAGCCATCTTCGTCTCAAGGCGATGACAGCCAGCCTAGTGACTCGCTTCAATTCCGATAAGGGCCTTCCCACTTCAAGGCCGACTTGTTGGAATTCTTGGCGGATTGAACGCCGAAGAACAAGGTCGCCTTCCTCGAGACTTCGCATTAACTTTATGGCTATGGTAGCGGCGCTTAAGCTTGTCGGTATCGAGCAGCTCGACAAAGAGCTCAAGACGATCTTCCTCAAGGAGCAGCGCGTCATCTTGTCGCAATCGCTTCTTGCTCAAGCTCATCATAAGCGAGCACTCGAGGCGATCCGTGATACGAAGTTCCGTGGGGAGAACTACCTTTGCTCCATAGACTAGAGCGAAGGTGTCCGCCAATGGCTCGATTTGGCGTCGCCCTAATCGACCAAAGAACCACCGCAGCCTCGATCCAGCTTCTTTCCGCACTTGTGCAGCCTCGCCGAAAGTTCTGTCTTGAGCCCGCGAACACTTCAAGTGTTTGCCCTCTCCGCTGACCGCTGCTTCTGGGTGAGCAATGTATAAAGCAGACCTTGGCGCCAAGATCTTGGACGATCGCATGAAGGTGCGGCTCGTGAATTGCGTGCCGTTGTCGGTGATGATCCTGTTAGGGACTCAAACGGCAAACAATCGACCAAGAACTTGATCGCTGATTGTGCCGCCACCTTCCTCATCGCTTCCACTTCCGCCACTTTGTGAACTTGTCGATCGCAACGCATAAGTATTCAAAGCCCCGACAGCTCGTGAAAGGGGCCGAGGATGTCGAGCCCCTGCATCAAAAATGGCTAGGATAAAGGGACCGTCTGGAGAGCTTGAGCTGGCTGGTGTATCTGTTTGGAATGGAACTGGCATGCTTCACACTTGGTTACTTGTGCGCTTGCATCCTGGAGAGTCATCGGCCAAAAGAAACCTTGCCGAATGCTTTGCCGGCAAGTGCTCTTGCACCAATGTGATGACCACATATGCCTCCATGTATCTCCGCCAACAAAGATTCATCCATCTTCCCGGGAATGCACTTCAATTTCACTCCGCTGAATCTTCTTCAGATAAGATGTCATCGACAAACTGGTACATACTTGATTGCCGGGCTACTCTCTCCGCTTTCTTCTTGCTCTTCGAAATTCTCCCGTCTCAAGGAAACGGACAATCATTGTGCCCATGCCGGAGCTTGCGCTCAACAACAAGGACTAAAGGCACAATGCTGCTGCGGAACATCCGCTTCTACGGCGAGAACTCGCGGCTCACCGGAGCTCGATGTTCCCCTAAGAAGCTTGCCGGAGCAAAACTTGTCGGGAGTGTTTGCTTCAACGGAACAAGCCCTAGGGCTTATCGGAGCAGACTGCTCCTCAGCACTCTTGGTGTTGATCTTGGGGACCTTCTGTTGGAAATATGCCCTAGAGGCATTAATAAAAGTATTATTATATTTCAATGTTCATGATAATTGTCTTTTGTTCATGCTATAACTGTATTATCTGGAAATCGTAATACATGTGTGAACACTTAGACCCCAATATGTCCCTAGTGAGCCTCTAGTTGACTAGCCCATTGTGATCAATAGATAGTCATGGTTTCCTGACTATGGACATTGGATGTCGTTGATAACGGGATCACATCATTAGGAGAATGAAGTGATGGACAAGACCCAATCCTAAGCATAGCATAAAAGATCGTGTAGTTCGCTTGCTAGAAGCTTTGCCAATGTCAAGTATCTCTTCCTTCGACTATGAGATCGTAACTCCGGTTACCGTGTGAGTGCCTTTGGTGTATCAAACGCCACAACGAATCGGGTGACTATAAAGGTGCATTACGGTATCTCCGAAAGTATCTCTGCGGTTGACACGATCGAGATCGATTTGTCACTCCGTATGGCGGAGAGGTATCTCGGCCCACTCGTAATGCATCATCATAATGAGCTCAAGTTGACCAAGGTGTTGGCCACGGATCATGCATTACGGTGACGAGTAAAGTGACTTGCCGTAACGAGACCGACAAGGTATTGGGATACCGACGATCGAAGTCTCGCAAGTAACGCACCAATTGACAAAGGGAATTGCATACGTGGTTTGATCAATCTCGACATCGTGGTTCAACCGATGAAATCATCGAGGAGCATGTGGGAGCCAAAATGGGTATCCAGACCCGCTGTTGGTTATTGCCCGAGAGTCGCCTCGGTCATGTCTGCGTGTCTCCAACCCGTAGGGTCTACACACTTAAGGTTCGGCGACGCTAGGGTTAGTAGGAAGTCAAGTATGTGACTACCGAATGTTGTTCTGAGTCCCGATGAGATCCCTGACGCCACGAGGAGTTTCAAATGGTCCGGAGGTAAAGAATAATATATAGGAAGTGGTATTTCGCCATCGGGAAAGTTTCGGGTCTCCCAGAATGTACCGACCACCAGAAGGGTCCCGGGGGTCCACCGGGTGGGGCCACCTATCCCGGAGGGCCCCATGGGCTGAAGTGGGAGGGGAACCAGCCCATAGTGGGCTGGTGCGCCCCCCTAGGCCCACCCCCTGCGCCTAGGGTTGAAACCCTAGGGGGGGGCGCCCACTGGCTTGGGGGCACTCCACCCTTGGCCCGCCTCGGAGATTGGATCTCCAGGGGCGGCCTCTGGGGGCCTATATAAAGGGGGGAGGGAGGGGGCTGCTGTACCCATCTCCAAGGCGCAGCCCCTCCCCTCCCCAACACCTCTCCTCCTCCGTAAGCGCTTGGCGAAGCCCTGTCGGAGTACTGCTTCTCCACCATCACCACGCCGTCATGCTGCCGGTGGAGCTGTCTTCCTCAACCTCTCCTTCCTCCTTGCTGGATCAAGACGGAGGAGACGCCGCCGTCCCGCACGTGTGTTGAACGCGAGGTGCTGTCCGCTCAGCACTTGGACATCGGTGATCTGAATCACGCTCGAGTACGACTCCATCATCACCTTGCAAGCTTCCGCCGCGATCTACAAGTGGTATGTAGATGCAATCTCTCTCCGCTGCTCGTTGCTTAGATGAACTCATAGATGGATCTTGGTGAAGCCGAGGAAAAATTTAATTTTCTGCAACGCTCCCCAACAAAGGGCATCATGAGCTAGGTCTATGCGTAGTTCTCTAATGCACGAGTAGAACACAATTTGTTGTGGGCGCTGATCTTGTCATCTTACTTGCCTCTACTAGTCTTTTCTTGCTCAACGGTATTGTGGGATGAAGCGCCCGACCAACCTTACACGTGACGCTTACGTGAGACCGGTTCCACCGATTGACATGCACTAGTTGCATAAGGTGGTGGCGGATGTCCTGCTCTCCCACTTTAGTTGGAGCGGATTCGATGAACAGGCCCTTATGAAGGGTAAATAGAAGTTGACAAAATCACGCTGTGGTGATTCATAGGTAAGAAAACGTTTTGCTAGAACCCAATCGCAGCCACGTAAAAGATGCAACAACAATTAGAGGACGCCTAACTTGTTTTTGCAACGATTGATCATGTGATGTGATATGGCCGAAGTTGTGATGAATGATGAATTGTGATGTATGAGATCATGTTCTTGTAATAGGATTCACGACTTGCATGTCGATGAGTATGACAACCGCAGGAGCCATAGGAGTTGTCTTTATTTTTGTATGACCTACGTGTCATTGAAGAACGCCATGTAAACTACTTTACTTCATTGCTAAACGCGTTAGTTATAGAAGTAGAAGTAGTCGCTGCGGACAACTTCATGAAGACACGATGATGGAGATCATGGTGTCAAGCCGGTGACAAGATGATCATGGAGCCCAAGATGGAGATCAATGGAGCTTTATGATATTGGCCATATCATGTCACAACTATATAATTGCATGTGATGTTTATTATGTTTATGCATCTTGTTTACTTAGGACGACGGTAGTAAATAAGATGATCCCTTACAAAATTTCAAGAAGTGTTCTCCCTAATCGTGCATCGCTGCTACAGTTCGTCGCTTCTAAGCACCACGTGATGATCGGGTGTGATGGATTCTTACGCTCACATACAACGGTGTAAGACAGCTTTTACACAAAAAACACTTAGGGTTAACTTGACGAGCCTAGCATGTGCGCATATGGCCTCGAACACGGAGACCGAAAGGTCGAACACGAGTCGATGGAAGATACGATCAACATGAAGATGTTCACCGATGATGACTAGTCCGTCTCACGTGATGATCGGACACGGCTAGTCGACTCGGATCGTGTAACACTTAGATGACTAGAGGATGTCTAATCTAAGTGGGAGTTCATAATTTTGATTAGAACTTTATTATCATGAACTTAGTCTAAAACCTTTGCAAATATGTCTTGTAGATCAATGGCCAACGCTAATGTCAACATGAACTTCAACGCTCCTAGAGAAAACCAAGTCGAAAGATGATGGCAGCAACTATACGGATCGGGTCCTAACCCGAGGATCATCCTCATAGCTGCCAGAAACAATATGTCCTAGACGGAGCCGCTAGGTGACGCCCCGTCTCTGCAGAACCAAGACATTATGAATGCTTGGCAATCCTGCTTGATGATTACTCCTCGCTCATTGCGGCATGCTCTACAGCTTAGAACCGGGCTCCAAAAGCGCTTTTGAGCATCACGGAGCATATGAGATGTTCAAGAGCTGAAACTAGTTTTCCAAGCTCATGCCCGGTCGAGAGATATGATGTCTCCGACAAGTTCTATAGTTGTAAGATGGAGGAGAACAGTTCTGTCAAGGAACACATCCTCAAGATGTCCGGGTTGCACAACCGTATGACCCAAATTGAACATTAACCTCCCGATGAGGCGGTCATCGATGAATCCTCCAATCACTCCCACCAAGCTACAAGAGCTTTGTGATGAACTACAACATGCGGGGATGGAAAAGACCATTCCTCAAGTGTTCTCGATGTCAAGTCAGCAGAGGCTGAAATCAAGAAAGAACATCAAGTGTTGATGGTCAATAAGACCACTAAGTTCAAGAAGGGCAAGGGTAAGAAGAACTTCAAGAAGGACGGCAAAGATGTTGCCGCGCCTGTAATATCGCTGCCGGAAGAAGTCAAAGAATGGACCCAAGCCCGAGACCGAGTGCTTTTATTGCAAGGGAAGGGTCACCGAAGCGGAACTGCCCCAAATACTTAGCGGATAAGAAGGCCGCAACACCAAAGGTATATTTGATATACATGTAATTGATGTGTACCTTACCAAGACTCGAGTAACTCCCGGTATTTGATACCGTGCCGCTGCTCATATTTGTAACTCACAGCAGAGCTGCGAATAAACGGAGACCGGCGAAGGACGAGGTGACGGCGCGCTGCCGGAATGGTTCCAGAGTCGATGTGATCGCCGCCGCACGCTACCTCTACATTTACCTACGGGATTAGTTTTGAACCTTAATAATTGTTATTTAGTGCCAAGTTTGAGCATGAACATTGTATCCGGATCTCGCTTGATACGAGATGGCTACTCATTTAAGTCTGAGAATAATGGTTGTTCGATTTATATGAGAGATATGTTTTATGGTCATGTCTCCGATGGTCAATGGTTTATTCTTAATGAATCTCGAGCGTAATATTACACATGTTCATAGTGTGGATGCCAAAAGATGTAAAGTTGATAACGATAGTCCCACATACTTGTGGCATCGCCGCCTTTGGTCACATTGGTGTCAAGCGCATGAAGAAGCTCCATGCCGATGGACTTTAGAGTCTCTTGATTATGAATCGCTTGACACATGCTAACCATGCCTCTTAGGCAAATGACCAAGACTCCGCTCTCCGAACAATGGAGCGAGCAACCAACTTGTTGGAAATCATACATACCGATGTGTGCGGTCCAATGAGCGTTGAGGCTCATGGAGGATATCGTTATGTTCTCACTCTCACCGATGACTTAAGTAGATATGGGTATGTCTACTTAATGAAACACAAGTCCGAGACCTTTGAAAAGTTCAAGGAATTTCAGAGTGAGGTAGAGAATCAACGTGACCGAAAGATAAAGTTCCTACGATCGATCGTGGAGGAGAATATTTAAGTCACGAATTTGGCACACACTTAAGGAAATGTGGAATCGTTTCACAACTCACGCTACCGAACACCTCAAATAAACGGTGTGTCCGAACGTCAGAATCGCACTCTATTGGATATGGTGCGGTCTATGATGTCTCTTACCGATTTACCGCTATCATTTTGGGGATACGCCTAGAGACAGCTACATTCACTTTAAATAGGGCACCGCCTAAACCGCTGAGACGACACCGTATGAATTATGGTTTGGGAAGAAACCTAAGCTGTCGCTTCTAAAAGTTTGGGGATGCGATGCTTATGTCAAGAAACTTCAACCCGAAAAGCTCGAACCCAAGTCGGAAAATGCGATTCATAGGATACCCTAAGGAAACCGTCGGGTATACCTTCTACTTAAGATCCAAGGCAAGATCTTTGTTGCCAAGAACGGATGCTTTCGAAAAAGAGTTTCTCTCGAAAGAAGTAAGTGGAGGAAAGTAGAACTCGATGAAGTACTACCTCTCGAACGGGAAAGTGGTGCAACGCAGAAACCGCTCCTATGATGCCCACACCAACCAAGAGGAAAACAATGATGATGATCAAGGTACTTCGGATCAAGTTACTATCGAACTCAAGGTCCACGAGGACACGCTCCGCACTGAGTGGTACGGCAACCCTGTCATGGAAATCATGTTGTTAGACAACAATGAACCTTCGAACTATGAAGAAGCGATGGCGGCCCGGATTCCAACAAATGGCTTGAGGCCATGAAACCGAGATAGAATCCATGTATGAAAACAAAGTATGGACTTTGACAGACTTGTTCGATGATCGGCGAGCGATAGAAAACAAATGGATTTTAAGAAGAAGACGGACGCGATGGTAATGTTACCATCTATAAGGCTCGACTTGTCGCTAAGGGTTATCGACAAGTTCAAGGGATTGACTACGACGAGACATTCTCTCCCGTAGCGAAGCTTAAGTCCGTCCAATCATGTTAGCAATTGTCGATACTATGATTATGAGATATGGCGATGGACGCCAAAACAGCATTCCTTAACGGACATCTTAAGGAAGAGCTGATATGATGCAGCCGGAAGGTTTTGTCGATCCTCGAACACTAACAAAGTATGCAAGCTCCAAATGATCCATTTATGGGCTGGTGCAAGCATCTCGAGTTAGAACATTCGCTGATGAGATGATCAAAGCGCTTAGTTTATGCAGACTTATGGAGAAGCCTCATCATACAAGAAAGTGAGTGGGAGCTCAGAGCATTTCTCCTATTATATGTAGATGACATACTCTTGATGGGAAATGATACAAAACTTCGACAGCATTAAGGCCTACTTGAACAAGTGTTTTTCAATGAAGGACCTTGGAGAAGTTGCTTATATATTAGGCATCAAAATCTATAGAGATAGATCGAGACGCCTCATAGGTCTTTCACAAAGCACATACCTTGATAAGATTTTGAAGAGGTTCAAATGGATCAGTCCAAGAAGGGTTCTTGCCTATGTTACAAGGTGTGAGATTGAGCTCGCTCACCACCACCACGGCAAAAGATAAAGAAGAGATGAGTGTCATCCCTATGCTTCAGCCATAGGATCTATTATGTATGCCATGCTGTGTACTGCACTCGATGTAAACCTTTCCGTAAGTTTGGTTGCAAGATAACAAAGTAATCCCGCAAGGAACACCGGACAGCGGTCAAGAATATCCTGGCACCGAAAAGGACAAAGGACATGTTTCGCTTATGGAGGAGACGAAGAGCTCGTCAGAAGGGTTACGCCGACGCTTAGCTTCGACTCAGATCCGATGACTCTAAGTCACAAACCGGATACGTATATGTTGAATGGTGGAGCAAGAAGCCGGTGCAGCCGCAAGCGAGAGCGCCGTGGCGGATCTACGTGAAGCGGAGTACATGGCAGCCTCGGAGGCAGCGATGAAGCGATTTGGGTGAAGGAGTTCATCACCGACCTAGGAGTCATACCCAATGCGTCGGGGCCGATCAAACTCTTCTCGTGACAACACCGAGCTATTGCCCTTGCCAAGGAGCCCAGTGTTTCACAAGAAGACAAGGCACATCAAGCGCCGCTTCAACTCCATCCGTGAAAATGTTCAAGATGGAGACATAGAGATTTGCAAAGTACACACGGATCCGAATGTCGCAGATCCGCTGACTAAACCTCTCAGGTAAAAACATGATCAACACCGTAACTCTATGGGTGTTCGATTCATCACAATGTAACTAGATTGGTGACTCTAGTGCAAGTGGGAGATCTGTTGGAAATATGCCCTAGAGGCAATAATAAAAGTATTATTATATTTCAATGTTCATGATAATTGTCTTTGTTCATGCTATAATCAGATTATCCGGAAATCGTAATACACATGTGAACACTTAGACCCCAATATGTCCCTAGTGAGCCTCTAGTCGACTAGCCCAGATCAATAGATAGTCATGGTTTCGACTATGGACATTGGATGTCGTTGATAACGGATCACATCATTAGGAGAATGATGTGATGGACAAGACCCAATCCTAAGCATAGCATAAAAGATCGTAGTTCGCTTGCTAGAAGCTTTGCCAATGTCAAGTATCTCTTCCTTCGACCATGAGATCGTAACTCCCGGTTACCATAGGAGTGCCTTGGGTGTATCAAACGTGACAACGAATCGGGTGACTATAAAGGTGCATTACGGTATCTCCGAAAGTATCTGCGGTTGACACGATCGAGATCGGATTTGTCACTCCGTATGACGGAGAGGTATCTCGGCCCACTCGGTAATGCATCATCATAATGAGCTCAAGTCGACCAAGGTGTTGGCCACGGATCATGCATTACGGTACGAGTAAAGTGACTTGCCGGTAACGAGACCGAACAAGGTATTGGGATACCGACGATCGAAGTCTCGCAAGTAACGCATCGATTGACAAAGGGAATTGCATACGTGGTTTGATCAATCTCGACATCGTGATTTAACCGATGAAATCATCGAGGAGCATGTGGGAGCCAAAATGGGTATCCGCACTCGCTGTTGGTTATTGCCCGAGAGTCGCCTCGGTCATGTCTCAAGGTGTCTCCCGAACCCGTAGGGTCTACACACTTAAGGTTCGTGACGCTTAGGGTTAGTAGGAAGTCAAGTATGTGACTACCGAACGTTGTTCGAGTCCCGATGAGATCCCTGACGCCACGAGGAGTTTCAAATGGTCCGGAGGTAAAGAATGATATATAGGAAGTGGTATTTCGCCATCGGAAAGTTTCGGGTCTCCCAGAATGTACCGACCACTGTAAGGGTCCTGGGTCCACCGGTGGGGCCACCTATCCCTGAGGGCCCCATGGGCTGAAGTGGAGGGGAACCAGCCCATAGTGGGCTGGTGCGCCTCAGGCCCACCTCGCGCCTAGGGTTGAAACCCTAGGGGGGGCGCCCACTTGGCTTGGGGGCACTCCACCCCCTTGGCCGCCCCTCGGAGATTGGATCTCTAGGGGCCGGCCTTCTGTGGGGCCTATATAAGGGGGAGGGAGGGGGCTGCTGTACCATCTCCAAGGCGCAGCCCTCCCTCCCCAACACCTCTCCTCCTCCGTAAGCGCTTGCGAAGCCCCGCCGAGTATCGCTTCTCCACCATCACCACGCCGTCGTCTTGCCGGTGGAGCTGTCTTCCTCAACCTCTCCTTCCTCCTTGCTGGATCAAGACGGAGGAGACGCCACTCGTCCCGCACGTGTGTTGAACGCGGAGGTGCTGTCCGCTCAGCACTTGGACATCGGTGATCTGAATCACGCTCAAGCACGACTCCATCATCACCTTGCAAGCTTCGCACGCGATCTACAAGTGGTATGTAGATGCAATCTCTCCCGCTGCTCGCTGCTTAGATGAACTCATAGATGGATCTTGGTGAAGCCGTAGGAAAAATTTTAATTTTCGCAACGCTCCCCAACACCTTCTTGGCGGCGGCTTCGGGAGCTCTGCCGAAAGTAGTCACCGAAACCAACTTCCTCTTCTTGCTCGTCTAGTTGATGGTGTTACGATGGTTGAGTCACTTGAGCACAAAGATCCCCGGTTCCATAGGTAACTTTAATGCAGCGATTTTGACAGCCACAAGAACGCCGCTCGGGCTCTCGAACATGCTCCATCTGCAGCCGTCAAAATGCTCTTCCAACTTTCTCACTTCATCAATGTAAGCTTCCATCAACGGACTCGATAATCTTTGTTTACTTGGCGGACGACAAGCCGCGAGTCACCCCTAACAATAAGCTTCTTGATCCCAAGGTCTGGCCATGATCTCGAGTCCGCAAGCAAACCTTCATACTCGCAGATTGTTTGTCGCTTGCTCCTTGGGAAAGTGCATCCGACCACGACTTGAGGTGCTCTCCGGTCGGTGCGACAAGTAACACGCCAAGACCGGGCGCTTTGCAGCGAGAAGGCACCATCAAAGTACATGATCCACTCTTTGCTTGCTTCCTTGGCGGGATGCTCGCTTCCGAATTTCCTCATCGTGTTGGCGCCCATTCTCGCTATGAATTCTGCCAATGCTCGGCTCGATAGTTGAAGTACTCTCAAACTTGAGGCCAAAGCTTGACAGTTCCAAAGGCTCCACTGACAATCCCGCCTGCTGCTTCCGGATTCTCGCAATATCCTCTTCAATGTAAAGCGAGTGACAACCGTGATCTCATGTGCTTGAAAGTAATGGCGCAGCTTCCTCGAGGCCATGAGAAGGCCGAAAAGCAATTTCGCACACCGTAGTACCTTGACCTAGCCCCCGCAGAAGGGAACCGACAAAGTAAACTGGGCGCCGCACCATCTTCTTCGCTTCTTCTTGTGGCTGCACAGATCCATCCTTGTCGGGACCAGAGCTTGTCGGGAAGCCCCGCTTGTCACCGACGTGCTTGCCGCGTCTCTCGCTCATCATCCGCTTCCTCTCCGCTACTAACGCAGCACTAACCACTTGATTGGTTGCCGCTAGATACAAAGAACAACTTCTCTTGTGGCTTAGGTGCGATAAGTATCGGAGTGGAGGATAGGTATCTCTTCAAGTCCTGCAGCAGCAGCCTTCGCTCCGAGTCCATTTCATTGACCCGCTTTTTCAATATTTTGAAAATGGCAGGCGCCGCCAAGAGACTTAGAGATGAACCTGCTGAGAGCAGCCACGCAGCCGGCAAGCCTTCGTACATCCTTGACGCGCTTCGGTGCTTCGATTTGCTCGATGGCCTTGATCTTGTCGGGATTGGCTTCAATCCCCCGCTGAGATACGAAGAACCCGAGAAGCTTGCCAGAAGGGACTCCAAACACACACTTCTCGGGGTTGAGCTTAAGGTTGATCTTGCACAAATTTGCAAAGGTCTCGTCCAAATCTTGGATCAGAGTTGCTCTATCTTTGCTCTTGACCACTATGTCATCCATGTAAGCTTCTACATTTCTGTGCAACTATGGCTCAAAAGCTTCGTGAACTGCCCTTGCAAATGTTGAACCAGCATTCTTTAGTCCGAAAGGCATCCGTACAAAACAGTATGTGCCACATGGAGTGATGAATGCGGTTTTCTCCTCATCCTCTTCTGCCATGAAGATCTGATGATATCCTGAATATGCATCAAGAAATGAAAGCAAATCACATCCTGCCGTGGAGTCGACAATCTGGTCAATGTGCGTGAAGGGAAATGGATCTTTGGGACAAGCTTTATTAACATCGCGAAGTCAATACAAAGCCTCCATTTTCCGCTCGCTTTGGCGCATCACTACAGGATTGGCAAGCCACGAGGATGAAGCACTCCTCCGACAAGGCCCGCCGCTTCCAACTTCTTGATCTCTTCGCGATGAATTCTGGCGCCCACCGCTTATTTCGACTTTCTCGCTGACGGGCCACGCGTGAGGACAAACGGCAAGGTGGTGCTCAATTACTTTCTGAACACCGGGATGTCGACGGTTGCCATGCAAACACGCCGACATTCGCCCGCAGAAAGCAACGAGCGTCTTTCCTATTTAGGGTCAAGCGTGGCACTGATGGTGAAAGTACCACCAATGCCGTCCTCCTTGGCGGCCACTTTCTTGGTCTCTGGTGAAGCTGTCTTTGTTTTCTTACACTTGCCGGTGGAGCTCGATGGTGCATCCTTGACGGTAGCGCAGCACTCCGAAGAGGTGCGCTTGCCGGAGTGGGCATCAGAGCTCTTGCCGGACTTGGTCTTCTTCTTCCCTCTGGGAGCTTCAGCAGCAAGTGTCTTGCGATCTGCTGCGGCTGCTGCTTCCCGGTAGATCTTGTCGGTGCAGATAAGGGCATCTTTGTTGTCGCCATGGACAGAGATGACACTTATCGGACCAGGCATCTTGAGTATGTTGTAGGCATAGTGAGAGGCTGCCATGAACTTGGCGAGCGCTGGACGGCCGAGTATCCCATTGTAGGGCAATGGGAAATCAGCAATGTCAAAAGTGAATTTCTCTGTTCTGAAGTTCAGCTCGCTGCCAAATGTCACTGGCAACGTGATCTTCCCCTTCGGCTTGCTCCTTCCCGGATTAATTCCTTGGAACGTGCTGGTCTCTTCGAGTCATTGTCGGGATCCGAGCTTCTTGAGTACCGCGAGGAGATTAGATTCAAGTCGGCCCCGCCACAACCAGCATCTTTGTGACCTTGAGGTTGCGAATAGTTGGTGAAACCAACATCGGCAAGCACCGACCGCAGCTATGCGATCGGGTGGTCCTCAATGTCAAAGATGATAGGCGGTTGACCACTTCGAGGTTTGCGGACTCAACCGGTGATTCTCGCCGCATTAACTTCCCGCACCCATCGCTTGAGCCGGCGGTGCGGCATGCGAGAAGCACCGCCGTCAACGCACGTAACCTCTGCTGCTTCAAACTCCCGCCGCCGGCCCTCGCCATCATCCATATCCTCATCTTCGCCTTCATCTTCATCCTTGTCGCGCCGCTGGGAGTCTCTGCCTCCTTGCCGCTGCTTGGCCTTGCCGCGCCCTCCCCGCCGAGACGCTTTCTTGCCGGACCCACCAGTACCTTCCTGGCCTTCTCTTGTCGCCGTCGCTGACTCAGCTTTTTGCAGCTCAACAAGCTGCTCAACTTTCTTGCAACTTTGGAGATCATGGCCCTTGGTACGGTGGATCTTGCAGTATTGCTTGTCGGAGCCGCCCTGCTTGTCGGCGGCCGCCACAGGTTCTTCTTACTTGGCGCCACCTCCGTTGCCGGACTGCTCGACGGCTACCACATCTTTGCCTTTCCTTCTTCTGTTGTTCCGCCGCCGGTTTTTCCTTGCCGGGGCGGCCTCCTCACTGTCAGATCCTCCTGCTCCTGCATTCTCTCCGGGGAGTTTCCTCCCTTCCTTAGCACGTGCACACTTGTCGGCCAGGGCATATAGCTCACTGACGTCTCTGATCTTGCACATCGCCATTTCCTCCCGCATCCTGCGGTTACAAACGTTCTGATGGAACGCGCTGATGACCGCGGCAGGGTGGATGTCTGGAATGTTGCGCTGCACTTGGCTGAACCTTTGAATGTACTTGCGCAGGGGCTCTCCTTCCTTTTGGGCGAGCAAATGAAGATCGCTCTCTTGGCCATGGGGCTTGTGGCCGCCTGTGAAGGCGCCCACAAACTGATGGCACAGATCCACCCATGAGGAGATGGAGTTGTCCGGCAAGTGCATGAGCCAGGATCTGACATTGGGTTTGAGCACCAGTGGGAAGTAGTTGGCAAGGATCTTCGTCGCGCTTCGGCAGCTTGCACCGCGATGGTGTAGATGCCGAGGAACTCCGACGGATGCAATTTGCCATCATACTTCTCTCGTACATCCGCTTGAAGTTTTTGGTATTGGGCCATCGACTTGCCGCAGCTCACGAGTGAACGCAGGGCAACCTATCACAGACGGACAAGTCGCCTGGTTCTCGGGCGCATGCATATCGACAAGGGGCCCAGCGCTGGTCCGATTGACGCCGCACTTCTCTTCGATGCTCGGCGCGTATGAGCGCCCTCTTGCTGCCGTTTTGAAGAACTTGGCGCTGATCGCGACGAAGCTCATGGATCTGACGACGCCGTGGAGTCGATGTCGAGGTTGACCCGGCGAGTCGGCGATCTTGGCCTTCGGGCGGGAGTGCATGGTGGTTGCACCTTCACGGTCTTGTCGCCATCGGCTCGCGTCCGCAATCTGCCGCGCCGCGATGTAGCTGGCTGCCGTGGAGTGTCGCCGTTGGCGGCCGATGAGGCTCAGATGGTGGCCTCCAATCGCCGATCTTGTCCGCCGCTGAGGGTAATCTAGGAGCAGCCGAGCTCGACAACGCTTCTTCTCGAGTCTTCGTGGCGGCGGTGAATGGTGCGAGGACCGATATGCTCGACTTCCAACCGGGTTGGAAGGAGCAGACCGCCCAGCGATCAGCATTTCACTCGTGCAAAGATGTCGGGCGCGCGTGCTGGTCTTGAACGCCCCGAGATCCACCAGCTTGGCCTTGTTCTAACGCGAGTATGGTGCTGCGAGCACCATGACGTTGTCGGTCCCGCGCCTCCTGAGATGGGCGTGGTGCGTGTACGGACGCCAAAGTTTGCGGGGCCTTGTCCTTGGATCTGGTAACAACGTGAGCTCCCCGTCGGCGCCCGTTCCTCCGCCAGCCTCTACCCCACCATCCGTCTGCTCCAGTGGCGGCAGGATCGACGTGGACGGAGCAGCCACCTCCGAAGCCTTCTTCTTCGATGGCATGTTGATGAAGATGTTGATGAACTGGCTCGCGTGAACGCCGGATCGGATTCACACAACCTCGACGCCCCCCTACCTGGCGCGCCAAAGATGTCGTGGGAAACAAACACCTATGGGGCAGGGCCACTTTCGGTCCGGCAGGGAGCGGAGGATCGCACGAAGAGCGGATCGAGGCGAAACACACGAGCGATTTTACCCAGCTTCGGAGCTCTCCGGAGAGATAAAACTCCTACTGCTGCTTGTGGTTTGTATTGTGTTCTTGCGCTAGAATGTGGAAGTATCCTGGTTTCGAATGAGTCGAACCCCTTCTACGTTGCGCATGGGCCTCCTTTTATAGGCTCAAGGGGTCACCGACAGGTGGCAACGCATGCAGGGGTAAAAGTGTAAAAGGTGTTGTTGGTACAACTGCTTCTATAGTGGATCCTACCTAACTCTGACGGCAGGGGCCAAGAGCATTTAATGCCCGTCTGCCGCCCTACAAAGGCAGAAAAGCGACCGTTAGGGCGCCATCGCTCGCCATGATGGCCACTCGCCATCTCCACTCGCCACCTTGCACCGCTTGGCTGCACAACCTCTCGCCACGCATACCGAACGGTCCTGTGGTGACACGCTGACGGATGCGCCGGAGCGTGGGCACAGTGGTGGCTTCTCATGCAAGCGCTTTGCCGCGGTCGTTGTCTTGTCGCGCCCGGAAGCTTGTCGCCGCTGGTCTTGCCGGACGCGCGGCCGCGCAGCAGTTTCTTGAAGTACCTTGGTTATCTTCCGCAAGCTCCTCTTGCCGGGTTTGTCCTTCCCGCAAGCTCCTCTTGCCGGGCCTTGTCTTCTCGCTTAAAAACACTTTGTTCTTGAATGGCTCCAATAGGAACTACGAGGATCTTGGCGGCACCCGGCAAGCCTTGCCGCTGGACGCCGCGATCGCCAGGCACAAGTTCGGGATACTAAGGTACCCCTACTTTAGTACAATCGACACCCTCCTCCACCTTTATATACGAGGCAGGGCACCCCATAGACACACAAGTTGATCTTCGTGATCGCTCTTAGCCGTGTGCGGTGCCCCCTCCACCATATTCCACCTCGGTCATATCGCTGCGGTGCTTAGGCGAAGCCCTGCGTCGGTAGAACATCATCATCGCTACCACGCCGTCGTGTCGACAGAACTCATCCCCGACACCCCGCCGGATCGGAGTTCGGGATCGCCATCGAGCTGAACGTGTGCTGAACTCGGAGGTGCCGTACGTTCGGTGCTTGGATCGGTCGGATCGTGAAGACGTACGACTACATCAACCGTGTTGTCATAACGCTTCCGCTTACAGTCTACGAGGGTACGTGGACAACCCTCTCCCCTCTCGTTGCTATGCATCACCATGATCTTGCGTGTGCGTAGGAAATTTTGTGAAATTACTATGTTCCCCAACAGCCCATGACACAAGCCATGACGACCAAGGGCGCCAGTCGGGCGCCAGCCCGCGTAGTGTCCTCCTTTCCTCTTTGGTGCAAAGGGAGCAAGCGCAGGCGAGAGCATCGAGCAAAGGCATCCATTTCGTGCAACAAGACCAAGACCAGCCCAACGGCAGAAGGAAGTCATTGTGGAGCCCAAGCAAAGGCCACCACTAGAGCCTTTGACAAAGCGAGGACCAACTTTAGTCAGGATAAGTGTACCCGATGTTCCCCTTCAAAATGGCCAATTGTTGGCGCCCTTCCTGCTCAATATTTGGGAAGAGGCCCAGGGCCTTTGCCTATAAATAGGACTAGCCACCACAAGGTAGAGAGGAAGACAGGATCCTCGCCAAGAAACCAGTAGAGAGAGAGCGACTAAACTCCCCCTAGCAGTTCATCGTCTCTGCCAAGAACAGACCCTCGCGAGGCTGTTCTTCCTTGTACTATTCATCATCAGCCCAAGAGGCAATCCACCACACCACACACTAGGGTAGGGTATTACACTGCAATGGTGGCCTGAACCAGTATAAACCTTGTGTCTCTTGTGTTGTTCCTTTCATAGTTTAGATCTTAGCGAGGCGGCAAGGAGCAGGTAGGTAGAGGGCGAAATCTCCACGCGCACCCCAGTGTTCGAACCTCAAGGGTCTGCTGAACTCGAACCGACAATGGTCTCACAGCCTTGCTCAAGAAATTATGCAGCAGCCTCCCATAAGGCTAACCTTTCTTGAACTGTCTTGAAGTGGTCTCGCTTCAAGATATTTTGTTACGCCGCAATGGTGCCCGCTTTTGTAATCTGCTTCTTCGTTATGCTTTATGATCACCGTGGCGAACTTCGATGCCCAAAGGATGTAATATACCTTAAATCCTTTATTGTATAGTGTAGGTTTATTGTTAGTTAATATGCCGTAATTTCTTTATTGTATAGAGTAGGTTTGTTCTTAATTCCTACTAGTTACTACCATCATTCGCTATCTGAAAAAAAATCGATGTAGTCGATCGGTCAAACATTCGATAACGGGCCGTGTTTTAGTGGGACATAATTGGGCCGGCTGCGTCTTTCTTGGGTTCAATGATTGGGGCCTTCACATTATTGCGCCAGCCCAAACTTACACCGCCTATATTTTAGTTGGGCCTTTTTTGACCCAAATATTAGTTTGGCCCAGTAGCGCTGGGCCATTAACAGTTGAATATTGTATCGCCTCATTACGGCCGAGATGAAACCACGGGCCTTTAGCAGGCCAAAATGCATGTTGGGCCTCAATTTTCACTAGTCGTCGACGGGCCTTCAGCAGGCCGAAATGTAGACCGGGCCGTTATGGGCCCAGTTAGCTCACGGGCCATTACCAAGCCGAAACTTATCTCGGGCCTTAGTTGGCCCACTGATATCATGGGCCTTTAAGAGGCCGAAAGCTTAGTACAGGCATCAACGGGCCGAATTACGTGACAGACCTTTAACATGCCCAAAGTCACGTTGGGCTTAACTGTTGCCACCTTTAGCACGGGCCGTTAGTGGGCCCGATGTCCCGTCGGACCATATATGGCCCATGGGCAAGACGGGCCATTCCCAGCCGAAAGTCACACCGGCTGAAATGGGCCCATGTTCACATCAGCCTCTAACAGCCGAAAGTCATCTGGCAAGAGTTGGGCCCGAATATTCGGCGAAAAATTAACGGGCCAAATCTGCTTCGTCATAAATGGGCCCAAATATTGGGCTAACAATTAACGGGCCAGATCAAAGCCGTCAGTAATGGGCCCAAATATTGGGCAAACAATTAACGGGCCGATCCGTTTCGGCAGAATGGGCCTATATTAAGCAGGCCATTATTGGGCTGGCCCACTAGTACCGATTAAGTTCTACGGCCTTTGATCGGGCCGCCTTTTTAACCTATATGGGCCTCTAGCCCAACCACATGTCAACGCACCATAGGCATGTCTCCTCACATGGACGGGTGACATCCGCCCATCGACGAGCCGACAGGTGTTCCTTCGCCAATCGAATTTTACACGGAAATTTCCCATTGGTCGGGTTGTTAATGGGTTATCGGATCCAAAATCCGACCCGATAGCTTAACGGCGTTCGCTACGGTGGATGCCACGTGTCGGTCACCCTTGACGAAAAGCACTTCAGGACGCGATTTATCGTCATGGAAGTGGACACTTCCATGATGATAATTTTGGTAATGTCATGGGACACTTCTACGACAGCACAGGTATGACAATCTTGATTCTGTCATAAATTTGTCATGGATGTACATGCATGACAAAAAACGCGACCTACTGTGACAAACACGTATCATCACGGAAGTGTTTTTTTTGTAGTGCTAGCTCAAATTCTCAACAGCCTATCCCAAGCCTCCTTCAAAGATTCATCAAGCAAATAGCAAAAAAATCCAAGATCATCTTCATCACAATTTTTAAGATTTTCCTTATCAACCCCGGTGGATCCTTCTATAGCATCATTGTTTATGAGCTTAGAGAGGACCGAGGGGCTACCCAAAGCGTTAAAACTCGAAAGAAAACCCTTAGCCCTTTTAGGGTCGACCATGGCGAGAAAAACGAAGAACATAAAAAAGAGGGTGAATAAAACGGTAATTTTTTGTGAAGTGGGAGAGAGGAAAACGAGAGGCAAATAATGTAAATTGCAAGGAGATGAGATTTGTGATTATGAACCTGGTTACGTTGAAGATCCTCCCCAGCAACGGCGCCAGAAATTCCTTTTGATGTCGCTTGAAGCTACGTCGGTTTTTCCCCAAAGAGGAAGGGATGATGCAACATAGCGGTGGTAGTATTTCCCTCAGATATGAAACCAAGGTTATCGAACCAGTAGGAGAACCAAGCAACAGAACGTAAACAACCCCTGCAAACAAAGAACAACACCTCGCAACCACACGTGTTAAAGGGGTTGTCAATCCCTTTTGGGGTACGACGCCTCAAGATAGGCAAAGGATGTGAGGTAAATTTGTAGATAGGATAGATAGATCACGGAACAAATAAATTGCAGCAAGGTATTTTTGTATTTTTTGGTTTAATAGATCTGAAAATAAACGCGAGGAAAAAGTAGATTGCAAGGAAAATATATGAGAAAGAAGACCCCCGGGGCCGTAGGTTTCACAAGTGGCTTCTCTTGAGAAAAGTAGCAAACGGTGGGTGAACAAATTACTATTGGGTAATTGATAGAACTTCAAATAATCATGATGATATCCAGGCAATGATCATTACATAGGCATCACGTCCAAGATTAGTAGACCGACTCTTGCCTGCATCTACTACTATTACTCCACACATCGACCGCTATCCAGCATGCATCTAGTGTATTAAGTTCATGGAAAAATGGAGTAATGCAATTAGAACGATGACATGATGTAGACAAGATCCGTTTATCTATTGCGGCAGATATGGATCCCGTCTTTTTATCTTTAGTAGCAACGATACATACGTGTCAGTTCCCTTTCTGTCACTCGGATCAAGCACCGTAAGATCGAACCAACTACCCGGCACCTCTTCCCATTGCAAGATAAATAGCTCAAGTTGGCCAAACAAAACCCAAATATGGGAGAAGAAATACGAGGCTATAAGAGATCACGCATATAAGAGATCAAAGAACTCAAATAACTTTCATGGATATAAAAAGATATAACAGATCATAATCTCAAAGTTCACCAGATCCCAACAAACACACCACAAAAAGGACTTACATCATATGGATCTCCAAGAGATCATTGTATTGATAATCAAGAGAGAGAGGAAGCCATCTAGCTACTAACTACGGACCCGAAGGTCTACAAAGAACTACTCACGCATCATTAGAGAGGCACTGATGGAAGTGGTGAACCCCTCCGTGATGGTGTCTAGATTGGATCTCGGTGTTTTGGACTCTGCGGCGGCTGGATGAAAATTCCGTCGACTCCTCTAGGGTTTCTGGAATATTGGGGTATTTATAGAGCAAAGAGTCGGTCCAGGTGGCACCCGAGGTGGGCACAACCCACCTGGGCGCGCCTGGACCTCCTGGCATGCCCAGGTGGGTTCTCCCCTCCTCGGGACTCCCCCAGGTGCAACCAGGACCCATTGTGTTCCATCTGGTCCATAAAAAATCATAGTAAATTGGCGTGGTAGTTGGACCCCTAAAAGTGCAACTATCCTAGGTGGTTTTGGTAATTCCTAACAACATATAGCTCACTGAGCAAATGCTATTTCAAGATAAATATTTTAGGAAAGCTCAATGATTGGCATGACATGGATGAGAAAAGTGGATCCCTCAAAATGCTAAGGACAAAAGGATTGACTCAAGCTCAAAGCTCAAGACTCTACATTTTATATTTTAGTGATCCAAGATCACATTGAGTCTATAGGAAAAGCCAATACTATCAAGGAGGGATGAGGTGTTGCTTAATGGCTTACTTGCTCAAAGTGCTTAGTGATATGCTCCAAAGCCCTCAGCTACTTTCTCACATCCACATATGACCTAAACCAAATGTCAAACTCGGCCTTACCGATTCTTTCTATCCGGCGCCACTGAGTTCAGATGTCATAGCCACTGCCATAAACCCTAGGCAAATCGGTCTCACCGATAGGGATCTTGGTCTCACCGAGATGGGATTGTAATCTCTCTGTTTCCCTTTGTAACGTTTCGGTACCACCGAGATGAGCGGTCGGTCCCACCGAGATTGCAATGTAAACTCTCTGTTTCCTTTTCGTAACATTTCGGTCTCACCGAAATGAGCGAACCGGTCCCACCGAGTTTGTGTAATCGGTCTCACCGAGATTACATTATGCCCTAACCCTAATCATATCGGTCCTACCGAGTTGCATGTCGGTCCCACCGAAAATCCTAACAGTCACTAGATTTGCTGAATCGGTCCGACTGAGTTTCTCAATTCGGTCCCACCGAGTTTGGCAAGTTGTGTGTAACGGTTAGATTTTGTGTGGAGCCTATATATACCCCTCCACATCCTCTTAATTTGTGAAGAGAGCCATCAGAACGAACCTACACTTCCAACTTACATTTTCTGAGAGAGAACCACCTACACTTGTGTTGAGGCCAAGATATTCCATTCCTACCATATGAATCTTGATCTCTAGCCTTCCCCAAGTTGCTTTACACTCAAATCTTCTTTCCACCAAATCCAAATATTGTGAGAGAGAGAGAGTTGAGTGTTGGGGAGACTATCATTTGAAGCACAAGAGCAAGGAGTTCATCATCAACACACCATTTGTTACTTCTTAGAGAGTGGTGTCTCCTAGATTGGCTAGGTGTCACTTGGGAGCCTCCGACAAGATTGTGGAGTTGAACCAAGGAGTTTGTAAGGGCAAGGAGATCGCCTACTTCGTGAATATCTACCGCTAGTGAGGCAAGTCCTTCGTGGGCGACGGCCATGGTGGGATAGACAAGGTTGCTTCTTCGTGGACCCTTCATGGGTGGAGCCTCCGTGGACTCACAAGAATTATTACCGACACGCCTACAACGATCTATAATTTTGATTGCTCCATGCTATATTATCTACTATTTTAGGCAATATTGGGCTTTATTATCCACTTTTATATTATTTTGGGACTAACCTATTAACCGGAGGCCCAGCCCAGATTTGCTGCTTTATGCCTATTTCAAGGTTTCGAGGAAAAGGAATATCAGACGGAGTCAAAACGGAATGAAATCAACTGGAGAAGTTATTTTTGGAAGGAAACCCACCTGATGGACTTGGACTCCATGTCAAAAGATACGGGAGGTGCTCACGAGGGTGGGGGGCGCGCCCACCCCCCTAGGGCGCGCCCCCCTGCCTGCACCCTGCCGGAACGGGATCCCATCACCGGTGGCCATCTTCATCATCCCGGCGCTATCCATGACGAGTAGGGAGTAGTTCACCCTCGGGGCTGAGGGTATGTACCAGTAGCTATGTGTTTGATCTCTCTCTCTCTCTCGTGTTCCCTCAATGGCACGATCTCGATGTATCCCGAGCTTTGCTATTGTAGTTGGATCTTATGATGTTTCTCCCCCTCTACTCTCTTGTGATGAATTGAGTTTCCCCTTTGAAGTTATCTTATCGGATTGAGTCTTTTATGAGAACACTTGATGTATGTATTGCCGTGATTATCTGTGGTGACAATGGGATATCATGTGCCACTTGATGTATGTTTCGGTGATCAACTTGCGGGTTTCGTGACATTGGGAACCTATGCATAGGGGTTGGCACACGTTCTTGACTCTTCGATAGAAACTTTGGGGCACTCTTTGAAGTACTTTGTGTTGGTTGGATGAATCTGAGATTGTGTGATGCATATCATATAATCATGCCAATGGATACTTGAGGTGACAATGGAGTATCTAGGTGACATTAGGGTTTTGGTTGATTTGTGTCTTAAGGTGTTATTCTAGTACGAACTCTTTTATAGATTGATCCGAAAGAATAACTTTGTGGTGGTTTCGTACCCTACCATAATCTCTACGTTTGTTCTCTGCCATTAGTGGCTTCAGAGCGACTCTTTGTTGCATGTTCAGGGCTTGTTATATGATCTATCTATGTTATTATTGTTGAGAGAACTTGCACTAGTGAAAGTATGAACCCTAGGCCTTGTTTCATATCATTGCAATACCGTTTATGCTCACTTTTATCATTAGTTACCTTGCTGTTTTTATTATTTCAGATTACAAAAACCTATATCTACTATCTATTTTGCACTTGTATCACCATCTCTTCGCCGAACTAGTGCACCTATACAATTTACCATTTTATTGGGTGTGTTGGGGACATAAGAGACTCTTTGTTATTTGGTTGCAGGGTTGTTTGAGAGAGACCATCTTCATCCTACGCCTCCCACGGATTGATAAACCTTAGGTCATCCACTTGAGGGAAATTTGCTATCGTATACAAACCTGCAGCACTTGCAGGCCCAACAACATCTACAAGAAGAAGATTGTGTAGTAGACATCAAGCTCTTTTCTGGCGCCGTTGCCGGGGAGGCTAGGTAAGTGAAGGTATATCTTTAGATCTTGCAATCAATCTTTTTGTTTCTTGTTTTAGCACTAGTCTAGTTTATAAAAGAAAACTACCAAAAAATGGAATTGAGTTTGTCTCATACGCTTCATCTTTTTAATATCTTTCATGAGTATGATGGAAAGGAAAGTTGTGCTCAAGTACTAGAAGAAGAATTACATAGAATGCTTGGAATACAAATATGTGAATGATGAGCATGATTGCAATGTTATTAGTATGAATTCCTTGAATATCCATGATGCTAATGGTATGGAAAGCCACAAGCTTGGGGAAGCTATGTTAGATGAAGATGATATGTTTAGTCCCCCAAGCTTTGATGAGCAAATTTACTATGATGAAAGCATGCCTCCAATCTATGATGATTATTGTGATGACACATATGCTCTAAAGAATAATGATAACCATGAAACTTGTCATCTTGATCTTAATTTTCAATCATATGATAGTTATTTTGTTGAGTTTGCTCCCACTACTATTGATGAGAAGAATTTTGCTTATGTGGAGAGTAGTAAATTTTCTATGCTTATAGGTCATGAAAAGAATGCTTTAGGTGCTGTTTATATTGTTGAATTCATTCATGATGCTACTGAAAATTATTATGAGGGAGGAACATATGCTTGTAGGAGTTGCAATAATGTCAAGTTTCCTCTCTATATGCTTAAAATCTTGAAGTTATGCTTGTTTTACCTTCCTATGCAAGTTGATTATTGTTCCCATAAGTTGTTTTCTCACAAAATCCCTATGCATAGGAAGTGGGTTAGACTTAAATGTGCTAGTCATATTCTTCATGATGCTCTCTTTATTTTTCAATTCTTATCTTTTATGTGAGCATCATTGTCATCATCATGCCTAGCTAGAAAGGCATTAAAGAAAAGCGTTTGTTGGGAGACAACCCAATATTTATCCTTACTGTTTTTGTGTGTCCACATGATTATGCTACTGTAATAATCATGATTTATAGGTTTTTTTCAATAAAGTGCCAAGTAAGACCTTTAGGATAGCTTACGGTGATAGTTGTGTTGATCCTGCTGAAAATCAGAAACTTTTGCACCCAGTAAATTAATTTTTTAATTCACAGAAACATGATCTTGATCTTATTATTTTTGCTCTGGATTGGTACACAAATTTCTTAGGACTTCGTAATTTGGTATAATTTTTGGAGTTACATAAGTATACGTTTGATACAAATTACTACAGACTGTTCTGTTTTTGACAGATTCTGTTTTCTATGTGTTGTTTGCTTATTTTGATGAATCTATGAGTAGTATCAGAGGGTATGAACCATATATAAGTTGGCGTACAGTATATATTACACCAATATGAATTTAGAATGAGTTCATTACAGTAACTAAGTGGTGGTTTTATTTTTCTTATACTAATGGAGCTTACGAGTTTTCTGTTGAGTTTTGTGTTGTGGAGTTTTCAAGTTTTGGGTAAAGATTTGATGGACTATGGAATAAGGAGTGGCAAGATCCTAAGCTTGGGGATGCCCAAGGCACCCCAAGGTAATATTCAAGGACAACCAAGAGCCTAAGCTTGGGGATGCCCCGGACGGCATCCCCTCTTTCGTCTTCGTTCATCGGTAACTTTACTTGGAGCTTTATTTTTATTCACCACATGATATGTGTTTTGCTTGGAGCATAATTTTGTTTTGTTATTATTTGCTTTCTGTTATTTAGAATAATGTTTTGCATCTTTATTTTCAATACAAATGTCAAGGATAGCCTTTACCTTGCTTATTTTGATACTATACATGTTGCTGTTTGAAAACAAAAAGTTTACCGCTGTTGCAAAAATTACCTAGAAAAGTCAGAGAGTGGTATAATGTTGAATCTTTTTGCATATTGATCTCTGATAAATTTACTACAGTGGGAATTTTAGTTAATAATTTTTGGAGTCAGGGAAGTATTGATACTCTTGCATTCTGTACAGACTGTACTGTTTTGGCATATTGCTGTTATGGTTGCATTGTTTGCATATGTTTGCTTGATTAATGATTCTATTTGAGGATAGGAGTATTAAATATGCAGAGGCATTTAGTATGTAATGTTGAATAATAATGTTAGTGATTTGTTACAGTAGAAAATGATAAGGTTTTGCATTGGTTTATACTAACCTATCTCACGAGTTCTTGTTGAGTTTGTTGTGAATGAAGCTTTTGATAAAAAGAGAAACCATGATATGAGAGGAATTAAGGAGACACAAAAGTTCAAGCTTGGGGGTTCCCAAGGCACCCCAAGATAATATTTCAAGAAGTCTCAAGCATCTAAGCTTGGGGATGCCCCGGCAGGCATCCCACCTTTCTTCTTCAACAACTATCGGTTAGTATCGGTTGAGCCTAAGTTTTTGCTTCTTCACATGAGTTGTGCTATCCTTGCAATGTAGTTTTCTTTAGCTTTGCTTGCTGTTTGAATAAAGTATCAAGATCTGAAATTATTAAATGAGAGAGAGTCTTCGCATAGTTGCATAATTATTTAGCTACTCATTGACCTTCACTTGTATCTTTCGGAGTAGTTTGTCATTTGCTCTAGTGCATCACTTATACCGTTTAGAGCATGGTGGTAGTTTTATTTTGAAGAAATAGATGAACTCTCATACTTCACTTAGATTATTTTGAGAGTCGTTAATAGCATGGTAATTTGCTTAATATTAATATACTTGGTATTCAAGATATGTGAAACTTTCTTATGAGTGTGTTGAATACTAAGAAAAGTTTGATACTTGATAATTGTTTTGAGATATGGAGGTAGTGATATTAAAGTCATGGTAGTTGGGTGATTATGAATTCAAAGAATGCTTGTGTTGAAGTTAGCAAGTCCCGTAGCATGCACGTATGGTTAAAGTTGTGTAACAAATTTGAAACATGAAGTGTACCTGGCTTGTGCATCCTTATGAGTGGCGGTCGGGGACGAGCGATGGTCTTTTCCTACCAATCTATCCCCCTAGGAGCATGCTCGTAGTACTTGTTTTTTGATGACATCTAAATTTTTGCAATAAGTATATGAGTTCTTTTGACTAATGTTGAGTCCATGGATTATACGCACTTTTACCTTTCCGCCATTGCTAGCCTCTTCGGTACCATGCATTGCCCTTTCTCACCTTGAGAGTTGGTGCAAACTTCGCCGGTGCATCCAAACCCCGTGATACGATACGCTCTATCACACATAAAACTCCTTATATCTTCCTCAAAACAGCCGCCATACCTACCTATTATGGCATTTCCATAGCCATTCCAAGATATACCATGCAACTTTCCACCATTCCGATCATCATCATGACATACTTTACTTTTGTCATATTGTCGTTGCATGGTCATGAAGTTGATATCGTATTTGTGGCAAAGCCACCATGCATTATTTTTCATACATGTCACTCTTGATTCATTGCACCATCCTGGTACACCGCCGGAGGCATTCATATAGAGTCATATCTTGTTCTAGTTTTGAGTTGTAATTCATATGTTGTAGTCAATGAAGTGTGATGATCATCATTATTAGAGCATTGCCCAAAAAAAGAGAAAGGCCAAAAGAAAAAAAGGGGCCAAAGAAAAAAAAAAGAAAAAGAAAGAAAAAAAGGGGGGAAAGAAAATAAATAAAAGGGCAATGTTACTATCTCTTTTTCCACACTTGTGCTTCAAAGTAGCACCTTGTTCTTCGTGTAGTGAGTCTCATATATTGTGCTTCAAAGTAGCACCATGTTTTTCATATAGTGAGTCTCATAAGTTGTCTTTTTCATACTAGTGGGAATTTTTCATTATAGAACTTGGCTTGTATATTCCTACGATGGGCTTCCTCAAATGCCCTAGGTCTTCATGAGCAAGCGAGTTGGATGCACACCCACTAGTTTTCTTTTGTTGAGCATTCATAGCTCTAGTGCATCCGTTGCATGGCAATCCCTACTCCTCATGTTGACATCAATTAATGGGCATCTCCATAGCCCGTTGATTATCCTTGTCAATGTGAGACTTTCTCCTTTTTTGTCTTCTCCACACAATCCCCATCATCATATTCTATTCCACCCATAGTGCTATATCCATGGCTCATGCTCATGTATTGCGTGAAGGTTGAAAAAGTTTGAGATTATTTAAGTATGAAACAATTGCTTGGCTTGTCATCGGGGATATAGAAGCTGGGAACATCTTTGTGTGACGAAAATGGAGCATAGCCTAACTATATGATTTTGTAGGGATGAACTTTCCTTTGCCATGTTTTTTTGAGAAGACATGATTACTTTGATTAGTATGCTTGAAGTGTTACTATTTCTTTTATCAATATAAACTTTTGTCTTGAATCTTTTGGATCTGAATATTCATATCACAAGTAAGAAGAATTACATTGAAGTTATGTCAACTAGCACTCCGCATCAAAAGTTATCTTTTTTATCATTTACCTACTCGAGGACGAGCAGGAATTAAGCTTGGGGATGCTTGATACGTCTCCAATGTATCTATAATTTTTGATTGCTCCATGCTATATTATCTACTGTTTTAGGCAATATTGGGCTTTATTATCCACTTTTATATTATTTTTGGTACTAACCTATTAACCGGAGGCCCAACCCAGATTTGCTGTTTTATGCCTATTTTAGTGTTTCGAGGAAAAGGAATATCAGACGGAGTCAAAATAGAACGAAATCAACTAGAGAAGTTATTTTTGGAAGGAAAGGCACCTGATGGACTTGGACTCCACGTCAAAAGATACGGGAGGTGCTCACGAGGGTGGGGGGGCGCCCACCCCCTAGGGCGCACCCCCCTGCCTTGTGGGGCCCCCGTAGCTCCACCGACGTACTCCCTGCACCCATATATACCCACGTATCCTAAAACTTCCGCAATGTAAGATAGATCGGGAGTTCCGCCACGCAAGCCTCTGAGCCACCAAAAGCTTCAAGAGCCTGCTCCAAGCACTCGCCGAACGGATCCCATCATCGGTAGCCATCGTCATCATCCCGGTGCTATCCATGATGAGGAGGGAGTAGTTCACCCTCAGGGCTGAGGGTATGTACTAGTAGCTATGTGTTTGATCTCTCTCTCTCTCTCTCGTGTTCTCTCTCGTGTTCCCTCTATGGCACGATCTTGATGAAGGAAATATGCCCTAGAGGCAATAATAAAGTTATTATTTATTTCCTCATATCATGATAAATGTTTATTATTCATGCTAGAATTATATTAACCGGAAACATGATACATGTGTGAATACATAGACAAACATATAGTCACTAGTATGCCTCTACTTGACTAGCTCATTAATCAAAGATGGTTATGTTTCCTAACCATAGACATGTGTTGTCATTTGATTAGTGGGATCACATCATTAGAAGAATGATGTGATTGACATGACCCATTCCGTTAGCCTAGCACTTGATCGCTTAGTATACCGCTATTGCTTTCTTCATGACTTATACATGTTCCTCAGAACTATGAGAATTATGCAACTCTCGCTTATCGGAGGAATAATTTGGTACTACCAAACGCCACAACGTAATCGGGTGATTATAAAGGAGTACTACAGTGTCTCCGAAGGTACATGTTGAGTTGGTGTATTTCGAGATTAGGTTTTGTCACTCCGATTGCTCGGAGAGGTATCTCTCGGCCCTCTCGGTAATGCACATCACTATAAGCCTTGTAAGCAATGTAACCAATGAGTTGGTTACAGGATGATGCATTACGAACGAGTAAAGAGATTTGCCAAGAACGAGATTGAACTAGGTATTGGATACCGACGATCAAATCTCGCAAGTAACATACCGATGACAAAGGGAACAACGATGTTGTTATGCGGTTCGACCGATAAAGTTCTTCAGAGAATATGTAGGAACCAATATGGGCATCCAGGTTCCGCTATTGGTTATCGACCGAGAATAGTTCTAGGTCATGTCTACATAGTTCTCGAACCCGTAGGGTCCGCACGCTTAACGCTACGATGACAGCTTTATTATGAGTTTATAAGTTTTGATGTACCGAAGTTTGTTCGAGTCCCGATGTGATCACGGACATGACGAGGAGTCTCAAATGGTCGAGACATAAAGATCAATATATTGGAAGCCTATATTTGGACATCGGAATCGTTCCGGGTGAAATCGGCATTTTACCGGAGTACCGGGAGGTTACCGGAACCCCCCGGGGGGTTATTGGTGAAAGTGCGTTATATCGACTAGAGGGGGGGTGAATACGCGATTTTTATGAATTCTTCACTGAGGAATTTGCTGGTGAGGAAATTCCTTAGCGAAGAACTACTTGCAGCGGAATATGTACTCAGAAGTAAACATAACAGAATATAAACATAGTCAGCATGATGAAATGAAGACTAACACAGAGTACGGAAAGCGTAAACATAGGATAGCACGATGAAGACAAACAGACTGAAGAAATTGAACTGAGGAATTTGTGAAAGTCTTTAGTCAAAGTCTTCAAGCACAGATATGAACAACATTCAACACAGTAATGAGGAAATGAAAGAGTTGAGGAAATAGAACCACCAGTTGGTGAAGACAATGATTTGGTAAACCAGCCCAACTGTTGTCTCAGCTTGTACGTCTGGTTGGAGCGGCCGAGTATTTAAACTCAAGGACACACAGTCCTCGACACCTAGTCTCGAGCCGCAACTCAGACACCCAGTCCTCACCGTATTCTCCTTGAACTAAGACCACGCAGGCCTCGGCCCAATCACTCGTGGTAAGTCTTCAGTGACTTCCAAACCTTCACAGACTTGGTCACTCGGTGATCCACAATTCCTCTTGATGCTTCTAGACCTTGACGCCTAACCGTCTGGAAGAAGCACAGTCTTCAAAGGTAATAAGCGCCGGATCCACGCAGATCAATTTCTTCAAGATGCTCAATCACTTTGGGTTTGTGGGGTTTGGTTTTGGGATTTTCCTCACTTGATGATTTTCGCCAAAGTCCCTGAGGATGGGTTGCTCTCAAATGACAAGTGTCAAGTTCTCTCAGAGCAGCCAACCAGCTAGTGGTTGTAGGGGACGGCTATTTATAGCCTAGGGAGCAGCCCGACATGATAAGACATAAATGCCCTTCAATGATATGACCGTTAGGTGGATAAGATATTTTGGGACAGCCGCGCCAAGAAGAGAAGCAACGGTCGGAAATTTGACTCTCAAATTCCTCGTATTATCATGTTCTCATCAGGTACGCACTTCAAGACAAGGCGAATTCCTAACTCTCGGTCCAGAGTAAAGTCCTCAAGGACTGTAAGAATCTGCGTCTCATATCAAGAATTTGACTGAATCTGTATGAGATTTCCAATGGCTTCACTCAAGGGATTGGTAGGTGTAGGATTTTGAGTTGAGCATCACATGGAAATTTTTCCTTAGTATTTCTCGACCCCTTTAACAAAGACGGTGTTTTATGACTCAAGAAAGAGAAAATGAGACTATGAAAACAAAAGTCTTCACGCTCATATTCCTCAATGAATATCAAGTCTTCAAGGTCACACCAATTTCTTCACTTTCAAAGTCTTCGTAAAGTCTTCGTAATATCAAAGTCTTCAAATGAAGAACTTCATTTTAGGGTCGAATTTCTCTGTAAATATCAAACTCCTCATAGACTTATAGACATGTGTACACTCACAACGATCAGCCATTTAACCTATAAGTCTTCAATACACCAAAATCACTAAGGGGCACTAGATGCACTTACAATCTCCCCCTTTTTGGTGATTGATGACAACATAGGTTAAGTTTTCAACGGGGATAAACATATGAAGTGTAAATACTGATATTGAGGAATTTGATTGCAAGATATAGAAGAACTCCCCCTGAATATGTGCATAGTGAGAAATTTGCTTTTGAGGCATTGCACATTTGAAGAATCGAATCATGGAGAACTCCCCCTATATCTTGTAATTCATACACGCATTTGATATATAATATGAAGAATTTGAAATGCATGATGAAATATGGTGCTCGATGAGATTCAAGATGCGCAATAATATTGACAAGGAATAAGCATGCGGAATAGCACATCAAAAGTTTCAGAGCTCAGTGCATCAAAAGCATCAGAGCACGACCAAAAGTATCAAGGCACCATCGGATTTAAGATTACAAGTCGATCCAATAAAAGTTTCGGAAGAACGAGAGTTGTAACTTAATAAAAGACACCCATAATATAAACCCGCTTGAAGACTAACTCAGATTTCTACCCCTTTGTCATCAAATGACCAAAAGGAGCGAAACTGAGGACTAACGCCCCTGAAGATTTTCAAGTTGATGGAGGAGCGCCAGCGTTGTCGGGGTTGGTTGTTGCAGTAGGGCCTGCCGCAGTGTCGCCCAAATCTTCATGTTCATCGGGCCACGTGATGAAGAATAAGAACCGCCACCGATCAGAACTTTGACTCTCGGAGGTGGTGCAGACCAGTCAAATGCTTCTTGGAGACCCATAGTCTTCAATTCTTCCGCGGAATATACATGATTGAGAATAGCCAAGGTGCGGTTGAGGGTTTCATGAAGGTAGTACTGATTTTTCTTCACTTCATTATGTGTTGAGGTCATGTTGTGAAGAATTGTAGCAAATTGACACTTCACCCATTTCTGATTGCGTTCAACCTTCTGATGAAGACTGAGGAGTAACTCACGGTCACCATCATCCCGGTGTTGTTGCTTGAGGCTTTTGCTTGGCCGAGGTATTTGCGGCAAGGTCATGTGTTGCGTAATCGCCATTGGTGGAGTAAGATGTAGCTAGACGGAATTGACCATCCAATGGACGAGTGCCTTCATCAATCACAAAGAATGCCTTGCCTTTATCATCGATGATGAAACCGTCGCTTGAGGACTTCAATGGGCGGCAAGTAGCTACCATGGTTCGAGTGTCACCTTTGTAATTCAAAGGAAGTTCTTGCCCTTATGAATCTCATAATCCAAGGCGCATAGGGCTTCGGGCTTCAAAAGGTGACTGCCGGTGTCAAACCGCAGATCTCGGTAGGGGTCCCGAATCAAGCGCCTAGGCGGATGGTAACAGGAGACGAGGGACGCGATGTTTTTACCTGTGTTCGGGCCTTCTCGATGGAGGTAAAACCCTACGCCCCGCTTGATTAATATTGATGATATGGGTAGTACAAGAGTAGATCTACCACGAGATCAAGGAGGCTAAACCCTAGAAGCTAGCCTATGGTATGATTGTTGTAATGTATGTTGTCCCACGGACTAAAGCCCTCCGGTTTATATAGACACCGGATGAGGCTAGGGTTACACAGAGTCGGTTACAATGGTAGGAGATCTACATATCCAGATTGCCAAGCTTGCCTTCCACGCCAAGGAAAGTCCCATCCGGACACGGACGGAGTCTTCAATCTTGTATCTTCGTAGTCTTGGATCCGACGGATAATGATAGTCCGCTGTCCGGACACCCCTAGTCCAGACTCCTCAAGAGTCTCCCCAACCAGGCTTCAATGACGATAAGTCCAGCGTGTTTATAGTCTTCGGCGTTGCAAGGCGGGTTCTCCCTTCAAATTCCATGTACCTGCCGAACAGTGTCCAGCTTCATCTTGAATATTGTGTCCCTCGGCTTCTACGCCAAATAATGGCCTTCTTCCACGCGTCGCACGAATGCGAAAAGCCAGGGTGTCTTTTGCATTTCACCCCCTAGTTGCGCGAGTCGTCCGCCTATAAAAGAGGCAAGAATCCAGATCCAAACCACACCGTCTTCCTCCCGCGAATACTCCATCAAGCGCTTTTGACCTAGAAATCCATTCCATCATGGATCGCCGACGCGCTCTTCTTCACGCGCCCCACCCCACCGCCGGGAATTGGAGGAGGTGCTCTATTTTGCACAACGAGCTAGTGAAGCTCCAAACGGGGGATTTCTCCTCCGCTTCATGGTCCCAAATCCGGCCGGACTGGTTAGTTATCAAGGTGGGAGGCAAGCGAGGACACTCCAAGCCCCAATAAGGGGAGCGAGTATGCTTTGTCCCCTATCCGATAAGGGATTCAGATTTCCAATACATCCGCTCCTCCGCTGGCTCCTAAAGTTCTACTTGACTCAGCTCCACCACCTCACGCCCGCCTCAGGCCGCATATCGTGGGCTACGAGCTTTTGTGAGCTATTCTCGGGCATCGAGCCCCATTTTGCATTGTGGAAGAGGCTGTTTTGCCTCGCACTCCCATTCTCACGGGGTCCATATATCAAGTGGGCGGTGCCGAAATATGGCGATCGCCGGACCGGATACCGTCCGCACTCTAAGAAGGCGTCCAAGATCGCCCTCGGAGTGGTTTTATATAGGAGACGCCCGCTGCTGCACTCCAGTCCGGATCGGCCTCCGGAGTTTAGTGCTGCTCCTTGAAGAAACGCCACACGGGCGCTCATGAGCCCCGATTGAGGAAGACAAGAGCGCCCATTACTTGATGGGCCGAATAAGATTAATGGCCCATTCCGCTTGACCATGATCGAGTCATGGCGACATGCATCAAGCGAGGGTACAGCATTGCAATACGAGGCCACCCCATGTGGGATTTCAACGGGAAGACGATGCCACCTAAGACGGCCAAGAAGGGCCGGATTCGACCGAGGATCTCGTGAAGATCCCGCCCAGCCTGCATAAGGGGAGAAGGAGGACTTCCTTCAACGAACCTTTGAATGGGTTTTCCATGATCAACCCTAGAGGATGGGTAATCGAACACCTTGAAGGGCTCAACCCATGCTTTCAAGTTTAAGCTTACATTATGTCTTCGGCGCAAGATCTACGCCGGACGGTGGAGGACATGGTGAGTCATGCTCGCAACCGGAGGATCCGAGGATCCTCGGTCCGCCTCCAAGAGGACCCGACCTCTAGGTGGAGCTGATCGACGGGTGTTTCACCACCAAGATAGACAATGCTTTGGTCGCCATTACGGCGGACTACCCCGGACTAAGTCCGCTTCCTGTGACCGCGATCAAGTCAGACACCATTATCTCTTTCCCGCCCATTTCTAACCGTCGCGAACGATGGTATTTTGCAGAAGAGCCTTTACGGCAGAAGCCGAGCTCAAGGGCGGCCGACCAACAAAGGTCACCTGCATCAAAGAAAGCGAAAAGGAGCACAAGGCGGGCGGAAACGCCGCCGCAAAGGTATAGCTCAGATTTGAATTTTCAGAGCAACGCTCCAAGGAAACGCCTGAGTGCTCATGATCTTTGTAGGAGAAAAGCGCCACGGACTATGGGCGAGAAGTTGCCGATCCGACCTACACCGCCAGCTCCAGCCGCCCGCCCGAGGGGGAGGCAAGCGCAAGACGCTGGCCGGATCCTTCTCCAACGGAGGATGACCGGCTGCATCGTCCGCCACCAAGTCTCGAGGTGGAGAGCGCCATGAACCACAGCGCCACGACAAGATTTCGTGAAGCGTGCTTTTCCCCGAGGCATTGGATGCCTTTAACGCAGGGACGCGCAGATCCGCGCCGCCGAGATGGTTTTACCAGAGCCACGGAGCAATATGTGAAAGACACACGGGTAAGGGAATTTTAATGGTTGTATATACCAAGAGCCCCGAGACTTAAAGCGCTTATGCTAACTGATTTGAGGATCATTTGAAACGCTGGCTCTACCGAGAAGAACGCCCAAATTGTCTCGGAGCTGCAAGATTGCAAGGCCCAACTTGAGGTCAAGACTTGTTGCCGCAGGAGGAGACGCAAAACCCCTCCCCGTAACACATTTTATTAATAAATATAAGCGCCAGCGGCGCGGCGCCGCGAAGTCTAATAATAACATTGTGGTACCACCGACAAGATCCGGACAGTAAGTATCGCGCGCCACTAAAGGTCAGGAGAGGCCGAATAGGTTCAGCAGAAAGGAACAAGCTCCAGGATGCCAACGCCAAGCTCGGAGAAGAACCGAAGGCGTCGGGCCGAGCTGTCCGGCCCGCTAAGGAAAATCAACGGCTTGCCGCGCATTTATAGTAAGTGCTTGAGCGGACTCTTTTGAAAAGAAGAGTTCGGCGAGGAAGTATTTTGACATGATCTGTCTTGTAGGTATACTCACGGGTCGCCCCGCAGAGGAGATGCCCATATCAACGGGTGATCAACTTCCGAATCTGTTGCAGCTACTCGAACGAAGTTCGGCAGCAATGAGCGGCGCTGCTCAGCTTTATGGCCAGCTCTCACCCTACCCGAGGGCCTCGGGAGCTTATGGAGAAGCTGCAGGAGTGCGGCAGCTTCTGCTTGTGGAAGATTTCGCTTGCCGTCAAGGTGCCAGGAGGCTTGGGCCATGGTGAAGACGCTACATAAGAAAGCGGATCCCAACCACATGGCCGGTTGGACCGTGGGGCCCATGGGAAGGAGATCCTTGTGAGTTTAGTATACAGCCAAGTAGAGTTGGCTGCTAAATTTTCCCAACGGATCAGAAACTAGACAGCCTGTTAGACGGGATTGAGGAGGAATACAATCAAGAATTTGACAATGTATGTTATCCTTAAAGTGACATGTGAAATGCCTTCTAGCCGGATTGTAGATCGCTTGTCTTTGCCGACCTTTTCGCTTCAACCTCGGGACCCTAGAGTCCTGAGTGTGTCCGAATACCTCTGTGGTTAAGAAACAACCGTTGTATGCATGGAGACCAAAGCGAGGGGTCATTAGTGCTTTATCGCATAAGTGCCCAACTAGTTATGTTATATTACATGGTTAGTAAGAAACATCTTCCAGGAGAATAGTTCCGCTAAGGGTTCTTTTCTCGGGAGGCATGCCCTAAAGTGTATGTCCGAACTGCAAAGAAAGCAAGAAACATCCGGGGCAAATAGATAAATAGGTAAAAGTCATCTTTTAGTTACCGAATCAATATTCCCTTAAGAACGCTTAGCTTTCGCTTCACCTACCGAGGTACACATCCGCCGACCCGGCAAGAATAATCGCAGAGGTGCTCCTTTACCTCCTAGCCGAACAATCGGGAACGAGGGGTAAGCACAGAGCCAGCAACCCAGCTTGGCCAAAACTTAAGTCATATCGATGCATATAATGGCAAGTAAAAGGTACATGTGGAAGCTTGACACATGTGCTGGGTATAAAACCCGTATAATTGAGCTTCTGTAAGAGAAGCCCCCAGGAATAATGAGTGTGGATGGCACATCATACGTATGCAAAAAATGCGAAAATAGGCCCGTAAGGGCTTGTAAATAAAAAGGATAAAAAGAGAAACAAAAGACAGCCGAAGTGTAAAATTTTGGACGGGGGAAGGGGACGAACTCTTAGTCCGGTGCTAGGCATAGAATCGTCGGAGGCGGGCTGCATTCCATGGGTTCGGCTCGAGTCGGTTATCCGACGATTTCAGAGACGGTATGCTCCACCGTCAGACTTGATCGACAATGAAGGGCCTCCCATTTGGGCTTGAGCTTGTCCTTTTCTTGACCGGCAAAGCGAGAACTAGTTCACCAACGTTGTAAGTCTTGGCCCGCATTTCTCGCTTTGATATCTTCGCCTGCTGCCGATAAAATGCGGAACGAGCCTTCGCGACGCCACGTTTTTCCTCCAATGTGTCCAAGCTGTCCCGCCGATCAAGCTCGGCCTCTCTTTCCTCATACATGCGCACTCGAGGTGAGTCATGAATAATGTCACAGGCAAGACTGCCTCTGCATACCAGATACCATAAAAATGGTGTGAATCCGTAGTACGGTTAGGCGTTGTCCGCAGCCCCCGTGAGTACGGAGTCGAGCTCCTCGACCCATTGTGTGTCGGATTTAGTAAGTGACCTCACTAGTCCGGGTTTAATGCCGCCATTATTAGACCATTTGCTCTTTCCACTTGACCGCTGGTTTGAGGGTGATAGATCGACGGTAGTCGAGCTTGATGCCCATATTTTTGCACCATGACTTAACCTCGCTCGGCTGTGAAGTTCGTGCCTTTGTCGGTGATGATGCTGTGGGGACTCAGAACGTGTACCACCCCGATATAAGGTCTATCACTGGTCCGACTCGCCGCTTTGACCGGTTTGGCCTCTATCCATTTGGTGAATTTATCCACCATGACCAATAGGTACCTTTGCTTGTGGGTTCCCTTTAAGGGTCCAACCATGTCAAGCCCCTGCACCACGAACGCCGTGTAATGGGTATGGTTTTGAGGGCGGTGGGTGGCATATGGCTCGATTAGCAAAGAGTCGACAACCAACGATCGCCGACCAAGTCCCGTAAGGCTCGCCTCGAGCCGCCGGCCAATAAAATCTGACGGAATGCCTTTCCTACAAGGGCCCGGCTGCTGCGTGGTGTCCGCCTAGTCCGCATGAATTTCAGCCAGAGGTTTCGCCTTCCTCTTCGGAGATACACCTCTCAAGGACTCCGTTGTACTTTTCTTATAAAGTTCTCCTCATGGACCTTGTAGGCTTTTGATCACGGACTATGCAATGGGCCTCGCTTTTGGTCTTCGGAAGTTCCTGCCAAGCAAGTACGCTAGAAAGGTTCTATCCACGCGGCGATTACCGCCATTATAACGTAATGAAGGTGTTATGTCGTCTCGCTGAATCATCGATTGATGCGGTTTTTCCGGTTTGTCGCTACCGAGCTCCTCTTCCCATAGTACGGATGGCTTGAAGAGCCGCTCCAGAAGATATTTGAGGACAGATCACGCTTTCACACCGATGCGTGCAAGACGCCGGCCGCTTGGTTATTGTCTCGGCTATGTGATGGAATTCAAGTCCTTCAAACCGAGCTAACATTTTTAGGACAGCGCTATGATATGCTGCCATTTTCGGATCCTTGTCGCCAAAGTCTCCGCTTATTTGGGATATTGCAAGGTTTGAATCCTCACACCTCTAGGCGTTGAATGCCCATGGAGACTACCATCCGGAGACCATGTAACAGGCCTCAGATTCGGTTGCGCTTGTTGGAGTCCGTACATTATTTGAAGTACGATCGACTGAATCTCCGGTTGGGGACGCTAATACGACGCTAGCCCCCATCCGCCAACATTTTGGAGCCGTCGAAATGCATAGTCCAATTGAGTATGCGCCGCATTTTAGGGAGTTCGGCTTCAGTCCATTCGCCACGAAGTCAGCCAAAACTTGTGACTTTATAGCTCGCCGAGGTTTATAAGTTATATCGAATGGTAAGAGCTCAATGGCCCATTTTAAAATCCTGCCCATTGCGTCATGTTATTTATAATGTCATTGAGTGGTACTTCAGAGGCCATCGTTATCGAACACTCTTGAAAGTAGTGCCGAGTTTCCGGACGCCATGAACACCGTGATATGCTATCTTCTCGATAGTGCGGTAACGGATTTGCAGGGGTTAACACAAAGGACACATAATACACTGGTTTTTGAAGAGGGAATTTATGCCCTTCTATCGCTCGTTCGACGACGAGGACCGCGCTTACAACTTGATGCGTTGCTGCGATGTATAACAACATTGGTTCGCCCAGAGTGGGCGCAGCCAGGACCGGGTTTGTTGCCAATATGGCCTTTATTTCTTCGAGTCCGGCGGTGCGGATCCGCCCACTCAAAGTGTTCGTGCGACCGAGGAGGCGATAGAGGGCAACGCCTTTTCACCTAGACGGAGATAAGCGCTTAAGGCTGCCACGCATCCTGTTAATTTTTGTATTTGTTTGAGGTCTTTGAATATCCAACTGTGATGAGCTCGGATTTTAGCCGGATTTGCTTCGATTCCTCTACCGGATACAATGAAGCCCAAAGAGCTTTCCGGCTGGTACGCCAAAACGCATTTTTCCGGATTCAGCTTGATGTCATATGCTCGAGGTTGTCGAATGTGAGCCTCAAATCGCCTACTAGAGTTTCGACGAGTTTTGTTTTGACGACCACGCCGCCTCACGATGCCTCGACTGCTTTTGCCGATCCGGGTGGCTGACATGTTTGAATCATGCGCCGATATGTTGCGCCGCGCTTTAAGTCCGAAGGGCATCGTGTTGAAGCGAATGGTCCATATGGAGTGATGAATGCCGCTGCGGCTTGGTTTGCTTCCGCCATCTTGATTTGATGACAGCTAGAGTATGCGCCCGTGAAGCACAACGAATCGTGTTCGCGGTAGCATCGATAATTTGATCGATGCGGGAGAGGGAAGGGATCCTTTGGGCAAGCCTTATTGAGGTCTTTAAAATCGGCTACGAGGCGCCAGATTTATCCTTCTTGGTACCATCACCAGTTTGCTAGCCATCCGGATGTTTGATATCTCTAATGAATCCGGCTCAATAGTTTGGCTAGCTCTTCTCCCATTGCCTGCCTTTTGGGTTCGAAAATCGTCAAGAGCCTGTTTGATCGCTTAAACTTTTAGGATGTTTAGGCTGTGTTCGCCAACTCATGGGATTCCGGCATGTCCGGGGATGCCAAAGCGAAGATATCCCAATTTTCCCGGCGAATTCAAGGCAAAGGCGGCGCCTACTTGGGTTCAATTGCCCCGATGGAGGCCGTTTTGTTGGGTCCGCTGGATGGACCAGAATTTTATTATCTCATCTCGCTGGTTTGAAGGAGGTGGACTTGGATCTTTTATCGAGTATCACATCGCCCCTGTTCACCGTGAGAGCGCAGCATGGTGAGTTCTTCTCGCCGCTAAGGCTTTGGATAGTGCCTCGAGGGCTAGTGCGGCTGTCTTGTTTTCGGCGCGGAGTGCTATGTCCGGATCACTAGCGAGAGTGATTATTCTGCCGGGCCTGCATTTTGAGCTTCATGTACCGTAATGAGGAACCGCTGAAAATTGTGAATGCCGCCGTCCTAATATGGCATGATACCCATCGCTGAACGGGCCACCGAACGTGACTTCTTCGGATCTCAGAATTGTCCGGAGAGCCAACACCACATCGAGTGTGATTTTTCCGGCAGCGCTTCCGGCTAGGGATTATTCCTCTAAAGGTTGTGCTGCTTCGCTCAATACGGCTCCAATTGATTTCCATTTTTCGCAGAGTTTCTCAGAATGAGGTTTAGTCCGCCGCCGCCATCCATGAGGACTTTTGTCACCGAAAGCCGCCCACTATGGGACTAAGTACCGTGGCAGCCGGTGCTCGTTGTTCGAATTTAGGCTCGTCACCGGCGTTGAAGGTAATGGCTATGTCACCCATGGATTTGTTGTTGCTACTTGGTAGACTTCGCGAGTCCGCTGGATTGTTCGTTGCATATTATTTGATGCGAAGGTCTCAAGACTGCTGATACCGCGGCCGGTATTGTTGGAGTGGTTTCTGAGCTAGAAGCTCTTCGCCACTTTTGGCCACCGCCGTAATATCCAACATGCTCGAAGGCTTATGTGTTGGGACGGCTCCTCTCAGATTATGAAGCTTACAGGTCCATTGAGCCATCCCTCCAAAGACGGTTCCGCTTCCCTTATTGGGTTTTTGTTTTTCGCTTTTGCATCCGGGGCCTAAGTGTAAGGTGCCCTTTGTCATGGATCGGGTTTAAATGGATTATCCCAAAATTGATTTTCGGTTTTCGAAGCTCTCCATCGCAGAGTACTTTCGCATAATGGATGCCGATCGGTGAAGTGCGTAATTTTGCGATGATCAATGGCATTTAGTATTCCCTTGTCCGCAGCTTATTGCGTAAGATTGATATTGCGCTTTCCTCTCGGCAGTCCTTTATCCCGCCCATAACCAGGAGGAATTTGGCCCAAGAGTGATGTACTCGCTTCAGCAGGCTCTTGCCGATTAGAGATAGATCGATATGTCCGGGCAGGTGGGTGGAATAAAATCCGGATCCCTGCCCATCTTGGGGCTCAAAGGCCGAGGGTTTCAATTCGAAGCTTGGTTTGTCGGACACGATCCAATGAGTCCGGGCAATGCATGATTTTAAGTTCAATGCTCGATCGAAGTCCGCCCTCCGCGATCCGCATGGAGGGTTCGGGAATCCGACATGAATTGTTTTCAACACAGCAAAGAGTTGCCAGATTGCTCCTCTACCACCGCGATGTGGTGGGTGGCCCGGGAGAGTTAATCTCTCAGATCGGTTTTAATCCCAATCTGGTTGTAGTCCGTAGCGACTCCTGTGGCAGCGATGCGATCCAAGAGCTCATTAATGCACGAGAGCTCTATTGGGTCCAACTGCTCGGCAGCTTTAGGGTCGACGCGAAGATTGCTTCTAACGACTTGCCAAGTCATTGTCGAAGCGGCGGCGGACAAAGCGGTCATAAGAAAACCACCAAGCCGGATAGTTTGGCCGGCGGCTAAGGCCCTTCGGCGAAAAACACCGCCTTTGAAGACGGGTGGAGGCATCCGCCTATCGGTGACGCACACGAGGAACTCTCAATGAAAGCACCAATGTCGGTGTCAAACCGCGGATCTCGGTAGGGGGTCCCGAATCGTATGCGTCTAGGCGGATGGTAACAGAGACGAGGGACACGATGTTTTTACCTGTGTTCGGCCCTCTCGATGGAGGTAAAACCCACGCCCCGCTTGATTAATATTGATGATATGGGTAGTACAAGAGTGGATCTACCACGAGATCAAGGAGGCTAAACCCTAGAAGCTAGCCTATGGTATGATTGTTGTAATGTATGTTGTCCTACAGACTAAAGCCCTCCGGTTTATATAGACACCGGAGGAGGCTAGGGTTACACAGAGTCGGTTACAATGGTAGGAGATCTACATATCCGTATTGCCAAGCTTGCCTTCCACGCCAAGGAAAGTCCCATCCGGACACGGGACGGAGTCTTCAATCTTGTATCTTCGTAGTCTTGGAGTCCGGCGGATAATGATAGTCCGGCTGTCCGGACACCCCCTAGTCCAGGACTCCCTCAGTGACATTGCAACATTAGCCAGACTCCTCATGAAGAAATCATGGAAGTTGACGGGAACGCCATGAATGATGTTGAAAAGCATGTTCTTCATGATGCCAACGACATCTTCATCATTTGAGTCGTGGCCTTTGATGGGACTCATTGTCTTCGCCAGATTCAATAGACAGTCCGAGGCACATACAAAGAATTCCTTGACGAGGAATTTGGTTCGAGGGCCCTGCCTCGCTTCAAAGGCTTCATGAGCACTTGCATATAATGATCGGTCGACTTGCGGTCATTGTAGATGCAACGTGCACTTTCATGGGGAGGATCAAGAGGAAGGACACGAAGCAATTCAGCTTGTTTGGTGCCTTGTAGTGAGTGTTTTCCATCATCCAATCCAGCACCCATGAATTGACATCTTCAAATCTCCGTGATATGCAAAGTGGCATAGAATCAAGAATGAGTTCTTCATTCCAATCACGTATATCGCAGTAAGTTCAAGAGTCTCGCATCGTGAATAACTCTAAGGACTGGCTCGAAGCATGGCGGTGATTCCATATCCACATGAGGAATATGCTCATGATCGAAGATTTTGTCCTTGTCAAAGAGCACTGAGGAATAGAAGTTGGCTTGAGTAGCAGTCCAGAAGCGTCTTTTCCTTATGCGAGCAGAGTCATATGGATTGTAAGAAGTGAAGAACACATGCTCAGAAAAGAAGTCTTCAGCCTTGAATTTTTGCTTACTTGAGAACGGATTCTTCGGTTTGGGCAGAGGAATATCGTGATTTGCAGACAACCTCGTGAATCGCGATCTCAGTGCTTCAGTGAGGAATTTCTCGTTCCTCTTCTTGTGCAGTTTGGGGATCAGCAGCAGTTCTTCGTAACAAGCGGCTGGAATTTCTTCATGAATGCATTTATGTGGGATGAGTTTCTTCAGAGCCCAATTGAACAGCTTGTAGCCGGGACCGAGGAATTTGTTGAATCGGAGTGAAGAGAGGAGTATTGGGATGCCGATTTTCCAAAAGTCATCGCTCATCACCGTGTAGTGCATCCAATATCCACGTCTTCATCTTCTTTTTCAATTTCCTCAACACCAGCCTCTTCAGCTGTGAACTTAGGCATGGGTGAGGAAACAACCGGTGATGAAGGGAATGTTTCCACTTCAATTTCTTCATCAAACTGTTCTGAGGTAGCAATAGATTGATTTTCTTCATCAGATCCGCTTGGGATCTTGTAGTCTTCTCCATAAGGAACAATTTCCTTAGACGACATGGAGGAAATGGGAACGGCATCAATAGGATTTTCAAGCGAGCTGGTCATCGGCTTCATTTTCTTCGCATCCGAAGATTTTGATGCAGTAGATGCCTTCCTCTTCTTCACTGCAGCTCGTTCTGCAGCCTTTGTCTTCTTCACTTCTAAGCAGAAGGAAGCATTGTAGTTGGTGTTAGCGCGGGAGGAGCCGAGGACTGTGGTTCAATTTCTTCAGCACAACTAGTGCAATGTTCTCGATCTCTTCGGCTTTTCAGCGCACCACTAGTGGATGCCCCGGAATTTCTTCAAATGGAATAGAGTCATCAGCCCCGAACTTGTATTCTCATCAAGAGGTTGAAAGTCATCGCCAGTCTTGGCATGTTCTTCAAAGCAGGCCGAGCAGAATCGATACTGAGGATTTTCTTGTTGCGATGGGGCTGCAATAGCTTGTCATTTTCTTCGTCAAATTGATTTAATCTCACCTTGGCTCCTTGCCAATCAAGATTGTAAGCATCAAATCCTTGCCGAGGGCTTGAATTTCAGATTGAGCTTTGAGAAGTTCTTCAGAGTCGTTGACGATGTTCTTCCTCGTGCTTCTCTTTTTGGCTTGTGCTCTCTTTATCTCACGAGCCTTTTCAAATTTCCATTTCTCTTCAACATGAAATGGCTCAAAGATATGACTTTGACCAGAGTCGAGGGCAGATCGCATGGGAGTGTTTGGATCCCGATGCCATAAGTCGATGAAGTCAAGGATCTTCTTCGATCCAAAAGCAGAGGCACAGCTTGTTCCTTTGGCTCTAGCGGCCTTTGTTAGTCTGTCTCTCGATGATTTCGCAAGTTCTTCATTAGAAGCTTCACATCGAGGGCACGTTGAAGGCAACCTGCTTTTTCTTGGACTTGGCCGAGGACCGCGCCCAGCAGCTTGCTTTTGTCTTCAGCAGAGGGGCCTGATGAGGACATTGGTGCACCGAGGAACTTGCTTTGAGACACTGTATAATCGAGAAACCCCGAGTCCTTTGACATGTAGCAAGATGCACAGGAGTTGAGGACTTGGAGGAGCTGCCGAGGATTTTGAGGAGCAGCAGCAGCCGAGGAATTTGTCGTGAGGGCGCTGGCCGAGGAACTGGGCCGTGAGGGCGCTGATGTTGAAGCACTTGGCTTGCGAGCAGCTTCTTCAAAGATTGATTTCTCGGCTTGACCGAGGTCTCAGCAAGCAAGCAGCAGCAGCAGCAGAATCCTCATTGAATTTCCTCACTGCCTCCTTGGCCTGTCTTGCCAATTTGGCTTGGCGCCTGGACTATTCTTCAGGAAAGTCTTCACCACGCTTGATGCTGGTGGGATCAGCGACTTGGCTAGGTGCCAAAGGAGCTCTTAGGCATGGAGGGTTTAAGGCGAATTTCTTCATGTACTTGGGAGTAACATAGCGATATTCCCTCCATTCTCGTGCCCATCTTCGTTCTATCCTCTGAATGCGACTTTGCGCTGATTTTTGTTCTCCTTGCCAAACTTGGCTTCATCAGTGTGCAATAATCTTTGTAAATTTCATCGTGATCTCAAAGGCGCCATGACCTCCGGTTTCTTTCCTCCCTTCATGGGTCTCTTGCCTTCCGCCATTTTCTTCAGATGAGGAATTTGAACAATAGAGCACTCAAGAAGTATGCAGTTTTTCTTCGAGGAACGCCGCAAATGAGTTAAGTTGATGAGAACCTAGTGATTCAAAGAATGACATGAGTACCGTGAACAGAGTGTAGGTGCGAGGAATTTGGAGAGGTCATATGCTTCTCGTAAGATTTTAAAAAATGTTTTGAGGAATTTGACCAGCTTGAGCCTTGAGGAATTTCACTAAGCGCTTTTGTCTTAGGTTCCAGAGTTGTACAGATTGAAAATCCGCACAATTGAGGAATCTTGAAGAAATGAGTGCTTAGAGAGATAAACCAAGAGCATTCAAAGGTGTAAGGTGTTCATATGTGAAGATTTGAAGAATAAAACACCTTTGAAGATTTTCGTAAAAGTTTGAGAATCAAAGCGAGTAATAAAATGACTTTTAATTACCCGAATCAAGAACACGACGAACAGAGATGAACTGTGGTGAAGTTCGTCACGTTAGATCTCCCACACCCTAACTTGGCAGAGGGAGACAGCTACGGCGGCGGGAGTGAAGATTTCGCAGCCGGCGCTGAGTACGACGGGCGACGAGGTCGAGGCAAGAAGCTCTTCCTCACCGACGGCGATGGAGTAGCGGTGGCGCTTAGGGTTTGAGGAGAGCTCGAGCGAGAGACAATGATCGAGCAGAGTAAATGAAGTAAGGAAGGGAGAGGGTATTTATAGCCACGGTAAAAACTGTTCGCCCAAGATTTTGGGACTAACATGGCCCTCGCCTTTCTCCTTCACGCGACATGTGTCACCCATGCATCGTGCGATGAGATCGTAAGATCGTGGGTGAATAAACTAATGTATCGTGGGAAGCGGAACGGTTTGAGCGGTAAAACCGAAAATCTGGATAAGATTTGTTTAAAATTTCGTCGCAATTTCTTCACCGTCAAGGACACGGTGAAGACTTTGAACGAAGTTTCAATCGAACGCATATGAAGAATTTGTGAATAGATTGGGTTGAGTATAGCATAGAGGGGGAAGGGTCCGATCACATTCACTTAGCAGAAATTTGTAACTTGAAGAAATAGCAATAAGTGAATGCTATAGAGGACATAAACTCACATATACATATATAGCCAATGAAGAAAAACGACGGAAACATTGAAGATTTTGCAAAGTTGAAGAATTTGAAAAACTGAGGAATTTCAAAAATGAGGAAAAACTCAAATTGAAGATTTTCAACTTTTGTGGTGGCGTAACCCACCGTATAAGAATGATGATTTCAGACACCGCGTACAATTGTCGTAGGGTTCTAAGAATCAAATTCTTCATTAATTTCATCACACTTAGAGTGTTATTCTTCATTGATTGAAGAAAAACGTTTCTTCATGTGTTGCACATCTAAGTCATCAATTCTGCATAAGGGTTAGGATGTGTGTCCTTTTCAAAGAACATTCGAAGATTCTAAGATATTTAGCTCACACCGCAACTTGCTAAATCTCTTCTCATCCAAGGGCTTAGTGAAGATATCAGCTAGCTGTTCTTCGCCTTCACATGCTCGATGGAGATATCTCCTTCAACACATGATCACAAAGAAAATGATGACGAATCTCGATGTGCTTAGTCTTCGAAAGTGCTGAATCGGGTTGTGAGCAATCTTGATGGCACTCTCATTGTCGCAGAGGAGAGGCACATTCTTCACGCTGACGCCATAGTCCTTGAGGGTTTGCTTCATCCAAAGCAGCTTGAGCACAAAGATGAGCCAGAGCAATGTATTCAGCTTCAAAGAAGGACGGTGGATATGCGCCTGCTTTCTTCGAGGACCAATGCACCAAAGATCGTCCGAGGAAATGACAAGTGCCGATGTTGACTTGCGGTCCACACGATCACCAAAGATAGTCGAGTAAGAATATCCAATGAGATCAAAAGCAGAGCCCTTGGGGTACCATAATCCTAGTGTTGGTGTGTGAGCTAGATATCAAGAATATGCTTCACAGCCTTATGGTGTGATTCCTTCTGCAGCTTGAAATCGGGCACACATGCAAACACTAAGCATTATATCCGCCTAGATGCACATAAGTACAATAAAGAACCAATCATGGAGCGGTATACCTTGTGATCAAGTCAATACCATTTTCATCAAGGCATAGATGGCCATTTGTGGGCATAGGAATTTTGACGCTTTTGCAATCTTGCATGCTGAATTTCCTCAAGACATCTTTGAGGTATTTCTCCGAGATATGAATATGCCATTGCGCACGATTTAATTTGAAGACCTAAGAAGAATTTCAATTCTCCCATCATAGACATTTGATATTCTTCACTCATCATATAGACAAATTCATCACTATATCGCTGGTTAGTACAGCCAAAGATAATATCATCAACATATATTTGGCACACAAACAGTTCACCATCATATGATTTAGTAAAAAGAGTAGGGTCGAGTGAACCGGTGTGAAGCCATTCTTCCCAAGAATTCCTTCAATGTGTCATACCACGCCGAGGGGCTTGCTTGAGGCCATAGAGGGCCTTATTGAGTCTCAAGACTTTGTCGATTCTTGGGATCTTCAAAACCCGGGGTTGAGCAACATATACTTCTTCCTCAAGCTTACCATTGAGGAATGCACTTTTCACATCCATTTGATATAAGATGATATCATGATGGTTAGCATAGGCAAGTAAAATGCGAATAGCCTCAAGTCTAGCAACAGGTGCAAAAGTTTCATCGAAATCAATTCCTTCAACCTGTGTGTAGCCTTGAGCTACTAGTCGTGCCTTATTCCTCACCACAAGGCCATTTTCATCTTGCTTGTTGCGGTAGATCCACTTTGTGCCAATGATATTATGCTTGCGAGGATCTGGGCGATTGACCAATTCCTGACATTGTTCAGCTCGAATCGATGTAATTCTTCTTGCATAGCCTGAATCCACTCGCCCGTAAATGCTTCATCTACCTTAGTGGGCTCTGTGATAGAGACAAAAGCATAGTGCCCACAAAAGTTAGATAAATGCGAAGCTTTTGAGCGTGTGAGAGGACCTGGTGCGCTAATGTCATCGATGATCTTCTCCACTTGCACTTCTTTTGCAACGCGTGGATGAGTTGGATGTCGCTGAGGATTTTGATCAGCATTTTCTTTAGCACCATTTTCCTCATCATGTTCTTCAGTGCATCACCGACGCTCTTCATGAACAGGAATGAATTCTTCAGATTCTTCAAGAGGGAATGACATCCTCGCTGTTTTGAACTTGATAGCATCCTCAAAAGCTGGTTCATCTAACACGTAAGGTAGGTGCTCTCTTGCAGCCATTAGTTTCATCGAACCGCACATCTACAAAGGTCAACAATCTTGTGAAGAACAATGTTGAAGACTCTATAGGTGTGCGAGTCCTTCCAGAACCAAACATAAAACCTTCATGTGCTTTCGTTGCAAATTTAGAGTTGTGGTGAGGATCTCTAATCCAACATTTAGCAATCAAGACTTTGAAATAACTCACATTGGGTTTCTTGTTAGTGAGGAGTTCATAGGCGCCTTCTTGAAGAATTTGTGAAGATATACTCTGTTGATGATGTGGCAGCAAGATCAATTGCATCAATCCAAAACACCGAGGCGCTTTTGTATTCATCAAGCATAGTGCGAGCCATCTCAACAAGAGTTCTATTCTTGCGCCCACGACGCCATTCTCACGAGGAGTATAGGGAGCAGATAACTCATGAGTAATACCAAGTTCATCAAGATAGGCATCAAGACCGAATTCTTGAACTCGGCCCATTGTCACTTCGATATGCTTGATCTTCACACCAAAGTTGGTTGAAGCCCTCGAGGAAAATCGCTTGAAGACTTCCGCACTTCATGTTTGTAAGTAACAATGTGTACCCATGTATATCGAGAATAATCATCAACAATGACAAAACCATATAAAGATGCATCATTAGTGACCGCTGAATAATGATTAGGTCCAAGAGGTCCATGTGAAGCAATTCAATGGACGGTAGTGGTCATGATAGTCTTCGCCGGATGCTTGGCCTTGGTCATTTTTCCGCTTCACATGCTCCGCATAAGGATCCTTGAGGAATTTGACATTCTCAATGCCAATGACATGCTTCTTCTTCGCAAGCGTGTTCAAATTCCTCATGCCCGCATGACCAAGTCGCCGATGCCATAGCCAGCCTTCAAGCTTTTGCTAGTAGACACACAGCTGGTTGTGGTCCCAGAGAGAAATCAACAATATACAGATCTCCTCTCCTAAAGCCTTCAAGACTTTGGAATTGTCGCCCCATAATCACAACACAAATGATATTTGCCAAGACAACAACCATATCAAGATCACAAAGCATTGAGATCGACATGAGATTGTATCCTAAGGACTCAACAAGCATGACTTTGTCCATGTGCTTATCCTTAGAGATAGCAACCTTACCAAGACCCAATACCGACTTTTGCCTTTGTCAAGAAAGATGATATGCTTCAGAGGTGAAGGTGATAAGGAACATCCATCAATAGATTCTTGTCACCAATATGTGATTTGTACATCCACCATCGAGGACCCATTCAAGGGTTTTGGGTTGATCATCCCGCAGATGAATTAGTGTAGCTTATAATCTCATATGCTTCATCGCTGAAGAATATGATATCAAGTTCATCGATGAATTTCATCAAGCAAGAAATGATATAGCAAGATGAGGACGTGTGAAATGAAAGTTCATTTCATCATGATTCGCATGGCCCTTTCGCATTTTTGTCGTCCCCAAAGAAATTCTTCAGACGTTAGAGCACGCCCGAGACCTGACCGCAGAAGAGATTAGTTCTTTTCTTCACCACCCACATCCGGAGGGGTGGCAAAGAGTTCATCATCCTGCGAGCACCATGTGAGAAAGGTGGCAAAGATGCCAAACCATTTCGCTTCACATAAGAGGGGTTAGGGTAAGCATATGAATAAGCAGAGTAATTCTTCGAGGACTTATGAACATAATGGTTTGAAGAATAATGCACATATTCATAGCCCTTAGCTCTACCCTGCGAGACAGAGTTGTTAGCACGATGATAATCATATGAGGACTTTGATCTAGTTGAGCAATTTGATCCATGTGAAGAATTTGATCTGGGGTTCCTGTTCTTCATAGGTGGTGTCATGAGGACATTCACCTGAAGACTTTCAACACAGCTTTTGGGAACCCAGATTTTCTTCATAGGGGAACCGTTCCTGCAATTAGTGCCAACATATATAGCAAATACTTCACCATTCTGATTTTTGAACAATTTATAGTTGGAGTCAAATGACTCATCAGAGGAATGAGAAGATTCACACGTAAAGCCAGATAAGTTAGATGGATCAACTCGAGGTCCCTTTGCAAAGAACCCATGAGGTTTTGGGGCACCGCCAAAGCTTCCAATATGTTCCATCGGCATTGAGTTTCCTCTCAAAGGCAATACCTCTTTCCTAGGGTTTCGCTTAGGATCTGCTTTTGAGCACATCACAAAGTGTCCGATGCCCTTTGAGGCTTTTGTACATGCTTGTCATGTATAATTCCTTCAACCTCGCATTGTCAAGGATACTAGCAATGTCCTCGGATGAGGAATTAGTGATAGCAGAGGCGATGAAGAATTTGTAACATTTGAAGCATTTGAACATTCAGTGAAGAATTAGCGATTCACGCTCAATGCACTTTAAGCATGGAGGAACAAATTCTTCCTGAGAAGCGCTGATTTGTTGAGCTAGTAATGAATCGCGCTCCTTCTGAAGATCTTCATAACACACTCTTAGCTTTTCAAGATCTTCCTTTCTTTGAAGAGCTTCAAGAGAAAGCTTCTCATGATCAGTCAAGAGGGTATTATGTTGATCTTGAAGGATATCAAACTTGGAGTGAATTTTCTGAAGACATTCACCCAATGCTTTTGACTGGTCCATTTCTTTGCGCAACATATTATCACTTCTTTCTAGCATATCTTGAGTTTGTTCTAAAACGGTTTGTTGTTTAGTGGCAACGCAAATAAGTTTGGTATAGCAGATTCAATATCATCATCGATTCATCATTGTCGATTCATCATTATCGATTCATTATCACAAGACTCTGATGAGGAGCATTCGTTACCTCAAAGACCGCTTGCCATGAGACAAGATGCGTAAGATGATGATTCTAGCTCGAAAGTCATCGCTTTTGAGAGATTCCTTGAAGTCCTCAAACCAGGATCATGACGAGTTCGATGACCTTCATAGACATCGAGATTCGGTCCCGTATAAGCTTCAATTGCCAAGATGCATAATTCGCCTCGAATTGATCTCCGGATAGGCGTATGCGATGATATCCTTCGCTATGATATCAAGTCGAGTGTACTTATGAATATCATCAAGATTCGCCATCTTGCATAGATCAAGAAGACCAATCTCAAGTGACGGTCCACAACCGTTTTTCTTTGCCATGAGGCGCTTCTCATCATGGCCTTCCACTTGGGATAGTCATGACCGCCAAAGATAGGGCATGTCACTTTCTTCATACCGCGGGCCGATATAACTAAAACTCCAAAGTGGTTAAACTAAAATCACACGTAACAAGGGAGTACCTTGCTCGATACCAATTGAAAGTGCGTTATATCGACTAGAGGGGGTGAATAGGCGATTTTATGAATTCTTCATCGAGGAATTTGTCGGTGAGGAAATTCCTTAGCTAAGAACTACTTAAAACGGAATATGTACTCGTAAGTAAACATAACAGAATATAAACATAGTCAAGATGATGAAATGAAGACTAACACAGAGTACGGAAAGCGTAAACACAGGATAGCACGATGAAGACAAACAGATCAAGAAATTGAACCGAGGAATTTGTGAAAGTCTTCACCAAAGTCTTCAAGCACGATATGAACAACATTCAACACAAGAATGAGGAAATGAAAGAGTTGAGGAAATAGAACTAGTCATTGGTGAAGACAATGATTTGGTAAACCAGTTCCAACTGCTTGTCTCGGCCAGACGTCTGTTGGAGCGGCCGAGTATTTAAACTCAAGGACACACATCCCTGACACCCAGCTCTCGAGTCGCAACTCAGACACCCAGCCCTCACCGTATTCTCCTTGAACTAAGACCATGCAGCCTCGTCCCAATCACTGTGGTAAGTCTTCAGTGACTTCCAAACCTTCACAGACTTGGTCACTCGGCGATCCACAATTCCTCTTGATGTTCTAGACCTTGACGCCTAACCGCTTGGAAGAAGCACAGTCTTCAAAGGTAATAAGCGCCGGATCCACGCAGATCAATTTCTTCAAGATGCTCAATCACTTTGGGTTTGTGGGGTTTGGTTTTGGGATTTTCCTCACTTGATGAATTTCGCCAAAGTCCCTGAGGATGGGTTGCTCTCAAATGATAAGTGTCAAGTTCTTCTCGAGCAGCCAACCAACTAGTGGTTGTAGGGGACGGCTATTTATAGCCTAGGAGCAGCCCGACATGATAAGACATAAATGCCCTTCAATGATATGACCGTTAGATGGATAAGATATTTTGGGACAGAAAGGCCAAGAAGACAAAGAACGGTCGGAAATTTGACTCTCAAATTCCTCGTATTATCATGTTCCTCACTATGTAGGCAATTTGCATCATGAATTCCTAACTCCTCGGGCCGAGCAAAGTCCTCAAAGTGACCGTAAGAACTACATCTCTCACATCAAGAATTTGACTGAATCTGTATGAGATTTCCAATGGCTTCACTCAAGGGATTGGTAGGTGTAGGATTTTGAGTTGAGCATCACATGGAAATTTTTCCTTAGTATTTCCTCGACCCCCTTTAACAGTACGGTGTTTCCTATGACTCAAGAAAGAGAAAATGAGAATACGAAAACAAAAGTCTTCACGCTTCATATTCCTCGAATGAATATCAAGTCTTCAAGGTCACACCAATTTCTTCGCTTTCAAAGTCTTCAGAAAGTCTTCAGAATATCAAAGTCTTCAGTTGAAGAACTTCATTTTTAGGGTTGACTTTCTCTCAGAAATATCAAACTCCTCATAGACTTATAGACCTGTGTACACTCACAAACGCATCAGTTACTTAACCTATAAGTCTTCAATACACCAAAATCACTAAGGGGCACTAGATGCACTTACAATTGGGCCTACATGGGCCTCGAGGGAGAAGAGGGAAGGAGGCAGGAGGGGGCCGCGCGCCCCTCCCCTTCCTAGTCCGAATAGGACAAGGGAAGGGGGCGCCCCTTCCTTCCCCTCTTCCTCCTCTTTCCCCCTTCTCCTACTCCTACTTGGAAAGAAGGGAGTCCTACTCCTGGTGGGAGTAGAACTCCCCCCTTGGCGCGCCCTCCTTGGCCGGCCGCCTCCTCCCCCCTAGCTCCTTTATATACGGGGGCGGGGGGCACCCCATAGACACACAAGTTGATCTACGGATCGCCTTAGCCGTGTGCAAGGCCCCTTCCACCATATTCCACCTCGGTCGTATCGTCACAGCAGCTTTAGGCGGCCCCCGCGCCGTAGAACATCATCACCGCTACCACGCCGTCGTGCTGACGGAACTCATCTCCGGAGCTTTGCTGGATCGGAGGCCGGAGATCGTCATCGAGCTGAACGTGTGCTGAACTCGGAGGTGCCGTACATTCGGTACATGGATCGGTCGGATCGTGAAGACGTACGACTACATCAACCGCGTTGTGTTAACGCTTCCGCTTACGGTCTACGAGGGTACATGGATGAACACTCTCCCCTCTCGTTGCTATGCCATCACCATGATCTTGCATGTGCGAGGAAATTTTTGAAATTACTACGCTCCCCAACAAAGGCATCCGAGCCTAGGTTTTATGCGCTGATGTTATATGCACGAGTAGAACACAAGTGAGTTGTGGGCGATACAAGTCATACCGCTACCATCATGTCATACTTTGGTTCGGGCGGTATTGTGAGATGAAGCGCCCGGACCGACATTACGCCAGACGCTTACGCGAGACTGGTTTCACTGCTACGAGCACTCGTGCTTAAAGGTGGTCGGGCGGTGTCTGCTCTCTCACTTTAGTTGAATCGAGTGGCTACGCCCGTCCTTGCGAAGGTTAAAACAGCACTAACTTGACGAACTATCGCTGTGGTTTTTGATGCGTAGGTAAGAACGGTTCTTGCTAAGCCCGTAGCAGCCACGTAAAATTTGCAACAACAAAGTAGAGGATGTCTAACTTGTTTTTGCAGGCATGTTGTGATGTGATATGGTCAAGACGTGATGCTATATTTTATTGTATGAGATGATCATGTTTTGTAACCGGTTATCGGCAATCGGCAGAGCCATATGGTTGTCGCTTATTGTATGAAATGCAACGCTCAGTAATTGCTTTACTTTATCACTAAGCGTAGCGATAGTCGAGAAGCAATAGACGGCGAACGACAACGATGCTACGATGGAGATCAAGGTGTCGCTACCGGTGACGATGGTGATCACGACGGTGCTTCGAGATGGAGATCACAAGCACAAGATGATGATGGCCATATCATATCACTTATATTGATTGCATGTGATGTTTATCCTTTATGCATCTTATCTTGCTTTGATCGACGGTAGCATTTTAAGATGATCTCTCACTAATAATCAAGAAGTGTTCTCCCGAGTATGCACCGCCAGAAAGTTCTTCGTCTTTGAGACACCACGTGATGATCGGGTGTGATAGGCTCTACGCTCAAATACAACGGTGCAAAGCAGCTTGCACACGCGAATACTCAGTCATACTTGACGAGCCTAGCATATACAGATATGGCCTTGGAACACGGAGACCGAAAGGTCGAATGTGAATCATATAGTAGATATGATCAACATAGTGATGTTCACCATTGAAACTACTCCATCTCACGTGATGATCGGACATGGTTTAGTTGATTTGGATCACATGATCACTTAGATGACTAGAGAGATGTCTGTCTAAGTGGGAGTTCTTAAGTAATATGATTAATTGAACTTAAATTTATCATGAACTTAGTACATGATAGTATTTTGCTTGACTATGTTTGTTTGTAGATAGATGGCTCGTGCTCGTTGTTCCGTTGAATTTTAATGCTCCTTGAGAAAGCAAAGTTGAAAGATGATGGTAGCAATTACACGGATCGGGTCCAGAATCGAGGATTATCCTCATTGTCGCACGTAAAAGTTACGCCCCGAAGCACCGCTGGGTGCCGTGCTCTGCATTGATGCAACCGACGATGTTAAGAACGTCTCGCGAGCAAAGCTGATGACTACTCGATAGTTCAGCAGTGCCATGCTTTACGGCTTAGAACCGGCCTTCAACAATGTTTTGAACGCCATGGAGCATATGAGTTGTTCCAGAGTTGAAGTTAATATTTCAAGCAAATGCCCGGATTGAGAGATATGAAGTCTCCAATAAGTTCTACAACTGCAAGATGGAGGAGAATAGTTCACAAGGAACATATACTCAAAATGTCTCGGGTATAATAATCACTTGATTCAACCGGGAGTTAATCTTCCCGATGATAGTGTCATTGATGTAATTCTCCAATCATCGCCACCAAGCTACAAGAGCTTCGTGATGAACTATAATATGCAAGGGATGAACAAGACTATTCCCGACCTCTTCGCAATGCTAAAAGCCACAGAGGTAGAAATCAAGAAGGGGCATCAAGTGTTGATGGTTGACAAGACCACCAGTTTCAAGAAGAAGGGAAAAGGGAAGAAGAAGGAACTTCAAAAGAACGGCAAGCAAGTTGTCGCTCAAGAGAAGAAACCCAAGTCCGACCTAAGCTCAAACCGAAAGTGCTTTATTGCAAGCAGATCGACAAAGGAAGCGGAACTGCCCCAAGTATTTGGCGGATAAGAAGGATGGCAAAGTGAACAAAGGTATATGTGATATACATGTTATTGATGTGTACCTTACTAATGCTCGCAGAGCACTGGTATTTGATACTGGTTCTGCTAATATTTGCAACTCAAACAGGACTACGGATTGCCAAGATTGGCTAAGGACGAGGTGACGGCGCGCTGGGAAATGGTTCCAAAGTCGATGTGATCGCGGTCGGCACGCTACCTCTACATCTACCATCGGGATTAGTTTTAGACCTAAATAATTGTTATTTGGTGCCGCCGCTGAGCATGAACATTATATCTGGATCTTGTTTGATGCGAGACGGTTATTCATTTAAATCAGAGAATAATGGTTGTTCTATTTATATGAGTAATATCTTTTATGGTCATGCACCCTTGAAGAGTGGTCTATTTTGTTGAATCTCGATAGTAGTAATACACATGTTCATAGTGTTGAAACGAAAAGATGCAGAGTTGATAACGATAGTGCAACTTATTTGTGGCAATCGCCGCTTAGGTCATATCGTGTAAAGCGATGAAGAAACTCCATACTGATGGGCTTTTGGAATCACTTGATTATGAATCGCTTGGTACTTGCGAACTGTGCCTTATGGGCAAGATGACTAAAACGCCGTTCTCCGGAACTATGGAGCGAGCAACTAATTTGTTGGAAATCATACATACTGATGTTTGTGGTCCAATGAATGTTGAGGCTCGCGGTGGATATCGTTATTTTCTCACCTTCACAGATGATTTGAGCAGATATGGGTATATCTACTTAATGAAACACAAGTCTGAAACATTTGAAAAGTTCAAAGAATTTCAAAGTGAAGTGGAAAATCATCATAACAAGAAAATAAAGTTTCTATGATCTGATCGTGGAGGAGAATATTTGAGTTACGAGTTTGGTCTGCACTTGAAACAATCGGAATAGTTTTGCAACTCACGCCACCCGGAACACCACAACGAAATGGTGTGTCCGAACGTCGTAATTGTACTTTACTAGATATGGTTCGATCTATGATGTCTTTTACTGATTTACCGCTATCGCTTTGGGGTTATGCTTTAGAGACAGCCGATTCACGCTAAATAGGGCACCATCAAAACTGCTAAGACGACACCTTATGAACTATGGTTTTGCAAGAAACCAAAGTTGTCGCTTAAAGTTTGGGGCTGCGATGCTTATGTGAAGAAACTTCAACCGATAAGCTCGAACCCAAATCGAGAAATGTGTCTTCATAGGATACCCAAAAGAAACTATTGGGTACATGTCGGTGTCAAACCGCGGATCTCGGTAGGGGGTCCCGAACTCAAGGCCTAGGCGGATGGTAACAGGAGACGAGGGACACGATGTTTTTACCTGTGTTCGGCCCTCTCGACGGAGGTAAAACCCTACGCCCCGCTTGATTAATATTGATGATATGGGTAGTACAAGAGTGGATCTACCACGAGATCAAGGAGGCTAAACCCTAGAAGCTAGCCTATGGTATGATTGTTGTAATGTCTGTTGTCCCACGGATTAAAGCCCTCCGGTTTATATAGACACCGGAGGAGGCTAGGGTTACATAGAGTCGGTTACAATGGTAGGAGATCTACATATCCAGATTGCCAAGCTTGCCTTCCACGCCAAGGAAAGTCCCATCCGGACACGGACGGAGTCTTCAATCTTGTATCTTCGTAGTCTTGGAGTCCGGCGGACGATGATAGTCCGGCTGTCCGGACACCCCTAGTCCAGACTCCTCAAGAGCTCCCTCAACCAGGCTTCAATGACGATAAGTCCAAATACAAGATAATGTTTGGCATTGCAAGGCGGTTCCTCCCTTGAATAATCCAGAGAAGATCATGAACACCAGATAGTGTCCGCTCGCAAAATAAATTCCACATTCCACCGTAGAGAGAATAAAATGTACACCACCCAATCACGACATATTATGCGGCGTTACATCACACCGCTACCAAGCCATTGTTTGAATCGCTTTTACTTTATACCACCTCAAAGACATTTAGCTAAGAGGTTTCTTGGCACGCCTTGTCGAAGCAGTAGATCGTGTTCCCTTATTCCGGATTCTCATCAATACGGACGTGGGTAACCCAACCACGCCATTGATGGTGGCGCTTTGGGAGATAAGCGAGTTTTACCAGTCGGTGGGGGACGACGCTTTGTCCGCCTATATATAAGGGATAAGGATTTACCTTCTCACCCACGCCTTCTTCCTCCTTTGCTTATCCATCTCCGCAAGACTCAAGCTCCAACGCCTAAGTCACAAGATCTCGCCGACCTTCTCCGAATATGTCCGGAGCGGGAGGCAAGTGGTTGGCCTCCACCGTTAAGGAGGAGCACATCACCAAGCTGCGCAGCGCTGGATACCTCTCCGGCGATATCACGCATCGGCTGCCCGACGAGGGGCAGCTCATCCCTACCCCTGGGCCCCACGAGTGGGTCGTCTTCCTTCCCCACTTCCTCCGTGGACTGGGCTTTCCGCTTCATCCATTCGTCCGGGGGCTCATGATCTACTACGGCCTGGATTTCCACGATCTGGCGCCAAACTTCATCCTCAACATCTCAGCGTTTATCGTCGTGTGCGAGGCCTTCCTCTACATCCGCCCCACTTCGCTCAGGGGCTCAAGACCTTCAACGCTGTCAAGGTTGTGAAGGGCACGCAAGTGGAATGCGGAGGCGCCATGTTGGGTAAATTGCCCAACGCCCTTGGCTCAAGGGCCTTCGTGGACTCCGCCAAGGGGTGGCAATCGGGTGGTTCTACATCACCGAGCCACGCAAGCCCACATGGGCGGCAGCCCCGAGTTTAGATCTGGCGGCCCCATGCAGCTCACCTCCTGAAAGAGAAGGGCTTGCTGTGGGGCAATCCGGCGAGGTGACGGACTCGAGCCTGCATCCGTAAGCCGGTGAGCAATAAGCTCAGCTCGCCGACGTGGTCCAAGTCATGCTCATCCACCGGATTCTCCCATGCCAAGAACGGGCATTCAACTGTGGGAGTTCAATCCGAATAGCACTAGCGCTGAGCGTGCTCTTCGATACGACATACGAAGGCGCTCGAGGGTGCTGCTTAAGGGCGCTGAAGCTCCGCATCCGCGACGGAAGATCGCGATTCAGCTCACAAAGATCCAACCGACGAGGTAAGTGATTCAACCCCATTACGGACACTTTGTAGTAATCGAATTGATTCTAAGAGGGTTTCATTCTTTCTTTTCCTTTGACAGAATGGATGGAGAAGGCCGAGCAGCTTATCAGCCGGCCCCATGCCGAAGACCCAAGGACGCCTGCTTAGCAGGTTGTTGGTTCCGCACCGCATGTGGTGCCATAGAAGAAGGCCAAGAAGGTGGCCGGGACTCAAAGAGTTCCCGCAATCGTGTCCGACGACGAGGCGGACTCTCCCCAAGATGAGGAGGAGGAGGAAGACTCTCTCCGGAGGAGGGAGAGAAGAAGAGGAAGGCTTCCCAATAGGGGAGGCCAAGGGTCCAAGAGGGGAGGACTATCCTCGGACAGTTTCGCCAACACCACCGCTGACGAGGATGAGTGGCTCTCAAGGACCGCATCCGCCGATCGTAAGTATCCGGATCCTTGATATGCAATTTCTTTCGTGTCGCGTAGTGTCCTTCTAATGCCGCTGCTTACGTCCGTAGTCCGCCGATGATGATCTCCCGCTTCATCAAGCGGGTCATTGGCCCCGCCGGATGTGGATTCACTTCCGACCGCCACTACCCCCGCTACGGGCGAAGACACCGAGGTGGGATCCTGCAGAGGACCCATCAGAGGAGGCTCGGAGGCGCCGCCGCTGCCTCCGGACTTTGTGCCGGACTCTACATCGGAACCCGCAGTGGTTCCAGAGTCCGGCGGGCGGCCCCTTCGAAGGAAGGGCAAGACCGTGACACCGGCGATCTCCGTCCATCCGGAGGCGCCGGATAACTTGTTGGAGGCGCTTAAAGGCGCTTCCATCAGGAAGAACACCGCACTATCATGAGTGCGGTGATTCGAAGGTTCACCGCCAAGAGCGGGCCGACCGAAGCTCGCAGCAGCCTTTTAACAGCTTTGAGGTAAGAAGTTAAAATTATGTAATGTAATACCGCATAGACAAGAGCCCTCGATGCTCGGTTCGGTGTTCTGAAAGAAAAGCCGGACCGAGGATCTAACAAGATATACGCAGGTGCTTAAAATATGTCAATATGGGCTTGCAGTCTGCGCCGCCGACCTCTCGCCGCACTATCGGCGGAGGTCGAGGTGTTGAAGAAGGATCTCGAGCGGTCCGGCAAGAGCTCGCCATGCCAAGAAGCAGCTCGAGGACAAAGAAGGTGAGTCACACCACTTTGAATAGTTACCTTACGTAAAAGGATTTTGGTGCAATAAAATTAACAAGGATAATTTGGTATTGCAGGGGCCACTTAACGAGGTGGCAGCCCCGGCGGAGGCCGTGTCCGCGTGAACGCAGCAAGGCATGCAGAGCGGGAAGAGCGAGAGAAGCAGGAGGCACGGTGGCGGAAGTATGGCAAGAGCTCCGTGCTCTCATGGAGAAGCATGAGAGTTTGGAGCGTGACTCAAGACTCGAGAGTCCGAGCTTGCCTCGGCTCGAAGGTGCCAAGTCCGCCAAGGCCGAGGCCCGTAAGGCCCTTTAGGAGGTTGAAGATGTGAAGAAGATAGCGGCGAGTAAGGCATTTTTCATGCAAAGCAAGCATGTTAATGTAAACTACCTTACACTTACCCGTGTTCGAGCTCTCCAGGCGCTTGCAGATCTGCCGCAGAGGCGTCCGATGCCGCCGATTCTATCGTGGGCGTGGAGGGAGCTCGACAGAGAAGGTCTTCGTCTCAAGACGAGAGGCGGACATCCGGCTGCTTTCAAGCGACCAAATTAAGCAACTGGTCGAACTCCACAAGTTAGCCGAGGAGGCCATGAAGGGCCTTATAGTCCGGCCAGGGGCTCGACAGCCATGCCCGGAAGCTACTTCCGCCAGGCGGCGCGGCTGGTGGATGCGTGCCCTCGGTGGAGGTCATCAAGCGCTCACCAGTATTGAAGGTGCTCGTCGGGCCTTGCCCGCACAAAGGTGCATTGGGGCAAGTTGGATGCGGAGAAGCTTCACGACCCACCGCCACCGGCAAGGAGTATCGCACGCCCGAGATGCATTATAAAACTGTCTCAAGGGAGCCCGCGATATTGCGGATGAGTGCCCGTAAATGTAATCTTTGAGTAAACTCATTATGTATTATCCTGTATTTGAAACTTTGTTCATGTGCGCATTAAGCAACGCTTGTTTAATTTAAAATATTACCTTCAGGCGACCGCTTATAAAATCTGAGAGATGGCAAGTCGTTGGCTTCAGCCCCAAGCCACAGAGTGCCGGGTGTTCGGATAAACTTGAGCACTCTTGTTCCCATTTTTGGGTCCATCTAGGAGGCGCCAACACAACGTAACAAGGCAACCGGACTTATAATGCTTGAACACTCTCACTTAGCCATAGAATTCTATAATTTTAATTTGGCGAAGCCCCGGTATTCGAAGACCAACTCGGGCGCTATCCACGCCTTCGCTTGACATTGTCCTAACTTCGCTTCGCGGCGTGAGTCTTTATGACCCGAAAAACCTCTCGAACAGCTACCGCCTCGCCTTATCATGCCGCCGGTTTTAGCTTTCTCCACTAAGGCGCCGCCTGCCAACCGGGCGCAATCGCAGTGGTTCTCCCAAAGCCACCTTAGCCGACAAAATGGAACGTAAGGCACCAAAACGTGGGAGCCGCAAACCCAACTATTGACCCAAGACATGATTCGAGCCGATTCATATAATGCTATAAGTTCGGGTGCCGCACTTATGAAAGTGTTCGGACTTTATCACACCATAATTTGGGGAATGTAAGCCTCTCATGATTTGTCCGCACTCAAAATATACGGGTGCAAAATGTCATGTAATGAGCATATATATATAAGGTAATGTAATTGCAATCAAAAAGGTGCTGCATTATTTATGAAAGAAAGCTATGAATGCGGACTGATACAAATAGTGCGGTAAGCAAGGATTTGGACTATAAACATGTCCTCCTCGAGGTGAGCTGCGGACTTGGTGTATGTAATCAAATTTAATGCTCGTAATTGAGACCACCCGAGTGTTCGCCGCAGCCTTCTTTAGTCCCCGACTATTGCATCATGAGTTCGGCAGTTCGCCACGGACAGGCTTCCGTTAACGAGTCCTGTGTTCATCAAGAAAATAAAAAGGGGGGCACACTTGCGAGCCCCGGTGTGGTCGAACCGCACTGGGTCCATTGCGATCGTGCCCTTCCCCTGCGCCCATGGTATCTCCAAAGCGTAATGATGTACGCGGAGTGTTATTCTTGGCGATCATGCGCTGGTGAGGGTTAGGGCCGCATTGCTACGCTGCGGCTCGATCGCTACCGGTGGTCTTGGTTGGTATTGCTTCAGCGCGTTTTGTTGATCCGCCGCTTAACGGCCGGATCGAGAATTGCCTTAAGAGGCTACTCAGACTTCCGCCGCGAGCCGCTGCATGTTGCTCCGCTCGGAGGGAGCGCCCATATTCCCATTGACCGTGATGACTCCATGAGGGCCTCGCATCTTGAGCTTGAGGTATGCATAATGCGGCACCGCGCTGAATTTTGCAAACGCGTTCGTCCGAAAGCGAACGTGATAGCCGCCGCAAAACGGGACTATGTCAAGATTAACTCTCGCCCGAAATTATCCGGGATCCAAGACCACTTCCAAGGTTATCGAGCCTTTGCGCTTGGCTTCCACACCGGTATGACACCTTTAAAGGTCGCCTTTGTAGGTTTAATCCTTGAGGGTCTATGCCCATTTTGCGACCGATCCCGATAAAGCAGGTTCAAAGCTACTACCGCCATCCATCAGACTCTCGTGAGGTGAAATCCATCGACGATTGGGTCTAAAACCAATGCGCGAATCCGCCATGGCGATGTTGGTCGGATGGTCTCTTCGATCGAAAGTGATCGGATAAGAGGACCATGGATTGAACTTGGGCGATCGCTCCATCGCATAGACGCCCTTAGTGCGTGTTTCTCTCCTCTTGGGTATATGGGTCGCAGAAATCATGTTCACCGTCCGCACTTGTGGGGAAAACCTTCGTCCTCTATTGTTCGGGCGATCGGGTCTCTTCCTCGCCGTCGCTGCTGAGCCCCTTGTCATTGTTTTCGCAATTAACTTGCTCGCTGCTTGAACACCCAGCAATCTCTATTGGTGTGATTAGCTGGTTTTTCAGGTGCCATGTATCCGCATAAGAGGTCGAGTATTCGGTCCAAATTGGACGGACCCGGAGTGATTCTTTTGAATGGCTTCTTCCACGACCGGTTTAGAGCCTCGAATCCGCGCTGACCGCCAGATCCTCCTTATCGCCGCTGCAATGCGGCGCTTGTTTTGTTTCGACGTGACTGCCGTTGTTGTCCTTAGTATTCGGACCGCCAGAATTTTTATGGAGATTGTTGCTGCGAGCCAGCCAGCTCTCCTCTCCCCGCAAAAGCGGGTCATTAATGATGTGAGGGCTGCCATGGATTTCGCTTTTCCTGCCCCTGTGCCGGGCTAGCCATTCGTCTCTTGATGTTATGTTTGAAGGCTGCAAGGGCCTCGCATCCGGACAATCGACGATTTGGTTTTTCTTTGTCAAGAACCGTGTCCGTAATTGTCCGCCGATTCGTCTGCCATCAATAATGTGGCTTAGGTCATCGGCGCTCGTGGTCGCACATACGTGCCCTGGAAGTTATCAAGGAATGCGGCTTCCAGGTCTTCCCAACACCCAATTGACTCTGCGGTCAGGCTGTTGAGCCTATGCCGAGCTGGTCCTTTAAGCTTGAGTGGGAGGTACTTGATGGCATGGAGATCGTCGCCGCAGGCCATATGGATGTGGAGAAGGTAATCTTCCATCCAAACCGCGGGGTCTGTCGTGCCATCGTAGGATTTGATGTTTACGGGTTTAAACCCTTCAGGGATTTGATGATCCATTACTTCGTCAGTGAAGCATAGCGGGTGTGCGGCGCCTCTGTATTGAGCAATATCGCGACGCAGCTCGAGAGAGTGATGTCTCTGTGTTCGCCCGCCGGGTTATTGTATCCGCGCGACGGTATTCGGCATGGGTCGTGGGCACCCACGTGATCCGTAGATGGATCTGGATTGCCTTGCTTTGTCCTCCAATATGTCCCGCAAGTCCGCGCGTTCCTCTTGGCTTCAGACTTTTGGAGCGGTGCCGGGTATGGTCTTGGTCAGGGGCCCGATGCCTCTCATTACAACCACGGGTGGTCGGTCACCATATCGCTTGCGCCGTGATGGAGGTATGTATGCTTCCTCCTCTAATCGGGGAGCAGCTTGCGCCTTGGGTAGCTTTTGAGGGCGCTCGAAGTTTATACTCTTGACGCGAGGACCTCGGTCCATCGATCGCCGCCAGTAATGATCAGCTTGAAGTCGTTGCTTTTTCTTTTAGGCTGTTTGTCAGGGCGATAAGCCCGCACTTGAAACGCTCTTGTTCGACAGATCCTCGCACGCGATGAATTCGCCATCGCTGAGGCTTGCTTCGCTTCTTCGGAGGGAGGCATATAGTTATGATCCTCGACCTCTTAAATGCCGCCTCTCGTGAGGGCTTGCTTCGCATCCTCCCGCTACCGAGTCTTGCCGAGGGGATTGTCTTCGCACTCTCGGGGTATTATTATCTCCTCGTGCCGGAATTCCATTCTTGCCGTGGCGGGATTTACAGCGCGCTTGGCCGACGCCGCATTTGGGCTGCTTTTAAAGAGTCTCGCCTCACGCTTTCTTCGCCGTCCCGCCTTTTGGGGTATCCACCATATATATGTCGATGACAAGGTGGTCTTCAAAGGCCCTCAGAGGCGCTGGTTCTGCTCGCCTCCGGATCGCCGCCCATAGCGCCGATGTCGCCGAGTCGTAGTTCAGCATGTCGGTTAGATCGCCGACAGTGGCTACAAAGTGGGTGGTGGGTGGGCTCAAATTTCTTCGTCGTCTGTACCCCAACCATCCCGCCATAGTCCGACCAGGACTCTCCCGATAACGAGAGATGCTTTAGCGAATTTAGGATGTCGCCGAAGGGCGAGTGTTTGAAGATGTCCGCGGCGGTGAATTCCATAACCGGCACCCAATCCGAATCAATTGGTAGGGGCGCGGGAGGTTCGGAGTCCGGCAAGGAGTCCGGAACCTCGGAATCACGAGTTTCGCAGGGGACAGGATTAGTGTTCGCCCATCGCTGCGGATGTTGAAGCCCCTGGCGGCGCTCTATCCACCGACCCTCGATCCGGGCGATCGGCTCCGGACTAATGGCGAAGCGGATTCGTGTCTGCGGCCACCAAGGCAATCGCTCGCGACGAGCTAGATAATGCCCATCGTAATAAAGGCGGCGCTTTCGGCCAGGGCTCGAGTCCGTCAAGATCAAGTCTCCGCGATGTCGGACGTGAAGTTTAGGCTTCCGAATCGACATGACGCCAGGGCGAGCCTTCGATCCGCTCCAGATTGCTGCTTAATTAGCCCGCAGCGGGCTGCCGAATACGAAGATCTATCCGGGAGAAAAGTCTCACCCTCGACAGCGTTGTTGGTTGAAGATGTCATCGAGCCTATCGGTGACGACACGCAGGAACTCTCAATGAAAGCACCAATGTCGGTGTCAAACCGCGGATCTCGGTAGGGGGTCCCGAATCAGCGTCTAGGCGGATGGTAACAGGAGACGAGGGACACGATGTTTTTACCTGTGTTCGGCCCTCTCGACGGAGGTAAAACCTACGCCCCGCTTGATTAATATTGATGATATGGGTAGTACAAGAGTGGATCTACCACGAGATCAAGGAGGCTAAACCCTAGAAGCTAGCCTATGGTATGATTGTTGTAATGTATGTTGTCCTACGGACTAAAGCCCTCCGGTTTATATAGACACCGGAGGAGGCTAGGGTTACACAGAGTCGGTTACAATGGTAGGAGATCTACATATCCGTATTGCCAAGCTTGCCTTCCACGCCAAGGAAAGTCCCATCCAGACACGGGACGGAGTCTTCAATCTTGTATCTTCGTAGTCTTGGAGTCCGGCGGACGATGATAGTCCGGCTGTCCGGACACCCCCTAGTCCAGGACTCCCTCAGTACACCTTCTATCACAGATCTGAAGCCAAGATTTTCGTTGCTAAAATCGGATCCTTTCAAGAGAAGGAGTTTCTCTCGAAAGAAGTGAGTGGGAGGAAAGTAGAACTTGATGAGATAACTATATCTACTCCCTTATTGGAAAGTAGTTCATCACAAGAACCGGTTCTGTGACAACTACACCAATCGATGAGGAAGCTAATGATATTGATCATGAAACTTCGATCAAGTTTCTATCGAACCTCGTGGGTCTACTAGAGTAAGATCCGCACTCAGAGTGGTACGGTAATCCTATTCTCGAAGTCATGTTACTTGACCATGATGAACCTACGAACTATGAGGAAGCGATGATGAGCCCAGATTCCGCAAAATGGCTAGAGGCCATGAAATCGAGATGGGATCCATGTATGAAAACAAAGTATGGACTTTGGTTGACTTGCCGATGATAGGCAAGCCATTGAGAATAAATGGATCTTTAAGAAAAAGACCGACGCGATGGTAATATAACTGTCTATAAAGCTCGACTTGTTGCCAAAGGTTTTCGACAAGTTCAAGGGGTTGACTACGATGAGACTTTTCACCAGTAGCGATGCTTAAGTCTGTCTCAATCATGTTAGCTATTGCTGCATTTCATGATTATGAAATTTGGCAAATGGATGTCAAAACTGCATTCTTGAATGGATTTCTAGAAGAAGAGTTGTATATGATGCAGCCGTAAGGTTTTGTTGATCCAAAAGGTGCTAATAAAGTGTGCAAGCTCCAATGATCCATTTATGGACTGGTGCAAGCATCTCGGAGTTGGAATAAACGTTTTGATAGTGTGATCGAAGCATATGGTTTTATACGCACTTTTGGAGAAGCCTCAGATTTACAAGAAAGTGAGTGGGAGCTCAGAGCATTTCTCGATATTATATGTAGATGACATATTATTGATTGGAAATGATATAGAATTTCTGGATAGCATAAAGGGATACTTGAATAAAAGTTTTTCAATGAAAGACCTCGTGAAGTTGCTTATATTGGGCATCAAGATCTATAGAGATAGATCAAGACGCTTAATAGGACTTTCACAAAGCACATACCTTGACAAAATTTTGAAAAGTTCAAATGGATCGAGCAAAGAAAGGGTTCTTGCCCGTGCTACAAGGTGTGAAGTTGAGTCAAACTCAATGCCCGACCACAGCAGAAGATAGAGAGAAATGAAAGATGTTCCTATGCTTCAGCCATAGGCTCTATCATGTATGCAATGTCAGTGTACCAGACGACATATGCTTAGCAATAAGCTTGGCAGAAAGTACCAAAGTAATCCAGAGTGGATCATCGACAGCGTCAAGAACATCCTAAAATACCGAAAAGGACTAAGGATATGTTTCTCGATATGGAGGTGACAAAGAGCTAGTCGTAAATGGTTATGTCGATGCAAGCTTTGACATCGATCCGACGATTCTAAATCGCAAACCGGATACGTGTTTTTATTAAACGGTGGAGCTGTAAGTTGGTGCGCTTCTAAACAAAGCGCCGTGGCGGGATCTACATGTGAAGCAGAGTACATAGCTGCTTCAAGCAAAGAAATGAAGGATTACGATGAAGGAGTTCATTTCCGATCTAGGTTTCATACCTAGTGCATCGGGACCAATGAAGATCTTCTCGGACAATATCGTGCAATTGCCTTGGCAAAGGAATCCAGATTTCACAAGAGGACCAAGCACATCAAGAGACGCTCAATTCCATTCGGGCCAAGTCCAAGTAGGAGACATAGAGATTTGCAAGATAAATACGGATCTGAATGTTGCGCACCCATTGACTAAGCCTCTCTCACTAACAAAACATGATTAGCACCAAGACTCCATGGGTGTTAGAATCATTACTATGTAATCTAGATTATTGACTCTAGTGCAAGTGGGAGACTGAAGGAAATATGCCCTAGAGGCAATAATAAAGTTATTATTTATTTCCTTATATCATGATAAATGTTTATTATTCACGCAAGAATTGTATTAACCAGAAACATGATACATGTGTGAATACATAGACAAACATAAAGTCACTAGTATGCCTCTACTTGACTAGCTCATTAATCAAAGATGGTTATGTTTCCTAACCGTAGACATGTGTTGTCATTTGATTAGTGGGATCACATCATTAGAAGAATGATGTGATTGACATGACCCATTCTGTTAGCCTAGCACTTGATCGTTTAGTATACTGCTATTGCTTTCTTCATGACTTATACATGTTCCTGTAACTATGAGAATTATGCAACTCCGCCACCGGAGGAACACTTTGGGTACTACCAAACGTCACAACGAATCGGGTGATTATAAAGGAGTACTACATGTGTCTCCGAAGGTACATGTTGAGTTGGCGATTTCGAGATTAGGTTTTGTCACTCCAATTGTCGGAGAGGTATCTTCGGGCCCTCTTTGTAATGCACATCACCATAAGACTTGCAAGCAATGTAACCAATGAGTTGGTTACGGATGATGCATTACGTAACGAGTAAAGAGACTTGCGATAACGAGATTGAACTAGGTATTGATACCGACGATCAAATCTCGGGCAAGTAACATACCGATGACAAAGGGAACAACGATGTTGTTATGCGGTTTGACCGATAAAGATCTTCGAGAATATGTAGGAACCAATATGGGCATCCGTGTTCCGCTATTGGTTATCGACCGAGAATAGTTCTAGGTCATGTCTACATAGTTCTCGAACCCGTAGGGTCCGCATGCTTAACGTTACGATCACAGTTTTATTATGAGTTTATAAGTTTTGATGTACCGAAGTTTGTTCGAGTCCCTGATGTGATCACGGACATGATGAGGAGTCTCAAATGGTCGAGACATAAAGATTGATATATTGGAAGCCTATATTTGGACATCGGAATCGCTCCGGTGAAATCGGCATTTTATCGAGTACCGGAGGTTACCGAACCCCGGGGTTATTGGGCCTACATGGGCCTCGAGGAGAAGAGGGAAGGAGGCGGGAGGGGCCGCGCCCTCCCTTCCTAGTCCGAATAGGACAAGGGAAGGGCGCGCCTCTTCCTTCCCCTCTTCCTCCTCTTTCCCTTCTCCTACTCCTACTTGGAAAGAAGGAGTCCTACTCCCGGGGGAGTAGGACTCCCCTTGGCGCGCCTCCTTGGCCGCCGCCTCCCCCAGCTCCTTTATATACTGGGCGGGGCACCCCATAGACACACAAGTTGATCTACGAACGCTCCTTAGCCGTGTGTGGTGCCCCTTCCACCATATTCCACCTCGGTCTTATCGTCAGGAGTTTAGGCGAAGCCCTGCGCCGGTAGAACATCATCACTGTCACCACGCCGTCGTGCTGACGGAACTCATCTCCGGAGCTTTGCTGGATCGGAGGCCGGAGATCGTCATCGAGCTGAACGTGTGCTGAACTCGGAGGTGCCATACGTTCGGTATTTGGATCGGTCCGATCGTGAAGACGTACGACTACATCAACCGCGTTGTGTTAACGCTTCCGCTTACGGTCTACGAGGGTACGTGGATGAACACTCTCCCCTCTCGTTGCTATGCCATCACCATGATCTTGCATGCGCGTAGGAAATTGTTTGAAATTACTATGTTCCCCAACACTTGATGTATCCTGAGCTTTGCTATTGTAGTTGGATCTTATGATGTTTCTCCCCCTCTAATCTCTTGTGATGAATTGAGTTTCCCCTTTGAAGTTATCTTATCGGATTGAGTCTTTTATGAGAACACTTGATGTATGTCTTGCCGTGATTATCTGTGGTGACAATGGGATATCATGTGCCACTTGATGTATGTTTTGGTGATCAACTTGCGGGTTTCATGACATTGGGAACCTATGCATAGGGGTTAGCACACGTTCTTGACTCTTCGATGGAAACTTTGGGGCACTCTTTGAAGTACTTTGTGTTGGTTGGACGAATCTGAGATTGTGTGATGCATATCGTATAATCATGCCGACGGATACTTGAGGTGATAATGGAGTATCTAGGTGACATTATGGTTTTGGTTGATTTGTGTCTTAAGGTGTTATTCTAGTACGAACTCTTTTATAGATTGATTCGAAAGAATAACTTTGAGGTGGTTTTGTACCCTACCATAATCTCTACGTTTGTTCTCTGCTATTAGTGGCTTTGGAGTGACTCTTTGTTGCATGTTGAGGGCTTGTTATATGATCTATCTATGTTATTATTGTTGAGAGAACTTGCATTAGTAAAATTATGAACCCTAGGCCTTGTTTCCTATCATTGCAATACCGCTTACGCCACTTTTATCATTAGTTACCTTGTTGTTTTTATTATTTCAGATTACAAAACCTATATCTACTATCTATTTTGCACTTGTATCACCATCTCTTTGTTTAACTAGTGCACCTATACAATTTACCATTGTATTGGGTGTGTTGGGGACACAAGAGACTCTTTGTTATTTGGTTGCAGGGTTGTTTGAGAGAGACCATCTTCATCCTACGCCTCCCACGGATTGATAAACCTTAGGTCATCCACTTAAGGGAAATTTGCTACTGTCCTACAAACCTATGCACTTGCAGGCCCAACAACGTCTACAATAAGAAGGTTGTGTAGTAGACATCATTACCCTCTGTGGGTTGAAGTCTCCATCAACGTGGATGTACGATAGCACCACGTATCGGAACCACGACAAAAACATCTGTGTCTCCAATTGCGTTTGAATTCTCCAAACCCTTCCCTTTACATTCTTGCAAGTTGCATGCTTTACTTTCCGCTGCTCATATACTCTTTGCATGCTTGCTTGAATTGTGTTAAGATTGCTTGACTTGTGCTAAGTTAGCTAAAATCTGCCAAAGACTAAATTTGGGTAAAGGATAAGTTTTTATTTGGTCAAGTAGTCTAATCACCCCCCCCCCCTCTAGACATACTTTCGATCCTACAAGTGGTATCAGAGCTTTGGTCTCCATTTGCTTTGATTTCCATAGCTTTTGGTAGTCATAGCCTTGGTTTCACAACCTAGGAGAGTATGGCGTCTAGCGAGGAAATTATCACCGAGAGGTCCTTACTTTGATGGTACTAATTTTGCTAGTTGGAAGAAAAAATGCATATTCTTGGACATAACCCCGCCGTTTGGGCTATTGTGTGTATTGGCTTGCAAGGTGAATTCTTTGATGGGAGAGAACCGAACCGTGAAGCTAGCGGAAGAGTTGAAGATGTTGCAATACAATGCTCAAGCTTGTGATATCCTCTTCAACGGATTGTGCCCCGAAGAATTCAACAAAATCAGCCATCTTGAGAATGCAAAGGAAATTTGGGATACTTTGATTGATATGCATGAAGGTACCGACTCCGTCCAGGAATACAAGTTGGATGTGCTTCAAAGTCAGCTTGACAAGTTCAAAATGAAGGATGGTGAAGGTGTCGCTGAAATGTACTCTAGGCTCGCTCTTATCACAAATGAGATTGCCGGCTTAGGAAGTGAAGAGATGACCGACAAGTTCATCATCAAGAAGATCCTAAGAGCTTTGGATGGAAAATATGATACCGTGTGCACATTGATCCAAATGATGCCCAATTACAAAGATCTCAAGCCAACGGAAGTCATTGGAAGAATTGTTGCTCATGAGATGTCACTCAAGGATAAGGAGGAGCTCCACAACAAGTCAAGTGGTGCTTACAAAGCCTCATGTGAAGCTCCCACATCATCAAGTGATAAACAAACCTTCAATGAAGAATTGAGCCTAATCGTGAAGAACTTCAACAAATTCTACAAGAGTAGAAGCAAAGAAAGAAGCTCCAAGTCAAGGTCCTACAATGAGAAAAGATCTTCTAGTCAAGAGCGCAATTGCTACAATTGTGGAAGACCCGGACATTATTCCAATGAGTGTACGACACCCTACAAAAGAAGAGAAGAATCACCTAAGAGAAGAAGTAGAAGAGAAGAATCACCACCAAGAGAGAGGAGGAGTAGAGATGATTGTTATGAACGAAGAACATCCCGGAGAAGCAAGGATTCAGAAAGTAAGGACAAGTCATCAAGGAGCTACACAAAACGAAGACATCAAGCTCATGTTGGTGAATGGGTATCCGGCTCCGACTCCGACAATCACTCCGAGAGAAGCTATCACTCCGACTCCGAATATACTCAAGATGAAGGTGTTGCCGGTCTAGCACTTGTGTCAACCAACTCCTACGACATATTTGATTCACCAAATGAAGGACTTGGAAGATGCCTCATGGCTAAAGGCCCAAAGGTATCACACCCCGAGTATGTTGATTTCAATAGTGATGAAGATGGCTTGTTAGGTGATGATGATTTGCTTGTTGACAACTCTAGTAATGAATACTATGATGAAACGTCAATTAATCATGCTAATCAAGATAAAACGAATGACAATGATAAGAAGAAGATTGGGCTTCTAACTAAAGAACTAAACACTCTTAAGTTAGCTCATGAAACTATCTTAGAAGATCATAGAGAACTTTTAAGGACTCATGAGAAGTTACGCTTTGAAAAGCTCAACCTTGAGCAAGAGCATGAGTTCTTAAAGGCAATCAATGATGATCTTCGTAAGAAAAGTTCTTCTTACATTGCCAAGCATTTACTCTTATCTACTTACATGCCTCAAGTCAAGTCTAGTAACAAGAACAAGAAGGATTCTTCATCTAGTAGTAACAATAATCATGCTAAATCCAATGTTGTTGCTTCTAGTAGTTCTCTTTATTCCACTAATGATTCTCTTAGCCAAGTTACACTTGAGCAAGAAAATAGCTTATTGAAGGGAATTATATAGAAAGGTGTTTACAAGAGCCTTGCCGGGAGTAAGCAATTCGAGGAAATTGTACGCAAGCAAGGAAGGCACCGGAAGAACCAAGGTGTTGGTTTTGAACGAAAGTTCAATGCCAATGGAGTTGAGTGGGAAGAAGATCAATACCCCAAGACGAAGTTTGTTCCTCAACAAGAGAAGTATGATCCTACTTCCTTCAAAGGGACACAAGCCCAAGATGATCTTCCACCACAAGACCACAAGCAAAAATGCAAGGACAAGCTTCAAGAGGAGATTGATGCATTTGAAGAAGCTCCTAAGGCCTTGGTCAAGTGGGTTCCCAAGACTACATCAAGTTCTACTTCATCAAGTACAACTACAACTCCAAGGATTCCCATCAAGATGATGTGGATCCCGAAGAAGAAGAACTAGAGAGTTCTTGAGGGTGACTCCGCCAACATATTTCACTCATATCATTTTGGCAATAACAAGTGCAATCAACTTCCACACCTTGCACTAGTTCAAGGAGTCACAAACCCTCTTGTTGGTAAGACAAGGGACAAGGTAACCTAATGCTTTCATAGACATCATCTTGTGTGTGCATCACTCTATGTCTATGGATATCCTTGTTTGTTCCTTGTGGGACTAACCCGTGTAGGTATTGAAAGTGCAACTCACTCCAAAGGATTGCTCCAAATGATCTACATCAACTTTGAGCATCCACATCTTCAACATCTACATGAAGTCATCATCGACAAAACCCAAGGTTAGTTCATCCCTCTTAAGGGGGGATCTCACATCTAGGGGGAGCTTTACTCTAAGAATTGAGTCAAAGCAACTCTAATGGTGTGAACACATCAATGCATTATGTAAAAGTGGTAACCCCACTCGAGCTTAAACGATGAGTATGACCTATGATCAAATGTTCTCATTTGACTCCTAAGTCAATATACTCATATATAGATGACCTAGTCATCGCCAATTGCTTGATAGATGCTAGAATTGGTTGTGCATGATTTGCCACATATTTCATTTGCCATTTTATTGTGTGAGCATGTTGGTTGCATATTTTACTCATTCGAGGACATCCACTTGTTGCTTTGATTGAATGGTCTCTTTTCTTTTGCCAAGTGGATGGACAAGAATGCCTAAGAATCTTCTCTAGCTATCTATGCTTTTCTTGTCTCAAACTCTATTCATGCTACATCACAAAATTTGATCAAGTCAGATTCGAACCACTCTGTGTGAGGAGCACTCGGAGTCCCCGATTCATCATAGACTTAAACTTCCAAAACTTCTTTGTGCGTTTCGGTTTGACCGATTTCCCCTTTCGGTCATACCGAGATCACTAAGTCGATCTAGGTTTTCAATCTCGGTGCAACCGATTTGAACTTTTCGGTCACATCGAGTTGCAGTAACTGCTTGCAGTTATGCATCTCGGTGCCACCGAGTTGTTCCACTCGGTCACACCGACAGGGTCAGGCTATATATATCCACGGGCCAAATTTTGGAAATTTCTTTGAACTCTTTCGCCCGCACTCAGCCTGCTCTGCCTCCCCTGGGTCTCCGGATCATCCTCCTCGTCGCCAGCTGCCTCCTGCCGCTGGTCTCCGCCGCCGTCAATGGAATTCGACTCCGCCGTTGCCGCCGTAGCAAGTCCATCGCTGAACTAGGGTATGGACTTGATCTTTGTGCTACTCCTAACTCCAAATCTCTAGCACATTGTGTTGTCATTAATCTTGCCACGATTGAGATCATCTTATCCACCAAAAAACACTCCGTAGATTAGAGATGAATTGAAAATTTGGGGTTAGGTTTCCGCCGAAACCATCTCGGACCAACCGAGTTGTAGAACTCGGTACCACCGATTCGGCTAAGGCCATTGCACATGTGATTCTCGGTCTGACCGAGAATTGCAAATCGGTGTGACCGAGTTCAGGACTTTGTGAAACCCTAGCAGTCTTGGTGCCACCGAACTGTGACTCGGTCTGACCGAGTTCACTAGTTTAGGTTCCAAAATCTTCTTCGGTATCACCGAATTTAGAAATCGGTAGATCCGAAATGCTTTCTGTGGAAAACTAAAACTAAGTTTTTGACTCATTCTTTTGCAAAAACCTCTGTATTTTGTGATGCTCATCTATTCTACCTCATCTATATCTATTCATAGGGTCTGCTGTCAGTGTTTGCAATATGTCTGATCAGAGTGACAGTCAGAACAAGTCAGAGGAGCAGGTTCAGGTGAGTGAGGGCACTAGTCCCTCTAGCAGCTATGATGAGGGTAGCAGGAGCACACCCATCAACTTACCCAAGGCAGCCACCAGAGCAGGAAAGAAGAGAACCTCAGACTCTCAGGATGAAGACTATGTGGCTATTGAGGATGAGGCCACTTCTAAGAAGAAGGTGCTCAAGAAAGAGTATGGCACAGCTGCTGCCACCAAGCCTGGTATGAGGACCAAAACACCTGCCAAAAGAATCCCCATGTCTAAGGCCAGAGCCTCTACTCAAGTACCTTTGGAATCTGAACCCAAAGAGGCTGCTGCAGAAGGGAAGAAGAGGAAGGAAAGGTTCAAGAAGACCATGGCTAGGGTTGTTGGAAAGCCTTCCATGATGGAAGAGGAAGAAGAGGAAGAGATTGCTGCACTGGCACCCAAAGCTCAAAAGCTTATGGGTGATGCCATCAGGTCAGGGGCTGCTTCATCAAAGCCCAAAGAAGCTCCCAAAGCAGCAGCTCCAAAGCCCAAATCTGCACTCAAGAGGAACACCAGGAGCATTCCTGCTGCAGAGAAGAACAAGGCCCCAGTGCCTGAAGCTGTTGTTGAAGAAGAAGATGATGAGAAACATGTCTTGAGAAAGCTGAAGCCCAAAATTCCAGATCACAATGATGTTCATCCTGTAGCTAAGGATATGAAGCTGAGGAAGGATGCAGGTCTCAGGCAGTGGAGGATGATTGATCCCTATGCAGTCAAGAGGAGAACTGTTGTGGACTACAGGTTCCATACAAAGGAACAGCAGGACTTCTATGAGACAGTGCTGCTTGACAAGAAGCCAATTGTTTGTGACATGAGATGGGTGGACTGGAAATACATCAGGGCCAATGAAGAGCATTATCCAGGAATCTATGACAGTTCCCATGCTTGTGGAGTAGATGACTTTGTTGGGCAGAAGCTCACAAAATGGAACGATGAGCTTATTATGCAGTTCTACTCCACAGCACACTTCTACCCAGATGGAAGGATCATCTGGATGTCTGAAGGTACAAGGTACCAATCATTAGTTGAAGAATGGGCAAAGTTGATCAATGCACCTCAGGAAAATGAGGATGACTTGGATGTCTATGCCAAGAAGAAGAAGGATCATAACTCCATGGCACACATGTACAGAGAGATCCCAGAGGCTGCTATTGAGACACACAAGTTTGGCTCAGTACATTACCTTCTGTCAGGACTGCTAACAATCAACTGGATCCTCAGGCGCACTCTTTTGCCTAAATATGGAGATCACAAGATGATCAGAGGCCATGCCATCAACCTACTTCACATATTTGATGTGCCTCAAAAGTTCAAGGTGATGAGCCTCATAGTGGAAACTACCAAGAGGACTGTTGCAGATCAAAAGAGAAGTTGTGGGTATGCCCCACAGATCCAGGAGCTCATCAACTCCAAGATGGGCACAGGCACATACCTCTTGGACAAGGAACACATGCCTATATATCCAGATTTTGAGGACAACACAGTGGTCATGGATGAAGATGAACCATCTTCTGTGCAAGCACAAGCAAAGAGGGAGAAGGCTAGAACTGAAAAGGCTACCAAGATGCCAACCATTGATGAGGCATCTCAGTACTTCTTGAAGAGCAAGCAGGATGAGCTTGGCTACTTGATTGCCTCCACTCTGAGGATTGAGAAGGGACTAGCCACCCTGACTCAAAACCAGGAGAGCCTGGAGAGAATCATGGAGCGAAAGTTCTATGACTTGTATGTGAAGGTTACTAAGATACAATCAGTTGTTGAGCAACTTCAGGATGACATGCAGGAGAGGAAGGGCAAGACTACTACTGATGCTTTTGCCAGAGTGCCCAGGAGCCAGAGATCAGCTGCAGTGCCTGTTATAGACACCAGAGCCACTTCATCTGCACCAGCTACAGCTTATACGCAACCAGCTCCAACACCTACTCCTCCAGCTCCATCCACATCTACTGAAGTCTTTGTTCAAGGATCCATCTCTACACCACCACCTAAAGATCAAGATTGACAGACGATTTAGTGCTATGCATTTTCTATGAACTTTTTGGTAACTTGTTGCCAAAGGGGGAGAAAAATGTATAGATCATAGGCTTCGAGAGAGAGCATTGCTTTTTATTCTCTCTTGTTTTGGTGGTTGAACTTTATTTGCTTGTTTGAGATACTTCATGCGTTTGTGAGATACTTGGATGATCATGTGTTTGATCGTATGCTACCTTAATGCTTGTTGGATGACATTATCCTTTTATCCCTATATGATCATTCACTTTGCTTGGTGATGAGTGCATGTATTTAACTATTATCATATTGAGCGCTCCACCAAGATGTATATGACATGGAAGAGTAACCCATGAGCCTAACTCTTTGTGCATTTGCAATCCAAAGCAAATCTTAAACTATGCACAAATTTAGGGGGAGCTCTTGCTTATCACATACTTCTCAAAGCGACAATGTTTTTCACTCTTATTATCATTTGTCGAAGCTTTGATCTATATGTTGTCATCAATTACCAAAAAGGGGGAGATTGAAAGTGCAACTATCCCTAGGTGGTTTTGGTAATTCCTAACAACATATAGCTCATTGAGCTAATGCTATTTCAAGATAAATATTTCAGGGAAGCTCAATGATTGGCATGGCATGGATGAGAAAAGTGGATCCCTCAAAATGCTAAGGACAAAAGGATTGGCTCAAGCTCAAAGCTCAAGACTCTACATTTTATATTTTAGTGATCCAAGATCACATTGAGTCTATTTGAAAAGCCAATACTATCAAGGAGGGATGAGGTGTTGCTTAATGGCTTACTTGCTCAAAGTGCTTAGTGATATGCTCCAAAGCCCTCAACTACTTTCTCACATCCACATATGACCTAAACCAAATGTCAAACTCGGCCTTACCGATTCTTTCTATCCGGCGCCACCGAGTTCAGATGTCATAGCCACTGCCACAAACCATAGGCAAATAGGTCTCACCAATAGGGATCTCGGTCTCACCGAGATGGGATTGTAATCTCTCTGTTTCCCTTCGTAACATTTCGGTACCATCGAGATGAGCGATCGGTCCCACCGAGATTGCAATGTAAACTCTTTGTTTCCTTTTCGTAACATTTCGGTCTCACCAAAATGAGCGAACCGGTCCCACCGAGTTTACCTGACCAACTCTCTAGTTAGCTTATTACCAAAATCGGTCCCACCGAGTTTGTGTAATTGGTCTCACCGAGATTACGTTATGCCCTAACCCTAATCATATCGGTCCTACCGAGCTGCATGTCGGTCCCACCAAAAATCCTAATGGTCACTAGATTTGCTGAATCGGTCCGGCCGAGTTTCTCAATTCGGTCCCACCGAGTTTGGCAAGTTGTGTGTAACGGTTAGATTTTGTGTGGAGGCTATATATACCCCTCCACCTCCTCTTCATTCGTGAAGAGAACCATCAGAACGAACCTACACTTCCAACTTACAATTTCTGAGAGAGAACCACCTACACTTGTGTTGAGGCCAAGATATTCCATTCCTACCATATGAATCTTGATCTCTAGCCTTCCCCAAGTTGCTTTCCACTCAAATCTTCTTTCCACCAAATCCAAATCCTGTGAGAGAGAGTTAAGTGTTGGGGAGACTATCATTTGAAGCACAAGAGCAATGAGTTCATCATCAACACATCATTTGTTACTTCTTGGAGAGTGGTGTCTCCTAGATTGGCTAGGTGTCACTTGGGAGCCTCCGACAAGATTGTGGAGTTGAACCAAGGATTTTGTAAGGGCAAGGAGATCACCTACTTCATGAAGATCTACCGCTAGTGAGGCAAGTCCTTCGTGGGCGACGGCCATGGTGGGATAGACAAGGTTGCTTCTTCGTGGACCCTTCGTGGGTGGAGCCCTCCGTGGATTCGCGCAATCGTTACCCTTCGTGGGTTGAATTCTCCATCAACGTGGATGTACGGTAGCACCACCTATCGGAACCACGACAAAACATTTGTGTCTCCAATTGCGTTTGAATTCTCCAAACCCTTCCCTTTACATTCTTGCAAGTTGAATGTTTTACTTTCCGCTGCTCATATACTCTTTGCATGTTTGCTTGAATTGTGTTAAGATTTCTTGACTTGTGCTAAGTTAGCTAAAATCTGCCAAAGACTAAAATTGGGTAAAGGATAAGTTTTTATTTGGTCAAGTAGTCTAATCACCCCCCTCTTGACATACTTTCGATCCTACAACCCCTTCTGATATTGATTTCCTGCAATGTTAAAAACATGCAGAAAAAAACAACTGGCACTTGACACTATGTCAATAGGTTAGTACCAAAAAATGATATAAAATGACTATATAATGATTATAAAACATCCAAGATTGATAATACAACAACATGGAATGATAAAAAATTATAGATACTGTTCAATGAGTTTTTGTTCACTGTTGCATAAAATAATATATATATATATATATATATAATGAGATTTTTATGCAGGCTATAAATACAAAGGCAAAATTCATTTAGCATGCCACAGTTATGAATGGCAAGCTGCCCACGTTCTTTCACATGCACGTGCATGAAATGTTGGTGCAAGAAATTTGTGTGCATGCGTGCATCCTGGCCACATGCACATTGGCTAGATGTAGTAGTCTAGCTTTGTACGTGTACGTATTCGGGTGTCTTGACCGGCCGGCAAGCTCGCGCGTACATATCCGAATACCGATCTTGTATTTATACATCATATGTGTATGTATTTGAGTATCTACGGCCGGTCGGCAAGGGCACAAATACGTATCCGAATACCCGGTGCAAGTTACATGCGTGGGAGCAGCCGGATGCATGTGCTCGTATAATTGGCAAGCTATCAAGATTAGGAAAACCAAAGACTCAACCGACCTCGTTGATTTTTGTTGAAAGGCATGCTGGAAGATACAAGGTATGTATGGTTTGTTTCCTTTTCTTTGCACAAACTTGGACATCAAGAAGAAGAATAGAAGGAAGAAATCAGCGGTGGGCTGCGTACAACGTCCAGCCCTCTTGTCCTATAAATAACGGAGCTACCATGTCCTGGCCGGGACACAAAAAAATCCAGCCACCACACCCACGCGGCCGCAACATCACCCTGCGCACGTGCACATCAAGACGCTCCACCCCTTCCACGGCACGCAGAAACATCCAGCGACCACATCCAGCCATCACGATCCCAGAACTCACGCAACAAGAAGAAGTAGAAGGAGAGAAGAGAGATCGGCTTTGACATCTCGTCACAACAACGGCGACGATCATCCGTATAAGAAGCAGGCGCCTCGGCGGCAACATGAACACCAAGTCGATCTTCCCGAACGGTAAAGTTATTATTTAATCACTCCTTCATCCTCTATTATTGCATGCATGCACAACACATGGTGGCACGGTGGAGCTCGCAATCATGCAGCACTTCGTTGGCGTTATCATCATCTTCCTCAAGCTAACCAAGACAACGAGGCTACTCCCGGACTTCACCAAGGCGTGGAAGATGAGGGCGTGTCGATGGGGCTGCCGGCGCGCAGCCAGTTGGCCTGCTTTGTGGTGGCTACCCTTGGTGATGAGACCGACGACGTCTATTTCGTCAAGCTAGAGTCCCGGAGGCATGGAGGCTCGCGAGGATGCCGCCGTCGTGTGGCGGTGGATGGCGCCACGGAGTTCACCAAGACGACACTAGTGTGAACTTCATTAAGGCGGCGCCATGGAGGACGAAGGCATGGAGGCTCGCGAGGATGCCGCCGTCGTGTAGCGGTGGATGGCGCCACGGAGTTCACCAAGACGACGCCAATGTCAACATCATCAACTTGGTGCTGCAAGGATCATGACGGGGAGCTCGCAAGGAGGACGCCTGCCATCTACTTCGTTACGCTGGAGCTAGAGGACGGAGGCGTGGCGCCCATTGAGGATGCCGCCGACATCTACTTCGTCAAGCTGGAGCCCAAGGCGCGGAGCACGTAGGGATGGTGCCGTGTGCCGTGGAGGATGGCGAGACGGAGCCCGCTAGGACGACGCCCGTCATCTTCTTCATCAAGCCGGCGCTATGGAGGACGAAGGCGTGGAGGCTCGGGTCGATGGCGCCACGGAGTTCGACAAGATGACGCCAATGTCACAGCACAAACCTGGTGTCGCAAGGATCGTGATGGGGAGCTCACAAGAAGGACGCCCGCCATCCTTTTCGTCATGCTGGAGCTAGAGGACGGAGGCGTGGCACCCATTGAGGATGCCGCCGACATCTACTTTGTCAAGCTGGAGCCCGAAGGCGCGGAGCACGTAGGGATGGTGCCGCGTGCCGTGGAGGATGGCGAGACGGAGCTCGCTAGGACGACGCCCGTCATCTTATTCATCAAGTCGGCGCCATGGAGGACAAAGGCGTGGAGGCTCGCAACGATACCGCCACCGTGCCGCCTTGGATGGCGGCGCGGAGCTCGCCAAGACGACGCCCAGCGCCAACACCCGGTACCGTGGAGAATCGTGGCGTGGAGCTCGCAAGGAGGACACCACCAACATCAACATCATCAAGTTGGACCAGAGGCATGGAGCTCGCGAGGATGCCGCCGCGTGCGGAGGCATGGAGCTCGCGGGACATCACCACCAATGTCTACCTCGTCAAGATGGAGCCCGCGACATGGAGCCAAGAAGATAACACACACCCTTGGTGCTGCCCGCAACACGGAGTAGAGATGCGGTGCTGTCCGTGACCTGGAGGAGAAGATGGTGCCACATGACGGTCTCCACGACCCGGAGCCCATGAAGATGAGGTGTGATGGCGAGGAGGCGACGTCACTTTGCCAACACTAACTTCCGATGGCCCCGTGAGGCGGCGCCCTTGTCTTGGAGGACCGTCGTAAACACGACGTCCAGCCAAGACGAGGCGCCAACCACACCGGCACTGCCGATACGAGCGAGCGTTGGTTTTACACTGAAGCCGGTCTCCATAAGAATACTCCCGCGAGGCGAACCCCTTGCATACCTGATGAAGCCGTTACATCGTAAAGAAGTCCGAGCTGAGAAAGACCCATGCAACTTCAACACCTACATCAACGTTGTCAAGACCGATGAGGCGCGACAGCACGGGCGAACGTGGCCCAACACAAAGCCATGTTTTGAGCGGCACGTGTACCGACGAGGACACGGGCTTTGCTGCCGCCCACACTATACGCACACACACACCATCATCATCATGCATGGAGAACACAAAGCGAAGACGAAGGCGACCACACGGCTTAATCGGTGGTATCTCGCGGAGAAACCCGCGGGAGTACTTAACCGGGAGCTTTTCGAGGCCCCGGGAACCAGGAGACCGCACATCGCCATAGTCGGGCAAGCCGCGCTAGTAGGCCACGGAGCGCATTCCTTGTTATGGGATCTTGTAATTTTGTTTATCCGATGAGATTAATGAAATACTTGCTTCCCATACCATTTTTTTGTGTAATATGTACACTGGCACGCCCGCACACTTTTCTTTTCCCCGTTGCATGAGAGAAATCAAACTCCCCCTCTTCCCTTCACCCGGAGTGCATTAAGATTTTTCTCGTGTCAAACAAATTGGCACGCCCGGTGGGACATGGTTCTCCTCCCATCTTCACAATGTTTTGGTCGTCTGAATCGTCTTCGCTCGTCTCCCAACCTGCACAGCATGCTGCACGACAAGGCGTCGGCGAGGATTTCCGCTCATCAAGATCCCTTTCATGCAGGTGGAATCTCCCGTGGCAGCAACTAGGAGCCGATAATGATCCAGTTTGGATCGGTGCCGCCCATGGTCGTCATCGAGCTTGGCGAGAAGGTCTACATGCATCAAGCTCAAGATCCTGCGCAGTTCCAAACTGTGCAGTCGAAGAAGGCACTAAGGCGGGAGGCTGCCAAGGTGAAGAAGGAGCGTCGCGAGCTAATGCTTGAGGCGCACGCCCTGTCGAAGGAGTCGACAAGGGCAGATTTGAAAGGAGATGTGGAGGCATCTCAACGCCTCCGCACCAGAGCCGCCAACAGGCCGGCTAGTGCAGTGCCCCTCCACACCCCTACCACGACTACACACTCGGAGTCGTCGAAGCCAACTCCACGGCGCACCGAGGTAGAGCTTCTCGAGGGTTTGGAGGCCATGTCCCATAACCTGCGTAGGCTCATGGCCAACGCTCGTTTGTCGGATAGCCCTCATCCCCCACGCAACTACAGGAGGAAGTACCGAAAGGTACAATTACTCCACCAATAGATAGCTTCCCGCATCGCTCAGAGCACGGTGCCGGAGGAGGATTGGTCCCTCGGCGCCATGGACCTAGCTGATAAGGTGTTCACTTACCGAAGCACCTTAACCCCTCCGTATGACTTGTTCCCTGATGATTGGGCATACGAGCCATGCAAGGTCAAGGAGCTGGTGAGACGCGCCATCATGAAGGAGTTCTAGAAGCGGCGCTCACTTAAAGAGCCCGTTCTACCAGGCCCTACTATCTCCCTCAACATTGGCGACATGCGAAGGGGTGCATGGGCGCCGTGTCTCCACAACTCGGCAGCCGACGAAAGGTCTCTCCCCAACAATAACAGGTTTTCCACCCTTCGGCATGAGGCACCCGCTCCACGGGACGACGACCTACGGCGAGAATTTCGCCAACTCCAAGAGCAGATGAACAATATCCAGAGGAGGCTCCAAGATCCAGTGGCGCCTAGTGCATCGGCGTCTCAAGCTGCGGGAAGGATGAGGCGTCAAGCCCCAAGTCATCGTCCTCAACATGAGCGCCAGACTTTGGCACCTCGGCAACAACCTTCACCAACTCGACACTTCCCACAACGGAGATATCCCAACATGCCTCCACGTTGGAACCGATGGTCAAGACATCAAGACGATGAGAGGGACCCCCGGCCCACTCAACAGTGGCAACCACGGGAACCTTTGCGACCGACACTTCCACCACGACCTTCGTCGCCTCCCAGGCGGGGACGTCAAGACGATGAGAGGGACCCTCGGCCCACTCAACAGTGGCAACCACGGGAACCTTTGCGACCGACACTTCCACCATGACCTTCGTCACCTCCTAGGCGGGGAGATCGGCCACAACTGCAGGCGATGACGGACAGGACTTCATCATCCACGAGGCGCCCTGCACCAACACTCCTACGCACGCCACCGGTGCAAAGGGATGTTATCTTTCCAACGGAGAATCAGCGCAAGCGCGAGAGGCGTCGGAGAAACCGCCATCTTCTTTATAAAGAACTTGAGGACTTAGTCCTTCGACACACTCAGGTACGTTTACGACCCGATGGTGGGGTCGTTCAAGAAAATGACAGGATCAAATTTCGCATCTCCCCTGACTTGGAGCAGCATGAGCGGTATAGCTACCTGCTCAGCCGGTTGGCGCCGAAACCACGCAAGACGTCCACGAGAAGCACTGAGCAAGGGAGCAAGGTGGTTCTTTCTTCATCCCTTCCCCAGAAGAATGATGAACATGTGAAGGCTACTGCACCAGCACCCCCACTAGAGAATCAGAAGATGCCAGCACCGACGGCCACACTGATGGAAGGCATCAAAGAAGCCAAGCTTACGTTCTCCTCCAACAATGAAGTAGCTTCCGAGGGTGCAGCCAACGCTGCCCTCCCACAGGACACAACACTTCCCACGGAGTTTCCTCTTGTTCCCTCTGAAAGGATGGACCAAGATGGAAAAGCTCAAGCCCAGCAGGAGGCTGAAAAAGCGAAGGAATCAACTGAGAAAAACCTTGCCTTGTGCGGTACTCTTGGAGTGCAGCCAAGTGAAGGGTCAAGTAATGGATGGCGACCTCCCGCCATCACCGAGGAGTTTGACTATCCTTCTGAAGAAGAGATTGTGCCGAACCCAATGGTGGACTTCCAGAGGACCTTCCTACCATGCCTTGGCCATGTTCGTGCATGGTTCAGGGGTGCCGAAGGGGATGCCAAGACAAGCTAACCAAGACGACAAGGCTACTCCCGGACTTCACCAAGGCGTGGAAGATGAGGGCGTGTCGATGGGGCTGCCGGCGCACAGCCCGTTGGCCTCCTTTGTGGTGGCTACCCTTGGTGATGAGACCGACGACGTCTATTTCGTCAAGCTAGAGTCCCGGAGGCATGGAGGCTCGCGAGGATGCCGCCGTCGTGTGGCGGTGGATGGCACCACAGAGTTCACCAAGATGACACCAGTGTCAACTTCATCAAGCCGGCGCCATGGAGGACGAAGGCATGGAGGCTCGCGAGGATGTCGCCGTCGTGTGGCGGTGGATGGCGCCATGGAGTTCACCAAGACGACGCCAATGTCAACATCATCAACTTGGTGCTGTAAGGATCATGACGGGGAGCTCGCATGGAGGACGCCTGCCATCTACTTCGTCATGCTGGAGCTAGAGGACGGAGGCGTGGCGCCCATTGAGGATGCCGCCGACATCTACTTCGTCAAGCTGGAGCCCGAAGGTGCGGAGCACGTAGGGATGGTGCCGCGTGCCGCGGAGGATGGCGAGACGGAGCCCGCTAGGATGACGCCCGTCATCTTCTTCATCAAGCCGGCGCTATGGAGGATGAAGGTGTGGAGGCTCGGGTCGATGGCGCCACGGAGTTCGCCAAGATGACGCCAATGTCACAGCATCAACCTGGTGCCGCAAGGATCAGGACAGGGAGCTCACAAGAAGGACGCCCGCCATCCACTTCGTCATGCTGGAGCTAGAGGACGGAGGCGTGGCGCCCATTGAGGATGCCGCCGACATATACTTCGTCAAGCTGGAGCCCGAAGGCGCGGAGCACGTAGGGATGGTGCCGCGTGCCGCGGAGGATGGCAAGACGGAGCTCGCTAGGATGACGCCCGTCATCTTCTTCATCAAGTCGGCGCCATGGAGGACAAAGGTGTGGAGGCTCGCAATGATACCGCCACCGTGCCGCCCTGGATGGCGGCGCGGAGCTCGCCAAGACGACGCCCAACGCCAACACCCGGTACCGCGGAGAATCGTGGCGTGGAGCTCGCAAGGAGGACACCACCAACATCAACATCATCAAGCTGGACCAGAGGCATGGAGCTCGCGAGGATGCCGCCGCGTGCGGAGGCATGGAGCTTGCGGGACATCACCACCAATGTCTACCTCATTAAGATGGAGCCCGCGACAGGGAGCCAAGAAGATAACACACACCCTTGGTGTTGCCCGCAACACGGAGCAGAGATGCGGTGCTGTCCGCGAGCTGGAGGAGAAGATGGTGCCACATGATGGTCTCCACGGCCCGGAGCCCATGAAGATGAGGCGTGATGGCGAGGAGGCGACGTCACTTTGCCAACACTAACTTCCGATGGCCCCGTGAGGCGGCGCCCTTGTCTTGGAGGACCGCCATAAACACGGCATCTAGCCGAGACGAGGCGCCAACCACATCGGCACTGCTGATACGAGCGAGCGTTGGTTTTACACCGACGCCGGTCTCCATAAGAATACTCCCACGAGGCGAACCCCTTGCATACCCGATGAAGTCGTTACATCGTAAAGAAGTCCGAGCTGAGAAGGACCCATGCAACTTCAACACCTACATCAACGTTGTCAAGACCGACGAGGCGCGACAGCACGGGCGAACATGGCCAACACAAAGCCATGTTTTGAGCGGCACGTGTACCGACGAGGACACGGGCTTTGCCGCCGCCCACACCATACACACACACCATTATCATCATGCATGGAGAACGCAAAGCGAAGACGACAAAGGCGACCACACGGCTTAATCAGAGGTATCTCACGGAGCAACCCGCGGGAGTAATTAACCGGGAGCTTTTCGAGGCCCCGGGAACCAGGAGACCGCACATCGCCATAGTCAGGCAAGCCACGCTAGTAGGCCATGGAGCACATTCCTTTTTTATGGGATCTTGTAATTTTGTTTATCCGATGAGATTAATGAAATACTTGCTTCCCATACCATTTTTTTGTGTACTATGTACACTGGCACCCCCACACACTTTTCTTTTCCCCGTTGCATGAGAGAAATCAAACTCCCCCTCTTCCCTTCATCCGGAGCGCATTAAGATTTTTCTCGTGTCAAACAGATACGTTGGAGACGTATCACACCTCCCATTGCATACATACCATATCATCTTGGTATCATCATATCATCTCTTGTGTCACAAGATTGTTCCCTCATATACACAATTGCTATCTTGGTTTGTGCATTCGCATAGTGGCCATAAAAAAATAAAAAAGCTTTTAAGCGAAAAGGGAACAACTAAGAGCTAGTAAGCAATAGCCATAGCATCGCCGCATTGCATATCATACTACCATATTGATCATCTTGGATCGTCGTGTGCGTAACACGAGAACATCAGACATATATAGCATACTTGGGATAGATGTTGATACATTTTGCATCTCATAGGTTGTGCACAAGTGTCGTATCTGCCTATTAAACAATTGTGTTGGCGTCTCTCTAGAGTTGTGCAACATGAGTGTTTTCCATTCAACATTTTGAGCTCATTCCTTGGTTGCACGACCCCATTTATCTATCCGTGTGTGTGTTTCTGTGTGCCATTCTTTGCTATTGGTCTACTTGCTTTACTTGAAATTTTGTGAACCTTCTCAACACTATCGATATCTTGACTAACATCTGCTTGAAATTTTGTGCCACCCATCCTAACCAAGCTCCTCCATAAGCTTTACTTATGTAGGTGTGAGAAACAAACCCGATACCAATTCTACTATTGTAGCATTACATTGAGTGATACTCGATACATCCTCGATCTTTGGAAAAGGTAACTTTGGTATTGTTCTCTCACTTAAACTCACCACCACTATGACTGCATCGAGCGACTCGCCATTGACATACAACACTCTGAAGCAAGGAAAAGGGACTACATCAACGTCAAGTTGGACGCACACATGGATGACATCTGACACGTGTTGGCCAACTACAAGTCTTCTTCCCCTTCATCATCTTCAAGGCAGAGACGCTCAAGTGGCAAATCTTCAAAGCACCATCCGATGAAAGTACCACGTGGCACCGTGATAACCCACAAGTATAGGGGAACGCAAAAGTTTTCGAGGGTAGAGTATTCAACCCAATTTTATGGATTTGACACAAGGGGAGCCAAAGAATATTTGAAGGTATTAGCAGCTGAGTTGTCAATTCAACCACACCTGGAGATTAATTATCTGCAACAAAGTGATTAGTAGCACAGTAATATGATAGTTTTGATGATAGCAACAGTAGCAACGGCAATAGTAACAATGATACAATGATTTTATAGCAGTAACGATAGCAGCAGCAACAGTAGTAACTTAGCAAGAACAATATAAGATAAATTCGTAGTCATTGGATCGGTGACTCGTTGGATGATATTCATCATGAGACAGTTATAACCTAGGGCGATACAACACTAGCTCCAGTTCATAAATATAATGTAGGCATGTATTCCGTAAATAGTCATACATGCTTATGGAAAGAACTTGCATGACATCTTTTGTCCTACCCTCCCGTGGCAGCGGGGTCCTATTGGAAACTAAGGGATATTAAGGCCTCCTTTTAATAGAGAACCGGAACAAAGCATTAACACATGGTGAATACATGAACTCCTCAAACTACGGTCATCACCGGGAGTGGTCCCGACTGCTGTCGCTCCGGGGTTGCAGGATCATAACACGTAGTAGGTGACTATAACTTGCAAGATCGGATCTAGAACATGGATATAAAGGTGATAACATAAACGGTTCAGATCTGAAATCATGGCACCTGGGCCCAAAGTGACAAGCATTAAGCATGGTAAAGTCATAGCAACATCAATCTCTGAACATAGGGGATACTAGGGATCATGCCCTAACAAAACTAACTTGATTACATGATGAATCTCATCCAAATCCTCACTGACCAGCGAACCTACGAAGGAATTACTCACTCCCGGTGGGGAGCATCATGGAATTGGTGATGGAGATGTGTTGATGATGACGAAGATCGAAGATCCTCCCTCTCCGGAGCCCCAAACGGACTCCAGATCTGGCCTCCCGATGAAGAACAGGAGACGACGGCGGCTCCGTCTTGTGAAACGTGATAATTCTTTCTCCCTGTTTTTTCTGGAATAATGTGATTTTATATCGTCGGTTTCAGGGTCAGCGGGGCCACCAGGTGGGGAGCACCCACCGGGGTGCGCCCGGGGGGGAGGCGCGCCCTGGTGGGTTGTGCCCACCCAGGTGCCCCCTCAGCTGGCTCTTGGCTCCAGAATTTCTCTTTATTGATATAAAAAATCCTCGCAAAGTTTCGTTCCATTCCGAGAACTTCTATTTCTCCACAAAAACAACACCATGGTAGTTCTGCTGAAAACGACGTTAGTCCGGGGTTAGTTTCATTCAAATCATGGAAATTAGAGTCCAAAACAAGAGGGAAAGCATTAGGAAAAGTAGATACATTGGAGACGTATCAACTCCCCCAAGCTTAAACCTTTGCTTGTCCTCAATCAATTCAGTTGCTAAACTGAAAGTGAAAAAGAAAAACTTTTACAAACTCTTTTGCTCTTGTTTCATAAATAAGCTTAAACGGCACCCAAGTTTTCAGCAAAGATTATAACTAACCATGTCGACAATAACTCTTAAAAATTATATTAACTCATATCAATGACATAATCAACTAGAGAGCAATAATAAGATATCTCAAACAACAACACGTTGTCAAAACAACCATGATACAATATGACAATAGTGGTATCTCGCTAGACCTTTCTGAGACCACAAAACATAAATGTGGAGCACCCCCAAAGTTCAAGAAGCGACTAAACATTGTAATTCATGGTAGAAAAGATCCAGTCATGATGCACCCAACATTAGCTACACACAATCCATCATCATGACATCAGTGCTCTCAGGTTCTGGCGCTTATTTGAGAAGGTGATGACACAACATAAGAGTAAATAGATAGTCCCTTCGCAGAGGGAAGGCGTGATTTGTAGAGGTGCCAGAGCTCAAGTTTTAAAAATAGAGGTAGATGAAATTTCGAGACATGCACCCTTCTCATTTACTTCACGACCATCAGTTATCAATATCTTCCATGCTAAACACGCTAGTGGCGGTTCCCAAGAGGAAATGTAAAGGTTATGACTCCATTTGGAGTTTTTGTTTGGTTATTTGTAAGCTCTTTTCTTTTTGCAGTTTGGGACTGGGAATCCCTATTACCGCCCTTTTCTCATGCGATGACGAGTGAATAAACACTCGGCCTGAGAATAACCCACTTAGCATGGAAGATACCGACTACCTCCTGTCGTTCCATGAACGACCCTGGCACACAAAAAGGATATTTATTTGAAGTTTTTAGAGTTGGCAGATGCAAATTTACTTAGGATGGCAGGGTAATACCGCATATAGATAGGTATGGTGGACTCATCCGGAACAACTTGGGTTTCAGGTTTTTGGATGTACAAGCAGAGTCCCCACTTAGTACAGGCGAAGGCTAGCAAATAGGTTGAGAAGCGGCCACCTAGAGAGCAACAACGGTCATGAACATGCATTATGCATAAGTAACGTTGGATACTAGCATGAGTAGGATATGAACACCATGAACATAAATATCATAGAGGCTATGTTGGTTTTGATTGAACTACATGCATGAACATGTGACAAGTCAAGCCACTCGAACATTCAGAGGAGGATACCATATCATCATACTTCATCACAATCATTTTAACGCGATGTTGATATCCAAGATAAGTCATTATTCACTCCTAGCTACTTATACATGACAAGAGGAACTATAATCTCTAATTGTCATTGCAAACATGTTTGATCATAATAGACTGAATCATGGATACTAGGTCAAAAATATTTACAAAAACAGAACAAGTCGAGTTCATACCCGTTTCTCTTTACCACGACCAGTTCATCTAATATCGTCATTATTGCCTTTCACTTGCATGACCGAACGATTTGAAAATAATAATAGTGCAAGAGTGTCATGGACTAAGCTGGAATTTAAACATTTTATTCAAGAGGAGAAGACAAGGTAATATGGACTCTTTATTAGATCAATAATGCAAATGAGAGCCACTCAACATTTTCGTCGTGGTCTTCTTCTCAGTATGACTCAATAAAAAGAAAAGAAATTCAAAGAAACACACTGAAATATTTTTGGAGTTTTTGGTTTTTTGTAAATGAGAAATGAAAAGATAAAAGCAAAAACGAGAAAAACTATTTACATGGGAAAGCTCCCAACAAGTAAAAGAAGAACAAGGAAATCTTTTTGGATTTTCTTTTTAGTGCTACAACATATTTTTGGATTTTCTCAAAGTTTTTCAAACACACAAGAAGAAAATGAGAAAATAAATTAAACATGTATGATACAATGAAAAAGTGTGGGCACCGACAACTGGAATGAAATGTGTGAACATGAATGTGATGTTGGTGGGAATACATACTCCCCTGGGGTTAGGCTTTTGGCCTAACTTGGTAATCGGTCAGTAGCCTGTGTAATGATCGGAGTGGTAGCTCATAGAGGCTCTTGGTGCAGATGCCTCAGCCCGCCGTGCAGCCACAACCGCTGCGTTATGAGCTCGGGCCTCGCTCTCAAGAACATAATATCTTCCCCTGTTATGAACATTAAAGAGAGCAGGTGCAGGCAAATATGTGTCTACCACGGAATCCTTGTTAAACGTCACATTATAAGTGAAATTATGAGGATTGCCCCTAAGAATCTTATGACGTTTCATAGCATCAAAGTCTAGGTACTGCATGGGTAAAATGGGATCATAGGGCAAAGGTGAAACACCCAGCCCCCCGGCTAAGCTTGTGGCATAAATTTCACCATAAAGATATCCACTACCAGCGTTGTGCTATAACCTACGTGCAACAATTGCTCCAAGATTATAACTCTTATCACCATAGAGAGGGGTGTGAATGAGACTCAAATCGGGAGCACAAAGTATACTACAATATTGTTTGCCTACAATACATTTTCCATTAAATAATGCGAAGTACTGAACTACAGGAAAATGTATGCTCTTTATTCCACCTTGCGCCCCTCCCCTAGTTTCACCAAAGCAAAGACTAGTCAAAAATAATTCAAACTCAGACCTAGGTGGCTCATCGAGCGAACCCCAGAATGGGATTTTGCACACGTGAGCAAACCTTTCTAAAGAAATGGTAAATGGATTTTCATACAGTTTAAATGACACCCTAGACTGACAACGAAAGAATTTAAATTCTTTGACAAATGATTCGGTGAGGATGAGGTGTTGGTTACACTTATCTGAAATGTAGGGACCGAGGTCGGCATTGTGAACATATTGCTCAAATTCCTCCTTAATACCCACACTCACCATATAATCGTTGCATGGCTATAAGCATGTTTTGGTGGTGGCACTACGAATGGAACTTTCACTTGGTTCAACGTAAGACCAACGAACGGAGCTGCGGCTAGATGATGTCTTCGAGGATCTCCTCCTCGAAGAACTCCTTCCAAAAAGGTTCATCATGTTCGCGTACAATTTTTGGAAAAATTTTGTCACAAAAAATTATTAGTGAAACTTCACAAAATTGATAGCAACTACTCATAGGGATGTATAGAGGCCATAACAAGCATTCAAACTACTTAGAACTCTAAGAATTCAACATGATGAACTAACAGCAGCACCAAGAGTAACTAATTATTCTAAATATAACCACTAAAACAAAAACTAATTGGACACATGGAGGAGTCACATACCAAGCAACAAATCCCTGAAACAGTTTAAAAAACGGAGCTTCAAGCAAAGAGATCAAAATCCACGGTTTCGGGAGCAAGAACATGAGAGAGTGTGTGATAGTGATTTTTTATGGGTGAATGGAGTGACGTGGGAAGAAGAAGTAAGTGAGGGGCCCACGTGGGAACCACAACCCACCAGGGCGTGCCTGGGGGTCCTGCGCGCCCAGGTGGGTTGTGCCCACCTAGTGCACCTTCCTCTGATATTATTTGCACCAGAAATTCAGAAATATTCAGAAAAAATCGTATCAAATTTTCAGAGCATTCTGAGAACTTTTATTTTTGGGTCATTTTTTATTGCACGGAAAACTCAGAAAACAGACAAAGCATGGCATTTTATTTTATTTAACTAAGAAAAACAGAAAACAAAAAGGTAGGGACAGAAGATAGAGCTCACTAAATTCATCAACTTCATACCTCTCAAAAATGATCCATTAATATGGTTGATCAAGTCTTATTAACGACCACTTTCGATTAGCATGAAACCGAAGAACTTTCGTAAATCACTAAGTTACCTCAATGGGGATATGAATGTCCCCAACAATAAGCATTTCATATATCCTTCAACATGTGGTGCTTGCCCCTATATTTGCTAGCCAAAATTCCGCACTAAGTAGAGATACTACTTGTGCATCCAAAACCCTTAAACCCAAATCTTGTTTGAGAGTCCACCATACCTACCTATGGGTTGAGTAAGATCCTTCAAGTAAGTTGTCATCGGTGCAAAAAGGCAATAAAAATTGCTTCTAAAAGTGTGAGATCATTTAGTGTAAGGGAAAATTGAGCGTTGTACGAACTTGTGATGGCGAAGAATAAAAGCGACAAACTTCATAATAAAGGTTGCCATCATAAGGGGCAATATAACATGACGTCCTCTTGCACTAAGGGGCTGAGCATATAAACAAAAAGCGCATTGCAACCTCTGCTTCCCTCTGCGAAGGGCCTATATTTTACTTTTATGTATTTAGTTTCATGCAAGAGTCAAAGTTCTTCCCTCTATTCCTTTTTATTTTCTCCTTTGGCAAGCATCATGTGGTGAGGAAAGATCTAGGCACATATAATCCAGTTGAATATGGGTAGCATGAGTTATTATTGTTGACCTCACCCTTGAGGTGAATAGTTTGGGAGGCGAAACTATAAGCCCCTATCTTTCTATGTGTCCGGTTGAAACGTTTTGCTCATGTGTACGCGGTGAGTGTTAGCAATCATAGAAGACTAAATGATGTTTGAGTGTGTGGACTTGCCTAAAGGCTCCAATACATGACCCTTCCTAAAAGATGATGAATTGTAGTTGCAAAGTTGATTGAGAACATAGTTTGTCGATTTCCAATAGAGTTTATGCTTTATACTTCAATGTTGTGATGAATTGTGACTTGTTCACGAGAAGTCTATGATAAAAGTTTTATATAAAAGTTCGTTGCTGTTATAATAAGTTACATGATGCTGTTATGTCCGTATTTTTGTTTTTATCGACACCTTTGAAGGAAATATGCCCTAGAGGCAATAATAAAGTTATTATTTATTTCCTTATTTCATGATAAAAGTTTATCATTCATGCTAGAATTGTATTAACCGGAAACATGATACATGTGTGAATGCATAGACAAAACAATATGTCACTAGTATGCCTCTACTAGACTAGCTTGTTAATCAAAGATGGTTATGTTTCCTAACCATGAACAAAGAGTTGTTATTTGATTAACAAGGTCACATCATTAGTAGAATGATCGATTGACATGACCCATTCCCTTAGCTTAGCACACGATCGCTTAGTATGTTGCTACTTGCTTTTATCCATGACTTATACATGTTCCTGTAACTATGAGATTATGCAACTCCGCTTGCGGAGGAACACTTTGGTGCTACCAAACGTCACAACGTAATCGGGTGATTATAAAGGAGTACTACAGGTGTCTCCAAAGGCGATGTTGGGTTGGCGTTTCGAGATTAGGTTTTGTCACTCCGATTGCCGGAGAGGTATCTCTGGCCCTCTCGGTAATGCACATCATCAAGCCTTGCAAGCACTACAACTAATGAGTTAGTTGTGAGATGATGTATTACGGAACGAGTAAAGAGACTTGCGTAACGAGATTGAACTAGGTATTGGATACCGATGATCGAATCTCGGGCAAGTAACATACCGATGACAAAGGAACAACGTATGTTGTTATGCGGTCCGACCGATAAAGATCTTCGTAGAATATGTAGGAACCAATATGGGCATCCAGGTCCCGCTGTTGGTTATTGACCGTGAATAGTTCTAGGTCATGTCTACATTGTTCTCGAACCGTAGGGTCCGCACGCTTAAGGTTTCGATGATGCTTATTATGAGTTTATGTATTTTGATGTACCGAAGGAGTTCGAGTCCGGATGTGATCACGGACATGACGAGGAGTCTCGGAATGGTCGAGACATAAAGATTGATATATTGGAAGCCTATGTTTGGAGTTCGAATGGTTCCGGCGAAACGGAATTCTGCGATCTACCGGAGGTTACTGGAACCCCGGGAGGTAAATGGGCCGGTGGGCCTCGAGGGAGAAGAGGAGGGCCGGCCAGAGGTGGTGGCGCCCCTCCCCCCCAGTCCGAATAGGACAAGGAGGGGGCGCCCTCTCCTCTTTCCCTCCCCCAAACCTAATCCAACTAGGAAAAGGGGAGTCCTACTCCCGTGTAGAGTAGGACTCCTCCCGCGCCGCTTCTAGCTAGGCCGGCCGCCTCCCCCTCCTCCTTTATATCACAGGGGCAGGGGCACCCTAGAACACACAAGTTGATCTACGGATCGTTCCTTAGCCGTGTCGGTGCCCCCTCCACCATATTCCACCTCGGTTATACCATCGCTGCTTAGGCGAAGCCTGCGCCGGTGAAACATCAAGATCGTCACCACGCCGTCGTCTTGTGGAACTCTCCCTCGACACTCGGCTGGATCGAGTACGAGGGCGTCATCGAGCTGTCGTGTGTCAAGAACTCTCGGGCGCCGAGTGCTTGGCGCCGGATCGGTCGGATCGCGAGGAGAACATCGACTACTTCCTCTACGTTGTGATCGCTTCGCCGGGTCTCACGAGGGCGTAGACAACACTCTCCCCTCTCGTTGCTATACATCACCATGATCTTGCGTGTGCGTAGGAAATTTTTGAAATTACTACGTTCCCTAACAATGGGTATCGAGCCTAGGTTTTTCTATGGTTTGATGTTTTGCACGAGTAGAACACAAGTGAGTTGTGGGCGATACAAGTCATACTACCTACCAGCATGTCATACTTTGGTTCAGCGGTATTGTGAGATGAAGCGCCCGACCGACATTACGCGTGACGCTTACGCGAGACTGGTTTCACCGCCACGAGCACTCGTTGCTTAAAGGTGACCGGTGGGTGCTGTCTCTCTCACTTTAGTTGAACTGAGTGTGGCTACGCCCGTCCTTGAGAAGGTTAAACGGAGTCTATTTGACGAAGTATCGTTGTGGTTTTGATGCGTAGGTGAGACCGGTTCTTGCTTAAGCCCGTAGCAGCCACGTAAAACTTGCAACAACAAAGTAGAGAACGTCTAACTTGTTTTTGCAGGCATGTTGTGATGTGATATGGTCAAGACGTGATGCTATATTTTATTGTATGAGATGATCATGTTTTGTAACCGAAGTTATCGGCAATCGGCTGGAGCCATATGGTTGTCGCTTTATTGTATGCAATGCAATCGCTTCTGTAATGCTTTACTTTATCACTAAGCGGTAGCGATAGTCGTAGAAGCATAAGTTTGGCGAGACGACAACGATGCTACGATGGAGATCAAGGCGTCGCGCCGTGGCGATGGTGATCATGGTGGTGCTACAAGATGGAGATCATGAAGCACAAGATGATGATGACCATATCATATCACTTATATTGATTTGCATGTGATGTTTATCCTTTTATGCATCTTATCTTGCTTTGATTGACGGTAGCATTATAAGATGATCTCTCACTAAATTATCAAGAAGTGTTCTCCCGAGTATGCACCGTTGCCAAAGTTCGTCGTGCCCGGACACCACGTGATGATCGGGTGTGATAAGCTCTCGTCCATCTACAACGGGTGCAAGCCAGTTTTGCACACGAGAATACTCGGGTTATACTTGACGAGCCTAGCATATGCGAGATATGGCCTCGGAACACGGAGACCGAAAGGTCGGCGTGAATCATATAGTAGATATGATCAACATAAGATGTTCACCATTGAAAACTACTCCATTTCACGTGATGATCGGTTATGGTTTAGTTGATTTGGATCACGTGATCACTTAGATGACTAGAGATGTTTTTCTAAGTGGGAGTTCTTTAGTAATATGATTAATCGAACTTAAATTTATCATGAACTTAGTACCGATAGTATCTTGCTTGTTTATGTTTGATTGTAGATAGATGGCTCGTCTTTGTTGTTCCGTTGAATTTTAATGCGTTCCTTGAGAAAGCAAAGTTGAAAGATGATGGTAGCAATTACGGATTTGGTCCGTAACGAGGATTATCCTCATTCTTTGCATAGAAGAGTTACGTCTGGATGCACCGCTAGGTGCAGACTTCTTGCTAATGCAACTGCAGATGTTATGAGCGTCTGGCGAGCAAAGTGATGACTACTCTATAGTTCGATGTACCATGCTTTACGGCTTAGAACCGGACTTCAACGACGTTTTGAGCGTCATGGAGCATATGAGATGTTCCAGAGTTGAAGTTGATATTCCAACAGAATGCCCGGATTGAGAGATATGAAGTCTCCAATAAGTTCTATAGCTGCAAGATGGAGGAGAATAGTTACATTAGTGAGCACATACTCGTAATGTCCGGGTACTACAATCACTTGACACAATTGGGAGTTAATCTTCCGGATGATTGTGTCATTGATGTAATTCTTCAATCAACGCCACCAAGCTACAAAGGCTTCGTGATGAACTATAATATGCAAGGGTTAGTAAAGACTATACCGAGCTCTTCGCAATGCTAAAGGTCATGGAGGTAGAAATCAAGAAAGAGCATCAAGTGTTGATGGTCAATAAGACCACTAGTTTCAAGAAGAAAGGCAAAGGGAAGAAGAAGGAACTTCAAGAAGAACACAAGCAAGTTGTTGCTCGGAGAAGAAACCCAAGTCGGCCCTAAACCTGAAATCGAGTGTTTCTCCGCAAGCATCGTCATTTGAAGCGGAACTGCCCCAAGTATTTGGCGGATAAGAAGGATGGCAAGGTGAACAAAGGTATATGTGATATACATGTTATTGATGTGTACCTTACTAGAGCTCGTAGTAGCACTGGTATTTGATCTTGGTTACATTGCTAATATTGCAACTCAAACAGGACTACGGATTGCGAACTCGCAAAGGACGAGGTGACGATGCGCGTGGGAAATGGTTCCAAAGTCGATGTGATCGCGGTCGACACGCTACCTCTACATCTACCTTCGGATTAGTTTTAGACCTAAATAATTGTTATTTGGTGCTGCGTTGAGCATGAACATTATATCTGGATCTTGTTTGATGCGAGACGGTTATTCATTTAAATCGAGAGAATAATGGTTGTTCTATTTATATGAGTAATATCTTTTATGGTCATGCACCCTTGAGGAATGGTCTATTTTGATGAATCTCGATAGTAGTGATACACATATTCATAATGTTGAAACCAAAAGATGCAGAGTTGATAATGAAAGTGCAACTTATTTGTGGCCTTGCCGTTTAGGTCATATCGGTGTAAAGCGCATGAAGAAACTCCATCTTGATGGACTTTTGGAGTCACTTGATTATGAATCACTTGGCACTTGCGAACCGTGCCTCATGGGCAAGATGACTAAAACCCGTTCTCGGTACTATGGAGAGAGCAACAGATTTGTTGGAAATCATACATCTGATGTATGTGGTCCGATGAATGTTGAGGCTCGTGGCGGATATCGTTATTTTCTCACCTTCACAGATGACTTAAGCGGATATGGGTATATCTACTTAATGAAACATAAGTCTGAAACGTTTGAAAAGTTCAAAGAATTTCAGAGTGAAGTAGAAAATCATCGTAACAAGAAAATTAAGTTTCTACGATCGATCGTGGAGGTGAATATTTGAGTTACGAGTTTGGTTTACATTTGAAACAATGCGGAATAGTTTCAGCAACTCACGCCACCCGAACACCACAACGTAATGGTGTGTCCGAACGTCGTAATCGTCGTGCTTTACTAGATATGGTGCGATCTATGATGTCTCTTCTGATTTACCGCTATCGTTTTGGGGTTATGCTCTAGAGGCGGCCGCATTCACACCGAATAGAACACCATCGAAATCCGTTGAGACGACACCTTATGAACTATGGTTTAGCAAGAAACCAAAGTTGTCGTTTCTTAAAGTTTGGGGATGCGATGCTTATGTGAAAAAGCTTCAACCCGATAAGCTCGAACCCAAATCGAGAAATGTGTCTTCATAGGATACCCAAAGGAGACAGTTGGGTACACCTTCTATCACAGATCCGAAGGCAAGACATTTGTTGCTAAGAATGGATCCTTTCTAGAGAAGGAGTTTCTCTCGAAAGAAGTGAGTGGGAGAAAGTAGAACTTGATGAGGTAATTGTACCTTCTCCCTTACTTGAAAGTAGTTCGTCGCGAAACCGGTTTACGAGACACCTACACCAAGTAGTGAGGAAGTTGATGATGTGGATCATGAAACTTGGATCAAGTTGCTCTGACGAACCTCGTAGATCAACGAGTAAGATCCGCACTGAGTGGTACGGTAATCCTGTTCGGAAATCATGCTACTAGATCATGATGAACCTACGAACTATGAAGAAGCGATGGTGAGCCCAGATTCATAAAATGGCTTGAAGCCATGAAATCGAGATGGGATCCATGTATGAAAACAAAGTATGGACTTTGGTTGACTTGCCCGAGGGTAGACAAGCAATAGAAAACAAGTGGATCTTCAAGAACAAGACCGACGCCGACGGTAATATTATCGTTTATAAAGCTCGACTTGTCGCAAAGGGTTTTCGCAAGTTCAAGGGATTGACTACGATGAGACCTTCTCACCCGTGGCGATGCTTAAGTCCGTCCGAATCATGTTAGCAATTGCCGCATTTTATGATTATGAAATTTGGCAAATGGATGTAAAGACTGCATTCTGAATGGATTTACGGAAGAAGAGTTGTATATGATGCAACCGAAGGTTTTATCGATCCAAAGGAAGCTAACAAAGTGTGCAAGCTCCAAATGATCCATTTATGGACTGGTGCAAGCATCTCGGAGTTGGAATAAGCGCTTTGATAGTGTGATCAAAGCATTTGGGTTTGTCTGACTTTTGGAGAAGCTCAGTATTTACAAGAAAGTGAGTGGCAGCTCTGTAGCATTTCGATATTATATGTAGATGACATATTGCTGATCGGAAATGATATAGAATTCTGGATAGCATAAAGGGATACTTGAATAAGAGTTTTTCAATGAAAGACCTCGGTGAAGCTGCTTACATATTGGGCATTAAGATCTATAGAGATAGATCAAGGCGCTTAATTGGACTTTCACAAAGCACATACCTTGACAAGATTTTGAAAAAGTTCAAAATGGATCAAGCAAAGAAAGGGTTCTTGCACGTGTTACAAGGTGTGAAGTTGAGTAAGACTCAATGCCCACCACTGCAGAAGATAGAGAGAAAATGAAAGATGTTCCTATGCTTGACCATAGGCTCTATCATGTATGCAATCTTGTGTACCGGACTGATGTGTGCCTTGCTATAAGCCTAGCAGGAGGTACCAAAGTAATCGAGAGTGGATCAATCGGACAGCGGTCAAGAACATCTGAAATATCCGAAAAGGACTAAGGATATGTTTCTCGTATATGGAGGTGACAAAGAGCTCATCAAACAGTTACGTTGATGCAAGCTTTGACACCGATCCGGACGATTCTAAATCGCAGACCGGATCGTATTTACACTAAGCGGAGGAGCTGTCGGTTAGTGCGATTCTAAACAAAGCGTCGTGGCGGGATCTACATGTGAAGCGGAATACATAGCAGCTTCGAAGCGACTAATGAAGGAGTGCGGATGAAGGAGTTCATATCCGATCTAGGTGTCATACCTAGTGCATCGGGTCCAATGAAAATCTTCGTGACAATCTCGAGCAATTGCCTTAGCGAAGGAATCCAGATTTCACAAGAGGACCAAGCACATCAAGAGACGCTTCAATTCCATTCGGGACTTAGTCCGTGGGAGACATAGAGATTTGCAAGATACACACGGATCTGAATGTTGCGAGACCGTTGACTAAGCCTCTTCCACGAGCAAAACATGATCAGCACCAAGACTCCATGGGTGTGAGAATCATTACTATGTAATCTAGATTATTGACTCTAGTGCAAGTGGGAGATCAAGGAAATATGCCCTAGAGGCAATAATAAAGTTATTATTTATTTCCTTATTTCATGATAAAAGTTTATCATTCATGCTAGAATTGTATTAACCGGAAACATGATACATGTGTGAATGCATAGACAAAACAATATGTCACTAGTATGCCTCTACTAGACTAGCTTGTTAATCAAAGATGGTTATGTTTCCTAACCATGAACAAAGAGTTGTTATTTGATTAACAAGGTCACATCATTAGTAGAATGATCTGATTGACATGACCCATTCCCTTAGCTTAGCACACGATCGTTTAGTATGTTGCTACTGCTTTTATCCATGACTTATACATGTTCCTGTAACTATGAGATTATGCAACTCCCGTTTGCCGGAGGAACACTTTTGGTGCTACCAAACGTCACAACGTAATCGGGTGATTATAAAGGAGTACTACAGTGTCTCCAAAGGCGTATGTTGGGTTGGCGTATTTGAGATTAGGTTTTGTCACTCCGATTGCTCGGAGAGGTATCTCTGGGCCCTCTCGGTAATGCACATCATCAAGCCTTGCAAGCACTACAACTAATGAGTTAGTTGTGAGATGATGTATTACGGAGCGAGTAAAGAGACTTGCCGTAACGAGATTGAACTAGGTATTGGATACCGACGATCGAATCTCGGGCAAGTAACATACCGATGACAAAGGGAACAACGTATGTTGTTATGCGGTCCGACCGATAAAGATCTTCGTAGAATATGTAGGAACCAATATGGGCATCCAGGTCCCGCTGTTGGTTATTGACCGTGAATAGTTCTAGGTCATGTCTACATTGTTCTCGAACCGTAGGCTCCGCACGCTTAAGGTTTCGATGGCGGTTATTATGAGTTTATGTATTTTGATGTACCAAGGAGTTCGAGTCCGGATGTGATCACGGACATGACGAGGAGTCTCGGAATGGTCGAGACATAAAGATTGATATATTGGAAGCCTATGTTTGGAGTTCGGAATGGTTCCGGCGGCGAAATTCTGCGAGTCTTAGGAGGTTACCGAACCCCGGGAGGTAAATGGGCCCTGGGCCTCGAGGAGAAGAGGAGGGCGGCCAGAGGTGGTGGCACGCCTCTCCCCCCAGTCCGAATAGGACAAGGAGGCGCCTCTCCTCTTCCCTCCCCCAAACCTAATCCAACTAGGAAAAGGGGAGTCCTACTCCCTGAGAGAGTAGGACTCCTCCCACAGCCTAGCTAGGCCGGCCGCCCCCCCTCCCTCCTTTATATACGGGGCAGGGGGCACCCTAGAACACACAAGTTGATCTACGGATCGTTCCTTAGCCGTGTCGCGCCCCCTCCACCATATTCCACCTCGGTTATACTGTCGTGAAGCTTAGGCGAAGCCTGCTACGGTGAAACATCAAGATCGTCACCACGCCGTCGTCTTGACGGAACTCTCCCTCGACACTCGGCTGGATCGGAGTACGAGGGACGTCATCGAGCTGTCGTGTGTCAAGAACTGGGCGCCGAGTAACGGCGCGGGATCGGTCGGATCGCGAGGAGAACATCGACTACTTCCTCTACGTTGTGATCGCTTCCGCCGGGTCTCGAGGGTACATAGACAACACTCTCCCCTCTCGTTGCTATACATCACCATGATCTTGCGTGTGCGTAGGAAATTTTTTGAAATTACTACGTTCCCTAACAACCTTTCTCTCTAAGCATGTGGACATGTTTTTCGATTTTGGTTTTTGCTTGAGGACAAGCGAGGTCTAAACTTGGGGGAGTTGATACGTCAATTTTGCATCATGTTTACCTACTGTTATTTATGTTGTTTTATTGCATAATAATGCTTTTTGGAGTAATTTTAATGCCTTTTCTCTCATAATATGCAAGGTATACAACAAAGGGGAGAATTCTGGTAGCTAGAAATCTGGACTTGAAAAAGCTACGTTAGGCTACCTATTCTGCACAACTCTAAATGAGCTGAAACTTTACGAGGATTTTTTATGGAATAAATAAGAAATACTAGAGTCAATAAGTACGGGAGGGGGGGCCACCAGGTGGCCACAACCCACCTGGGCGTGTCAGGGAGCCCATGCGCGCCCTGGTGGGTTGTGCTCACCCAGGCCCACCTCCGGTGCCCCTCTCCTGGTATATAAGTCATTTTGACCTAGAAAAAAAAGGAGAGGACTTTCGGGACAAAACGTCGCCATCTCGAGGCAGAACCTGGGCAGGAGCACTTTTGCCCTCTGGAGGAGCGATTCCGCCAGGGGAAACTTCCCTCCCGGAGGGGGAAATCATTGTCATCATCATCACCAACAACTCTCCCATCTTGGGGAGGGCTATATCCATCAACATCTTCAACAACACCATCTCATCTCAAACCCTAGTTCATCTCCTGTGTTCAATCTTTGTACCGGAACTATAGATTGCTGCTTGTGGGTGACTATTAGTGTTGATTACATCTTGTAGTTGATTACTATATGGTTTAATTGGTGGAAGATTATATGTTCAGATCAATTATGCTATTTAATACCCATCAGATCTTGAGCATGATTATCATTTGTGAGTAGTTACTTTTGTTCTTGAGGTCACGGGAGAAATCATGTTGCAAGTAATCATGTGAACTTGACATGTGTTTGATATTTTGATGATATGTATGTTGTCATTCCCTTAGTGGTGTCATGTGAACATCGACTACATGACACTTTACCGTATTTGAGCCTAAGGGAATGCATTGTGGAGTAGTTATTAGATGATGGGTTGCGAGAGTGATAGAAGCTTAAACCCTAGTTTATGCGCTATTCTGTAAGGGACCGATTGGATCCAAAAGTTGAATGCTATGGTTAGAATTTATTCTTAATACTTTTCTCGTAGTTGCAGATGCTTGTGAGGGGGTTAATCGTAAGTAGTAGGTTTGTTCAAGTAAGAACAACACCTAAGCACCGGTCCACCCACATACCAAATTATCAAAGTAGCGAACACGAATTAAGCTAACATGATGAAAGTGACTAGATGGAATTCCTGTGTACCCTCAAGAACACTTTGCTTATCACAAGAGACTGTTTTGGCCTGTCCTTTGCCTCAAAAGGATCGGGCTACCTTGCTGCACTTTTGTTACTACTACCATTACTTGCTCGTTACAAATTATCTTGCTATCAAACTACTCTGCTACTTACAGTTTTAGCACTTGCAGACATTACCTTGCTGAAAACCACTTGTCATTTCCTTTCGCTCCTCATTGGGTTTGACACTCTTACTTATCGAAAAGGCTACAATTGACCCCATATACTTGTGGGTCATCAGGTTCTATGGTAGGGTGCATCAACCGCAAATTAAAATTTTCCTACGCGGAGAACAACCAAGAACATGCTACGGGAGATGGATCACAGATCGTTACCACTAGACGCGCAGTGCCGTGCAGCGGAAGAAGAGTTGGGGCAGCGTGTCCAGAGTCGTCTCCTCCTCGTACGATCTCCCACGTAGCCAATCGGATCCCACGAACAGGTTCGTCGGAGTGGCGCAGGTGCACCGCCTCTAATGGTATCTGCGCGTGCAGGGGAACTCCGTGCGTCGGACTGCTAGGTCCAATCACACAGTCGGTGACGAGTGGAGGTGGCTATTCGCAACACATGCAAACCCTAGTGACAACGTCGAAGCGATCAACCCAATGAGTGCACCGAACCTCCACTTTATATAGGTGCCCATCGCGGTCTCAACACATGGGCCTCGCACGGACCTTAAAGCCCAAAATATGTTACTCGTGGAGTCCGATCCGGCCTCACAAGTTCCTTCCCTTAAGCGCGCGACCCCTTAGGTTCAAGTGACTTGGCCACAATTCGGATCACCTACGAACAGCATGGTTGGTAGCGGCCTCTAGCAAGGCATGCCGACCACCAAGCACACTATGAAGCCGGTTGGCGAACCTGTACGTCACACTTCCATTCCCTTTGCCACACGATATATATTGTTGGGCTCAAGGCGAGTCTGTCATCCTTGTGCTAATCCGACCTCTTTCTTGTTCCAGTGATGCCGACCACAAACCGGATTATCTCATAATCCTTATCGCATGACCATGCTTATCCTGGTCGGATCACACGAGGGCCAGAGTATATCTCTCCTAATCAGAGGGGCAAATCCCATCTTGCTCGACCATCTCTCGCAACAGGGTCTGGACAAGCCTGGAACCTACCTTTATAACAACCCAGTCACGGAGTAGATTTTTGTTGGCCCAAAGCAGGTCTGTCACCATCCTGAGTACATGCACCAGCTCAGGTCTTAGGACATAGAATGTATGTTGTACTGGAAACTCATAGATGACATATCGTTGTGTCTCATAGTTGGGTCTGTCCGACTCAAACCTTATTTCGACTCGGATCCGACCATATCCTTCCGAGTACATATTATCCGGTTAGCATCCAATGCTCCATGGCTAGTGAGACCAAGCCATCGACCGTGTCATATGCTAGTCTAGTCGGCTCCGCGTCCACACAACCCTTTCGACTAGGGACCTTTTAGGACAGTAATCATACAATGCATAGTCCCACAAACAAGTCACATACTTGCTGATATACATCATTGATAATGTCCAAGGACTATCTTTATTCATAAACACATAGGAAATATCATCATACATGATTGCCTCTAGGGCATATTTCCAACAGTGCCCCTGAGATATCACATCTTTTATTTGTGGATGATTCCTTGTTATTTTTTGAAGCATGAGAGCAATATTGGTGAAGGGTTTGTTGAACACTTACGCAGAGGCCACGAGCCAATTAATTAATCCATCAAAGTGCTCCATCTTTTTTTCTAATCATTGCTTGCCTATAGTCGCTACAGAAGTAAAGGGTGTTCTAGAAATTACTCGGGATTTTTTGAGCCTAAGTATCTTGAACTCCTAGTGCTAGAGGGGAGAATGCACCAAGGGAATATTGAAACTATTCAGGAGAGACTAAGGAAAAGGTTAGTAGATTGGGGGGAGTAGTACATGTCCTCAGGCAATAAAGAGATACTAATCAAGTCAGTGGCCCAAGCGATTCCGACTTATGTGATGAGTGTCTTCAAGCTCCCTGCCTCGGTATGTGATGAACTAACACGTATGATTCGTCAGTACTGGTGGGTTGTGGAAAAAGTGAAGAGGAAGATGACATGGTTGAGTTGGGACAAGATGAAGCTACCGAAAGCTATGGGTGGCATGGGCTTTAGAGATACGAGAGCTTTCAACCAGACGCTTCTTGCTAAACAGGCCTGGAGACTTATCGATGCACCAGAGAGTTTGTGTGCTAGACTACTGAAAGCTAAGTACTTTGCTACCGGTCATCTTCTTGATACTGTGTTTTCGGGCAATGGGGCGGCGTGTGGAAATGCATATTGCATGGGCACGAGTTGCTGACGAAGGGTATAATTTGGCGCGTTGGGAATGGGACTCTTATTCGTATATGGAGATATCCTTGGATCCCACGACCTTATTCTTACCGGCCTATCACCCCGAAGCGCAACTGTCGTTTCAATAGAGTCTCTGTATTTTTGGATGGAAATGGTGCTTGGAGGTTGGACAGATTAAGAGAGCACTTTTGGTCGCTAGACATCGAGCATATACTAAAGATACGAACTTCCCCAAGGCAGCGTACAGATTTTACATCATGGGCTCTTGAGAAAAGTGGGTTGTTTACGGTCAGAAGTGCGTATAAATTGGCCACATGCGATCATGATGTTTCTTTCGCAGGAGGCTCTTCTAGCTCTGTCCCTAGCGGTCGTCGAACGCTATGGAATTGCATATGGAAATCTTCGGTTCCACAACGCATGAAAATATCGGCTTGGAAAGTAGCCACTGGAGCCCTACCAACACAAAAATGTAAAGTTTTAGGCATCTTGCAACAAGATCCATGTGCTCCTTATGTGGTGTGGAGGAGGAAGGAACATTCCATGCCTTAGTGGCGTGCCCTCATGCCAGAAGTATATGGACCAGTATGCGTATTAGATAGCCCCTCCCTAGTGATGATTTGTTGATTGACAATGGAAGGGAGTGGCTGCTACATCTTATATCTAGATGTTCCGATGATACACGAGACATGATCATCATGCTCTGTTGGTGTATTTGACAGCTGCGGTCTGACCAAACACATGGTAAGAAGGTTCCTCCAGTTCATGTCTCAGTCGATTTCTTGGACAACTACTATCAGTCAGTCAGATTGGTGAGTAGGTTCTCACCTGAAGAGATTGTTAAAGGGAAGATGCCATATTCGGCTACCCCTCCCATGGTGGAGAAACTGAGGCCTGATGCAACGCTGTGGCCGAAACCACAACCAGGTCATATGGCACTCTCGGTGGATGGATCCTTTAACGGGTCCGACGGATCTGCTGCCGCTGGAATGGTGCTTCGACAACGTCGGTCATATCATCTTCTCTGCGTACCATGTGATCTTCCACTGCAACGACTCCTTGGAAGCAGAAATACACGCGACCATGCAAGGCATGGCTTTGGCTGTCCAACACTCTACACTTCCAGTTGTCGTTCAGTTGGATTCATTGGAAGCGCTTTCTTGCTTATTGAACCGGGATCTTGAGCGCTCGGCGTATGATCATTTGGTTAGAGAGATCAAAGAGTTAATGTGTAGTAGGGAGTTTTCCTTTCCCTCGAAAAAAATAATGATGTCAAAAGAAAAAAAAACCTGGTTTGGCATAATGGGATTTGTAGGAAGGAAGAACGAGCCCAGCAAGGTAGAGTCCGGTCCGACCGCGAAGGCCCGAACCGACCCACAGCCGAAACAATCCCCGTCGCGCCCGCGTGGGTCGTGACTCGTGCGCCCTCAACACCACGCGTTCTCCCTACGCGTCGCCCCCTACTATTTTATCGCGCCCGCCTCCCGCAAAAATATCTCCCAAATTCCCCAACGCCCCACGACTTGGCAACCCTAATCAGCTTCCCCCACCAATTCTCGATTCCCCGTCGCCGAGCTCCCCCTCCCAACCCTAGCGCCAGATCCGCCCGCTCGCCCGCGCAGCCATGGCGGAGTCCCTCGACATGTCCCTCGACGACATCATCAAGAGCAACAAGAAGGGCAACTCCTCGTCCGGCGGGGTGGCCGCCGCCGCGAGGGCCGCCGCGGATCTGCCGCTGCCGGCAGCGGCGCGGCCGCGGCCGCCGCCGGAGGCGTCGGCCCCAACAGGCGCGCCTTCAAGAGGTCGGGGAACAGGGCGGCGCCCTACCAGCCGCCGAAGGTACGAACGAATCGCACGGGCTAGGCCTTGCGCCGTCGGCGGAGGATGGTCTTCCGTTTTCGCCGAGGCGGGGGAGGATGATCTGGTGGTTTTCTCACTCTGGTGTGACGCGATCCAGGCCCCGGAATCGGCGTGGCAGCACGACATGTACTCGGACGCCTCTGCCAGAGGCGGCGGCGGCGGGAGGGTCTCGGCTATCGAGACCGGCACCAAGCTCCTCATCACCAATTTGGACTTCGGCGTCTCAACCGAGGACCTCAAGGTATATACGTCGCCGGATCTACATGTCCAGTTGTTGCTCATCTAATTTGGTTGCTTCTTAGTAGTTGGTCTCAAAGAATCTCATAGTTTCCCTGGACGTTGTATTAGTCAAGCTATTTTATAGATCTGGCACAGGCTCAGTACCACAACTGTGTTTTGGTCGTGCTAGTAGCCTCGCGGTGTTGAATTTTCTTAGCTTGTTTCTGTGAATAGGACTTTAGTTCTCAATTGTAATTAATCGTTAATGGTTGTTTGGAAGGGTGTGACCTCTTGACTGGCGTGGTTATGTTTTTGATTGCTCTGCGGTAGTCTCAGTTGGTTCGTTTAATTGATGATTTTTTGCATATCTTATTGCTTACTTCATAAGTTGACGCTCACTTGGAATCATTTTCTTGTTATAGTCTCTCAGTTTGTATAGTTTACTTGAATGTTGATATGCTCTCCATAAAATGCTTTTTGCAGTTTCTTGTTCATAAGGTACTGTTCCTGAGTTATTTTTTCTTTGAATGGTTCAGGAGCTTTTCTCCGAGCTGGGTGATGTGAAGCGATGCTTGATTCACTACGACCGAAGTGGGAGGTCTAAGGTACTGATCCAGTCTTGTGCTTTTCTTTGTTCCATCTTCCATGTGTGTGTTCTGTGTGATGCCTAACAGTACTTACGTTCTGCAGGGAACAGCTGAGGTTATATTTGCAAGGCGTGGTGATGCTGTTGCAGCGCTGAGGAAATACAACAATGTCCAACTTGATGGCAAGCCTATGAAAATAGAGATACTTGGGACCAACACTCCTACTGCTCCAGCTGCACTACCAACCAATAATGGAACCTATGCTAGGAATGTTGCTAAGAGGTATGTTAGATTTGGCGCATTACATATTTGTGGATTCAATTTATTGCCAGTAAAGTATCTGAATTTGCCTGTTTGCCAGAATTGGTCATAAAGTCTTGTGTGATATTAAATATGTTGTGGATGGTGAATTGGTGATAATACAACTGCTATTATATATTGCAGAGGTGTTCCATTATATATTGCCCAATATTTCAGTAGACATTATATAACAGTAGGTGCTCGCCGTGTTGCAATGGCATCACATTTAGTTTGTTCTTAGTTTGTAGGGGTATTAGCAGAAATGAATTATGAATTTCAGTTTCAAGAATTCATCTTTGTCTACATAGTTAGCTGGTTAGGTTATCTAGCATATTAATCATGTTCCACCATTTTCCTGCTTTATTGAATGTTTATAGGTGCACCTTTTGTTGCTTTGTCTGTTAGTAATAGATTTTCCCACCTTAACGTACACCACTTCATTTGTTACAGTGCACCAAGGGGTGTCTCAGCTAGTTTGCCACAGAACAGACCCCGTGCAAGGGGTGGGAGGGGTCGTCGTGGTGGTGGCGGAGGCAGTGGATCTGGCGGTCGTCGTGGGAAAGAGCGTAGTCAGCCAAGGTCTGCTGAAGAACTTGATGCTGAGTTGGAGAAGTACCATGCACAGGGTACGACGCCGATGCAGACTGCCGAATAAATCGACATCTTTGCAGCGTTGATATTTCAACATGAAATTTGAAGGGCGCCCCTTTGTTCCCGCTTTTTGTGCTACTATATGTTCAAGGGACAACAAAACCTTTTACTTGTCAGGTTCTTGGCTTACTGAATTGTATGGGTTATGTGTCTACATAGAACTAGAGTTGAGTGGATACTGGTGAACACTACTGTTATGAACATTACTTGATTGCCTTTAGTTTCTGCCTTCCTTGAGGAGCGCAAGGACTAAGGACCACCCAAGTTGCTCTGCATGTGAAAGTTATTGAAGATGTATGAGGTGAACATTCCTTTGCCGCCGATCTATCATGAGGCTGAAATTCAGATGTGCCATGGTGATGAAGCTAAACCCTTATTTCGGGTGGTCTTTGGGCGCTGTTTCCCCGCTGATCGATCTTTTAAGCTTCAGCCATCTTTCGTAAGAGGTATGTTTCCCTATCTGCTTACATTTCTTCAGTTAGTTGGTTACTTTATTCATGGGTTTAATGATCCTTTTCTCTCAAATTGCAGGTGGTTGCTACTCTTATGTTATTATTATGCTAGCATTGCTTTATTCTCTTGCCCATAGCAAAGCCACATGCCAGCTGGAGAGATTGTGTGATCTTCCTTCGCCAGGTGCTCAACAAGTTGCCTGGTATGGTTATTGTGGCTTTGCTAATTGTGCTTCTTCCAAATCAAGGTGCAAATCTAGCAATATTCTCTTCACGTACCGAGTCAGATCCCAGCTGGAGGGATACTGTTCTTTTAGAAGTTTTGCGTGATCTTCCTTCTTCTGGGGTCAACAAAGTGTCTGATATGAGTATGGTGGATTCGCTAGTTGGGCTTCTTACTGAAGAAGCATTAAGGTGCAAATCTTGCTTTGCGATCTGCTAACAGTTAAGGGTTCTCAATTGGTTTGGTGGTACACAGATTTTCCATTCTTTGGACGCCCCTTTGGCCCCCTTGCAGCTGCTGACTTCATTTATGATGGTTGGTGGGCCTTTCCGTTTGAAATTCAACTAGGCATCGGGGATCTGAAGCGTAGGTTCAAAATTTTCTGTTCGGTTGCATGATTGCAGATGAATGTTGGCTTGAAGTTGGCCAATCAGCTTAGAGTTTTTGGTGGCATGATAAACCACCGAAGTACTGAGTTGCTTGTTTTAGTTTTTCTCTATTCCAATGTGGTAAGTGTTGCATTGGTAGACGTTCTGTTGTTTTAGTATTGTTTTGTTGCTGCTGCTATTGTTTGGAACTGCCATATAGATTGTGTTGTGTTGTGTTGGTATTTATGCTTTCGAGGAATTGGCATTTAGCTCTGGGTTTTTTTTTTTTGCCATAAAGGATTAAGCATGTTAGGAAATATTTTCTTTTTCAGTGTTTATCTGTGTGTTTTGCGTTGAAGAGGTTTTCAGTTAGTGAGAACCTGAACGAAATTGTCGCCGGCCGAACTTTGGATGATTGGAGGAATCAACGGTGCTGTTTTGCTCCGTGCATCGACGGCCTGATGCCCTGCATCTTCTGCAAATTGTCATAACTTGTCCGCTGTGTAGTTAGGTTGAACGTAGTGCGAGATGGTTTAGGCACCTGCAAATTGTCATAACTTGTCCGCTGTGTAGTTAGGTTGAACGTAGTGCGAGATGGTTTAGGCACCTATCTATGCGTAGGTCCGAACTTCTAAAGCAGTACAAAAAGACCACGGACTGTAATGCTTCTGGGCCTTTTTACCCTGTGGGCTGAATTAACGCTCATCTGGTCTCCCAGGCGTCTCCTGTAAATCCCTGACCAGACGGAATCCGTATAAATACCTCAACCATCAATGAAGGCATTGCTCTACGGCGAGAGCGATTCCGACGAGAAGAACAATGTCTTTGTTTGTGTTCAAAGTAATTGCAAGAGGCAAATGACAAGTACTCCCTCCGTCTAGGTGTGTAAGTCACCTTACAAAAACCAAATAATCCCAAAACACTTAGGCATAATACATTAACTTCCTCCTTGTTTCTTGTTTTGTGACATATCAATCAATAAGAGATGTGGGCCGTGCATGCTTTTAATGATTTGAGACTACCAAACACGACATGCATTGGTTAGTTCATTGCATGCAACATTATTATAATTAGCAAAAAGACATTAAGTTTTCTCTTTTTCTCTTCGCCTTGGTTGCGGTGCACAATGTAAGATGACTTACACACCTAGACGGAGGGAGTAGTAGAATCGTTGTTCTCGTTGATGATGGGATTACAGATATATATAGCCTCCGAAGGGGTACGTCCGAAGGGACACGAGACAATCGCCTCAATTAGGAAATGCAGGGATTAATAGGATTAATTAAATCCTAAGACTCCTCCTAATCCATGCTTGTTAGTGTAAGTATCACATCTTGAGAAGCTCCTTCAAAAATCCTGTGGGAAAAATATGAGGAGATAGGTATTTGATATGTTGCTAAAACTCCTTCAAATCCAGTGGGAAAAACAAGGAGAAAATGACGCAACATATAATGATTATAGTCTGTTTAACTCAATATGAGAAAAAACCCATAGAATTAAAGGACAATAAATATATCGTATATACTTTCTTAAAAAACCCGATGGGGAGAACAGAAAATATGACATATGGTCTTGTGTTGATATTACCTCATTAAAAACCTTCATGAGAACCTATAAAGTAAACTCATGAAGGGAAAAAGAGTATAATATGATGCTTTTAACAGGAACAATTCAGGAAGATACTCCCCCTGATTTTTGCAAATTCCGAAGCCGTCATATACCAATTCCATGAACATATTTCCGGAATGTAGAAGTTGGTAGAGACTTGGTGAACAAATCAGTCACATGATTTGACTTACAAGATATGCAATATAGTGATATCGCTTATTATGTAACCTGTTTGCATCCAGGCAACACAAGCAACATTATCTTTGAGATAATGGTTGGTGGATGTAACCATGATGTCTGTTTCGAAGATTCTTCATGAGAGGGCTACCACACCTAGTAGGAACACTAAGCTTGTCTATGATCTGACATAGTGGGGATCTGATCGATGTATCCAATGATATCGGTGTTCACATTTCTATGAAACTGAAAAACCAGGACAAAATGTTTGATGCCTTGGAGATATCAAAAAATATTCTTGAGTACCAACCAATCGTGTTTGGTGGATCCAATGGTTTATGGAACGTTGAGTCCAATATCTCATTTCCATCATCTCTTGGTCTAAATCGATCTTTCTGTACGTCTAGAGAATGAACTACCATGAGAGTTATGGATGGATAAGATTTGTCTACAATGAATTTCTCCTATATATTTTGGATATAGACAACATAGTAAACCATAATGTATGAATGAAGGTGCTCAAGTTGTAGTAACGAGCGGTATTTTGGTTTACCCAAATCCTTCATTTTAAACTCTGTCATTTAGATGATTACATGTGTCATCATTGCAGACACACAAGCATGGATAATCATCGTTGTAGGAGTAATCCTTGTGCATAAGGATCTCACTACGTCAGTTGTACCATATGTATTGACAACAATAAGTCGTATGGTGACTTCATCGATTTTACGCAATGTATGTTGCATTTTGTATTTCGATTCAGAATTGAGATTCCATCGGGAATCAATCATATATGTCTGAATCTAGTGATCCACCTGGATATGTAATCACTACATCTATCAACTGCAGAGATAGATGATTTTGTACTGTCAATGAAATAAGTTATCGGAAAGAGATTCCATCTATGGAGAATAGTTGGGTATCTGCGTGAACCCTTTGCTACAATACTTGCTCTTTCTTTCACCACCTCGTTGTTCTCAATTCTGTTTCCAGAAGAAAACTGGTATAGATATTGCTTATGAATACCTTACCATTATTGAGCAAGATCATTTCTACCTAGATTATACCCTTTGCTTGAGTTCAGTCCGAGTGTTGTTCACACTTTGCCATGGCCATGGTCTTTGGATCTGAATCATTTGAAAGGTTTTGCAATCTAGTTGAGAAATGTATGTCGACAGTTGTAGACTTCCGGTTATATGATTCTCCAGAATCTATATATCAATATATAGTTGATGGAAATATCATTACCCATGGTGACTGCTCGCGATTTCTCAATGCGATTGAGTCGGGTATTCCGATGTCCCGGTCATTGTGTGCACTGTGACCTGGGTTGGTGGAGGTTTCCCGCCCACTGGGTGTATACTACCCATCAGGTGTCTGTCAACGTGAAGTTGACTTGCATTTACTGATTCACAGGCCTTGATATCCTTGCTTGCGAGAAGCTGAATCCTGATGTACTTCTGCCATACATCTCCCCCTGTTGCTTTGAACGGGAAGTGGAGTGGATTTTGTTGGTATCTCCACTCTTTCAGGTGTACTTTTGCAGGATTGTCAGATTGTGTGACACCTTTATAGTCAGTAAATGAATCTGGCAGGTTATTCGCAATGTGTTGCAAATCTTCTGAACGCATGGTTCAGATCTTTGAGTATGTGGATTTGAGGCAGAAATGTGTTGAACAATTCACTAATTTCTTGGCATTCTTTATGGTATCTGAAATCTCCCCCTAATGCCAGTAAATGTTCCTCATTGAATTAGCATACTGGCCTTGAATAACTCCTCATGCGAGGGGCTTGAGGTATTGACGGAAGTACAGTTATTCCTCACATAGATCCCAACTATATGTTGAGGGGCCAATGATGTATGCCGGGTGGTGATATCGGTATGCAACTGAATTACCGCAGATAGGAAATACTTGGTAGATATCCACATATCAAAGATAGAGGGGAATAATATTATGCAGTTTTGTCATGAGCGTGTAAAACTGCATGACTCCAACGTAAAGTTGGCAAGTTGCATTTCTAAAGTAAAGATAATGCAATGAGCTTAACTCTTTGTATAGGATTCTACCAAACTATTTTGAGTCTAGACCTTAGGACAAATTGCTAAACTCAATCCAAGGGCCATAGAGAAGGCACTCAAGGAGAATTCTGCAATGTTATCCATTTGATTTGCTTGAAATCGATGTCAGGATAATGAGCCAATGGTTTCGTGTGAATAAAGCACACATTTAATATCATCATGTAGATATGTCTTGTAGAACCATGGAATACCTGAATAGTCTAGTCAATGGATGGGAAGAGCCACTTACCTCAACTTGATGCATTCAAGGAGTCTGAGTGGTTCAGCGTAGACTTTAAGGTGTGCGAACCTTAAAATTAGCTTCCCTGTGTCACTTGTAATGCACATAAAATCCAAATGATGTTAGAATTTAGCATCATAATAACCATAAACTATTGGAATTGCTGATAGTTTCTGTTTCAACCCAATGTCTCGATGACCAAGGCGAGTATGCCAAGTTTGTCATGCACAAGACACTCTGGAAAACTATCTCGTACATAACATGTGCTACGGGTTTTGTAGTATGTGTAGTGCAATGCCAATGATACATAGAGAATGTGCTTGCCATATCCGTTGCATATGGTAAAGAGAAGATATTCCTCTTTGTTGTCATCATAAGTTTCGCTATGGAAACTATTTTGACGGATACCTCTATAGTTTAGTAGGGTACGAGCTAAACCCGGAAGCAATAAAGCATCCTGACGATACTCGAGTACCCACAGGGATAGTAAATATGACTTGAGTTGAGCCAACAAATACCTCATCACGTCTAGCGATTTTAAAATATCTCCTTTCTTTCAATGAGAATGGAAACATTGGACTTCCCTGAGTATAGAGTGTGTGTGGTGCATATGTCCACAAGGCACATATCATTTTCATCGGATTGACTCCCGTAGAAATCTATATATAGACATGAAGATTCTCAATATGAAAACCACTGTCAGATATATAGAATGCATACAAATGTATGTGTATCAAAGTGCTGACACAATATATTGTAATATACAATATATGATGGCAACAATACTTATGTTCTTATTAGAACATCGTAAATTGACATAAATTATGTTGACCACTCAGGAGATTGAGAGACTAGAAGAAGTCTCCAAAACATGTCGGTTGAGGCATATTCAACCATCACGTTCTCCGTGCTCATAGGGTCCCGTCACACCGGTGTCATGTGGATTGAAAGTTGAAGTAAGATTCAAACCTTTGCCCTTGAGGTTCATTGTATCCCGAGAATTGCGTCTGAGAATAACCAGATCTTGAGATCTGAATCTAATGCCTTATAATGTATAAGACAACATTTTTACATTAGCGGTGTGATCCTGACTAGAAGTGAATCCTGGATTGCACACATTATCCCACGAGACACAAGAGCGATCATGATGTCCATGGCCCAGATAGGGCAATGGTGGCCATTGAGGGCGAATGCCTCAAACTCTATAGCCATATGTTATAATGAACTTAGCAAAATCAATGGGTATTTCAAGAAGTTATCTTGAAACCATTAGTGTGAATCTCAAATTGCTAAATATGACACCTTGAAGATAATCTCCAAAATGGAGTAGATCTCAAACACTAGAGAGTATAATCGATGGAATCAGTAGATACTCACTCGTAATGCCTTATGTCATGACTTAGTAACATGCGTGGGAGAGCACTTTTTAAAGCAATTATAATGTCAAAATGACAAAATATAGGCTTTAACAGTAGTCATTGATAATCTGTGAAGGCAGTAGATCTAAATGACTACCGTGTGATCCCAATACATCAATTTGAAGAAATCACTTTGAATTTTGCATTCTTATTTGCAAGAAATTAAAAATCTCAATTGCAAATAGATGTATTAATCTCAACATGTAGCGGACATGGAGATACATACATTCCGGAATACATCATACTCAACAGAAATACACCACTATTATAATGAATAGTAATGATTTTGCAAACTTGATGTTCAAGTGAAAAACTTGAATTGTATAGATCCCAAATTAAATGAGATGATCCTGTATCAAGTTGCAAGATAATTCAGCAGGGGGAATTAATATTTTACGAGAGAAAATTAATCTCAATCGTTATGAGATTGTTTTGCGAGAAAATAAAATTCTCAATCGCAAATCAATATGGTTGTGCGAGAAAACTTAATCTCAATCGTAAAACAGCGTCGTTGTATTAATAGGACATGTTATAGGGATTGCTAAAAAGCACACATATTGAACATGTCAAGCATCAACAACCACATATTTCTGGATTTTTTTTAAAAAAAACTCAACAGATAAATAGGCTATCATGCGTGATGAACTAAGCAGGAAGGCTTAAGAGAAAACTGCAGAAACTCATTTTTGATTATGAGAAACCGCAAGGGCTGAAGTCAAAGCAGCCGAAGAGATAAGGTTCTCTTCCCTTTTTCTCTCCTGCAGTTACGATTGGGACTCGTCCCTGATAATCATCGCCGCCTGGAGACGGCCGCACCGTGCGCCGCCGCGCGCTGGGTACCACGGGCGCAAGCGCCGCGCGTGGGTCTCAGGGGAAGAGGCCGGGAAGGCCGCGCCATGGCCGCCAATTCGGGCTGCCACCGCTCCAGGTGGTTGCGTCGCCAGCTTTGCCTTGCTTTGCTGACACGCATGGAGCAAGTCACCGACGCCGGAGGGACGAGCCGCCGCGGCGCGCGCGCTTCAGGCGTCGCCGGCCGGAAGCCGCCACAATTCCCTCGGCAGGCGAGGCCATGGAGAAAATCGCTCCGCGTCGGATGCGGCGTCCGCGTCGTGCGACAGGAGGCTTCACCACGGCGGCCACAGCCTGAGCGGCCATGGCCGTTGGCCACTGCTACCTTCGACCGCCACAGCCTGGTGCCGCGTGGGCACGAGCGCCGCAGTAACCAACAAGCGAGATGGGTTCGCCGACCGGAAGAAAGAGCGCCGCGTCAGCCGTTGGCCGTCTCCACTCCAAGAGGAGTCGGGGCTGCAGAGGAGCCGCGCTAGGAAGCCCCACGCAGAGGCCTAAGGCCATGGTCGAGTGTTGATCTTCCCGCTGCTGCATGCCGGAAGGCAGCCGAAGGCCATGGCCTGCATGCCTGAAGACAGTTTGTTGCCTAAAGGATTAAAATCGGAAGGTAGCACCTTGATTCTTGTACGTAGCAATTAAATCAAGGCTTCGGTTGCTTCTTGACTCCGATTTCTCTCTTTCTTGATTTCAATCCATTGAGCACAGGGATATGGATCGAAGTTTGTCGTTGCTCCATGGCCGTGGTCGTCCCGTCCGTAACCGTCTCGTCGGGATGGCCTAGTCGCTCTGTTTGGAGAAACTACAATGCTGATAACGACGTGTTCGAAGTAATTGCAAGAGGCAAATGACAAGTAGTAGAATCGTTGTTCTCATTGATGATGGGATTACACATATATATAGCCCCCGAAGGGGTACGTCCGAAGGGACACGAGACAACCGCCTCAATTAGTAAAAGCAGGGATTAATATGATTAATTAAATCCTAACAGTTTGTTCGACTTGTTCGCGGGGTCGCCGCCTCTTCGTCGCTGGCCACCGCAGCAATAGTGTTGGCGGACTCTGCTGCTTCCGGTGTGAAGGTTGGAATCAGCGCCGCCAGGATCTTCGTCGCCACCACCGGAACGGTGCGGGGCCCTCAAACCAACCCGCGTAGCCACCGGCGCCTCTGCAGCCCAAAGTGCCCGCTTGGCTTCTCGCCGGTTCGGCCGCACCAAGGCTTGAGGCTCAGGCTGCAAGTGGACGCGGGTTGTCCACGACGCCCGCATCTAAGGCCAACTCCACCGCGCGACCCTATCCTGTCCGCGCCGGTCCGTTTGGGGTAAAAGGGACAAAGGAGGCGGCCAATACATGGGCATAAACGGACTTTGTCCGTTTGTGTCCGCTTCGATCCATCCGCGCCCAAGTTTGCGCTTTTGGGGTGAACGCACATCGCACAGGACGCTGGTTGTTGTCTGCGCGTGTCCTCCCAGCCCGCTTGTCGGTGGCACAGACGAGCCTTTTTCTATCCGCCTCCTCCTCCGGCGCATCCACTCCACTCTTCCACACTCTTCCCTCTCTCCCCTCGCCGCCGCCGCCACGCCATTGCGGCCGTGCATCTCGGATGCACTGCAGTGCATCTCGGATCTTGCTTGCTCAACCCTTCTCTCGTCGCCGCCGAGCTACCCAAGCACGGCCACCTTGTTTCTTGCACCACCGCCGGATTTGGGGCGGATTCGTCGATCTTGAGCTCGCCCATTTGTGGGGGCCGGCCGCCATGGATCGGTGATCCGGCACCTTGTCGGAAGGCCTGGCGAGCCGCAAGGCCACATCTGCGATGGTCGTCCTCTAGCCGCTCGGATCTGCACCGTCGGGGGTCCGCCGGCAGATACGCGAATGGCGGCCGGCCGGGCTCGGTGCTTGCCCAAAAGCTCGTCGGCGCACCGTTGCCCCTCATCAAGTGCGACCACTGCCCAAGGGTGGTCGTGCGCCGCGTGTCTACAACGCCAGAGCATCCCGGATAGGTGTTCATCAAGTGCTTAAACGATGGGGTATGTGCTCTTTTAGCTTCGGTGCATGTTTGTGCTCTTGGATTAGACTAGTGGTGCTAACTTTAAGTTTTATTGTGTAGACCGGATGCAAGTTTTGGTATTGGGAAGAAGAGTACATCGATATGTTGATAGAGCGAAATGTAGTGCATGTTAGCACACTTTTAGCTAGCCTAGAGGCTTTAGATGAGACAAGTGCACTTGTTGCTAGATTAGAGTCTAGGCACGATACTACGTCTTGAAGAAGCAACAAGGCACGATACTACGTGTGAGGAAGCAACGTCGACTTACGGCGAAGAAGAAAGGAGGGGCAACGTCGTGCCTCCTCCATAGATTAACAATGAGTGCATCGAGAAGGCGCTAACCCAACTCAAGGGAGCAGTTATGGAAGTTGGGTATCTTCTCAAATGTATTCTTGTGGTTCTTGTTTTCTTTGGCCTTGTTTTACTAGTCAAAATGTGATGATGTATTGTCATGTACCGAAAATGAATGATAAAAAAAGTTTAAGGACTTGCAAAGAAATATACGCGGACAGGATGGGGTAAATGGATGCGGCCGCGCGCTGGGCGCACGGCCACCGCATCCCAGGACAGGCCCGGACACAACCCCAAACCCCTACCCAAACGGACAGAATCCGGACAAAACGGACGTCCGTTTGGGGTCGCGCGGTGGAGTTGGCCTAAGCCCACAAAAATCGCATCTGCGGACAACCGTGGGTAAGCGTCAAAATTATGCGGGTCTTGCGGGTTATCCCACGAAACCCACTTATGCCCACTTCTTCCTCTACAGGTAGTTGTCGGGATTATAATTAGTGTGAGGCTGAGCCGCCGTGGTGAGCAGCGATCCACAAGACCAAAGGAGTATGCTCGGCAGCGACCTCCGACCGCTCCATTCGGCACCAGCGCCTCGTATGCCCGGCAAGATGCTAGCCCTCGCCACCGTCCACCTCTGTCTAGCGCAGCTACTACACCGGTTCGAAAAGTGCGTCGGCGAGCTCGAGGCGTTGAACTGTCGAGCGCCTCAACATGTCACTTGAGATGGCAATGCCGCCGGTCTGCGAGCTCGCCATTGCTAGGGCTAGAGCTGCACCGAATTCGCGGCAAGTGAGATGAAAGTGGAGGAGCAGCCGGCACATTGGACACGTGCTCCATGGACACGGCAGGCTCTCTCGCCAATTCGACCACACCCTTTCTCCGCGCGGGCATGACGCGCGCGCGCCGGCACTACGAGGTCTGCGAGCACGCACCGCCGTGATCACCGCCGCGACGACACCCTTTCTCTCGCCGGGCGCGACGCGTGCGTGCACCGCACCGTAAGGTCTGCGAGCATGCGTCCCCTCAGGCCCTTTCTTTGCCGGGCGCGATCGTCGTCGTCGGGCACCATGAGGTTTGCGGTCACCGCCGCGCCGACGCCTCGCTCGCCCCAAGTGCAACGCCATTAGCGGCTTCGCCAACGCGCTCCAGCTCATCCCTCCCTATCCTTCGATTACGTATGCGGCTAGTTCGATTCAGTTCATCCAGGCGCAGCGGCGGTGATGTACTCTCTTCTAGCTCGCACACGCTTTACCTTTACGCGTGTATACAACAATTTGGCTAAGCCTAACATTTACTCTTACATGCAAGGAGATTATACGGGTTGTCCACAAAACCCACATATCCCGTGTAAAAATAAGTGGACACAAGCGGGCGTCCCACGTATATTATGCGGCAGAAGTGGGGCGGGTGCGAGACTCCCGCGTACGGTCCCACTTGCAGCCTGACTTGAGGCCGATGAGAACATCGACCCGGCTTTGGTGGCTTCGCCGCCGCAGTTCTGGTGCTTGGTGTTGAAAAGAAACGTGAGAGAGAGAGACGTTCTGGTGCTTGGTGTTGAAAAGAAACGCGAGAGAGGGAGACAGAGAAGTAAAAGTGAATAGTTATTCTCATTTATGATGTTATTTACACATGTATATAGCCCATGAAGGGATGCGACCGAAGGGATATGAGGCAACTGCCTCGGTTAGGAAAAGCAGGGATTAATAGGATTAATTAAATCCTAACACCCCCCCTAATCCATTCTTGTTAGTGTAAGTATCATCATCTTGAAAAAGCTCCTCCAAAAACCCTATGGGAAAAATATGAGGAGATAGGTGTTTGATATGTTGCTAAACTTCTTCAAACCCAGTGGGAAAATAAGGAGAAAGTGATCCAACATATAATAGTTATTGTCACTTTTTAACTCAATACAAGAATACTCATAGAGTTTAGAGGACAATAAATATGTCACATATACTTTCTTAAAAACCCCTGTTGGGAAAACCAAAAAAATATGACATATAGTTTTGTGTTGATATTATCTCATTAAAAACCTTTAGGAGAACCTATAAAGTAAACTCATGAAGGGAAAAAGAGTATAATATGATGCTTTTAATAGGAACAATTCATGAAGATACTTCCCCTAATTCTTGCATATTTCGAAGTCATCATATACCAATTCCATGAACATATTTCTGGAACATAGAAGTTGGTAGAGACCCGGTGAACAAATCGGTCCCATGATTTGACTTGCAAGATATGCAATATAGTGATATTGCTTATTATGTAACCTGTTTGCATCCGGGCAACATAAGAAACATTATCGTTGAGATAATGATTGGTGGATGTAGCCATGAGATTTGTTTCAAAGACTCTTCATGAGAGGGCTACGACACCTAGTACGGACACTAAGCTTGTCAACAATCTGACATAGTGGGGATCTGATTGATGTATCCAATGATATCGGTGTTCACATTTTTGTGAAACTGAAAAATCAGGACAACATGTTTGATGCCTTGGAGATATCGAAAGATATTCTTGAGTACCAACCAATTGTGGTTGGTGGATCCAATGGCATTATGAAACGTTGAGTCCCAATATCTCATTTCCATCATCTCTTGGTCTAAATAGATCTTTCTCTACGTCTAGAGAATGAACTACCATGAGAGTTATGGATATCATAATTCACGAATGAAGGTGCTCAATTTGTAGTAACGGGCGGTATTTTGGTTTACCCAAAATCCTTTATTTTTGTTTACCCAAATCCTATATATAATTCACGTCAATTGTACCATATGTACTGACAATAATAAGTCATATGGTGACTTACTGATTTTACACAATGTATGTTGCATTTTGTATTTCGATTCAGAATTGAGATTCCATCGGGAATCAATCATATATGTCTGAATCTAGTGATCCACATGGATATGTAATCACTACATCTATCAACTACAGATGTAGATGATTTTGTACTACCAATGATATAAGTTATCAGAAAGAGATTCCACCTCTGGAGAATAGTTTGGTATGTGTTTGAACCCTTGTGCTACAATACTTTCTCTTTGTTTCACCACCTCGTTGTTCTCAATTCTGTTTCCATAAGAAAACTGGTGTAGGTATTGCTTATGAATACCTTCTCATTGTTGAGCAAGATTATTTCTACCTAGATTATACCCTTTGATTGAGTCCAGTCCGAGTGTTGTTCCACTTTGCCATGGCCATGGTCTTTAGATCTGAATCATTAGAAAGGTTTCACAATCTAGTTGAGAAATGTATGTCGACAATTGTAGACTTTTGGTTATACCACATTGGGAAATCGCAAGCAGTCGTCTTGGGTAATGATATTTCCATCAACTCTATATTGATGCATTCAAGGAGTCGGGGTGGTTCAACGTAGACTTTAAGTTGTGCGAGTCTTCCCTGTGTCACTTGTAGTGCACATGAAATCCAAATGTTATTAGAATTTAGCATCATAATAATCATAAACTTTTGGAATTGCTGATAGTTTTGGTTTCAACCCAATGCCTCGATGACCAAGGTGAGTATGCCAAGTTTGTCATGTACAAGACACTCTGGAAAACTATCTTGTACACAACATGTGCTACGGGTTGTGTCTGAAGGAAATATGCCCTAGAGGCAATAATAAAGTTATTATTTATTTCCTTATTGTTGGAAATATGCCCTAGAGGCAATAATAAAATGGTTATTATTATATTTCCTTGTTCATGATAATTGTCTATTGTTCATGCTATAATTGTGTTATCCGGAAATCGTAATACATGTGTGAATACATAGACCACAACATGTCCCTAGTGAGCCTCTAGTTGACTAGCTCGTTTATCAATAGATGGTCACGGTTTCCTGTCCATGGACATTGGATGTCATTGATAACGGGATCACATCATTGGGAGAATGATGTGATGGACAAGACCCAATCCTAAGCATAGCACAAGATCGTGTAGTTCGTTTGCTAGAGCTTTTCTAATGCCAAGTATCATTTCCTTAGACCATGAGATCATGTAACTTCCAGATACCGTAAGAGTGCTTTGGGTGTACCAAACGTCACAACGTAACTGGGTGGCTATAAAGGTATACTACAGGTATCTCCGAAAGTGTCTGTTGGGTTGACTCGAATCGAGACTGGGAGTTGTCACTCCGTATGACGGAGCGGTATCTCTGGGCCCACTCGGTAATGCATCATCATAATGAGCTCAATGTGACCAAGTGGTTGGTCACGGGATCATGCATTGCAGTACGAGTAAAGTGACTTGCCGGTAATGAGATTGAACGAGGTATTGGGATACCAACGATCGAATCTCGGGCAAGTAACGTACCGATTGACAAAGGGAATTGTATACGGGATTACTTGAATCCTCGACATCGTGGTTCATTCGATGAGATCATCGTGGAACATGTGGGAGCCAACATGGGTATCCAGATCCCGCTGTTGGTTATTTGCCGGAGAGTCGTCTCGGTCATGTCTGTGTGTGTCCCGAACCCGTAGGGTCTACACACTTAAGGTTCGGTGATGCTAGGGTTGTAGAGATATTAGTATGCGGTAACCCAAAAGTTGTTCGGAGTCCCTGATGAGATCCCGGACGTCACGAGGAGTTCCGGAATGGTCCGGAGGTGAAGATTTATATATAGGAAGTCCAGCCGCCACCGGAAAGTTTGGGGTCACGGTATTGTACCGGACCACGAAAGGGTCCTGGGTCCACCCATCCCGGAGGGACACATGGGCTGAAGTGGGAGGGGAACCAGCCCCTGGTGGGCTGGTGCGCCCTTGGCCTCCCTGCGCCTAGGGTTGGAAACCCTAGGGGTGGCGCCCACTTGGCTTGGGGCAAGTCCCCCCTTGGCCGCGACCCCCTTGAGATTCTATCTCTGGGGCGGCGCCCAGGCCCCTATATAAAGAGGGGGGGGGGGCTGCACCCCCTCTCTGGCGCCTAACTCTCCCTCCGTAACACCTCTCCCTCTCGCTGAGCTTGGCGAAGCCCTGCCGAGATTGCCGCTACTTCCACCATCACGCCGTCGTGCTGCTGGATCTCCATCAACCTCTCCCTCCCCCTTTGTAGGAACTTGAAGTATGTCTAGAGGGGGGGGGGTGATTAGACTACTTGACCAATTAAAAATTTAACCTTTTCCCAATTTTAGACTTTGGCAGATTTTAGCTATCTTTGGACAAGTCAAGCAATCTTCACACAATTCAAGCAAGCATGCAAAGAGTATATGAGCAGCGGAAATTAAAGCATGCAACTTGCAAGAATGTAAAGGGAAGGGTTTGGAGGATTCAAACGCAATTGGAGACACGGATGTTTTGTCGTGGTTCCAATAGGTGGTGCAATCGTACATCCACGTTGATGGAGACTTCAACCCACGAAGGGTAACGGTTGCGCGAGTCCACGGAGGGCTCCACCCACGAAGGGTCCATGAAGAAGCAACCTTGTCTATCCCACCATGGCTGTCGCCCACGAATGACATGCCTCACTAGCGGTAGATCTTCACGAAGTAGGCGATCTCCTTGCCCTTACAAACTCCTTGGTTTAACTCCACAATCTTGTCGGAGGCTCCCAAGTGACACCTAGCCAATCTAGGAGACACCACTCTCCAAGAAGTAACAAATGGTGCGTTGATGATGAACTCCTTGCTATTGTGCTTCAAATGATAGTCTCCCCAACACTCAACTCTCTCTGATAGGATTTGGATCTGGTGGAAATAAGATTTGAGTGGAAAGCAACTTGGGGAAGGCTAGAGATCAAGATTCATATGGTAGGAATGGAATATCTTGGCCTCAACACATGAGTGGTTCTCTCTCAGAACTGGTAAGTTGGAAGTGTAGGTTTGTTATGATGGCTCTCTCCACGAATGAAGAGGAGGTGGAGGGGTATACATAGCCTCCACACAAAATCTAACCGTTACACACAATTTACCAAACTCGGTCGGACCGATTTAGCAAATCTAGTGACTGTTAGGATTTTCGGTGGGACCGACATGCAACTCGGTAGGACCGATCTGGTTAGGGTTAGGGCATAACGTAATCTCGGTGAGACTGATTACACAAACTCGGTGAGACCGATTTGGTAATTAGCTAACCAGAGAGTTGGTCAGGTAAACTCGGTGGGACCGATTCATTCTTTTCGGTGAGACCAAAATGTTACGAAAGGGAAACAAAGAGTTTACATTGCAATCTCGGTGGGACCAATCGCTCACTTCGGTTAGACCGAAACGTTACGAAGGGAAACAGAGAGATTACAATCCCATCTCGGTGAGACCAAGATCCCTATCGGTGAGACCGATTTGCCTAGGGTTTGTGGCAGTGGCTATGACATTTGAACTCGGTGGCGCCGGATAGAAAGAATCGGTGGGGCCGAGTTTGACTTTAGGTTTAGGTCATATGTGGATGTGAGAAAGTAGTTTAGGGTTTTTGGAGCATATCACTAAGCACTTGAAGCAAGAGGCTCATTAAGCAACACCTAATCCCTCCTTGATAGTATTGGCTTTTCCTATAGACTCAATGTGATCTTGGATCACTAGAATGTAAAATGTAGAGTCTTGAGCTTTTGAGATTGAGCCAATCCTTTGACCTTTGTATTTTGAGGGATCCAGTTTCATCATCCATGCCATGCCATTCATTGAGCTTTCCTGAAATATTTGTCTTGGAATAGCATTAGCTCAGTGAGCTATATGTTGTTATGAATTACCAAAACCACCTAGGGATAGTTGCATTTTCAATCTCCCCCTTTTTGGTAATTGATGACAACATATAGATCAAAGCTTCGACAAATGATAATAAGATTGAGAAACATCGTCGCTTTGAGAAGTATGTGATAAGCAAGAGCTCCCCCTAAATTTGTGCATAGTTTAAGATTTTCTTTGGACTGCAAATGCACAAGGAATTAGGCTCATGGGTTACTTGTAACGCCCCGGATGCAACTTTCCATATCCGTAACTCCAACTCTTGCCTTTTCCGGAGATGTGATATGTTATTTCCTTCGTGGTTGGGTTTTTGTCTTCGTTTTGCTTTTTGTTCATGTCATGCACTCGTCATTGCATCATTTGCATTGCATCATGTCATCATGCAACCCTTTTAAAAACTCAACTAAATAAAGTCATATGGATCTTCGATCCATTTAAATCGAGGGATATTCACAATGGTGATTTCTCTTTATAACATATCCTCCCAATATTTAGGGAGCTACTATAAAATATTCCATTAGCTTGGAATTAACTGTAACACACTTGCAAAATTCCCATGCTCTTTCTACTTCAAGTTTGGTCCCCAAGTTTTGCCAACAATTCTTTCTCCATTTATTGTGGCTCCTCCTAAATTCTCAACATTTTTGGACACTTCTAAATCCTTGTCCTTGTTCAAACCATTTGAATTAAATTCAAATGACTTTGAATTTAATTCTTGCAATCTTGCCCACACCATTTTTCTTGGAACGAGCACATTTTTATGAGTCCAGGAAAATTGTCCTCCTGCTCAACTTCTTTTCCCTAGCCCATCTTCCTTTTCCTTCTCTCTAATGCTTTTACATTAAAAGAAAATTAGAGGAGAGAGAAAGAGCTACCCAGCCGGCCTCTTAGGCCCGACCAGCTAAGCCGCCCATAGGCCCACCCAGCGCCCACTGTTAACCCTAGCTACCCCAACCTCGTCCTCTCGATCTCTCCCGATCTCCTCCCTCACGCTGCCATCTTCCTCTCCTCGTTCCCCTCTGCTGCCACCCACGCACCCCATCGCCTGATCCCCATCTCCTCTCGTCTCCTCCCTCGCTGCCTCCCACAGAGAAAGAGTGAGGAGCAGAGCCTCATGGCCGACCCCTCGTCGAGGCCATGGCCGCCAGAGCCTTCTTGCCTCTGCGCCTGGCTCCCTCCTGCCGCCGGCGCCTCTTCCTGGCCGGATCCGCCGCCGGCTCGGCCTCCTTCGAGCGCTAGGACGCGTCCTCTGCACCGCCAGCCGCCGACGCCATTCAGATCGGGTCGTCCCTGACCTCCATGGCCCTGGCCTCCTCCCCGTGCCCGAACCTCCATGGCGCCGCCACCCCAAGCTCCGCCACCGGTCGCCTTAACCTCCAGGTCCAACGACGTCCTTGAGATCCGCATCAGCGTCCAGTCTCGTCCCCGACCTCGCCGGTCCTCCACCTCCGCCCCGCGCCTCTGCCCGTCCATGCTGCCCATGAGCCCCGGCGCCCCCTTTGCTCTGTTGCACACCCATGGCATCTCACCGCTCAAGCCTTGCCTCGGACCCTGCTGCCTTTGGTCGCTATTGGGTGTTTGGCCATCATGGACATGCTGCTGCGGACGCCAAGTACAACTACATCACGGTGATACGTGAACGACTACCCGGCTACGACAAGTGTACCTCTACATCCTGGAATCACTAAGTACCGCACCGAAACGCAAGTACAACAAGGAACCCCGAAGGACTTGGATGCGCCAAGTTCCTCTCCGACACGTGTACAATTACCGTCGCCGTGTACCACTACTTCCACTACCGTCGCCACATGAACAACTACTTCCCACGACGACCCGTGAACGACTACTTCCTCTACATCGTACCAAACTCGACCCGCTCCAAAAATGCACGTTTCGAAGGTATAAACTTCGAGACGCCGCCCGTGAACGAATGCATATTGTATGAGATGCTCGTGTTTGCACCGTGCCCGTTTGCTTCATGCACGTTCCTCCTCGTTTGCCATGCCGGCGACCCGTGGGAACCCCGTAACCGGGATCACCCCACCATGTTCCGCACATCCGCACACTTCTCGTTTGCATCGGTATCTCCTCAAGTTACCAGAACCGGAATGTTGCCATGGCACCATTTCCGTTTCACCGCCGTGGCACCCTTTTCGTTCCGCCATGCTGACAAATGCTTCATAACATGCTCATGTCAATATTTTCATAAATATTGCATAAAACTTGCATATGTCATCCGCATCATGATAACAACATTTAAAATGTTTAAAATTGTTGTTTCATTAAATTGCTAAATAACATGAGGATTTTCCGGAATTGTTGTTTGTTGTTCAGGCCTCATTTAAAATTGCCTAGATAGGTAGTTTAATTATGCTTCACCCTTGCCATGTTTAACAACATTTAATATTGATGAGTAGCATAACCGAGAGAGAACTAAATAATTGATGTGTTGTTTTGTCAATATGCAACTCGTTGCATATTGAGCTCCACTTAACTTGTAGTATTGTTTGTTGCACTTTGCCATGCCATGCCTCATTAAACCGGTCATGCATCATACTTGTTTGTGCATCATGCCATGTTTATGCTTGTGCATTTACCATGTTGTTTGTTTCTTTCCGGTGTTGCTTCTTAGTTCCGGTAATGTTGCGATTGTGAGGATTCGTTCGACTACTCCCGTTCGTCTTCTTCATGGACTCGTTCTTCTTCCTATCAGGCTTTCAGGCAAGATGACCGCTACCCTGGATCTCACTACTATCATTGCTATGCTAGTTGCTTCGTTCTATCGCTATGTTGCGCTTCCTATAACTTGTTCTTCAAGCCTCCCAAATTGCCACGAACCTCTAACCTTTGACACCCTTCCTAGCAAACCGTTGTTTGGCTATGTTACCGCTTTGCTCAGCCCTCTTATAGCGTTGCTAGTTGCAGGTGAAGTTGAAGATTGCTCCATGGTGGACAGGGTTATGTTGGGATATCACAATATCTCTTATATTATTAATGCATCTATACATTTGGTAAAGGGTGGAAGGCTCGGCCTTATGCCTAGTGTTTTGTTCCACTCTTGCCGCCCTAGTTTCCGTCATACCGGTGTTATGTTCCCGGATTTTGCGTTCCTAACGCGGTCGGGTGATTTATGGGACCCCCCTGACAGTTCGCTTTGAATAAGACTCCTCCAGCAAGGCCCAACATTGGTTTCACCATTTGCCTCACCTATTACCTTTTTCCCTTGGGAGTCGCGCATCCCAAGGGTCATCTTTATTATAGCCCCCCCGGGCCAATGCTTGTCTAAGTGTTGGTCCAAACTAGAAACCACTTGCGGCGCCACCTCGGGAAACTTGAGGGCTGGTTCTAGTTATGCGTAGTGCTCATCCGGTCGTGGCTCGAGGCGAGATCTGTGCGGCTACTATCGGGATGTCGGCACGCCGGAGGTCTTGCTGGTCTTGTTTTATTACTGTCGAAATGTCTTGTAGCCGGGATTCCGAGACTGATCGGGTCTTCCCGGGGAGAAGGAATATCCTTCGTTGATCGCGAGAGCTTATCATGGGCTAAGTTGGGACACCCCTGCAGGGTATTATCTTTTGAAAGCCGTGCCCACGGTTATGTGGCAGATGGGAATTTGTTAATGTCCGGTTGTAGATAACTTGACACCAGATCCGAAATAAAACACATCAACCGAGTGTGTAGCCGTGATGGTCTCTTTTCGGCGGAGTCCGGGAAGTGAACACGGTTTCTGTGTTATGATTGACGTATGTAGGAGTTCAGGATCACTTCTTGATCATTGCTAGCTTCACGACCGTTCCGCTTGCTCTCTTCTCGCTCTTATTTGCGTGTGTTAGCCGCCATATATGCTTAGTCGCTGCTGCAACCTCACCACTTTACCCCTTCCTTACCCATTAAGCTTTGCTAGTCTTGATACCCATGGTAATGGGATTGCTGAGTCCTCGTGGCTCACAGATTACTACAACAACAGTTGCAGGTACAGGTTATGCGATGATCATGACGCGAGAGCGATGTTGCTTGTTTTGGAGTTTCTTCTTCTGCTTCTTCGATCAGGGGATAGGTTCCATGTCGGCAGCCTGGGCTAGCAGGGTGGATGTCGTTTGAGTTTCTGTTTGTGTTTCATCCGTAGTCGGATGGTGCTCTTATGTAAGATGATGTTGTATTGGTGTGTCATTGTATGCCTTTTGTAAGTATCCCCATCTATTATGTAATGTTGATGTAATGATATCCACCTTGCAAAAGCGTTTCAATATGCGGGTCTATCCTTGGTGGGACCTTCGAGTTCCTTTTGGATAGGGTCGCACATTGGGCGTGACAAGTTGGTAATCAGAGCCTCGACCGACCATAGGAACCCCCTTGATTGTTGGCCGTTGTTGATTCTAGAAGAAAACTATTTTGAGTCTTAGGATTATATATATCGGAGAGTAGGATTCTTTTTACTCCTCAGCCCCCTTCGTCGCTCTGGTGAGGACTCCTGACGTAGATGTTTTGTCTTTCCTCTCCTCAAATTTCACTAAATTTTTTTAGGATCACGCGGGTATATTGGGATCGTTCCGATATTCTTATGACGAGAACATTGTTCTTGGTGCCTCCTGACATTTAGGGGTTGTGGCAGTGTCCCGGGGAGTTGAGCTCCGAGGTGTTGTCGTCATAATTTTATCGTTGCAGTTCTAGAATACCTGAGTTTTGCCGACATCGAAAATCTCTTTTGTACAGTTGTTGGTGAGATAACCCGATAACCCAAAGATCTTGAGGTGAGTACGGAGTATTGCCATAGCTTGTATAACGATGCTTTTGAAGGTTGAGGTACCACGATTTCGAAGGTTTCTTGGTTATGTGTTGACGGATGGATACTGACTTGGATGTAGGTATTGTTAGTTTGAGTGAGATATATTGCTTCCCCTGTATCCTCAACACCAGATTGCATAACCAGAAAGTTTCGGGAGTTTTATAGGTGGGAATTCAAGTAGCTCCTAAAATATCTTTTCGACAGATGCATGCTATGAGATTGGGGTTCGACGTCTAGTGGTCCGCCTATCCACGGTTGGTTTTACCGTGGTCTCGTTGTGTCTTAAAGAATCCTTGGCTATGCCGATTCGGGGACACTTCGTATGTCATGTGCACTGCCTTACACATGATGGTGCTGTACGATTGAGCCCGTGTGGGACCCACCACGAAAACTTCGGATGAAATCTCTATCATATGTTTGTTCCGGCTTATTCTGCAAGCCAAATCCTTTGTTTTGTTTTATTTGTTGTATTCGAGTTGCTTCCAAGTCAAATGTTGAATCCATACCTTTTCCTAAATGGTGTTCTCATATTTCTATGTGAACACTAATCCTTCTTGATCATTGAGGTTGTCATGTTAATTCTTTTCCAACCGGCGTGTTTCTCTTCAAGTGCATCCGATCATTCCAACATTTGCGAGATCAATTCTAAGTTTTCTCAACAGTGTTTGTTTCATCCATCCCAAGTTGTCTTTGTTTTCCCGCCCTCCCACCCTTTTTCTTCAAGGACTCAGATTTTTTTAATCAAGTATCCATTTATTCATGTGAAGTCTCTTCACTCTTTTCAATCAATGTTCTTATCCGGTGATTTCCCATGAAGATGCTCAACAGTTTCAAGTTCATCATCCTTCATTGTTGTTTCTTCTCCGGTGGATCCAATTCAAGCTTTTAGTGTTGATCATATCCCTTTCTTCGTGTCAAATGCTTTCTCATGCCGGTGCACCTCTCAATCACTCACCTCTTGCTATTCATTTATTCCAGAGTGTTGAAGATATCTCTCAAGATTTGGTTTCCATTCTCAATCCGTTCAAGATATTTCGAGGTTGTTATCTCATTCAAGCCATTTAATTCAACCGGTGCAACCTCTCTTTAAAATCGTTCAACGGTGTTTTCTTTTGAGTGGGCCCTAACCCACAGGTCTTTTCCCAGGATCTTACCTGACTCTTCGAATTATCAAGAGCGATTCTCAAATTCATTTCCAAGTGTGACGTAAGAATGAATTTTCATCAGTCGCATGCCTTCTCCAAGGTCGTTTTCAAATTCTTTTCATCTTTGGCTCAACCTTTCCTCTTTTAATTCTCCCGGAGTATCTCAACAATTCATGGTGGTTCTCATCATCATTCTCAACATTTGAAGACCGAAGACGGATTTCTCTTAAATCTTGGTCCATTCTCTTGAATATTCATGGTTCTAGCTTCATGCTATCCTCATAATTGTTTTGATTGTGACAATTCTTTTCTTACCATCCGAAGCAATTCAGGAGTCTTTTCAGTTTGATTCTCTGGAGCCCATCACCTCATAATTATTCATTCCAGCTTTCAGCCCTCTTCTCCAAATCTTACCGGTGCATCGTTCAAATATCCTCTAATCAGTTCATGTTCTCTTCGTTCTCATGTATCTAAATCCCTTCAAGTATCTTCATTCGTTTTCTAGTTCTTTCCGGTGAATTGTGCCTTTGCTACGTTCATTTTCAATTCTTACGGTGGTTCGTTCAAGATTCTTTTTCTTTGATTATCATATTAATTCATTCGTTCTTTTCAATCCCACCGGTGGTCCCATCAATAACTTCTTCAAGTTGGCGCTATATCTCTTTTCAATCCCTCAAGAAGAATAAGTAGTATGCCAAATCCGTTGCTTGTCATCAATTTAAATTGGTGAAGGATAAGCATAACGCAATTCTTATTATTGTTTCATCCAAATAATCTAGTTTCTTCTTTCCAGAGTTGTTCATCATGTCATTTTTCTCGGTTCGAGATGCTTCATCTTTTCTTTTCCGGAGTTCCAAGTTTTCCGCATTATCTCGCCGCGAAACTCCATCTAAATCAACTCCTTGTGTTTTCAACCTCTCTTTCTTTTTATCATCCTTTTATTATCGGAGTTTTTTCTTGGAGGATCTACATGGTGGGTCATCAAGAATTCCTTTCATTCTTCAATTGTTCTTCAAGGTTTCTCTTGAAGTTTCGACCCGCCAAGCTATACTCTAAAATAAACATGGTGCCCAACACATGTTTTGTTTTGAGGAGCTCAAATATTCTTCATCTTGCATTCCAAAATTCAATTCTTTCTACCTTATCTTTTGAGGTGGTGTTATATCATTCTTGGCAATTTCCATTCATGTTTCATGATTCATATGTTGTCAAGAATGAGGTATTTTAAATCCATCATTTTCTCTTCGTTCAAGAGATCTTTTCGACCAATCAACTTCTTCGTTGGAGTTATCTTGTGTCATATTTCACCTAAAGCCTTCCATTGGGAATGTTGCTATTTGTGGTGCTTATCAATGATCCAAGTTATCTCTTTATCCTCTTGGTGGAAGAAGTTTTCATCTCTTCGTTGATCTCAAGCAAGCAATTGTTTTCGTTACTAGCAGAATTTCACCTCAAGTGTTGAGATGTTTTCCATAAGCCCACAACAAGCTTGTGCTTCTTGCTGTTGATTTTCCAACAACTCCGTTCGATTCTTCTTTACAAGGATGCTTTCCAAGTTCACTTGTGGCAAAAGTTGTCATTTTCTTCTCCGTCCTTTTATCCCAACGGTCTAACTTCTATTCGTTCGTTACAGAGGCATTGTGATGTTGTGCTCTTCACCCATCACCTCGTTTTTTTGAGGATCGTCTTCTTTTCTTGCTTATCCATTTAACCGGAGTGTTGTATCATCTCTTCAATATCTTTTCATCTCATCAAGTTTTCTTCTCTTTTCTACCGGAGTGCTGTCCAAATTCTGCCATTCTTGTTCCTTGGCTATCTCATTATACCGATGTGGTCATATTCTTTTCGTTCGTGAAGCTCTTATTTCCATGTCTTTCAACCTTCAAGTTCTCGTAATGTTCCCTGTTCCTCTTTTCTAAGGATTGTTTGCAATCTCGTTCATCTCTGTTGTGTTCTTTCTTTCAACTTTTCAACCTCTCAAGGTTCGTGGTTTCACTCGTTCGTCAAAGAAGCAACTTAGTTTTAGCTCTTCTCTTCCTCTTCCTTTTTCCTCCGGTGCCATTCTAGATCTCGGGACGAGATCCTCTCGTAGTGGTGGAGTGTTGTAACGCCCCGGATGCAACTTTCCATATCCGTAACTCCAACTCTTGCCTTTTCCGGAGATGTGATATGTTCTTTCCTTCGTGGTTGGGTTTTTGTCTTCGTTTTGCTTTTTGTTCATGTCATGCATTCGTCATTGCATCATTTGCATTGCATCATGTCATCATGCAACCCTTTTAAAAACTCAACTAAATAAAATCGTATGGATCTTCGATCCATTTAAATCGAGGGATATTCACAATGGTGATTTCTCTTTATAACATATCCTCCCAATATTTAGGGAGCTACTATAAAATATTCCATTAGCTTGGAATTAACCGTAACACACTTGCAAAATTCCCATGCTCTTTCTACTTCAAATTTGGTCCCCAAGTTTTGCCAACAATTATTTCTCCATTTATTGTGGCTCCTCCTAAATTCTCAACATTTTTGGACACTTCTAAATCCTTGTCCTTGTTCAAACCATTTGAATTAAATTCAAATGACTTTGAATTTAATTCTTGCAATCTTGCCCACACCATTTTTCTTGGACGAGCACATTTTTATGAGTACAGGAAAATTGTCCTCCTGCTCAAATTCTTTTCCCTAGCCCATCTTCCTTTTCCTTCTCTCTAATGCTTTTCTGTTAAAGAAAATTAGAGGGAGAGAGAAGAGAGCCAGTCCAGCCGGCCTCTTAGGCCCGACCAGCTAAGCCGGCCCATAGGCCCAGCCGCGCCCCGCTGTTAACCCTAGCTACCCCAACCCTCGTCCTCTCGATCTCTCCCGATCTCCTCCCTCACGCCGCCATCTTCCTCTCCTCGTTCCCCTCTGCTGCCACCCACGCACACCCATCGCCCGATCCCCATCTCCCTCTCGTCTCCTCCCTCGCGCTGCCTCCCACAGAGAAAGAGTGAGGAGCAGAGCCTCGCGGCCGACCCCCTCGTCGAGGCCATGGCCGCCGCCAGGCCTTCTTGCCTCTGCGCCTGGCTCCCTCCTGCCGCCGGCGCCTCTTCCTGGCCGGATCCGCCGCCGGCTCGGCCTCCTTCGAGCGCTAGGACGCGTCCTCTGCACCGCCAGCCGCCGACGCCATTCAGATCGGGTCGTCCCTGACCTCCACGGCCCTGGCCTTCTCCCCGTGCCCGAACCTCCATGGCGCCGCCACCCCAAGCTCCGCCACCGGTCGACTTAACCTCCAGATCCAACGACGTCCTTGAGATCCGCATCAGCGTCCAGTCTCGTCCCCGACCTCGCCGGGCCTCCACCTCCGCCCCGCGCCTCTGCCCGTCCATGCTGCCCATGAGCCCCGGCGCCCCCTTTGCTCTGTTGCACGCCCATGGCATCTCACCTCTCAAGCCTTGCCTCGGACCCTGCTGCCTTTGGTCGCTATTGGGTGTTTGGCCATCATGGACATGCTGCTGCGGACGCCAAGTACGACTACATCACGGTGATACGTGAATGACTACCAGGCTACGACAAGTGTACCTCTACATCCTGGAATCGCTAAGTACCGCACCGAAATGCAAGTACAACAAGGAACCCCGAAGGACTTGGATGCGCCAAGTTCCTCTCCGACACGTGTACAACTACCGTCGCCGTGTACCACTACTTCCACTACCGTCGCCACATGAACAACTACTTCCCACGACGACCCGTGAACGACTACTTCCTCTACATTGTACCAAACTCGACCCGCTCCAAAAATGCACGTTTCGAAGGTATAAACTTTGAGACGCCGCCCGTGAACGAATGCATGTTGTATGAGATGCTCGTCTTTGCACCGTGCCCGTTTGCTTCATGCACGTTCCTCCTCGTTTGCCATGCCGGCGACCCGTGGGAACCCCGTAACCGGGATCACCCCACCATGTTCCGCACATCCGCACACTTCTCGTTTGCATCGGTATCTCCTCAAGTTACCGGAACCGGAATGTTGCCGTGGCACCATTTCCGTTTCACCGCCGTGGCACCCTTTTCGTTCCGCCATGGTGACAAATGCTTCATAACATGCTCATGTCAATATTTTCATAAATATTGCATAAAACTTGCATATGTCATCCGCATCATGATAACAACATTTAAAATGTTTAAAATTGTTGGTGCATTAAATTGCTAAATAACATGAGGATTTTCCGGAATTGTTGTTTGTTGTTCCGGCCTCATTTAAAATTGCCTAGATAGGTAGTTTAATTATGCTTCACCCCTTGCGATGTTTAACAACATTTAATATTGATGAGTAGCATAACCGAGAGAGAACTAAATAATTGATGTGTTGTTTTGTCAATATGCAACTCGTTGCATATTGAGCTCCACTTAACTTGTAGTATTGTTTGTTGCACTTTGCCATGCCATGCCTCATTAAACCGGTCATGCATCATACTTGTTTGTGCATCATGCCATGTTTATGCTTGTGCATTTACCATGTTGTTTGTTTCTTTTCGGTGTTGCTTCTTAGTTCCGGTAATGTTGCGATTGTGAGGATTCGTTCGACTACTCCCGTTCGTCTTCTTCACGGACTCGTTCTTCTTCCTAGCGGGATTTCAGGCTAGATGACCGCTACCCTGGATCTCACTACTATCATTGCTATGCTAGTTGCTTCGTTCTATCACTATGTTGCGCTTCCTATAAATTGTTCTTCAAGCCTCCCAAATTGCCATGAACCTCTAACCTTTGACACCCTTCCTAGCAAACCGTTGTTTGGCTATGTTACCGCTTTGCTCAGCCCTCTTATAGCGTTGCTAGTTGCAGGTGAAGTTGAAGATTGCTCCATGGTGGACAGGGTTATGTTGGGATATCACAATATTTCTTATATTATTAATGCATCTATACATTTGGTAAAGGGTGGAAGGCTCGGCCTTATGCCTGGTGTTTTGTTCCACTCTTTCCGCCCTAGTTTCCGTCATACCGGTGTTATGTTCCCGGATTTTGCATTCCTAACGCGGTCGGGTGATTTATGGGACCCCCTGACGATTCGCTTTGAATAAGACTCCTCAGAAGGCCCAACATTGGTTTTACCATTTGCCTCACCTATTACCTTTTTCCCTTGGGAGTCGCGCATCCCAAGGGTCATCTTTATTTTAGCCCCGGGCCAATGCTTGTCTAAGTGTTGGTCCAAACTAGAAACCACTTGTCTGCGCCACCTCGGGAAACTTGAGGGCTGGTTCTAGTTGTATGTAGTGCTCATCCGGTCGTGGCCTGAGACGAGATACGCGCAGCTACTATCAGGATGTCGGCACGCCGGGAGGTCTTGCTGGTCTTGTTTTATTACTATCGAAATGTCTTGTAGCCGGGATTCCGAGACTGATCTGGTCTTCCCGGGGAGAAGGAATATCCTTCGTTGATCGCAAGAGCTTATCATGGGCTAAGTTGGGACACCCCTGCAGGGTATTATCTTTCGAAAGCCGTGCCCGCGGTTATGTGGCAGATGGGAATTTGTTAATGTCCGGTTGTAGATAACTTGACACCAGATCCGAAATAAAACACATCAACCGAGTGTGTAGCCGTGATGGTCTCTTTTCGGCGGAGTCCGAGAAGTGAACACGGTTTCTGTGTTATGATTGACGTATGTAGGAGTTCAGGATCACTTCTTGATCATTGCTAGCTTCACGACCATTCCGCTTGCTCTCTTCTCTCGCTTATTTGCGTATGTTAGCCGCCATATATGCTTAGTCGCTGCTGCAACCTCACCACTTTACCCCTTCCTTACTCATTAAGCTTTGCTAGTCTTGATACCCATGGTAATGGGATTGCTGAGTCCTCGTGGCTCACAGATTACTACAACAACAGTTGCAGGTACAGGTTATGCGATGATCATGACGCGAGAGCGATGTTGCTTGTTTTGGAGTTTCTTCTTACGCTTCTTCGACGGAGGATAGGTTCGGTCGGCAGCTTTGGGCTAGCGAGGTGGATGCCGTTTGAGTTTCGCTTGTGTTTCATCCGTAGTTGGATGGTGCTCTTATGTAAGATGATGTTGTATTGGTGTGTCATTGTATGCCTTTTGTAAGTATCCCCGTCTATTATGTAATGTTGATGTAATGATATCCACCTTGCAAAAGCGTTTCAATATGCGGGTCTATCCTTGGTGGGACCTTCGAGTTCCTTTTGGATAGGGTCGCATATTGGGCGTGACATTACTCTTCCATGTGACATACATCTTGGTGGAGCGCTCAAAATAATAAAGATTGAATACATGCACTCGTCACCAAGCAAAGTGAATGATCATATAAGGATAAGTAAGATAATGTCATCCAACAAGCATAAATGTAGCATATGATCAACCACATGATCATCAAGTATCACACAGATATAGAGTATCTCAAACAAGCAAATAAAGTTTAACCACCAAAGCAAGAGAGAACAAAAAGCAACACTCTCTCTCGAAGCCTATGATCTATACATTTTTCTCCCCCTTTGGCAACAAGTTACCAAAAAGTTCATAAAAAAATGCATAGTACTAGATCGACTCTCAGGCTTGATCTTCAGGTGGTGGTGTAGAAATGGCTCCTTGGACGAAGGATTCAGTTGATGTGGATGGAGCTGATGGAGTTGGTGCTGGAGCTGGTCGAACTGGAGCTGTAGGAGCTGTAGTTGGTGCAGATGAAGTGGCTCTGGTGTCTGTCACTGGCACTGCAGCTGATCTCTGAGCTCTAGGCACTCTAGCAAATGCATCTGCAGTTGTCTTGCCTTTCCTCTCCTGCATGTCATCCTGTAGCTGCTCCACAACTGACTGAATCTCAGTTACTTTGACATCTAAATCATAGAATTTTTGTTCCATGATTCTTTCCAGGCTCTCCTGGTCTTGAGTTAGGGTGGCCAACCCCTTCTCAATCCTCAGAGTTGATGCTATCAAGTAACCAAGCTGCTCCTGCTTGTTCTTCAAAAAGTACTCAGATGCCTCCTCTTGAGTTGGCATCTTGGCAGCCTTCTCTTTCTTTGCTTTCTCCTTCTTCCCTTGAGCTTGAACTGATGATGGTTCATTCTCATTCATCACAACTTGATTGTCCTCAAAGTCTGGATAGAGAACAAAGTGTTCCTTATCCAACAGATATTTTCGTGTGCCCATCTTTGAGTTAATCAACTCCTGAATTTGTGGGGCATATCCACAACTTCTCTTCTGGTCTGCTGCTGTCCTCTTGATAGTCTCAACCATGAGGCTCATGACCTTGAATTTCTGTGGCACATCAAATATGTGTAGCAAATTAATTCCATGCCCTCTGATCATGTTGTGGTCACCTAACTTGGGCAATAGAGTATGCCTTAGGATCCAGTTGATCGTTGGCAGCCTTGACAGAAGAAAATGGACTGACCCAAACTTGAAAGTCTCAAGAGCTTTGTCTGGGATCTCCTTGTACATATGTGACATAGAATTGTGATCCATCTTTTTCTTGGCATAAACATCCAAGTCATGTTCCTGCTCCTTGGGTGCATTGATCAGATTTGCCCATTCCTCAATAGTTGATTGGTACCTTGTACCTTCAGACATCCACACTATCCTGCCATCTGGATAGAAATGTGTTGTGGAGTAGAATTGCATAATGAGCTCATCATTCCACTTTGTGAGCTTCTGCCCAACAAAGTCTGCAACTCCACAAGCAATGAAACTGTCTTGCACTCCAGGATAGTGTTCTTCATTCTCCTTCATGTAGGTCCAGTCGACCCACCTCATATCACACACTATAGGCTTCTTGTCCAACAAGATTGTCTCATAGAAATCCTGCTGTTCCTTTGTGTGGAACCTGTAATCAAAAGCAGTCCTTCTCCTGGTAGCATAGGGATCAGACAACCTCCATTGTCTGAGTCCTGCATCCTTTCTCAGCTTCATGTTCTCAGCCACATGATGAGCATCACTGTGGTCTGGAATCTTGGGTTTAAGCTTTCTCAACACATGCTCTTCATCTTCTTCTTCAGCAACTTCAGGCACTGGGGCCTTGTTCTTTTCACTAGCTGGTATACTCCTGGTGTTCCTCTTTGGTGCATTCTTGGGCTTGGAGGCAGCTCTGGGTGCTTCTTTGGGCTTTGATGTTGCAACCCCCGATCTTATAGCATCACCCATCAGCTTCTGAGCCTTGGGTGCTGGTGCAACAACCTCTTCTTCCTCTTCTTCAGAGTCTCTCCTCATAGAGGGATCGCCAAGAACTTTGGCAGTGGTGGTTCTGACTCTCCTTTTCTTTTTACCTTGACCAGCAGCTTCATCTTCTGACTCAATAGTAAACTTCATGGTTTCTCCAGTGGCAACCTTCCTGGGTTTGGAAGTGGGAATCCTTCTTGCAGGTGCCTTCTTCTACACAACTGGCTTAGTGGTTGCAACTGAACCATATTCTTTCTTGACCACCTTCTTCTTGGAAGTGGCCTCAGCCTCTACTGCCACATAGTCCTCATCCTCAGAGTCTGAGGTTCTTTTCTTCCTTGTCCTGGTGGCAGCTTTGGGCAAATTGCTGGGAGTGCTTCTGCTGCCATCATCTGAAGTGCTAGAGGGACTAGTGCCCTCACTCATGTGAATCTGCTCTTCTTCCCTGTTCTGACTATCACTTTGGTGCGACATGCTAAATACACCGATGCTGACCACAGTGAATAGTTATAGATGAGATAGAGTGGATGAGCATCACAAAATCTGAGATTTTGCAAAGAATGATTCAAAAACTTAGTTTTAGTTTTCCACGAAAAGCATTTCGGATCAACCAATTTTCAAACTCGGTGATACCGAAGCAGTTTTGGAACCTAAACTAGTGAACTTCGGTCGACCGAGTCACGAGTTCGATGGCACCAAGACTGCTAGGGTTTCTCAAAGTTCTAAATCGGTCACACCGATTAGCAATTCTCGGTCAGACCGAGAGTTACTAGTGCAATGGCATTAGCCAAATCGATGGGACCGAGTTTTTCAACTCGGTGGGTCCGAGATGGTTTCGGCGGAAACCTAACCCTAAATTTTCAAATCGCATCTATTCTAAGGATTGTTTTGACTGGATAGAGGTGTTTCAATCATGGCAAGAATCATAATGAACACAATGTGCTGAGAATCAGACGAGGATAGAACTGTGATTGAGTTCATACCCTAGTTCCGCGACGAACTCGCTACGGCGGCAACGGCGGAGATGAAATCCGTTGATGGCGGTGGAGACCAGCGACAGGAGGCGGCTGGCGACGAAGTCGACGATCCGGAGACCTAGAAGGCAGAGCGAGCTATGCGTGGGCGAAGAGGTTTGGGGAAAGTTTTCCAAATTTTTGCCCGTGTGAATATATAGCCCAACAGTGTCGGTGTGACCGAGTGGAATGACTCGGTGGCACCGAGATGCATAACTGTTGACAGTTACAGCAACTCGGTGAGACCAAAAATTTCAAATCGGTTGCATCGAGATTGAAAACCTAGATCGATTTAGTGATCTCGGTATGACCGAAATGGAAGAATCGGTCAGACCGAAAAGCACAAAGAAGTTTTGGAAGTTTAAGTCTATGACGAATCGGGGACTCCGAGTGCTCCTCACACAGAGTGGTTCGAATCTGACTTGATCAAATTTTGTGATGTAGCATGAATAGAGTTTGAGACGAGAAAAGCATAGATAGCTAGAGAAGGTTCTTAGGCATTCTTGTCCATCCACTTGGCCAAAGAAAAGGAAACCAACCAATCAAAACAACAAGTGGATGTCCTCGAATGAGTAAAATATGCAACCAACATGCTCACACAATAAAATGGCAAATGAAATATGTGGCAAAGCATGCATAACCAATTGTAGCATCTATCAAACAATTGGCGATGACTAAGTCATCTATATATGAGTATATTGACTTAGGAGTCAAATGAGAACATTTGATCATAGGTCATACTCATCGTTTAAGCTCAAGTGGGGTTATCACTTTTACATAATGCATTAATGTGTTCACATCATTAGAGTTGCTTTGACTCAATTCTTAGAGTTAAGCTCCCCCTAGATGTGAGATCCCCCCTTACAGGGATGAGCTAACCTTGGGTTTTGTTGATGATGACTTCATGTAGGTGTTGAAGATGTGGATGCTCAACGTTGATGTAGATCATTTGGAGCAATCCTTTGGAGTGAGTTACACTTTCAATACCTACATGGGTTAGTCCCACAAGGAACAAACAAGAATATCCATAGACATAGAGTGATGCACACACAAGATGATGTCCATGAAAACATTAGGTTACCTTGTCCCTTGCCTTACCAACATGAGGGTTTGTGACTCCTTGAACTAGTGCAAGATATGAAAGTTGATTGCACTTGTCCTTGCCATAATGATATGAGTGAAGAATGTTGGCGGAGTCACCCTCAAGAACACTCTAGTTCTTCTTCTTCGGGATCCACATCATCTTGATGAGAATCCTTGGAGTTGTAGTTGTACTTGATGAAGTAGAACTTGACGTAGTCTTGGGAACCCACTTGACCAAGGCCTTAGGTGCTTCTTCAAATGCATCAATCTCCTCTTGAATCTTGTCCTTGCCTTTGTTCTTGTGGTCTTGTGGTGGAAGATCATCTTGTGCTTGTGTTCCCTTGAAGGAAGTAGGATCATACTTCTCTTGTTGAGGAACAAACTTCATCTTGGGGTATTGATCTTCTTCCCACTCAACTCCATTGGCATTGAACTTTCGTTCAAGACCAACACCTTGATCTTCCGGTGCCTTCCTTGCTTGCGTACAATTTCCTCGAATTGCTTACTCCCGGCAAGGCTCTTGTATACACCTTTCTCTATAATTCCCTTCAATAAGCTATTTTCTTGCTCAAGTGTAACTTGGCTAAGAGAATCATTAGTGGAATCAAGAGAACTACTAGAAGCAACAATATTGGATTTAGCATTATTATTATTACTACTAGAGGAAAAATCTTTCTTGTTCTTGTTACTAGACTTGACTTGAGGCATGTAAGTAGATAAGAGTAAACGCTTGGCAATGTAAGAAGAACTTTTCTTATGGAGGTCATCATTGATTGCCTTTAAGAACTCATGCTCTTGCTCAAGATTGAGCTTTTCAAAGCGTAACTTCTCATGAGCCCTTAAAGGTTCTCGATGATCTTCAAAGATAGTTTCATGAGCTAACTTAAGAGTGTTTACTTCTTTAGTTAGAAGCTCAGTCTTCTCCTTATCATTGTCATTCGTTTTATCTTGATTAGCATGATTAATTGATGTTTCATCATAGTATTCATTACTAGAGTTGTCAATAAGTAAATCATCATCACCTAACAAGTCATCTTCATCACTATTAAAATCAACATACTCGGGGTGTGTTACCTTAGGACCTTTGGCCATGAAGCATCTTCCAGATCCTTCATTTGCTGAATCAAATATGTCATAGGAGTTGGTTGACACAAGTGCTAGACCGGCAACACCTTCATCTTGAGTATATTCGGAGTCGGAGTGATAGCTTCTCTCGGAGTGATTGTCGGAGTCGGATACCGATTCACCAACATGAGCTTGATGTCTTCGTTTTGTGTAGCTCTTTGATGACTTGTCCTTCCTTTCCGAATCCTTGCTTCTCCGTGAGGGTCTTCGTTCATAAAGATCATCTCTACTCCTTCTCTCTCTTGGTGGTGATTCTTCTCTTCTACTTCTTATTTTTGGAGAATCTTCTCTTCTTTTGTAGGGTGCCGTACACTCATTGGAATAGTGTCCGGGTCTCCCACAATTGTAGCAATTGCGCTCTCGACTAGAAGATCTTTTGTCATTGTAGGACCTTGACTTAGAGCTTCTTTCTTTGCTTCTACTCTTGTCGAATTTGTTGAAGTTCTTCACCATTAAGCTTAATTCTTCATTGAAGGTTTGTTTCTCACTTGATGATGTGGGGGCTTCACATGAGGCTTTGTAAGCACCACTTCACTTGTTGTGAAGTTCCTCCTCATCCTTGAGTGACATCTCATGAGCAATAATTCTTCCAATGACTTCTGTTGGCTTGAGATCTTTGTAATTTGGCATCATTTGGATCAATGTGCACATGGTATCATACTTTCCATCCAATGCTCTTAGGATCTTCTTGATGATGAATCTGTCGGTCATCTCTTCACTTCCTAAGCCGGCAATCTCATTTGTGATAAGAGCAAGCCTAGAGTACATTTCAGCGACACCTTCACCATCCTTCATTTTGAACTTGTCAAGCTGACTTTGGAGCACATCCAACTTGGATTCCTTGACGGAGTCGGTACCTTCATACATATCAATCAAAGTGTCCCAAATTTCCTTTGCATTCTCAAGACGGCTGATTTTGTTGAATTCTTCGGGGCGCAAGCCATTGAAGAGGATATCACAAGCTTGAGCGTTGTATTGCAGTATCTTCAATTCATCCGCACTAGCTTCACGGTTCGGCTCTCTCCCATCAAAGAATTCACCTTGCAAGCCAATACACACAATAGCCCAAACGACAGGGTTATGTCCATGAATATGCATTTTCATCTTATGCTTCCAACTAGCAAAATTAGTACCATCAAAGTAAGGACCTCTACCGTGATAATTTCCCTCGCTAGATGCCATACTCTCCTAGGTTGTGAAACCAAGGCTATGACCACCAAAAGCTATGGAAATCAAAGCAAATGGAGACCAAAGTTCTGATACCACTTGTAGGACCTTGAAGTATGTCTAGAGGGGGGTGATTAGACTACTTGACCAATTAAAAACTTAACCTTTTCCCAATTTTAGCTTTGGCAGATTTTAGCTATCTTTGGACAAGTCAAGCAATCTTCACACAATTCAAGCAAGCACGCAAAGAGCATATGAGCAGCAGAAATTAAAGCATGTAACTTGCAAGAATGTAAAGGGAAGGGTTTGGAGGATTCAAACGCAATTGGAGACACGGATGTTTTGTCGTGGTTCCGATAGGTGGTGCTATCGTACATCCATGTTGATGGAGACTTCAACCCACGAAGCGTAACGGTTGCGCGAGTCCACGGAGGGCTCCACCCACGAAGGGTCCACGAAGAAGCAACCTTGTCTATCCCACCATGGCCGTCGCCCACGAAGGACTTGCCTCACTAGCGGTAGATCTTCACGAAGTAGGCGATCTCCTTGCCCTTACAAACTCCTTGGTTCAACTCCACAATCTTGTCGGAGGCTCCCAAGTGACACCTAGCCAATCTAGGAGACACCACTCTCCAAGAAGTAACAACTGGTGCGTTGATGATGAACTCCTTGCTCTTGTGCTTCAAATTATAGTCTCCCCAACACTCATCTCTGATAGGGTTTGGATCTGGTGGAAAGAAGATTTGAGTGGAAAGCAACTTGGGGAAGGCTAGAGATCAAGATTCATATGGTAGGAATGGAATATCTTGGCCTCAACACATGAGTAGGTGGTTCTCTCTCAGAACTGGTAAGTTGGAAGTGTAGGTTTGTTATGATGGCTCTCTCCACGAATGAAGAGGAGGTGGAGGGGTATATATAGCCTCCACACAAAATCTAACCGTTACACACAATTTACCAAACTCGGTGGGAACGAATCAACAAACTCGGTCGGACCGATTTAGCAAATCTAGTGACCGTTAGGATTTTCGGTGGGATCGACATGCAACTCGGTAGGACCGATATGGTTAGGGTTAGGGGATAACGTAATCTTGGTGAGACCGATTACACAAACTCGGTGAGACCGATTTTGGTAATTAGCTAACCAGAGAGTTGGTCAGGTAAACTCGATGGGACCGATTTGCTCTTTTCGGTGAGACCAAAATGTTACGAAAGGGAAACAGAGAGTTTACATTGCAATCTCGGTGGGACCGATCGCTCACTTCGGTTAGACCAAAACGTTACGAAGGGAAACTGAGAGATTACAATCCCATCTCGGTGAGACCGAGATCCCTATCGGTGAGACCGATTTGCCTAGGGTTTGTGGCAGTGGCTATGACATTTGAACTCGATGGCGCCGGATAGAAAGCATCGGTGGGGCCGAGTTTGACTTTAGGTTTAGGTCATATGTGGATGTGAGAAAGTAGTTGAGGGTTTTTGAAGCATATCACTAAGCACTTGAAGCAAGAGACTCATTAAGCAACACCTCATCCCTCCTTGATAGTACTAGCTTTTCCTATAGACTCAATGTGATCTTGGATCACTAAAATGTAAAATGTAGAGTCTTGAGCTTTTGAGCTTGAGCCAATCCTTTGACCTTGATATTTTGAGGGATCCACTTTCATCATCCATGCCATGCCATTCATTGAGCTTTCCTGAAATATTTGTCTTGGAATAGCATTAGCTCAATGAGCTATGTGTTGTTATGAATTACCAAAACCACCTAGGGATAGTTGCACTTTCACCCTTGCTGGATCAAGGAGGAGACGTCTTCCCCAACCGTACGTGTTTTGAACGCGGAGGTGCCGTCCGTTCGGCGCTAGGATCATCGGTGATTTGGATCACGACGAGTACGACTCCATCAACCCCGTTCTCTTGAACGCTTCCGCTCGCGATCTACAAGGATATGTAGATGCACTCCTCTCTCTCGTTGCTAGATGACTCCATAGATTGATCTTGGTGATGCGTAGAATTTTTTTATTTTCTGCTACGTTCCCCAACACTTATTTCATGATAAATGTTTATTATTCATGCTAGAATTGTATTAACTGGAAACTTAGCACATGTGTGAATACATAGACAAACAGAGTGTCACTAGTATGCCTCTACTTGACTAGCTCATTGAATCAAAGATGGTTAAGTTTCCTAGCCCTAGACTTGAGTTGTCATTTGATTAATGGGATCACATCATTAGAGAATGATGTGATTGACTTGACCCATTCGGTTAGCTTAGCACTTGATCGTTTAGTATGTTGCTATTGCTTTCTTCATGACTTATACATGTTCCTATGACTATGAGATTATGCAACTCCCGAATACCGGAGGAACACTTTGTGTGCTACCAAACGTCACAACATAACTGGGTGATTATAAAGGTGCTCTACAGGTGTCTCCGAAGGTACTTGTTGGGTTGGCATAGATCGAGATTAGGATTTGTCACTCTGATTGTCGGAGAGGTATCTCTGAGCCCTCTCGGTAATGCACATCACTATAAGCCTTGCAAGCAATGTGAATAATGAGTTAGTTGCGGGATGATGCATCACGGAACGAGTAAAGAGACTTGCCAGTAATGAGATTGAACTAGGTATTGAGATACCGACGATCGAATCTCGGGCAAGTAACATACCGATGACAAAGGGAACAACGTATGTTGTTATGCGGTTCACGATAAAGATCTTCGTAGAATATGTAGGAGCCAATATGGGCATCCAAGTTCCACTATTGTTTATTGACCAGAGAGGTGTCTCGGTCATGTCTACATAGTTCTCGAACCCGTAGGGTCCGCACGCTTAACGTTCGTTGACGATATAGTATTATATGAGTTATGTATGTTGGTGACCGAATGTTGTTCGGAGTCCCGGATGAGATCACGGACATGACGAGGAGCTCCGGAATGGTCCGGAGGTAAAGATTCATATAGATGATATGGTTAGGCCAAGGGGTCAGGCCCACGGGGCTATAAGTTGGTGCAAAAGGAGTTTTGCGGAGGCCAGGGGGCCAAACGCCGGAGACCCTGGCGTCTGGCCCTGGGCCAGACGCCGAGGCCCATGGCGTCCAGGCCAGATGCCAAGGTTTGTGGCATTTGGTCCTGGAGTCCGAGTGGGACTCTTGCCTTTCGGGCAAAACCGACTTTGAGGAGGCTTTTGCTCCAAGTTTCGACCCCAGGGCTCAACATATAAATAGAGGGGCAGGGTAGCACCAAAGACACATCAAAAAAAACCAAGTCGTGTGCCGGCAACCCCGTCCCCTCTAGTTTATCCTCCGTCATAGTTTCCGTAGTGCTTGGCGAAGCCCTGCGGAGATTGTTCTTCACCAACACTGTCACCACGCCGTCGTGCTGCCGGAACTCATCTACTACTTCGCCCGTCTTGCTGGATCAAGAAGGCGAGGACGTCATCAAACTGAACGTGTGCTGAACGCGGAGGTGCCATAGTTTCGGTACTTGATTGGGACGGGTCATGAAGGTGTACGAATACATCAACCGCGTTGATAAACGCTTCCGCTTACGGTCTACGAGGGTACGTGGACTACACTCTCCCCTCTTGTTGCTATGCATCACCATGATCTTGCGTGTGTGTAGGATTTTTTTTGAAATTACTACGTTCCCCAACAGTGGTATCAGAGCCAGGTTTATGCGTAGATGTTATATGCATAAGTAGAACACAAGTGAGTTGTGGGCGATACACGTCATACTGCTTACCAGCATGTCATACTTTGGTTCGGCGGTATTGTTGGATGAAGCGGCCCGGACCGACGTTACACGTACGCTTACGCGAGACTGGTTCTACCGACGTGCTTTGCACACAGGTGGCTGGCGGGTGCCAGTTTCTCCAACTTTAGTTGAACCGAGTGTGGCTACACCCGGTCCTTGAGAAGGTTAAAACAACACTAACTTGACGAACTATCGTTGTGGTTTTGATGCGTAGGTAAGAACGGTTCTTGCTCAGCCCGTAGCAGCCACGTAAAACTTGCAACAACAAAGTAGAGGACGTCTAACTTGTTTTTGCAGTGCATGTTGTGATGTGATATGGTCAAGACATGATGCTAAATTTTATTGTATGAGATGATCATGTTTTGTAACAGAGTTATCGACAACTGGCAGGAGCCATATGGTTGTCGCTTTATTGTATGCAATGCAATCGCCCTGTAGTTGCTTTACTTTATCACTAAGCGGTAGTGATAGTCATGAAGCAATAGTTGGCGAGATGACAACGATGCTACGATGGAGATCAAGGTGTCACGCTGGTGACGATGGTGATCATGACGGTGCTTCGGAGATGGAGATCACAAGCACAAGATGATGATGGCCATATCATATCACTTATATTGATTGCATGTGATGTTTATCCTTTATGCATCTTATTTTGCTTTGATTGACGGTAGCATTATAATATGGTCTCTCACTAAATTTCAAGGTAAAAGTGTTCTCCCCGAGTATGCACCGTTGCTAAAGTTCGTCGTGCCAAGACACCATGTGATGATCGGGTGTGATGAGATCTACGTTCATCTACAACGGGTGCAAGCTAGTTTTGCACACGCAGAATACTCGGGTTAAACTTGACGAGCCTAGCATATGCAGATATGGCCTCGGAACACTGAGACCGAAAGGTCGAGCGTGAATCATATAGTAGATATGATCAACATGGCTATGTTCGCCATTGAAAACTAATCCATTTCACGTGATGATCGGTTATGGTTTAGTTGGTTTGGATCACGTGATCACTTAGATGATTAGAGAGATGTCTATCTAAGTGGGAGTTCTTAAGTAATTTGATTAATTGAACTTTAATTTATCATGAACTTAGTCCTGATAGTATTTTGCAAATTATGTTGTAGATCAATAGCTCGCGTTGTTGCTTCCCTATGTTTATTTTGATATGTTCCTAGAGAAAAACTATGTTGAAAGATGTTAGTAGCAATGATGCGAATTGGATCCGTGATCTGAGGATTATCCTCATTGCTGCACAGAAGAATTATGTCCTTGATGCACCGCTAGGTGACAGACCTATTGCAGGAGTAGATGCAGACTTTATGAAACGTTTGACAAAGCTCGGTATGATGACTACTTGATAGTTTAGTGCACCATGCTTTACGGCTTAGAACCGGGACTTCAAAAATGTTTTAAACGCCACGGAGCATATAAGATGCTCCAAGAGTTGAAATTGGTATTTCATACTCATTCCCGTGTCGAAAGGTATGAGACCTTTGACAAGTACTTTGCCTACAAGATGGAGGAGAATAGCTCAGCTAATGAGCATGTGCTTAGAATGTCTGAGTGCTACAATCACTTGAATCAAGTGGGAGTTAATCTTCCAGATAATATAGTGATTGACAGAGTTCTCTAGTCACTATCACTGTCATGCCCAATATGCGACCCTATCCAAAAGGAACTCGAAGGTCCCACCAAGGATAGACCCGCATATTGAAACGCTTTTGCAAGGTGGATATCATTACATCAACATTACATAATAGATGGGGATACATACACGAGGCATACAATGCCACACGAATTCAATAATACATCATCTTACATAAGAGCACCATCCGACTATGGATGAAACACAAACATAAACTCAAATGACATCCACCCTGCTAGCCCAGGCTGTCGACCTGGAACCTATCCCCTGATCGAAGAAGAAGCAGAAGAAGAACTCCAAAATAAGCAAACATCGCTCTCGCATCATGATCATTGCAAAACCTGTACCTGCAACTGTTGTTGTAGTAATCTATGAGCCACGAGGACTGAGCAATCCCATTACCATGGGTATCAAGACTAGCAAAGCTTAATGGGAAAGGAAGGGGTAAAGTGGTGAGGTTGCAGCAGCGACTAAGCATATATGGTGGCTAACATACGCAAAATAAGAGCGAGAAGAGAAGCAAAGGAACGGTCGTCAACTAGCAATGATCAAGAAGTGATCCTGAGCTCCTACTTACGTCAAACATAACACAGAAACCGTGTTCACTTCCCGGACTCTGCCGAGAAGAGACCATCACGGCTACACACGCGGTTGATGCATTTTAAATCGGATCTGGTGTCAAGTTGTCTACAACCAGACATTAACAAATTCCCATCTTCCACATAACCGCGGGCACGGCTCTCGAAAGTTTATACCCTGCAGGGGTGTCCCAACTTAGCCCATGATAAGCTCTCGCGATCAACGAAGGATATACCTTCTCCCAGGAAGACCCGATCAGTCTCGGAATCCCGGTTTACAAGACATTTTGACAATGGTAAAACAAGACCAGCAAGACCGCCCGCTGTGCCGACAAATCCCGATAGGAGCTGCACATATCTCGTTCTCAGGGCACACCGGATGAGCCAGACGTCGGGTTGGCATAGACCCTGGTTGCCCAGGGGGTGCCGGACATCGCTCGGTTTGGACCAACACTTAGACAAGCATTGGCCCGGGGGGGCTAAAATAAAGATGACCCTCGAGAGAGCGACTCCCAAGGGAAAAGTAGGTGGTGGTGAGGCAAATGGTAAAACCAAGGTTGGGCCTTCTTTGGAGGAGTTTTATTCAAAGCGAACTGTCAAGGGGTCCCATAAATCACCCGACCGCGTAAGGAGCAAAAATCCGGGAACATAACACCGGTATGACGGAAACTAGGGCGGCAAGAGTGGAACAAAACACCAGGCATAAGGCCGAGCCTTCCACCCTTTACCAAGTATATAGATGCATTAATTAAATAAGAGATATTGTGATATCCCAACATAACCCTGTCCACCATGGAGCAATCTTCAACTTCACCTGCAACTAGCAACGCTATAAGAGGGCTGAGCAAAGCGGTAACATAGACAAACAACGGTTTGCTAGGAAGGGTGACAAAGGTTAGAGGTTCATGGCAATTTGGGAGGCTTGAAGAGAAAATGATAGGTAGCGCAACATAGTGATAGAACGAAGCAACTAGCATAGCAATGATAGTAGTGAGATCCAGGGTAGCGGTCATCTTGCCTAAAATCCCACAAGGAAGAAGAACGAGTCCATGAAGAAGATGAAGCCACGAAGACGAACCAAGCGTAGACGAACGAATCCTCACAATCGCAATGAAAACGGGAACTATCGAGAAGAAGCACACAACATGGTAAACACACCACACATAGACAAGACATGATGCACAACAAGCATGATGCATGGCAAAATTACATGAAGGTACTCATGGTAAGAGATGATGCAAACAAGAACCACACATCAAAACAAGTTTAAATGAGGCCGGGAACAACATATAACAATTCCGGTAAGTCCTCATATGCAAATTAGGAATTGGTCCAGAACTGAACAAACCTTATGTTCAAGTTGTTAAACAACAAGTTAAGATGCACCAAGATGATCTACACGAGATTCTAGTCAAGTTACATATAAAGTTCATTTAATTCGGAGCTACGGCCTAGAAGATATGAGCAAAACAAGTTAAACATGGCATTGATGCAAAATGCACCCAAACATCAAGCAAACACACCAAAACAAGGATGCAACATGGTAATATGAAACAACATGCAAAATCAAGCAAGCTTCATATAGAGCACACTCAAAACGGAGCAACGGTTCAACACATACACTCTATACAAGTCATAACAACAATCTGTCCAAAACAGCAACTAGGCATATTGCAAGCATCAAAACAATATGCTACAGCATCACAACGTAATAACAAAAGGCATGGGCATGAAGCACAGGTAAAGCATGACAAAACAGGAACACTGAGCTAACTCCAGGAATCACTAGAACATGCTCAAACACACATGGAAAGATTGCAAATAATAACAGTTTCAGACTTATCAGGAAATAATATCAGGTTGCAATGTTTAGAGCTATCAAACGACATGTTACAGGAACTTAACTGACAAACAAAGGCATGGCATGAATCTACTAATTGCATAGAACAAAAGTCCCTTACTGACCATGAGCCAAAAAGGATCAGAAGATATGATGGCACCCATGTAAACATGGCAAGTTATATGACAGATTCAAACATGGCAGGAACAACGATAAGTAGGCATGTTGGTGAGCTTGAACCATTCACCACAGAGAAATACATGGCACGGCAAGGCAACCAACATCAAGAAGACATGTTTATGAAGCTAAGCATGGCAAGAGCAAGGTCATAGGGTGCATGGATCACTAACAACAATCATGGCAACATTGAACTTAATGTTAACAGGCTGACAACAACATTATTTAGCAAGTTTGGAGCAAGATAACAACAAGCTACAGTAGGCTATAAATGTAACCAGGGGCATGAATGGATAGAGTATGACATGTATAACAAAACATCCTTAGTGAACATCTCCAGATTATGCATAGAATGACTTGTAGCAGCAGGTTAACATAACATCATATTATAACAGAATCAGTCAGGAAAACAGCAACATCAAGTACCCCACTTAACAAGCTTGATGCACTCACTACACAACTCACAAAAATACATGGATGACACCACTGTGAAGATGTCATAACATAGTTCAAAACTCATATAGACATCAACCTCATAGGATGCACACATCAAACATGGCAAAAATGACAAATGAGCATGTTATAACAGTTTCAACAGATTAACATCAACTGGCACTATTGCAACGATGATTCAGGCATCAAGATGGACTCAAATGAACATGATGCAATGGAATGAAATGAAGTACTCGTTGAGACAAACAATTTGACATATTACACGCACGAAACGGAGCAGTATGCACAGAGTTATGATGTGATGAAAATGGCATGATAATGCAAATATCAGGGACTTGGGAATTTCGGGGTCAACCTCGGGTCCGCACGGATTACGATGTTGGCCGGAGATCTCGCCGGAGTGAGCTCGGGGATGGCGGAGAAGAGGGAGAACGGCGGCCGGAGGGCGGGGGGTGGATCCGGTCGCTCCTCGACCGGATCTGGCCGAGTCGACGAGGCGGGAGGTCGGCCTTGGCGAGGCGCCGGCGGGCTGAGCTGCTGGGCGGCATGCGGAGACGTCAAGCGCCACGGGCCGGGCGGCGAGCAGGACGCCGGCGGAGGCGACGGAGGGCGGCGGCGCTGCGGTGCGGCGCGGCGGCGGCGGCGGCAAGGGCCCGCGACGGGCTTAGGTGGGCGTGGCGGGCCGCACGGAGGAGAGAGACGGCGGCGGTGGGCCACGTGGCAAGGCGCGATTGGACGAGGCGGCGGCGCTGGACGTGTCCGGCGTTCTGGACGTGTCCGGTGGCAGCGGGAGGAAGAGGACTAGGGTTAGACCGGGATTTCGGGGAGGATCACATATATATAGGTAGAGGGAGCTAGGAGAGTCCAAATGAGGAGCGGTTTTCGGCCACGCGATCGTGATCGAACGGCCAAGAGCATGGAGGGGGTTTGGATGGGTTTTGGGCCACTTTGAAGGGGTGTTGGTCTGCACACAAAAGAGGCCTTTATGGTTACCCGGTTAACCGTTGGAGTATCAAACGACCTCCAAATGGCACGAAACTTGACAGGTGGTCTACCGGTGCTATACCAAGGCCGCTTGGCAAACCTCGGGCCATTCCGAGAATGTTTAACACCCGCATATGAAAAGAGGCAAAAGGGGGACGCCGGAGGACATAGGAATGCCGGATTTCAAAACGGACAACGGGGAAAATGCTCGGATGCATGAGACGAACATGAATGCAAAATGAGATGCACATGATGACATGATAAAATGCAACACGCAAGCAAATGACATGGCAATGACAGCGAATAACTGGCGGACACCTGGCGCATCGGATCCGGGGTGTTACAATCACCAAGTTACTAGAACTTCGTGATGAACTATAATATGCAAGGGATAACAGAAACAATTCCCAAGCTCTTCGTGATGCTGAAATCAACGAAGGTAGAAATCAAGAAAAGCATCAAGTGTTGATGGTTGACAAGATCACTAGTTTCAAGAAAAAGGGAAAAGGTAAGAAGGGGAACTTCAAGAAGAATAGCAAGCAAGTTGCTGCTCCAATGAAGAAGCCCAAAGCCAGACCCAAGCCTGGAACTGAGTGCTTCTACTTCAAAGGGAATGGTCACTGGAAGCGGAAGTACCCCAAACATTTGGCGGGTAAGAAGGATGGCAAAGTAAACAAAGATATATTTGATATACAGATTATTGATGTGTACTTTACTAGTGTTCATGGTAACCCCTCGGTATTTGATACTAGTTCAGTTGCTAAGAGTAGTAACTCAAAACGGGAGTTGCAGAATGAATATAGACTAGTTAAGGGTGAAGTGACGATGTGTGTTGGAAGTGATTCCAAGATTGATATGATCATCATAGCACACTCCCTATACTTTCGGGATTAGTGTTGAACCTAAATAAGTGTTATTTGGTGTTTGCGTTGAGCATGAATATGTTTTGATCATGTTCATTGCAATACGGTTATTCATTTAAATTAGAGAATAATTGTTGTTCTGTTTACATGAATAAAACCTTCTATGGTCATACACCCAATGAAAATGGTTTGTTGGATCTCGATCGTAGTGATACACATATTCATAATATTGAAGCCCAAAGATGCAAAGTTAATAATGATAGCGCAACTTATTTGTGGCACTGCCATTTAGGTCATATTAGTGTAAAACGCATGAAGAAACTCCATGCTGATGGGTTTTTGGAATCACTTAATGCTTGCGAACCATGCCTCATGGGCAAGATGACTAAGACTCCGTTCTCCGGAAAAATTGAGCGAGAAACTGACATATTGGATATAATACATACTGATGTATGCAGTCCGATGAGTGTTAAGGCTCACGGCAAGTATCATTATTTTCTGACCTTCACAGATGAGTTGAGCAGATATGGGTATATCTACTTGATGAAACATAAGTCTGAAACATTTGAAAAGTTCAAAGAATTCCAGAGTGAAGTGGAAAATCATCGTAACAAGAAAATAAAGTTCCTACGATCTGATCGTGGAGACAAATATTTGAGTTACGAGTTTGGTCATCATTTGGAAATAGTTTCGCAACTCACGCCACCTGGAACACCACAATGTAATGGTGTGTCCGAACGTTGTAATCGTACTTTACCGATTTAGCACTATCGTTTTGGAGTTATGCATTAGAGACAGCTGCATTCACGTTAAAAAGGGCACCATCTAAATCCGTTGAGATGACACCATATGAACTGTGGTTTGGTAAGAAACCAAAGTTGCCGTTTCTTAAAGTTTGGGGTTGCGATGCTTAAGTGAAAAAGTTTCATCCTGATAAGCTCAAACCCAAATCGGAGAAATGTATCTTCATAGGATACCCAAAGGAGACAGTTGGGTACACCTTCTATCACAGATCCGAAGGCAAGACATTCATTGCTAAGAATGGATCCTTTCTAGAGAAGGAGTTTCTCTCGAAAGAAGTGAGTGGGAGGAAAGTAGAACTTGATGAGGTAACTATACCTGCTCCCGAATTGGAAAGTAGTTCGTCACAGAAATCAGTTCCAGTGATTCCTACACCAATTAGTGAGGAAGCTAATGATGATGATCATGTAACTTCAGACCAAGTTACTACCGAACCTCGTAGGTCAACCAGAGTAAGATCCTCACCAGAGTGGTACGGTAATCCTATTCTGGAGGTCATGTTACTTGACCATGATGAACCTACGAACTATGAGGAAGCTATGATGAGCCCATATTCCACGAAATGGCTTGAAGGCCATGAAATCTGAGATGGGATCCATGTATAAGAACAAAGTGTGGACTTTGGTTGACTTGCCCGATGATCGGCAAGCCATAGAAAATAAATGGATCTTTAAGAGGAAGATGGGCGCTAATAGTAGTGTTACTATCTACAAAGCTAGACTTGTCGAAAAAGGTTTTGACAAAGTTCAAGGTGTTGACTACGATGAGATCTTCTCACTCGTATCGATGCTTAAGTCTGTCCGAATCATGTTAGAAATTGCCACATTTTATGAAATCTGGCAAATGGATGTAAAAACTGCATTCCTTAATGGATTTATTAAATAAGAGTTGTATATGATGCAACTAGAAGGTTTTGTCGATCCGAAAGGTGCTAACAAAGTGTGCAAGCTCCAGTGATCCATCTATGGACTGGTGCAAGCATCTCGGAGTTGGAATATACGCTTTGATGAGTTGATCAAAGCATATAGTTTTATACAAACTTGCGGTGAAGCCTGTATTTACAGGAAAGTGAGTGGGAGCACTACAGTCTTTTTGATAAGTATATGTGAATGACATATTGTTGATCAGAAATAATGTAGAATTTTGTGGAAAGCATAAAGGAGTGTTTGAAAGGAGTTCTTCAAAAGAAAGACCTTAGTAAAGCTACTTACATATTGAGCATCAAGATCTATTGAAATAGATCAAGATGCTTGATAAGGTTTTCAATGAGTACATACCTTGACAAGATTTTGAAGTAGTTCAAAATGGAACAGTCAAAGAAAGAGTTCTTGCCTGTGTTGCAAAGGTGTGAAATTGAGTAAGACTCAAATCCCGACCATGGCAAAATAGAAAGAGAATGAAAGTCATTCCCTATGCCTCAGTCACAGGTTCTATAAAAGTATGCCATGCTATGGACCAGACCTATTGTATACCCTGCCCTGAGTTTGGCAAGGGAGTACAATAGTGATCTAGGAGTAGATCACTGGATATTGGTCAAAATTATCCTTAGTGGAATAAGGATATGTTTCTCGATTATGGAGGTGACAAAAGGTTCGTCGTAAAGGGTTACGTTGATGCAAGTTTTGACACTGATCCAGATGACTCTAAGTTTCAATCTGGATACATATTGAAAGTGGGAGAAATTAGCTAGAGTAGCTCCGTGCAGAGCATTGTAGACATAGAATATTTGCAAAATACATACGGCTCAATATGATGACCGTTGACTAAACTTCTCTCACAAGCAAAACATGATCACACCTTAGTACTCTTTGGGTGTTAATCACATAGCGATGTGAACTAGATTATTGACTCTAGTAAACCCTTTGGGTGTTGATCACATGACGATCTGAACTATGGGTGTTAATCACATACAGATGTGAATATTTGTGTTAAATCACATGATGATGTGAACTAGATTACTGACTCTAGTGCAAGTGGGAGACTGAAGGAAATATGCCCTAGAGGCAATAATAAAGTTATTATTTATTTCTTTATTTCATGATAAATGTTTATTATTCATGCTAGAATTGTATTAATTGGAAACTTAGTACATGTGTGAATACATAGACAAACATAGTGTCACTAGTATGCCTCTACTTGACTAGCTCACTGAATCAAAGATGGTTAAGTTTCCAAGCCATAAACATGACTTGTCATTTGATTAATGGGATAACATCATTAGAGAATGATGTGATCGACTTGACCCATTCCGTTAGCTCAGCACTTGATCGTTTAGTATGTTGCTATTGCTTTCTTCATGACTTATACATGTTCCTATGACTATGAGATTATGCAACTCCCGAATACCGGAGGAACACTTTGTGTGCTACCAAACGTCACAACGTAACTGGGTGATTATAAAGGTGCTCTACAGGTGTCTCTGAAGGTACTTGTTGGGTTGGCATAGATCGAGATTAGGATTTGTCACTCTGATTGTCGGAGAGGTATCTCTGGGCCCTCTCAGTAACGCACATCACTATAAGCCTTGCAAGCATTGTGACTAATGAGTTAGTTGTGGCATGATGCATTACGGAACGAGTAAAGAGACTTGCCGGTAACGAGATTGAACTAGGTATTGAGATACCGACGATCGAATCTCGGGCAAGTAACATACCGATGACAAAGGGAACAACGTATGTTGTTATGCGGTTCGACCAATAAAGATCTTCATAGAATATGTAGGAGCCAATATGGGCATACAGGTTCTGCTATTGGTTATTGACCAGAGAGGTGTCTCTCTCATGTCTACATAGTTCTTGAACCTGTAGGGTCCGCACGCTTAACTTTCGTTGACGATATAGTATATATGAGTTATGTATGTTGGTGACCGAATGTTGTTCGGAGTCCTAGATGAGATCACGGACATGACGAGGAGCTCCGGAATGGTCTGGAGGTAAAGATTCATATATTGGATGATATGGTTAGGCCAAGGGGTCAGGCCCACGGGGCTATAAGTTGGTGCAAAAGGAGTTTTGCGGAGGCCAGGGGGCCAAACGCTATAGACCTGGCGTCGGCCTGGGCAGCATAATCGAGGCCCATGGTGTGCGGGCCGGCGCCAAGGATTGTGGCGTTTGGTCCGGAGTCCGAGTGGGACTCTTGCCTTTCGGGCAAAACCGACTTTGAGGAGGCTTTTGCTCCAAGTTTCGACCCTAGGGCTCAACATATAAATAGAGGGGCAGGGCTAGCACCAAAGACACATCAAAAACACCAAGCCGTGTGCCGGCAACCCCGTCCCCTCTAGTTTATCCTCCGTCATAGTTTCCGTAGTGCTTGACGAAGCCCTGCGGAGATTGTTCTTCACCAACACCGTCACCACGCCGTCGTGCTGCCGGAATTCATCTACTACTTCGCCCGTCTTGCTGGATCAAGAAGGAGAGGACGTCATCGAGCTGAAAGTGTGCTGAACGCGGAGGTGCCGTAGTTTCGGTACTTGATCAGGACGGATCGTGAAGGTGTACGACTACATCAACCGCGTTGATAAACGCTTCCGCCTATGGTCTACGAGGGTACGTGGACTACACTCTCCCCTCTCGTTGCTATGCATCACCATGATCTTGCATGTGCGTAGGATTTTTTTGAAATTACTACGTTCCCCAACACTGTCATATGTGTAGTACAAACCAGATGATACACAGTGAATGTGCTTGCCATATTCGTTGCATATGGTAAATAGAAGTTATTTCTCTTTGTTGTCATCATAAGTTTCGCTATGGAAACTATTTTGACGGATACCTCCATAGTTTAGTAGGGTACGAGTTAAACCTGGGAAGCAACAAAGCATCCCGACGTTACTCGAGTACCCACATGGTTAGTAAATATGACTCGAGTTGAGCCAACAAATACATCATCGCGTCTAGCAATTTAAATATCTCCTTTCTCTCAATGAGAGTGAAAACATTGGACTTCCCCGAGTATAAAGTTTGTGGTGCATATATCCACAAGGCACGTATCATTTTTCATCGGATTGACTCCGTATAGACATGAAGATTCTCAATATGAAAATCACTGTCAGATATATAGAATACATATAAATGTATTTGTATCAAAGAGCTGATACATTATATTGTGATATACAATATATGATGACAACAATAATCATGTTCTTATTAGAACATCATAAATGGACATAAATAAATAGATCACTAAGGAGACTAAGGGACTAAATGTATAGTCTCCAAACATGTCGGTTGATGCATATTCAACCATCATGCTCTCCATGCTCATAGGGTCTCGTGACAGCTTGATGGTGTCAGATTGAGGGTTTGAAGTGGGTTTCAAACCATTACCCTTGAGGTCCTTTGCGTCCCGGTGGCGTGGCTTGGATTGCATGCGCTATCCCATGGGAGGCCAGACTGATCTTGATGTCCATGACCCGCTTAAGTAAGTTGTGGCCATTGAGGGCAAGAGCCTCAAATTGTTAGCCATAATTACTTATAGGGGCAAGCCAAAGATAATTAATTTACAAGAAGTAAATTAAAAAACCATCATGGTTTTGTAATAAGAATGCAAAAAATTGACTCAAGTGTATAACTTGAAAATGCTCAACCTCAATTATGGGAACATAACACATTGAAGATCATGCAGATCTCACAGTAATAGAGATAGTCTACACATGGGCAGTAGATCCAACTCATTACCTTGTGTTTTCCTAATATAATGAGGGTGATGTTATTGTCAAAAATTTACAAGTTTGTTGTGCGGGAGAAATCAATCTCGACCACTGTGACATATTTATGAAGAATGGCAATGTGGTAAACACATAGAACATATCATCTCCGGTGAAAAACCAGTAATTTATTTATATTACAGATTGCATAATATAAATACATCTTAATGTTGCAAAATTAATAGATTTCAAGAAGGTGGCTCGAAATCATTAGTGTGAATCTCAAATTGCTAAGGATGACACCTTGAATTTTGCATATGTATTTGCAAGAAATTGAAAATCTCAATCGCAAATAGACGTATTATTCTCGACATGTGTTTAACATGGAAATAGATACATCATAAAAATATTCCGGAATACAGCATACTCAACAGAGAAAAAGTACTGTAGAAGTACTTAATTTCTCTTTGCAAGAGATTCAAAATCTTAATTGCAAATAATAGATATAAATAATCTCAACCTTTGTAAGCGTGGAAATTATTTATGTATTAAATTTCTGGAGCATTATACTCAACAGAAAAATGTTTGAAACAACGGGTCTAAAATAGAGATAAATACTACTCCCTCCGTGCTGATAACCCTTGACGGGACAATTTGCACTAAATGTGAATGCTTCTTTCTCGGACTCGGACCACTCGGGTGCATGTGGAGCAATTGTCAGGGATAGTAATGGTGCTTTTATAGGTGCATCCATCGTCAAATTGGAGCATGTTGCGGATGTTGTTTCAGCCGAGGCGGCGGCTCTTGCTGAAGGCTACAAACTAGCACGTTCTATTGGATGCAATTCTATCCTAGTTCAGATGGATAACTTGGTCATAGTTGAAGCATTGAACTACAATACTAGGCATGCGATGATAGCAGCCCCTCTACTCGACGAATGTCGAGCTCTTAGTCTTGATTTCGGGAAGGTTTTGATCGAGCATTGTAACCGTGAGTCAAGTATGGTAGCTCATGTGCTAGCACAAAAAGGTTGTGATGATCCACCAAATGTGTGGTTGGACTCACCTCTTGGCTTTATTCGTAATTTTTTAGTGGATGATATAAGTGTCATCTAAAATTTTAATAAAGCTAGCCATGAAGGCCTTCCCCTATAAAAAATAAAAACATGTTGAAAAGAAACGAGAGAGGGAGACAGAGAAGTTAAAGTGAATAGTTTCTCATTGATGATGTCATTTACACATGTATATAGCCACTTAAGGGATGCGATCGAAGGGATGTGAGGCAACCATCTCGGTTAGGAAAAGCAGGGATTAAAGGATTAATTAAATCCTAACACTTGGTGGATGGCTGGGTTGTATGCCCCTGCATCAGTATGACTTTGTTAGGATTTAATTAATTCTCTTAATTAAAGGGATAATCCTCCCGATGTAATATCTCGTGCGGTTGTTTCGGCAACCGCCGCGACCAACTCTCACGCCCCTGCGAACAGACACATCTCTTCGTTCGTGTTTGTTCCTTTGTACTCCCTCCGTCCGGAATTACTTGTCATCAAAATGGATGAAAATGAATGTATCTAGAACTAAATCACATCTAGATACATCCATTTCAATGACAAGTATTTCGGGATGGAGCAATGGAATAAGTGACAGTTGATTCATTCGCCTCTCTTGATCTCAATTCGAAACAAGTTATCAGCATGCTCCCGCAAAGCGATATCATCAGTGCGGCGCAAATCCCTGCCGGTCCTCCCAGGACGCCACCGGCAACGCCCGCTCACCCCTTCTCTTCTTCTCCTTGAAGAGAGCTGGTGGACGGCCCCAGCACGCGGTGCCCTCCTCTGTGAGGGCCGACCTTCAACCTCGAGCCCTCGATGCTGTCGTGGCCCTCAAACCCGGCATGCCAGCGCAGCATTGTGGTGGCGCCCGCCTGACGACCTCCGGCGGCACAACACCCGGCGTTCCATCGCTGCTTCCCCCGAGCCTGAATCGCGGCTCCTTGCGAATGGAAGAGGCAACAACAGTCGAAGAAAACGATGGCCAACGGACATCGATGCTCAGATCGCGGCGGCGCCCAGCCCGTCTCCACAGGCCACGGCCGCTCATAGCGCACCTCACGGCACCCCTCCCTTCAATGGAGAAGCCAAGGGCTGGCTTTGCCCCATCGGCACGGTGCTAGGCGTGCCTCAGCCTCCAATGCGAAGCGCCGCGGTGCTCCGTCCGGCTCGTCGTAGAAGAGGCTCTAACCGGCGGCCTACGGCCTTGGCAACGGCGACCAACGCCTCCCAGCGTAGCTCCCTGGACGTCTGGCTCCTCGGAACACGGCAGCCCTGACGTGTGTTGCTGTGACGCTTCCGACTTGTGATGCGCAGCATGCCGACACCCTCCGGCGTAGAGCGCCTGTGGTCCACAGCCTGGACGTGCAAGTAGCAGCATCGGTGATGCCCTCGACCACTATCTCCCGATGGCAACGCAAAGTCATTTTTACCGGAGCCGGGATCTACCGGTGGCCTTTCCACCAATGATGTACTGACATGTGTAAAGTTGTGGGACCATATGCATGTATATATGAAAGTATTTGGTGAAGAGCACCTCTTGTATTTCTAATTTTAGTCAAATCAATGTCAGGATAGTAGTACTTTTTACAGAGGTGGTACGCATGCGTGCATGCAGCATCTCTCTCCAACATATCCATGCATTTTTCTCTTTGTTTAAAATTTTAGATGACCTATATCTTCAACAGTAATGATCTATCACTGAAACTTTTTATATATTCAAATTCTTGAACACATGATCTTTAGAAAAGGACCAATCTTGAATATGTTTGAACTAGTTTAATTTTTCCTATTTCAATCATATCAAAATTTCAATTTCACTCATTTCAAATTTACTTATTCGAAATAATTGTAATCAGCATTGAAATAATTGAAACCGTTTTCTAAAGAAAAACAATCATGCATATGAAACATATTTCAACGTGAACTTGTTATTTCAAAGATGCGACACTAGTGAAATATATTTTTTGAAATGAGTGAAATCAGGTTTCTGAAGTAAGTGAAATACCTTTTTTAATTTAGTTAAACCAATGTTTTGAAATAAGTGAAATTCTATTTTTATAAATGAGTAAAATCTGTTTTATGAAGCGAGTGAAATTGTTTTTTGAATTGATAACTTTTTGAATTGTGTGAAATAGGTTTTCTGAAATAAGTGAAATCACTTCTTTGCATCAACTGAGTGAAATATGTTTTCACAACTGAGTAATATTATTTTCTTCATATGAGTGAAATATGTTTCTTCATACGAGTAAAATTGGGTTTTTGAACATAAAGAAATGAGTTTTTTTAATGAGCGAAATCTTTTTTATGAAGCGAGTGAAATTGTTTTTTCAATTGATAACTTTTTGAATTGTGTGAGATAGGTTTTATTGAAATAATTGAAATCAGTTCTTGGCATCGAGTATCAAATGAGTGAAATTAGATTTTGGAAATTATTAAAACATGTTTTTCTTTCAATTTAAGCGAGTTCAAACGACTGAAATCAGTTATATCAAATGAGCGAAATTGGTTGTTTGATGAAATGAGTGAAATCAGTTTTTAAAATGTGTGAAATAAATTTTGAGTGAGCCTAAATCCTTCTTTTGAGAATGTGTGAAATAAATTTTGAATGGGCCTAAATCCATCTTTTGAAAATGAGTGAAATAAATTTTGAATGAGCCTAAATCCATCTTTTGAAAATGAGTGAAATAATTTTGAATGAGCCTAAATCCATCTTTTAAAATGTGTGAAGTAAAATCATTTCACAACGAAACAATTTTGTGTTTTATGAAAGTCATTTCAAAGATAACTGAAATATAGAAAATTAAAAGTAGTTTAAATATATCGAAGATTAATCTTGTTCTGAAGATCTTGTCATCACGATTCCAAATATATAAAAAGTTTCAAAAATGGACATTTTGTTTAACAGATATTAATCATTCAAAATATGAGGATGAAATTAAATACATGTCAATTGTATGGAGAGAGAGAAAGCATGCAGCCGTGTATGTGGTGAGAGAATGCACGCATGCACTGTTCTGCACCCCTACCTCTTTGCTATGTAAAAGCTGACATTATCTGACACAAGTACTAGTATAACTCTGTTTAATCTGTTGTATTTGCATATGAAAAGATAGTATATAAAATCTGCACGAATTTTGAAGAAAGTGGCGAATGGTGGATTGCACACCGGTACATCCTGACACCGGTAAAAAAACTTAGTTGCCGATGGCAATCACTGGGGCTCGGTTCAAGAGTTCTAAACTCTGATGTAGAACCACACGTCCACACGGGAGAAAGAGATAAGGAGCCTTATCTCTTCGCGAGTTTTGCACTATAGCCTATGTTGCTTTACTATTTCCACAATAGGCCAAAAACTCGTGTCTATAAGTCTTGCGGCTAATTCCTGGACTTTTCAGGATAATTCAACATGGTCCAATTACTGGTGCTATTCATTAGCACTTGTCAGATTCAGACCATGTATGTATAGATATGCATTTCACCCATTGTCTGTTGAGTATTAATATTCCAGAAATGTGTGCATGTTGATATTCAACATGTTCAATGCGTTTGTTATTGCAATTCCCTATACAACAACCTTGTTTTGCTTGAGATTAAGTTTTCTCGCACAACAATATTGGTTTGCGATTGAGAAATATTTTATTTTTTCTCGCAAAATAATCTTATTGTGATTGAGATTAATTTTCTCTCACAAAATATTAATTCACCCCGCTGAATTATCTTGCAACTTGATACACGATCATCTTATTTGATTTGAGGTCTATACAATTCAAGTTCTACACTTGAGCATCAAGTTTGCAACATCATTATTATTCACTAGTAGTATTTTTCTATTGAGTACCAAGATGTATTCCAGATCTTAAGTTGATGTAATACATTTCCACGTTTATCACATGTTGAGATTAATTTCGTCCATTTGCAATAGATATTTTTAATCTCTTGCAAAATATATTCAGTACCTCTATGGTACTATTTTTTTGATGAGTACGATGTATTCCGGAATCTTTCTAAGATGTATATTTTCTCCATGTTCGCCACATGTCGAGATTAATACGTCTATTTGCAATTGTGATTTTTAATTTCTTGCAAATACGGATGCAAAATTCAAGGTGATTTCTTCAAATTGATGATTGAGATCACAAGGTAGTCATATGGATCTACTGCCTATGTAGATTATCGATGACTACTGATAAAGCCTATATTTTGTCGTTTTGACATCATGATTGCTTTACAAAGTGCTCTCCCACACATTTTACTAAGTCATGACATAAGGCATCAGGAGTGAGTATCTACTGATTACATCAGATTATACTCCCTATGCTGCAGATCTAATCTATTTTGGAGATTATCTTCCTGGTGTCATACTTGGCAATTTGAGATTCACGCTAATGGTTTCAAGCCAACTTCTTGAAATACTCATTGATTTTGCTAAGTTCATTACAACATCAACCATGATGGTCTTTAATTTACTGGTTGTAAATTAATTATCTCTAGTTTACTCATAGAGGTAACATATGGCTATAGAAGATCTGAGGCATTCACCCTCAATGGCCACATGGGCCATGGACATTATGATCACTCTTGTGTCTCATGGGATAATGTGTGCAATCCTGGATTCACCTATAGCCAGGATCACACCACTAGCAGAGAAAATGGTGTCTTATATATCATAAGGCATTAGATTTAGATCTCAGCATCTGGTTATTCTGTATCAGCAATTCCTGGGATACAATGAACCTCAAGGGCAAAGATTTGAATCTTACTTAAACCTTCAATCTGACATCACCAGCTGTGACGGGACCCTATGGGCACGGAGAATGTGATGGTTGAATATGCCTCAACCGACATGTTTGGAGACTATGACTAATCTTTCAATCTCCTGAGTGGTCAATATAATTAATGTCCATTTACGATGTTGTAACAACAACATAAGTATTGTTGTCATCATATATTGTATATCACAATATATTGTATCAGCACTTTGGTACAAATACATTTGTATGTATTCTATATATCTGACAGTGATTTTCATATTGAGAATCTTCATGTCTATATATAGATTTCTACGGGAGTCAATCTGATGAAAAATGATATGTGCCTTGTGGACATATGCACCACAAACTCTATACTCAGGGAAGTCCAATGTTTCCACTCTCATTGAGAGAAAGGAGATATTTTAAAATCGCTAGACGCGATGAGGTCTTTGTTGGCTCAACTTGAGCCATATTTACTATCCCTGTGGGTACTTGAGTAATGTCGGGATGCTTTATTGCTTCCTAGGTTTAACTCGGACCCTACTAAACTATGGAGGTATCCGTCAAAATAGTTTCCTTAGCGAAACTAATGATGACAACAAAGAGAAATAACTTCTCTTTACCATATGCAACGAATATGGCAAGCACATTCTCTGTGTATCACTTGGATTGTACTACACATACGACACAACCCGTAGCACATGTTGCGTCCGAGATAGTTTTCCGGAGTGTCTTGTACATGACAAACTTGGCATACTCGCCTTGGTCACTGAGACATTGTGTTGAAACTGAAACTATCAACAATTCCAATAGTTTATGATTATTATGATGCTAAATTCTAACAACATTTGGATTTTATGTGCAGTACAAGTGACACGGGGAAGCTAATTTTAAGGCTTGCACACCTTAAAGTCTATGCTGAACCACTCAGACTCCTTGAATGCATCAAGTTGAGGTAAGTGGCTCTTCCCATCCATTGACTAGACTATTCATGTATTCCATGGTTCTAAAATACATATCTACATGATGGTCTTAAGCGTGTGCTTTATTCACATGAAACCATTGGCTCATTATCCTGGCATCGATTTCAAGTAAGTCGAATGGATAACATTGCACTCCTTGAGTGCCTTCTCTATGACCCTTGGATTGAAGTTTAGCAATTTGTCCTAATGTCTAGACTCAAAAAATGGTTTGGTAGAATCCTATCCAAAGAGTTAAGCTCATTGCATTATCTTTACTTTCGAATTACAATTTATCAACTTTATGTTGGAGTCATGCAGTTTTACACGCTCATGACAGAACTGCATAATATTGTTCCCCTCTATCTTTGATATGTGGATATGTACCGAGTATTTCCTATCTACGGCAATTCGGTTGAATACCAATATCACCACTAGGCATACATCATTGTCCCCTCAACATATAGTTGGGATCTATGTGAGGAATAACTGTATCTCCGTCAACACCTCAAGTCCCTCGCATGGGGAGTTATTCAAGGCCAGTGTGCTGATTCATGAGGAATATTCCCAGGCATTAGGGGGAGATTTCAAGTACCATAAAGAATGCTAGGAACTTAGTGGAATGTTCAACACATTTCTGCCTCAATTCCATTACTCAAAGATCTGAACCATGCGCTCAGAAGATTTGCAACTCATGGCAAATAAACTGCCACATTCATTTACTGACTATAAAGGTGTCATACAATCCTACAATCCTGAAAATAATGTCGGAAAGAGTGGAGGTACCATCTAAAACCACTCAAATCCTAGTTCAAAGAAATAGGGGGAGAAGTACGACAATAGTACATCAGGATTCAGCTTGTAGCAAGCAAGGATATCAAGGCCTCTGAATCAGTAAATGCAGGTCAACTTCACGTTGACAGACACCTAATGGGTAGTATACCCAGTGGATGGGAAACCTCCACCAACCCAGGTCATAGTGCACACAATGACCGATACATCAGAATACCCAACTCAACCTCATTGGGAAATCGCGAGCAGTCACCATGGGTAACGATATTTCCATCAACTATATATTGATATATAGATTCTGGAGAAACATATAACCGGAAGTCTACAATTGTCGACATACATTTCTCAACTAGATTGAAAAAAACCTTTCAAGTGATTCAGATCCAAAGATCATGGCCATGGCAAAGTGTGAACAACACTCGGACTGAACTCAAGCAAAGGGTACAATCTAGGTAGAAGTGATCTTGCTCAGTAATGGGAAGGTATTCATAAGTAATACCTACAACAGTTTTCTTCTGGAAACATAATTGAGAACAACGAGGTGGTGAAACAAAGAGCAAGTATTGTAGCACAAGGGTTCACTTAGATGCCCAACTATTCTCTAGAGGTGGAATCTCTTTCCGATAACTTATATCATTGGCATTACAAAATCATCTATCTCTGCGGTTGATAGATGTAGTGGTTACATATCCATGTGGATCAATAGATTCAGACATATATGATTGATTCCCGGTGGAATCTCAATTCTGAATCGAAATACAAAATGCAACATACATTGTGTAAAATCAGTAAGTCACCATACGACTTATTGTTGTCGGTACATATGGTACACCTGACGTAGTGATATCCTTATACACAAGGATTACTCCTACAACGATGATTATCCATGTTTGTATGTCTGCAATGATGACACATGTAATCTTTACATGACGGAGTTTAAAATGAAGAATTTTGGTAAACCAAAATACCGCTCGTTACTACAAATTGAGCACCTTCATTCATACATTATGGTATACTATGTTGTCTATATCCATAATATATGGGAGAAATTCATTGTGGACTAATCTTATCCATCCATAACTCTCATGGTAGTTCATTCTCTAGACGTAGAGAAAGATCTATTTAGACCAAGAGATGATGGAAATGAGATACTGGGACCCAACGTTCCATAATGCCATTGGATCCACCAAACACAATTGGTTGGTACTCAAGAATATCTTTCTATATCTCCAAGGAATTAAACATCTTGTCCTGCTTTTCAGTTTCACAGAAATATGAACACCGATATCATTGGGTACATCGATCAGATCCCCACTATGTTAGATCGTAGACAAGCTTAGTGTTCCTACTAGGTGTGGTAGCCCTCTCATGAAGAGTCTTTGAAACAGACCTCATGGCTACATCCACTAACCATTATCTCAACGATAATGATTCATGTGTTGCCCGGATGGTAACATGTTACATAATAAGCAATATCACTATATTGCATATCTTGCAAGTCAAATCATGTGACTGATTTGTTCACCAGGTCTCTACCAACTTCTATGTTCCAGAAATGTGTTCATGGAATAGGTATATGATGACTTCGGAATATGCAAGAATCAAGGGGAGTATCTTCCTGAATTACTCCTGTTCAATGCATCACATTATACTCGTTTTCCCTTTATGAGTTTACTTCACAGGTTCTCATCAAGGTTTTTAATGAGGTAATATCAACACAAGATCATATGTCATACTTTTTGTTTTCCCAACCGGGTTTTTTGGGAAAGTATATATGACATATTTATTGTTCTTTTAATTCTATGGGTTTTCCTCATATTGACTTGAAAGAGACAATAACCATTATATGTTGCGGCATTTTCTCCTTATTTTTCCCACTGGGTTTGAAGGAGTTTTGGCAACATATCAAACACTGTACTCCTCATATTTTTCCCACATGGTTTTTGGAGGAGATTATTCCAAGGATGGTCGATCGCAAGCACAAGGAAGGATTAGGGGGAGTGTTAGAATTTTGTTAATTCTCTTAATTAAAGGTAAAAAACCCCGATGTAATATCTCATGCAGTTGTTTCGGCAACCGTCACGACCCACTCTCACGCCCCTGCGAACAGACACATCTCTTTGTTCGCGTCTGTTCCCTTGTATATATACTATGACCGTCAATGGAATAAGTGACAGTTGATTCATTCGATCCTCTCTCGATCTAAATTTGAAACAGACTTCACCGTCGAGGCCGCCAGGGTGGCCCTAGGGGTATTCTTGGGTCTTCATGTGAATACCCATGATTTTTACAAAACAATGTTGATTTTAGCAAAACAGTGACAATTTTCGAAAAACAACATTAATTTGGTAAAATAAATACACATGAATACTCGGTTGCAAATTCCTGGAGCCGCCAGGCCGCGCCACTGCGGCCTCCGACCCCAGATGTTGTTGAAAGCGGAAGCCGGCGCGCCGCTCCCGAGGTCGCAGACGACCGGGGCCTCCATCTTTGCATTCGGCCCCGATGCGAGTGGCTCCTCCAATCACATGTTGTCGACGTTGTTGTGCCGCGCCTGCCAGCCACTCCTCCACCCTCACCACACTCGCTGTTGATCGGCTGCTCCAGCACATGGTGCACCGCGGCTCTCGGACTCACGAACGGTGCCGCGAATGGCGTCCCCAATGGCATGGCTTCTAGCCATGACCTTCTTGGTGGTTCCTCTCCCAAGGAAGACGACGGAGCACCTGGTCCCTCCACCTGTCCCGGTGAACACCGTTGCGGTGGCGTGCCTGGAGGTGGCGTCGGCCAGCCATGGAAATCTCCGCCTGTTCAGTCTCGTGAGGATGGGGATTGAGAATTTCCCTATCTCTCTCCTTATCTATTCATTGACCAGGTTTCGTACTTGTCCATGTGCATGTGCTGGGAATTTAGGCAACCACTTCTTGCCTCATTTTATTTTTTTTGCATATTTGTTATAGCAGATTAGCAATTAATCTCCTAACAACACTTCTAGAAGTAATTTATTTCTATTTTAGATCTGCTAAAACTAGTACATATATTTTAGCACTATTTTCTATTGAGTACCGATGTATTCAAGATCATAAGTTTATGGAATATATTTCCACGTTTGAGATTTTTAAGCTCTTGCAAAGATAAATTCAGTACCTCTAGAGTACTGTTTTTCTCATGAGTACATGTATCCCAGAATCTTTCTAAGATGTATATTTTCTCCATGTTCGACACATGTCGCAATTAAGATTTTCATTTATTTTTGCAAATATAGATGCAAAATTCAAAGTGATTTTCTTCAAATTGATGTATTAGGATCACAAGTTATTGTGTAGATCTACTGCTTTGCACATTATCACCACTACTTGTTAAAGCCCAAAGTTTGTCATTTGACATTATGATTGCTTTATAAAGTGCTCTCCCGCACATTTTACTAGGTATGACATAAGGCACTAGGAGTGAGTATCTGCTGATTTCAATAGATTATACTCCCTACTGCTGTGTCCATTTTGGAGATTATCTTCAAGGTGTCATACTTAGCAATTTGAAATTCACACTAATGGCTTCAAGCTAACTTCTTGAAATATTCATTAATTTTGCAAAATTCATTACAACACTACCATGATGGTCTTTAATTTACTAATCGTAAATTAATTACCTCATGGTAATGGATGGCTAGAGAATTATTGATTCCGAGATTTATTTTGTATCAACAATTCCTGAGACACAATGAACCTCAAGGGCAAAGGTTTGAAGCTCACTTCGATCTTCAACCCGATATCACTAGTGGTGACAGTACCCTATGGGCACGGAGAACGTGATGGTTGAATATGCCTCAACCGATATGTTTGGAGACTATGAATAGTTTTTCAATCTCCTGAGTGGTCAGTATAATTAATGTCCATTTATGATGTTGTAATGACAACATAAGTATTATTCTCATCATATATTGTATATCATAATATATTGTATCAGCACTTTGGTACAATACATTCGTATGTATTCTATATGTGACAGTGATTTTCATATAGAGAATCATCAAGTCTATATATAGATTTCTACGAGGGTCAATGTGATGAAAGATAATATCTACCTTGTGGACATATGTATCACCAACTCTACACTTAGGGAAGTGAAATGTTTCCATTCTCGTTGAGAGAAAAGGAGATATTTTAAAATCGCTAGACGCGATGATGTAATTGTTGGCTCAACTCGAGTCATATTTACTATCCCTATGGGCACTCGAGTAGAATCAAGGATGCTTTATTGTGTCTAGGTCAACTCGTTCCTTACTAAACTATAAAGATATCCGTCAAAATAGTTTCCATAGTGAAATTTATGATGACAACAAAGAGGAATATCTTCTCTTTATCATATGCAATGGATATGGCAAGCACATTCTCTATGTATCATCAGGATTGTACTACACATACTATAAAATCCGTAGCACATGTTGCTTACAGGATAGTTTTCCAAAATGTCTTGTACATGACAAACTTGGCATTCTTGCTTTGGTCATCCAGACATTGGGTTGAAACTTAAGCTACCAGCAATTCCATTCGTTATACTATTATAATGCTAAATTCTAACAATATTTGGATTTTATGCGCACTACATGTGATGTAGGGAAGCTAATTTTAAGGCTCACGCACCTTAAATTCTATGTTGAACCACTAAGACTCCTTGAATAGATCAAGTCGAGGTAAGTGGCTCTTCCCAACCATTGACTAAACTATTAAGGTATTCCATGGTTCTAAAAGACACATCCATACAATGGTCTCAAGTGTTTATTCACATGAAACCATTTGGCTCATTATCCTGAACACCGATTTCAATCAAAATCAAATGGATAACATTGCAGAATTCTCCTTGCATGCCTTCACTATGGCCCTAGGATTAAAGTTTAGCACTTTGTCCTATATTTCTAGACTCAAAATGGTTTGGTAGAATCCTTTATCCAGTGAGTTAATCTCATTACATTATCTTTACTTTGAAATTGGAACTTACCAACTTTACGTTGGAATGATGCAGTTTTACACGCTCATGACCAACTGCATAATATTATTCCTCTCTATCTATGATACATGGAAATCCACCAAGTATTTCCATCTGTGGTAATTCAATTTCATACCAATATCACCACCCCGACATACATCATTGGCCCCTCAACATATATTTGGGATGTATGTGAGGAATAACTATGTTTCCGTCAATACCTCAAGTCCCTCACATGGGGAGTTATTTATGGACAGTATGTTGATTCAATGAGGAACATTTCTAGGCATTAGGGGAGATTTCAAGTACCATAAAGAATGCCAGGAAAATAGTGGAATGCTCAACACATTTGTGCCTCAAGTCCACGTACTCAAAGATCTGAACCATGCATTCAGAAGATTTGCAACACATTGCAAATAACTGTCAGATTCATTTACTAAAATAAAGGTGTCACATAATCTTACAATCCTGCACAAATATTCCTGAAAGAGTGAAGATACCAAAAGAAATTCAACTCTCTGTTCACAGCAACAGGGGGAGAATTATGGCAATAGTACATCAGGATTCGACTTCTCGCAAGCAAGGATATCGAGGCCTCTGAATCAGTAAATGCAAGCCAACTTCATGTTGACACACACCTAATGGTGGGTAGTATACACCTAGTGGATGGGAAACCTCCACCAACCCATGTGATGGTGCACACAATGACGCGGATATCGGAATACCCGACTCAATCACATTAAGAAATCGCGAGCAGTCACCATGGGTAATGATATTTCTTTCAACTATACATGAATATAGAGATTCTGGAGAATCATTTAGCCGGAAGTCTACAATTGTCAACATACATTTCTCAACTAGATTGAACATCCCTTTCACATGATTCAGCTCCAAAGACCATGGCCATGGCAAAGTGTGAACGACACTCGGACTGAACTCAATCAAAGGGTGTAATCTAGGTAGAAATAATCTTGCTCAATAAAGGGAAGGTGTTCACATAAGCAATACCTACACCAATTTTCTTCTGGAAACAAAATTGTGAACAACGAGGTGGTGACACATAGAGCAAGTATTGTAGCACAAGGGTTCACGCAAATAGCTAACTATTCTCCACAGGTGGAATCTCTTTTCGATAACTTATATCATTGGCAGTACAAAATCATCTATCTATGCATTTGATAGATTTAGTGATCACATATCTATGTGGATCACTAGATTTAGATATAGATGGTTCCCGATGGAATCTCACTTTTGAATCAAAATACAAAATGCAATATACATGGTGTAAAATCAATAGTCACTATACAACTTATTTGTTATCAATATATTTTGGTACAACCGACATAGTGAGTTCCTTACACACAAGGATTACTCCTACACTGATGATTACCGATACATGTTAAGCGTGTGATCATCTAAATGACGGAATTTGAGATGAAGGATTTGGGTAAAATCTCGAGCACCTTCACTCATACATTATGGTAGACATGTTGTCTATATCCTGATTATATTGGAGAAATTGATTGTGGACAAATCTTATGCATCCATAACTCACATGTCTTTGTCCTCTAGATGTAGAGAAAGATCCATTAAAACCATGAGTTGATGTGAATGCGATATTGGGACATAGGGTTCCATATCCTAGTGCCATTGGACCCACCACATGTAATTGGTTGGGGCTCAAAAATATCTTTCGATATCTCAAATGCATCAAACATTTTGTCCTAATATTTCAGCTTCAGTGAAATCTGGACACCATTATCATTGGATAAACCGATTAGATCCCCACTATGTGAGATCATAGACAAGCTTTTTGTTCCTACTAGGTGTGGTAGCCATCTCATGAAAGTCTTCGAACATACCTTAGTGGATACATCCACCAACCATTATCTCAAAGATACTGTTACTTGGTTGCTCGGATGCAAACAAGTTACGTAATAAGTAATATTGCTACATTGTATATCTTGCAAGTCAAATCATGTAACTAATTTGTTCACCAAGTCTCTATCAACTTCTACATTCCAGAAATATATTCATGGAATTGGTATGTGACAACTTCGGAATTTGCAAGAATCATGGTGAGTATCTTCCTGAATTGTTCCTGTTCAAAGCATCATATTATACTATTTTTTCCTTCAAGAGTTTACTTTACATGTTCTCATAAAGGTTTTTAATAAGGTAATATCAACATGAGATTATATGTCATACTTTCAGTTTCCCCCACCGGGTTTTTAAAGAAAGTATATATAACATATCTGTTGTCCCTTAAATTCTATGGGTTTCTCATACCGAGTTAAAGGAGACAATCACAATTATATGTTGCATCATTTTCTCCTTATTTTTCCATCGGGTTTGCAGGAGTTTAGCAACATATCAAACACTTTTATCCTCATATTTTTCCCATATGGTTCTTGGAGGAGTTACTATACAACTATGATCAAGATCAAATGATTCTCAAGACTATACAAGGAAAGCAAGACATACCAGAAGCAGCTTTGTGCAAGGGGGAGTGTTAGAATTAGACTATAAATGCCTTAAGAAGTTATTTAGTGCCCAAAGTGTCATGTAGACGCACGGGCGCCTTCTCTGTGTAAAGGCACCTGTTCCCTACGAACAGGCACCTATTCATTCAACAGGCACCTCGTACAGGCGTCTCCTCTTATAACCGACATCCCGAACAGACGGAAATCCTCGTATAAATACCTCAAGTCAATGGTCAACGAATTAAAAGTTCTTTCCAATCACTTCGTTTCTTTACAACAGGAAGAAATCCTACGACCAGTGGCTGAGATGGGGAAGGAGAGGCGCATCCAGGGCTGGTGTATGCTTGCCTTCCCATCTCTCTTCAATCTTCTATATTGCTCACCCTCCCTCCCGATACATAGCCACTGCCCTATGCAGCCATCTGTTCATGCGGCCCCATCGTTAGCCCGCCATGATTGCCAACTACCTTGAGTTGTTTTGCCATCCGTCGTTGACTCTTTTGCTTCTTAAGGAAGCTGCACCGCTCCATGCCTCAGGCACAACATCTGAGGCCCTCCTCCACAGGTTGACCTCTTTCATCCTTCAGTTGTTTCCTATTCTCCCTAAAGATGAGTAAACAGCAGTAAATAATTCTTTCAAGTTTAGACATGCATGGCTATATGGTCGTTGTGTGATGGAAGAATTGGAAAAGAAAACAAGAGTGCAGACAAACTCAATTGTTGCGGGTGCTTTGATTGTCATTAAGAAAAGCCAGACCAACTGTTACAGGTGGTTGGAGATGGCCTCGGCGTGCTTGCCATTGACTGGGATGGCCTTGGCGTGCTTGTCATCGACTGTACAAGAGGCTTGTAGTCATGCCTTGCCATGTTGATGAACTTTGTTAACAAATCTTGGTGTCGTGTCCGTAGTTGTGTGGTTGCTTGTCCTAGGTGAATCTCCAACCAAATCTTGATGTCTGTGATTGCTTGTTCCAGGTGGATCGACGCGCGCCTCGAATTAATCATACTTCATAAGAAGAAATGTGTTTTGAACTCAACTCTTAGTTCACATTGCAGGTTAGGCACATGGGAAAAGTTTGGGATCCCCGGATGATCCTAGGTAAGCTTCCCTGAGCAAACTGGCTGTGCATTTGGTTTGAGTTTGAACAAGAGAAAAGGGTAATTGCACCCTATCCCTGTCAAATCCCTGGGCTAAAAATAAACTAGTCTTGATCGTGGAAGAATTCTCCATGGCGTTGTCTGCCTAGCCGAGGGTTGCGTCGATGCCTCACTGTTTGCGTCATAAATGTCATGGTGCTGCCCTCCATGGTGTCCCATTCGGACATGCACCAATGAGCATGAGGCCGTCCCGTCTCAGCTGGTCGCTGCACCAACAAGCGACGAGAACGCGGCCGCCCTTGCTACGACATCGACGAGCACGTGGTTGTCCTGGCCGACCGAGCCGCTTCCTTATCCATCTGGGCAACCCCATTGGAGCTTTTCCACCTTGTCATGACCACACCAGTGCATAAGCAGCACTGGCCCGCTGTCAGCCATGGCTAGCTCAGTCCAGCAACACTTGTGCTCATTCTATGGGTGTTCCACCATCTTCTTGGCGAGACAAAGAAACAAGGATCTCTATGTTCCATGATTAGCTTGGTTAGGGCATCTTCAACGACAACCCGCAAATTTCCTCCCGCATTCATCCGCGGACAGGGGGACCAGTCCACGAACATGGATGCGGGAGGATGCCATCCAACCGTAGCCGCATATATTTGGCTTCCTTTTTTCCAAGTTCGCACGGTCAAATAGCCGAATGCAAAGGGTACATACGTTCAAATAGCTGCATGCAACACTAGTTCAAATTTTAAAAAGTTCAAATATTACATCCCAACATCGTTGATGCTCAATCAGATCTTCCTTCAGCTGCTCGTGGGTTGGTCGATGCCGAATTTGTTGATACATTTGAATAAACTCCTCAAATGTGGCCGGATTCTGGTCCAGAAGTTGGATAGGATCACCCATGTTCTCAAATTCCAGAGTTGTGCTAGTATCTTCACCCTCATCCTCGACGATCATGTTGTGCATGATCACACAACATGTCACCACCTCTCACAAGGTTTCTGGATCCCATTATTTAGTCGGTCCAAGAACAACTGCCAAACAGTCCTACAGAACTCCAAATGATCTCTCGGCATCCTTTCTAGCAACCTTTTGTCTTTGGGAAAAGTGAGCCTTTTTCTGGCCAACTGGGTTTGAGATGGTGCCGACAAAGGTTGCCCATGGAGGATAGATACCGCCAACCAGATAGTAGCCCAGGTTGTACTCATCTCCATTGACAGTATAGTGGCAAGGAGAAGCTTTTCCTTCAGTTAGCCTCACCAACAATGACGATTGTTGTAGCACATTGGTGTCATTGTGAGACCCGAGCATCCAAAGAAAGTGTGCCAAATCCAAATATCATGGGATGCAACTGCTTCAAGAATGATGGTGGGCTTCGTAACGTGGCCCTGATATTGCCCTTGTAAAGCCTTCGGGGAGTTCTTTCAATGCATGAAGTCAAGAGATCCAAGCAAACCTGGCCACCATCCTACTTCTGAGATTGCTAGGGGCCTCTCGGTGTCTGCCATATATAGTTGGTTCTCTCAGGTATGAGGTCCGAACACCTCGACCACGACAGTTGCAAACTTGACCATGCCATCTCCGCATGTGCTGTCAGACATCCGTAGGTACTCGTCCCACGAATCAGCAGTTGTGCCATATGCAAGCATCCGGAATGCGTCCATGCACTTCTGGTAACTAGAGAAACCAGTCATTCCCACTGCATCCTTCTTCAGGATGAACTTGCCATGGCTTGTGTTTGTATGGTGGAGGGGGAGTAAACTTTACCTTTCAGTTTGGGAACTACCACTAATGTGTCCAGCATGGAGGATATTGAAAACTCTCGGTCGTGACGTTGACAGGAAAGGCATACCTCTCAAAATTATATTCATCTCTATTTTAAGCTTCGAGCTCTAGCACCACTGCAAATCTGTGCTTCCCTTTGTGGAGGGTCTATCCATTTACTTTTATGTTATTTTACTTTTATTTTCATCACCTTCTCGTTCGAGCACTAGTTGGAGAGCGCTATTGTCATTTTTATGCATTGAGTATAGTTAATGTTGGGTGTGACTTGACTGGATCTCTCCTACCATGAGTTACAATATTTAGTCACTACCTGAACTTCAGAGGTGCTCTATTTATATTTTGCGGTCTCAGAATGGGCTAGCGAGATACCATGTTATCATATTATATCATGATTTTTTGACAAAGTGTTGGCATCTGAGATATGTTATTATTGCTCGCTAGTTGGTTATGTTATTGACATGAGTAAATGTGGGACCTAAGTGTTATCATTCAGGTGGTTAGTTCACAATACTTGTTGAAAACTTAAGCACTAGTTAAGCATATATACAGCAACAAGAAAGAAAAGAGTTTGTAAAAGTTTTTCTTTATCACTTTCAATTTGTCAACTAAATTGTTTGAGGACAAGCAATGAGTTAAGCTTGGGGAGTTGATATGTCCCAAATGTATCTACTTTTCCAAACACTTTTGCTCTTGTTTTGGACTCTAATTAGCATGATTTGAACGGAACTAACCCGGACTGATGTTGTTTTCAGCAAAATTGCCATGGTGTTATTTTTGTGTAGAAATGAAAGTTCTCGGATTGGGTTTAAAATTTACAAAAAATATCTTTAGAATATATAAAAAATATTGGCAAAGAGAACTACCAGAGGGGGCCACGAGGGCACCACAAGCCCAGGGGCGCGCCTGGCAAGCTTGTGGGCACCTGCTACTTGTGAGCTACTTTGGAATTTCCTCGAAGACGAGAGGATGATGCAGTACAGTAGAGACAAGTATTTCCCTCAGTTAAGAACAAAGGTTATCAATCCAGTAGGAGAACCACGCAACACCTCGTTAACAGCACCATCACACAAAATAACAAATACTTGCACCCAACGCGAACACGGGGTTGTCAATCCCTCGGCGGTTAATTACAAGGATCAAATCTTGTAATGATAGGTAGAGAAATAAAATAAGATAAAGTAAAGAAAAATTCCAACAAGATATTTTTGGATTTTAATATATGATGAAAGTAGAACCGGGGGCCATAGTTTTCACTAGAGGCTTCTCTCTTGAAAATAGCATACGATGGGTAAACAAATTACTGTTGGGCAATTGATAGAAAAGAGAATGCTCATGACGATATCCAAGACAATGATCATGTATACATGCATCACGTACGAGACAAGTAGACCGACTCCTGCCTGCATCTACTACTATTACTCCGCACATCGACCACTATCCAGTATGCATCTAGAGTATCAAGTTCATAAAGAACCGAGTAACGCCTTAAGCAAGATGACATGATGTAGACAAAGTATACTCACGCATGAATAAACCCCATCTTTTTATCCTTAATGGAAATGATACAAATACGTGTCATGCCCCTTTCTGTCACTGGGATTGAGCACCGCAAGATCGAACACATCACAAAGCACCTCTCCCATTGCAAGAAAAATCAATCTAGTTGGCCAAACCAAATCAATAGATCAGAGAGAAATACAAAGCTATAATAATCATGCATAAAAGAGTTTAGACAAGACTCAAATAATATTTTTGGATAATCTGTTCATAAACTCATAATTCATCGGATCCCAACAAACACACCTCAAAAAGTGATTACATCGAATAGATCTCCAAGAACATCGAGGAGAACATTGTATTGAGGATCAAAGAGAGAGAAGAAGCCATCTAGCTACTAGCTATGGACCTGTAGGTCTATGGTAAACTACTCACACATCATCGGAAGGCAGCAAGGTTATGTAGAGCCCCTTCATGATCGATTCTCTTTCTGGCAGAGTACCGGAAAATGCCTCCAGATGGGATCTCTTGAGAGCAGGAACTTGCAGCGGCGAAAAAAGTATTTTGGGTGGCTCTCTGTTGTTTCCTCGATTTTAGAGAATTCATAGAGGCGGAATTAGGTCAGATGGAGCAAAAGTGGTCCCACGAGGCACCAGGGCGCGCCTACCCCCTGGGTGCGCCCTGGTGGCTCATGTCCACCTCCATCATCTTCTGACTTCCTCTCGAAGCTCCTAGTGTCTCTTTTGTCAAAAAAAAAATCTCCAACAAGTTTCATCGCTTTTGTAATTCGTTTGGTACTAGTATTCTGGAAGACCAAACACAGGAAAAAACAAGCAATTGGCACTGGGCACTAAGTTAGTAGGTTACTCCAAAAAATTGATATATAATGGCATAATAATGCATATAAAACATCGAAGATTGATACTATAATAGCATGGAACAATCAAAAATTATAGATACGTTGGAGAAGTATCAGGCCCTGACAGCTCCGGTAACCCTAACTCCAACTCCATAAGTACCTATTAGTCTAGAAAAAAATCATGAGACAAGGAATCATCACGTTTTCTGATAGGGAGCCACTGCCACCTCCTGTTCTTCATCGAGAGGGCTGACCTGGAGTCCGTTCGGGGCTCCGGAGGGTGGAATTCGTCGTTCTCGTCATCATAAATCCTTCTCCATCAACAATTACATGATGCTCACTATCGGGAGTGAGTAATCCCTTCCTAGGCTTGCTGGACGGTGATAGGTTGGACGAGATTTGGCATGTAATCGAGTTAGTTTTGTTAGGGCTTGATCCCTAGTATCCACTATGTTCTGAGATTGATGTTGCGATGACTTTCCTATGCTTAATGCTTGTCGTTAGGGCCCGAGTGCCATGATTTCAGATCTGAACCCTTTATGTTTTCATCAATATATTTGTGTTCTTGATCCTATCTTGCAAGTTGTATGCACCTATTACGTGTTACGATCTGCATACCCCAAGGTGACGATAGTTGGGATTCTTTCCGGTGATTACCGTAGTTTGAGGAGTTCATGTATTCACTATGTGTTCATGCTTTGTTCCAGTTCTCTATTAAAAGGAGGCGTTAATATCCCTTAGATTTCCTTATGGACCCTGCTGCCACAGGAGCATAGGACAAAAGATGTCATGCACATGATTATTATAAGCATGTATGACTATATACAGAATACATGCCTATATGGCTATATTACAGTGATGAATTGGACCTATGTGTATCGCTCTAGGTTATGAATGTTACATGATGAATGTCATCCAACACAATTATCCACCACTGATCCAATGCCTACGATTCTCTCATGTTGGTTTTTGCTAAATTACTTTTGTTGTTGCTGCTGTTACAATCACTATAAAACTGGTATTGTTACTGTTACCGTTACTATTGCTACTGTTACCACTGCTATCAAACTATCATACTATTGTACTACTAATCAATTTGATGTAGATATTTAGTTCTCGAGGTGTGGTTGAATTGACAACTCAACTGCTAATACTTGCAAATATTCTTTGGCCCGCCTTGTGTCGAATCAATAAATTTGGGTTGAATAGTCTACTCTCAAATACTGTGGTGATCCCCTATACTGTTGGTTATCAGAGCACTGGAGGTGACGGAGACGCAATTTTCAACAGGGGTATGGTGTGGTGGCTGGGGTGGTGGAGCGACAACGACGGCAAGATAGAAAGAAGGAAGTAGAGAAAATGGGGACGATGGAGTCGCAGGGCCCAGGAAGGGTTTTGGGTGGGCTTGGGGTGTGGGATTCCTATGTTTCGTGTGACCGGACTCCCGCAAAGCTCCCCCACTTTTGTCTCTATTTTGCGAGAGAAATCATGTCCGGACCGCCCCGCGGACCATACAGGCCCGAGTTGGATGGCTCCCATGGTCCATACAACACGGTCCAAACGGATGCAGGTGGTTTGCGGGTCCGCCTTGGAGATGCCCTTACTCTCTCATAAAAGTTCCAAGATAGACGCATTAGTGTGGTGTGTATCTATCACTGTTCACAATGCCGACATGTTAGGTTCTCTTGTAATTGATATATTATGTCTTCTATAAAAAACTGAAAAAGAGTATGCCCGAATGTCAGATTTGTAGTGTTTGGGGCCGAACGTCCTCTCGACCACTGGATTAAGGTATGAATCTTATAGTATGGGGGTGACAGACACATCAGTGATAGAAATCATTTGGATAGAAGCCCATCGTCGCGAATGCATCTCTCACTACCACATCTACTTGTCCTATCTGTTAGCGCTAATCTTGATATTTTGTATCTCATGTTTAGTTTGGAGTTTTGCATGTAGTCTAGATGGTCTAGGGAACTCTACGTAGGCAATGGTGCTTTAGTTATGCACGCGAAAGAGGCGAGATGCCGAGATGTTGTATGATGCAGTGAGTGCGGCGAGATTCCAAAGATGTCACGCGATATGACGATGTCATCAGAAGCGGCAAGGTGCGGAGAAGGCTAAAGCGTGATGGGCTATACAAACATGTTGAACCGGGTGAATTGGTGAGTCATTCAGATGGGTTCGAAGCAGCCATGCATGCGTGAGGTAGTTGGCATGTTACCGAGTGATCCGGTCGTGTTGATTAGTACATGCACGCCATTAGCTGGTGGAGGTTGCATGTAGAAGAATTAGTGGAGTAGTTGCACAAGACGTGTGCATAGAAAGTGGACTGAGACGTTGGCCACTGGCTGTGTGAGTTAGAGCGTGGGTTTATGGATTAGCTATTAGTAGGATCATCTGTGAGTCTATTGTACTACAAGCTATTTAAGGTGAACAAAGAAATGGGAAAAGCATCCATGAGGGCTGGTGAAAAGATGTAGCACTTGTGGTTGCCAAGGAAGAGTACTTCTCGGCAAAGCTAGTTGTTTATCTTCCTTGTAGAGTTTCACTGTGTGTGTGTGTGTGTTCTTGAGATAAATTAAGAGAGAAGGTCGAGCTGTGAGAGGCAGTGTGAGTAAGAAGAAGCGGTGTTGCGAGAGGTGGCACCAACAATTGGCATTAGAGCCTTGTCGATCCACGGTAGCAGCAGCGACACCGATGCGTCGTACTCCATGTGAGGTCGAGGATGTCGGCAGCACGATGCCGCTGGTGGCCGGTTGTGGTGTGATGCTGAAGGAAATATGCCCCAGAGGCAATGATGAAGTTATTATTTATTTCCTTAATTCATGATAAATATTTATTATTCATGCTATAATTGTATTAATTGGAAACTTAGTACATGTGTGAATACATAGACAAAACATATAGTCCCTAGTATGCCTCTACTTGACTAGCTCGTTAATCAGAGATGGTTATGTTTCCTAACCATAGACATGCGTTGTCATTTGATGAACGGGATCACATCATTGGGAGAATGATGTGATGGACATGACCCATCCGTTAGCTTAGCATTATGATCATTACAGTTTCATTGCTACTGCTTTCTTCATGACTTATACAAGTTCCTCAGACTATGAGATTATGCAACTCTCGAATACCAGAGGAACACTTTGTGTGCTGCCAAATGTCACAACGTAAATGGGTGATTATAAAGGTGCTCTACAGGTGTCTCCGAAGGTGTTTGTTGGGTTGGCATAGATCGAGATTAGGATTTGTCACTCCGTGTTTCGAAGAGGTATCTCTGGGCCCTCTCGGTAATACTCATCACTATAAGCCTTGCAAGCATTGTAACTAATGAGTTAGTTGCGGGATGAAGTATTACAGAACGAGTAAAGATACTTGCCGGTAATGAGATTGAACTAGGTATGATGATACCGACGATCGAATCTCAGGCAAGTAACATACCGATGACAAAGGGAACGACGTATTTTGTTATGCCATTTTACCGAGAAAGGTCTTCGTAGAATATGTAGGAACTAATATGAGCATCCAGGTTCCGCTATTGGTTATTGACCGGAGACGTGTCTCGGTCATGTCTACATAGTTTTCGAACCCGTAGGGTCCACACACTTAACGTTAGATGACGATTGGTATTATGAGTTTATGTGATATGATGTACCGAAGAGTGTTCGGAGTCCCGGATATGATCACGGACATGACGTGGAGTCTCAAAATGGTCGAGATATAAAGATTGATATATTGGACGACTATATTCGGACACCGGAAGTGTTCTAGAGAAGTTTCGGATATAACCGGAGTGCCGGAGGGTTATCGGAACCCTTGGAGGAACTAATGGGCCTCGATGGGCCTTAGTGGAGAGAGAGAGAGAGGGGCGGCTAGGGCAGGCCGCGCGCCCCCTCCCCATTGAATCCGAATAGGACAAGGAAGGGGCGCACCCCCCTTTCCTTCCCCCTCTCTCTCCCTTTAGGTGGAAACCTACTAGGACTTGGAGTCCTAGTAGGATTTCCCTCTTGGGGGCGCACCAAGGAGGGCCGCCCGGTCTCCCCTCTCCTCCTTTATATACAGGGGAAGGGGGCACCCCATAGACACACAAGTTGATTGTTTAGCCGTGTGCGGTGCCCCCCTCCATTGTTTTCCACCTCGGTCATATCGTCGTAGTGCTTAGGCGAAGCCCTTCGCCGGTAACTTCATCATCACCGTCACCACGCCGTCGTGCTAACGGAGCTCTCCCTCGGCCTCAGCTGGATCTAGAGTTCGAGGGACGTCACCGAGTTGAATGTGTGCAGATCACGGAGGTGTTGTGCGTTCGGTACTTGATTGATTGGATCACAAAGACGTTCGACTACATCAACTGCGTTACATAACGCTTCCGCTTTCGGTCTACGATGGTACGTGGACACACTCTCCCCCCATTGCTATGCATCACCTAGATAGATCTTGCGTGATCGTAGGAATTTTTTTGAAATTACTTTGTTCCCCAACAATGGCATCCGAGCCAGGTCTATGCGTAGATGTTATATGCATGAGTAGAACACAAAGAGTTGTGGGCGATAATAGTCATATTGCTTACCAGCATGTCATACTTTGATTCGGCGGTATTGTTGGATGAAGCGGCCCGGACCGACAATACATGACCGCGTTCATGAGACCGGTTCTACCGACGTGCTTATGCACATAGGTGGCTGGCGGGTGTCTGTTTCTCCAACTTTAGTTAAATCGAGTGTGGCTACGCTCGGTCCTTGTTGAAGGTTAAAATAGCACACTTGACGAAAAATCATTGTGGTTTTGATGTGTAGGTAAGAACGGTTCTTGCTAGAATCCCGTAGCAGCCACGTAAAACTTGCAACAACAAAGTAGAGGACATCTAACTTGTTTTTGTAGGGCTTGCTATGATGTGATATGGTCAAGGCATGATGTGATATAAATTGTTGTATGAGATGATCTTGTTTTGTAACAAAGTTATTGGCAATTGGCAGGAACCATATGGTTGTCGCTTTATTGTATGCAATGCAATCGCCATGTAATTGTTTTACTTTATCACTAAGCGGTAGCAATAGGTGGTGTAACAATAGTTGGCGAGACGACAACAATGCTATGATGGAGATCAAGATGTCACACCGGTGACGATGGAGATCATGACGATGCTTCGGTGATGGAGGTCATGAGCACAAGATGATGATGGCCATATCATGTCACATATTTTGATTGCATGTGATGTTTATATTTTATGCATCTTATTGTGCTTAGTACGACAGTAGCATTATAAGATGATCCCTAACTAAAGTGTTCTCCCTGAGTATGCACCGTTGCTACAGTTCGCCGTGCCGAGACACCACGTGATGATCAGGTGTGATAAGCTCTATATTCACATACAACGGGTGCAAGCCAGTTTTGCACACGCAGAATACTCGGGTTAAACTTGACGAGCCTAGCATATGAAGATATGGCATCGGAACACTGAGACCGAAAGGTCGAGCGTGAATCATATAGTAGATATGATCAACATAGTGATGTTCACCATTGAAAACTACTCCATCTCACGTGATGATCGGACATGGTTTAGTTGATTTGGATCACGTGATCATTAGATGATTAGAGGGATGTCTATCTAAGTGGGAGTTCTTAAGTATTAATTGAACTTTAATTTATCATGAACTTAGTCCTCATAGTTATTTTGCATGTCTATGTTATTGTAGATCAATGGCCCGTGCTACCGGGCCTTTAAATTCAAAGATGATGGCAGCAACTACACGGACTGGGTCCGTAACTTGAGGATTATCCTCATTGCTACACAGAAGAATTACGTGCTGGAAGCACCGTTAGGTGTACCACCTGCGCCCGCAACTGCAGACATTGTGAATGCCTGGCAGACGCATGTTGATGACTATTCGATAGTTTAGTGTGCCATGCTCTACGGCTTAGAACCAAGACTTCAAAGACGTTTTGAATGTCATGGGGCATATGAGATGTTCCAAGAGTTGAAGTTAATATTTCAAGCAAATGCCTGAGTTGAGAGATATGAAGTCTCCAACAAGTTCTATAGCTGCAAAATGGAGGAGAATAGTTCTATCAGTGAACACATACTCAGAATGTCTGGGTACCATAACCACTTGACTCAGCTGGGAGTTGATCTCTAGTTGATAGTGTCATTGACAGAGTTCTTCAATCACAGCCACCAAGCTATAAAGGCTTCGTGATGAACTATAATATGCAAGGGATGACAAGACTATTCCCGAGCTCTTCGCGATGCTAAAGGCTGCGGAGGTAGAAATCAAAAAGGAGCATCAAGTGTTGATGGTCAACAAGACCACTAGTTTTAAGAAAAAGGGCAAAGGGAAGAAGGGGAACTTCAAGGAGAATGGAAAAAAGGTTGCTGCTCAAGAAAAGAAACCCAAGTCTGGACCTAAGCCTCAAATTGAGTGCTTCTACTGCAAAGGGACTGGTCACTGGAAGCGGAACTGTCCCAAGTATTTAGCGGATAAGAAGGATGGCAAAGTGAAAGGTATATTTGATATACATGTTATTGATGTGTACCTTACTAATGCTCGTAGTAGCGCCTGGGTATTTGATACTGGTTCTGTTGCTCATATTTGCAACTTGAAATAGGGGCTGTCAGATATCGGGTTCCAGCAAAACCCTTAAGGTTCGATCACTAGGGTGCGCACGAAGATCTCTCTCTACCAAACACGCCCTCAGCCTCGCCGTGATCTCTAAGCTAGCACAATGAACTCACAGCACAAGAGACACAAGATTTATACAGGTTTGGGCCACCGTTGTGGTGTAATACCCTACTCCTGTGTGTGGTGGTAGATTGCCTCTTGGGCTGATGATGAACAGTACAGAGGAAGAACAGCCTCGCGAGGAGAGGTGTTCTTGAGGTGGTGTGGTGTTCTACTTGGGAAGGATTCGATCCATCTCTAGATGAGATGCCTCTAGATGAGATGCCTTCTACTGTGGTGGCTAGCCCTATTTATAGAGGCCCTGGTCCCCTTCCCAAATTTTGAGTGGGAAGGGATCCAACAACGACCATTTTGAAAGGGGACAACTAGTACAAGCTATCCTGACTAAAGGTGGTCTTCGCCTGCCAAAGGTGCTGGTGGTGACGCCGTCTTGGGCTCCATGGTGATCTCCATCCTGCCGTCCTGCTAGTCTTGGTCTTGTTGCACCGATAAGGAAACCTTTGCTTGATGCCTCGGTAGTCCGCGCCTGCGCTTGCCCCCTTGGCACCAAAGAGGAAACGAGGATACTGCATGGGCTGGCGCCCACCTGGCACCCACCTAGTCTTGATCGTCATGGCTTGCGTCATGGGAACCTCGCGAGGTACCCCTCGCCTTGATCCCTCCGCCTCCTCGCGAACCTGCCTGGTGAGGCCGTCCCTAAGGAGGCCTTGTGTTGTCCGCCCCGCGAGGCTTGGCCCCTCGCGAGGGTCTTGAGTGTTTGGTTGGTGAAGACGGGCCGTACTGGGCCATTGGTTGATCCACGCTGCAGGCCGCAGGTAGACAAGTCTGGGTACCCCCGATCCCAGAACGCCGACAATAGCTCCCAGGCCCAAGGCGTGCTCGGACTTGGCTTAGCAGCGAAGCCAAAGGGCAAGCGCGGAGCGCCGCGGGCCCCAACTGCCTGTGGCCTTGGTTGCCGCATGACGATTGATTGGACGTGGGCGTCTTCGCTTCCCCACGCTGCCTCGGCAACTGCCCAATTTGACGAGTCCCTGCTGCATGCAAAAAAGAGTCATCAATACCTGCGATCGTGGAGATCGGCGGTTGACCTTCCTTTGGCTATAAATGAGGAGGAGCGATAGCCCTCGTAGTCCATCTCTTCTTGCTCCGTCTGCTTCTTCTCCATTGCTCCATCTCCATCCTTGGCGCCAATGGCGCCTATCCGCAGATTCTCGGCCGAAGAGAAAAGGAATGCTCCCCGGGAGGGACCTGATCTGCTCCCGCCGAAGAAAGGGCCGGTCCCATGCCCCCGTGACGAGGTTGCGAGGCCGGAGATGATGAGGCCTCGGTGCGAGTGGCCAACTCCTGGGTTCCTGCTACCCCTGTACGCCCAGGCTGTGGGCTCCGGAGAACGGGATCGCGAGCGGCGCCGGCCATGCCGCAGACGTGGTCGGCGAGCCGCGGCGGCATGCGCCGTTGCTCCTGGAGTCCATGTTGCGGGCTCCTCTCGCGAGCTCGTGCTGCACGCGGCGATGCCTCCAAGCACCTGGATCCGCTTCCCTTCGTTCTTCGCCACCGAGATGCCGCCGAGGGGGCCTCTCGAGCTTTGGCTGCAGCATGCTGACTGCGGCGCCCCGGCGACCGGAGCAGAGGTTGAAGTCGTCACCCTGGGCAAGGTCTTCATGACCCGAGGCTGGGGCGAGGTCGCCCGGGTCTGCCGAACGGGGGGCGCTCTCGTGATTCATTTTGAATACGATGGCGCCTCCTTGTTTTCCTTCAAAGTCTTCGACGCGGAAGGCCGCCGCCTGGAATGCTGCCATAGAGGAGGCAGTCTGGACATCGACGTGGCATGGGCCAGGCCTGCCGCTCGCTCCCCCAACGGCTCCTCCGGCAGCAGCAGTGATGCTTGGGAGTCCAGCGACTCTCTCGAGCTCTTCATGACTCCGGAGACGAGGGACGATAGCTACATGACCCCGAGCTCGCGCCGTGCTCGGAGCAAGGCGGCTGCATCATGTCGTCGCCGCAGCTGACATGGATGGGGTTCGTGCCGACCTCTCGTGGCCCACTTTGATGATGGTGTCGGCCATGGAGGCGAGGGTAGCTAGGGCTCCTTAGGAATCTCGTCTTTTGTTCCATGCAAGGAATCGAGAAAACACCCCGTGGGGGCATGTAAAGGGTCCGCGATGTATTTTGTCGATGTAATCCTTATTATGAAATCGCGCGAATGCTTGTCCTGTCCCGGCTTGGTTCCCCCTTTCTAACCTCGCAACGACTTGGTACTCTATGCTGATAGGTCCCGGTCCCCATGCAGGCTTCACCCGTCACTGGTATGCCTGGTCGCGATGCCGTGGTCAAGGACAGGAGGTGAGCGGCCCGAGGTCCAGTAAGAGCCCCTGAGGCGCGATGCTCCGGGGGTCCCCTTTAGCGCACAAACAGCCGCCAAGAGGCGAGAATGGAAGGCAACATTGTCGTTACAAAGCCGCATCAAGTGAGGATTCCGCGCTATAGCGATTAGCTGTTCCAGGTGTGGAACTTATCTTGGTAATCTGGAGTCATTCATTCGCGCCGCACCAGACTTGTGCATTGGCAGCTGGGATGTAGCTGGGTTAGGCCCTTGCGAGCTTCTTCTTTCTTCCCCACACTCTCCTTTGTGCTCTACGTCCTTAGGTCCTGGCCCTCGAGCGAGCTCAGCCGCTGCTGGTATGCCAGGTCACGATGCCGTGGTCAAGGCCAGGGGGTGAGGGCTGGAGAGCCAGTAAGAGCTCCTGAGTCGTGATGCTCAGGAGCCCCCCTTTTAATGCGCAAGCGGATCGTGTGGGAAAAAGAGAAAAATAGCTCGTGGTGCCACCCGCTATAGACCTTAGGAGGTTCCTGTAAATTAACACGAGAAAAGCACGGGTTGCCATTATGATTGCCGGCCGGCCATTGGTCACTCCGAGAGAGTGATGAGGGCACTGAGGGCCTGGCGAGGTGATGTGCGCGGGGTTGCCGCGGGCCAGAGCTCGACCGCTCAAATTTTTCGGCGTTGCAGGGACGGACCCATGCGCAAGCACCGTGCCAGCGCGAGCGGCTCGAGTGGTAGATGTCAATGGAGTAGGCAATAATCACAGGCAGGTTAAGCATGAAAGGCAAATCAGCTTAGGCAAACGCAAAATGGATACATGCCACCGGGTCTGGCCTGAGCGGCTTGGGGATGATGTAGCCCGAGGGGTGCCCCCAGCAAGGTAGACTAAAGACATAAGCAAAAGGGATATGTGCCGCAGGGACGGACCCATGCAGCCTGGGAATGATGCAGCCCTAAGGGCACTCCCAGCTGAAATGAACTCGGAAGATGTCACCTGGTACCATTGTAGAGGGGTGTTGGAGTAGCTGAAGATGCACAGTGAAGAGGCCGACTCTCACGAGCTGCTGGAGCCCTGGGCCTCGGGAGGCTCTACAGGTCCAGGTGGCTCCCCGAGGACCGTCTCCATCTCCGCGAGGACCGCATGGTGCCTGGCCTCCTAAGCCGCCAGGATGCTCCACAGGTGACGCTGGAAGGTGGTAGCCGTGTTCGATAGGCCGAAAGGCATGCGAACATAGATGTGCAACGGACCCTTGCAGCGTCCCACGCGCGAAGGCCAGAGGCGTTCCTGAGATGCGGCTCAGTTGAGCCCCGGGACATTGATGCAGACGTGCAGCCCACCATCCTCGCCTGGATGGGGAGCCACGCTAGGCAAGCGGCGATCACCGTGCATGGCTCGTGCTTCCTGAAGCTCCTCAGTGGTCTTGGTGATGAACTCCTGAACGTTGGGCTTCCCATGCCCTGAGACTTCCCGAGGGAAACATGCTACGAAGCACGCCTCCAAGTGGTGCCTGAGCGCCTCCCTCGTGATGTGGGCAAAGTCTGAGGCCCTCTAGAAGAGAGCCCCCGATCCCTGCCTGAGGAGGGCGCCGGGCGCGCCTTCCTATGTGTAGGATCGAAAGTATGTCTAGAGGGGGGGTGATTAGACTACTTGTCAATATAAAAATTCTGCCTTTTGACAAAGAACAGTTTTTGGCAGATTCACAATTATGATCAAGTCAAGCATCACCCTACACATGCAATTCTAGAGTATAGGCAGCGGAAAGTAAATTGCACATGTAGTAAAGAGAGGTGGAGAAGAGCAAACGCAATTTTGGAGACGCGATGATTTTTCCCGGGTTCCGATAGGTGGCGCTATCGTACATCCACGTTGATGGAGACTTCAACCAACGGAGGGTAACGGCTCATGCGAGTCCACGGAGGGCTCCACCCACGAAGGGTCCACGAAGAAGCAACCTTGTCTATTCCATCATGGCCTCACGCCCACGGAGGGCTAGCCTTACTGGGGTAGATCTTCACGAGTAGGCGATCTCCTTGCCCTTACAAACTTCTTGGTTCAACTCCACATCTCGACGATTTGAGGCTCCCAAGCGACACCTAACCAATCTAGGAGGCACCACCTCCAAAAGGTAATAGATGTTGTAGATGATGATGAACTCCTTGCTCTTGTGCTTCAAATGATAATCTCCCCAACACTCAACTCTCCTCACCGATTTGGCTGTGGTGGAAGAAAGGATTGAGTGGAAAGCAACTTGGGAAGGCTAGAGATCAAGCTTCATATGGTGGGAGTGGAGCAACTTGATCTCAACACAAGGGTAGGTAGTTCTCTTCTCGAAATGTAAGGTAGGAGTGGTAGTTCTTTCGATGGCTCTCTCCACGAATGAAGAGGGGTGGAGGGGTATAAATAGCCTCCACACAAAATCCAACCGTTACACACATTTGAGCAATCTCGGTGGGACCGAAGTGGACAACTCGGTGAGACCGATAGTTCAAATAATGTGAGCGTTGGGATTTTCGGGGGACCGAATATACAATCTCGGTTAGTCCGATTCGTGCAATGACAAGAGCATGCCGTTTCGGTGGGACCGTCTTCATCATCTCGGTGACACCGATTTGATGATGAAGGTTCTGTAACCTTGGCAACTCATGTTTCGGTGAGACCGAGTTCGAATCGGAAAATCCGAGTTTACTAGGGTTTGGCTTATGGCTGAGGTGGTTCATCTCGGTGTGGTGAGTTTGGAATATCGGTGGGACCGTGACTACTTATGAGTGTATATGGCGGTGAAAGTTGCCGATAGTTTAGGAGATGTATCACTAAGCACTTGAGCAACCAGATCATCATCATAACCTCATCCCCTTTAATAGTATTGGCTTTTCCTATGGACTCAATGTGATCTTGGATCACTAAACCAAAAATGGAGTCTTGAGCTTTTGCCAATGCTTGCCTTAGCATTTTGGGGGTCCACTTCTTCATCCTTGCCATACCCATATCAATTGAACTCTCTCAAATGATTCTCAAGTAACTATTAGTTCAATGATATATATGTTGTTATTAATTACCAAAACCACCCGGGGATTAGTTGCACTTTCAATCTCCCCCTTTTTGGTAATTGATGACAACATATAGATCAAAGCTTCGACAAAGGATATAATCAATGAATAATATCGTCGCTTTGAGAAGTATGTGATAAGCAAGAGCTCCCCCTAAATTTTTGCATTATTTAAGATTTGCGTTTGAATGCAAATGCACAATCGATTAGGATCATGGGTCACTCTTCCATGTCACATACATCTTGGTGGAGCGCACAAAATGATAAGAATGAATAGCATGCACCCAATCACCAAGACATGAGTAAATGGTCATACGAGATAGGAATGGCATATGATAAGCATTAAGCACACATTAAAGCATAGTACGACCAAGCACTCATTAAGGTAGAATCAAACAGAGTATCAAACACATTTGAATGTCTCGAAAACCAAAAGTATCTCAAAGAAACCGCAAAAGAACGAAAGAGCAAAAGCGCAAAGACAACAACACTCTCTCTCTGAAGCCCTATGATCTATACAATTTCTCCCCTTTGGCAACAAGTTACCAAAAGTTCAAAAAGCATAGAGCTAAGCGTCACTTGTGGACTCTGTGGCGGCTCCCATCAGGTTGATGTCGGAGTGGATATGACAAGATCGGCGAAGACTTCACTGATGTCTGTCTTTGGTGGAGTGGACACCGAGCTGGAGCTGGAGTAGGAGCAATCGCTGGAACTGTGGGAGGTGCTTTGAAGCTGTAGTCCCGGTGTCGATCATTGGAATAGCAACTGATCGGGATCCTTTGGGAACCGGAGCGATCTGTCATGAGAATCTGGACTAAGTCATCCTGCAACTCACGCATAAGCTCGCCTTTGTCCTGCTTTGCTTCCTCAATGTTCCCTCGAGCTTGTTGACGGTCACTTGTACTTGATCGACTTCACGTCCCGGCGTAGATCTTCTCGTCAACAATCCTCTCTAAGCTCTCCCGAGACTGTTCAATGCTGGCCAGCGTTGTTCAATCCTTTGAGTAGCTTCAAGAATTTGCTCTCCAAACTCTTTGGTTTAGCTGCTGCTGCCGCTTCTTCCTTGTCGACTTTGGCTTTCTTAGCAGCCGCGATCTTGGCTTGACCTTCAACAGATGTCGGATCCTCCTCATCCATCACAACAACATTGTCTTCATGCTCGCTGCAACGGTAAATGTTCTCTATCCAACAAGAATGTGCCCGTGCCAAACTTGGCATTGATAAGCATCTGAATCTGCGGGCAAATCCACATGACCTTTTGTGGTCACCGCAGTCCTCTTAATGGTCTCTACCATCAAGTCCATCACCTTCAAAGGTGCTCTCTCATCAAGTATGTGCAGCATGTTGATAGAGTATCCTCGATCATGCGATCATCTCCAGATTTGGGCATCAAGGTATGCCTCAAAATGATATTAGTGGTAGGTAAGCCTGCTCGAGATGGTAGATCGAGCCGAGCTTCCAGATTTGCAACTCCTCTGCTGGAACCTCTTTGTACATGTTTTCATGGATTCATGATTCTTCTTTGGAATCCCATATACATCAATATCATCTTCTCGTTGCCGGAGCATTCAGAATTTCTGCCCATTCTTCAACAGAAGAAGAAAACCTTTGACCTTCATCATCCACATAATCTTTCCATCGGGGTAGAAGTGAGCTGTGGCATAAAATTGCATTATCATCTCATCGTTCCAACCGGTCAATTTCGACCTACAAAATCTGCAACTCCACATGCGGTGAAACTTTCATGCACATGTGGAAAGAAATCTCTGCTCTTCACATGTCAATGTACTTCCAATCAACATATCGATGTCTGCGACTATGGGCTTCTTGTCCATCAAGACGGTCTCATAGAAGTCCTGCTGCTCTCGGTGTGAAATCTGGGATCTATAGCAGTTCTTCTCCTCACGGCATATGGGTCGGTTTGTCTCCATAGCCCGAGACCTTTATCTTTCCTTGCCTTCATATCCTCGGCTTGAGGATGAGCATCATTATGGAGTGGCGCTTTTGGACGAAGTTTGATGAAGACTGGTCCTTCATCGTCGACTCACCGGTGGCACATCATCCTTGTTCTTTTCATCTGTTGGAATGTTTCGATGGTCCTCTTGGGCTTGGCGTGAGAAGCTTTGCTGGAGCTGCCTTAGCCGGAGCAGATTTCTTGGGCTTTGATGTGGCTCTAGCCTTAATGGCATCACCCATGAACTTGACTTCGAGAAGGAGGCTGGGGTGCTTCCTCATCCTCATCCTCTCTTCTGCATCTGCATGCACTATTCTCTTTCTCTTGGTGGTTTTCTTCACTTTGCTTGCAAATGCCTCTCCCAAATTCAGCTTCTTAGCAACATTTGACTGCTTGACTTTGCTTTGGTGCCCTTCTTAGATTGTTGATCTTGTTGCTCTTTGGCAACAACCTTCCTTTAGGCTTTGAGGTCACCTCTTCCTCAACAACAAAATCTGAATCCTCATCATCTGAATACTTCTTCTTTCTAGCTCGTGGCTGCAGGAGGCATGCCACTTGGTGTACTCCTCTCACCATCATCGGATGAGCTACTAGGATCGGGACTAGTGCTGCCTCTGGAATGTCGCAATGGGTGTCTCGACCTGTTCTCACTTTATCACCGCATCGACATGGCCGACAACCCGTGAATAGATAAGGTGTAGGCAGAGAAGAAGAGTCATCACAAAATGCGAAGTTTTTGCAAAAAAATGAGTTCAAATTCTAGTATTAAGTTTTCACAGAAGACATTTGGTCGACCGAGTTTAAGGTTCGGTGAATCCGAAGTGTTAAACAGAGCTTGGCACACCACTTTCGGTTTGACGAAGTGGGTTTCGATCTGCCGAAAACACTAGGGTTTCACAGAATCTTCATTTCGGTCACACCGATTTTGCACAACTCGGTTGGACCGAAGGTGCGATCTGATAGCCATAGGCCAAATCGGTCATACCGAAAATATAAATCGGTCTCACCGAGATGTGTTCCGCGGAAACCTAACCCTAAAACTTTTACTCGAATCTAGTTCAAACGAACCAATCTGGTGTACAGGAGGATCTCAATCGTGGCAAGATACTAGGCAATCCAAACGTGCATTGAATCGGAGATGGGAGCACGAGTGGGATCAAAACTCACCCTAACTTGGTGGAGTTTTTCTATGGCGACAACGGCTCGGAGGAGATGGCCGTTGACGGCGACGGAGACTCTGGCGAGGGCGCCTGCGCGGCAACGGCGACGATCCGGAGACCAAGGCGACGGCAAAGGGGTGGGGGGAAAACGTTTGAAGGAGGAATCAGCGCGCGCCCTCGGAATATATACCACTTTGTTGTCGGTGGGACCGAGTTGTAAAACTTCGGTGGCACCGAGATGGATAACTGCTAGGCGATTATGCACTTCGATCACGCCGAAAATCACAACTCGGTTTCACCGAGATGAAAACTTAGATCGTCTAAATGCTTTCGTTCGACCGAGTTTGAGTGAGTTGGTCTAACCGAAATCAATTAGAAGGTTTTGGAAATTAGCCCTTGACGGATCGGTGGCTCGAGTGCTCCTCACCCGAGGGTCCGAAAATGACTTGTTCAAAATTTGTGATGTAAGCATGAATAGAATTTGAGACAAGAAAGCATAGATAGCTAGGGGAGGTACTTAGGCATTCTTGTCCATCCATTTGGTCGAAAAATCAAAACGACCAAAACAACAAATGGATGTCCTCGAATGGATAAAATCATGCATCCAACATGCTCACACAATAAGATAGCAAATGAAATATGTGTCAAACATGCACAACCAAAACTCTAGCAACTAACACACAATTTGTCGATGACTAGGTCATCTTTATATGAGTATATTGACTTAGGAGCCAAATGAGAACATTTGATCATAGGTCATACTCATCGCTTAAGCACAAGTGGGGTTACCACTTTTACATAAAGCATTGATGTGTTCACATCATTTGAAGATGCTTTAGCTCAATTTTTAGAGCAAAGCTCCCCTAGATGTGAGAACCCTTTTAAAGGGTCAAACTAACCTTGGGTTGTCGTAGAAGACTTCATGTAGATGTTGAAGATGTGGATGCTCAATGTTGATGGAGATCATCAAGAGTTGGGAGCTATCCTTTGGATTCGGGCACTTTCAATACCTACATGGGTTAGTCCCACAAGGAACAAACAAGGATATCCATGGACATAGATTGAAGTTCACAATAGATGATGTCCATGAAAGCAATGATTACCTTGTCCCTTGACTTACCAACAAGAGGGTTTGTGACTCCATGAACTAGTGCACGATGTGGAAGTTGATTGCACAAGTTTTTGCCAAAATGAATGTGAGTGAAGTATGTTGGCGGAGTCACCCTCAAGAACTTTCTAGTTCTTCTTCTTGGGATCCACATCATCTTGATGGGAATCCTTGGGGTTGTAGTTGAGCTTGACGAAGTAGAACTTGACGTTTCCTTGGGAACCCACTTGACCATGGCTTGAGGTGCTTCAACAAATGCATCAATCTCCTCTTGAAGCTTGTCCTTGCCTTTTAGCTTGTGGTCTTGTGGTGGAAGGTCATCTTGAGCTTGTTCCACATTGGAAGAAGTAGGATCATACTTCTCCTTTTGAGGAACAAACTGTGGAGTAGGATATTGACCTTCTTCCCACTCAACGCCTTGGCGTTGAACTTTCGCTCAAAACCAATTCCTTGATTCTTCCGGTGCCTTCCTTGCTTGCGAACAATTTCCTCAAAGTTCTTGCTTCCGCAAGGCTCTTGTAGACACCTTTCTCTATGATCCCTTTCAATAAACTATTCTCTTGCTCAAGTGTAACTTGGCTTGAAACATTGTTAGTGGAATCAAGAGAACTACTAGAAGCAACAACATTGGATTTAGCATGGTTATTATTACTTTACTAGAGGAAGAATTTTTCTTATGCTTGTCATGCTTAGTCTTAATGGGTGGCAAGAAATTAGACAAGAGAAGTCGTTTGGCAAGATATGAAGAACTCTTCTTTCAAGATCGTCATTGATTGCTTTTAGAAACTCATGTTCTTGCTCTAGAGTGAGCTTCTCGGCGTAGCTTCTCATGAGATCTTAGGAGCTCTCTATGATCTTCTTGAGTTGTTTCATGAGCTAACTTAAGAGTGTTTAGTTCTTTAGTTAGGCGCTCAATCTCCTTCATAGCATTGTCATTCGACTCTTCTCGACTATAAAGACTACTAGCATGTTCATCGTTACTAGGCTCATTGGATTTATCATGCAAGAGCTCATCTTCACCAAGCAAGTCATCCTCATCACTATCGAAGTCAATGAATTCAGGTGTGATACCTTGGGGCCTTTAGCCATGAAGCATCTTCCAATTCCCTCATTTGGTGAATCAAATAAGTCGAGGAGTTGGAGTTGGAGGATACGAGAGCAAGACCGCAACACCTTCATCTTGATCTGTAGTCGGAGTCGGAGTGATAGCTTCCTTCGGATTGATTGTCGGAGTCGGAGCCGAGACCCATTCACCTACATGAGCTTGATGTTTTCTTCTTGTGTAGCTCCTTGATGACTTGTCTTTCCTCTCCTAATCCTTGCTTCTCCGAGAGGGTCTTCGCTCATAACGATCATCTCTGCTCCTTCTCTCTTTCGAGGTGACTCATCTCTTGAGCTTCTTCTTCTTGGAGATTCTTCTCTTCTCTTGTGGGGAGCCGTACACTCATTTGAGTAGTGTCCGGTCTTCCACAATTGTAGCATTCGATCACGACTAGAAGATCTCTTTTCATCATATGATCTAGACTTTGAGCTTCTCTCTTTGCCTCTATTCTTGTAGAATTTGTTGAAGTTCTTGACCATTAGGCTTATCTCTTCATTGGAAACTAACTTGTCACTTGAGGTTGTGGGAGCATCACTTGTAGCTTTGTAAGCACCACTTGACTTGTTGTGAAGCTCTTCCTTATCCTTAAGTGTCATCTCATGAGCAACAATTCTTCCAATGACTTGGTTGGCTTGAGAGTCTTGTAGTTTGGCATCATTTGGATCAAAGTGCACACGGTGTCATACTTTCCATCCAAAGCTCTGAGAATCTTCTTGATGATGAATCGGTCGGTCATTTCTTCGCTTCCTAAGCCGGCAATCTCATTTGTGATGAGAGCAAGCCTAGAGTACATTTCAGCGACTCCTTCACCATCCTTCATCTTGAACTTGTCAAGTTGACCTTGAAGAATATCTAGCTTTGATTCCTTCACGGACTCGGTACATTCGTGCATTTCAACCAAAGTATCCCAAATCTCTTTTGCATTCTCAAGACGGCTGATTTTGTTGAACTCCTCGGGACACAAGGCATTGAAGAGAATGTCACAAACTTGAGCATTGTTTTGCAACATCCGCAATTCTTCCGGTGTAGCCGCGATCCGAACTTTTCCTTCCTCAAGAATTCACCTTGCATACCAACACAAATAATGCCCCATGCGGCTGGGTTATGACCAAGAATATGCATTTTCATTTTATGCTTCCAACTAGCAAAATTTGTACCATCAAAGTAAGGACCTCTCTGAAAATTACCCTCACTAGACGCCATACTCTCCTAGGTTGTGAAACCAAGCTTATGGAGTCCAATGCAATGGAAACCAATACAATGGAGACCAAAGCTCTGATACCACTTGTAGGATCGAAAGTATGTCTAGAGGGGGGGTGATTAGACTACTTGTCAATATAAAAATTCTGCCTTTTGACAAAGAACAGTTTTTTGGCAGATTCACAATTATGATCAAGTCAAGCATCACCCTACACATGCAATTCTAGAGTATAGGCAGCGGAAAGTAAATTGCACATGTAGTAAAGAGAGGTGGAGAAGAGCAAACGCAATTTTGGAGACGCGATGATTTTTCCCGTGGTTCCGATAGGTGGCGCTATCGTACATCCACGTTGATGGAGACTTCAACCCACGGAGGGTAACGGTTGCGCGAGTCCACGGAGGGCTCCACCCACGAAGGGTCCACGAAGAAGCAACCTTGTCTATTCCATCATGGCCTCACGCCCACGGAGGGCTAGCCTTACTCGGGTAGATCTTCACAAGTAGGCGATCTCCTTGCCCTTACAAACTTCTTGGTTCAACTCCACATCTCGACGACGGAGGCTCCCAAGCGACACCTAACCAATCTAGGAGGCACCACCCTCCAAAAGGTAATAGATGTTGTAGATGATGATGAACTCCTTGCTCTTGTGCTTCAAATGATAATCTCCCCAACACTCAACTCTCCTCACCGATTTGGCTGTGGTGGAAGAAAGGATTGAGTGGAAAGCAACTTGGGAAGGCTAGAGATCAAGCTTCATATGGTGGGAGTGGAGCAACTTGATCTCAACACAAGGGTAGGTAGTTCTCTTCTCGTAAATGTAAGGTAGGAGTGGTAGTTCTTTCGATGGCTCTCTCCACGAATGAAGAGGGGTGGAGGGTATAAATAGCCTCCACACAAAATCCAACCGTTACACACATTTGAGCAATCTCGGTGGGACCGAAGTGGACAACTCGGTGAGACCGATAGTTCAAATAATGTGAACGTTGGGATTTTCGGGGACCGAATATACAATCTCGGTTAGTCCGATTCGTGCAATGACAAGAGCATGCCAGTTTGGTGGGACCGACTTCATCATCTCGGTGACACCGATTTGATGACGAAGGTTCTGAAACCTTGGCAACTCATGTTTCGTGAGACCGAGTTCGAATCGGAAAATCCGAGTTTACTAGGGTTTGGCTTATGGCTGAGGTGGTTCATCTCGGTGTGGTGAGTTTGGAATATCGGTGGGACCGAGACTACTTATGAGTGTATATGGCGGTGAAAGTTGCTGATAGTTTAGGAGATGTATCACTAAGCACTTGAGCAACCAGATCATCATCATAACCTCATCCCCTTTTAATAGTATTGGCTTTTCCTATGGACTCAATGTGATCTTGGATCACTAAACCAAAAATGGAGTCTTGAGCTTTTGCCAATGCTTGCCTTAGCATTTTGGGGGGTCCACTTCTTCAGTCCTTGCCATACCCATATCACTGAACTCTCTGAAATGATTCTCAAGTAACTATTAGTTCAATGATATATATGTTGTTATTAATTACCAAAACCACCCGGGGATTAGTTGCACTTTCACTATGCGATGGAAGGAGGCGCCCCTTGCACGGGCGCGGATCCTGATGCGACACCACCTGAGATGCCAACCTCTTGAGGCCTTGAGTTGAGCGGTGTCTTCTTCTTATTGGGGACTGCCTCGGGAGGGTTCTCGCCCTTGCTGTTCGGGTCCTCCATTTATGCAGCTTGGAAGGCACACTCGAGGGAGCACACCGCATCTCTTTCCTCGCAGGGGACCGTGATGATCCCGCCGCTCCTTGGCATCTTGAGGATGTTGTAGTCGTGGTGGGTCACCGCCATGAACTTGGCCAAGGACGGATACCCGAGGATGGCATTGTATGGCAGGTGGATGTGGGCGACGTCGAAGTCTATGAGCTCGGTGTGGTAGTTGTTGCACTGTCTGAAGGTGACAGGGAGGCGGACCTGCCCTATCAGGATGGTGGAGCTGTCAGTAACTCCTGAGAAAGGCTTGGTAGGCTGAAGTTGATCATATGGCACTTGAAGGTTGTCGAATGTCTCTACGGACAGGACGTTAAGCCCTGCACCGCCATCAATGAGGGTCCTGGTGATTTGCACATTGCTGATGACTGGGGAACAAAGCATCGGAAGAACGCCAGCAGTATCCACACACTTGAGTTGAGCTGCTGAACTGAAGGTGATGGCGCACTTGGACCACCTGAGCGGGCGCGTGGCCTTGAGCTTGGGGGGGGGGGCTACATTCACCTCACGAGCAAACTGCTTGAAGATGCGTTGAGAGGCTGGGGCCTGGGCTCCGCCCAAGATGCAAGCGATAGCACGTGGTTCCTGGAAGCCCCCAGCCCCCTCGTCCTGGTGGTGGTCGTCATTCCTTCTTGGCAGCGGCGACAGAGGAGGAAGGCCTGCGTTGCCCTAGGGGCGGTCCTCGCGAGGCTGATCCCTCCAGGCGCCCTCGCGAGGCTGATCCTGCCAGCGATCCTCACAAGGTCAGTCACGCCACTCCTGGCGAGGGCCACGGTCGTCCCATCGTCCTCCGCCTCGTCCTCCTCCTCGGCCGTAGCCCCGGTCCTTGTGCTCAGGGCGTCGACCGAAGCGTCCTTCTCAAACGGCCCTGAGCTCTTGGCATTCGTTGGTGTTGTGGGTGTGGAGGTTGTGGTAGGCGCAGAACGGTCGGCCGCCCTTGGACGACTTCGGCTGGTCCCTGTCGCGCTTCGTGTCTGGCTCTGCTGCAAGCACGGTTGCTCCTTTGAGCTTCATGTCCTTGGCCTTGGCCTTCTTTTCTTCTGGGTCAGCAGCTGGAAGCTCGAGGAGGCAGAGGCGTCCTTCCTCGGCTCTTGCGCATTTGGTCGCCAGGTTGAACAGCTCCAGAGATGTGCATAACTCCTCGTGGATGGCGAGCTCTTCCTTCATCTTGACATCGCGAACGCCATCAGAGAATGCTGAGATGATGGCCTCGTCCGTCACCTTGGGGATCTTGAGGCGGGCGTTGTTGAAGCCCTAGATGTATTTCTGCAGGGTCTCCCCGGGCTGCTGCTTGATGCGGCGCAGGTCACCCGTGGCCGGGGGGCGGTCGCGAGTGCCCTAGAAGTTGGCGATGAAGCGGCCGCGCATTTCGTCCCAGGAGGAGATCGAGCCGGGAGGCAGAATCAGGAGCCAGGTGCGGGCACCATCCTTGAGCGCCATGGGAAACCAGTTCGCCATGATCTTCTCGTCTCCGTTGGCCGCCTCGATGCCCAACTCGTAGAGCTGCAGGAACTCCGCAGGGTCGGCAGTACCGTCGTAGCGAGGAGGCAGGTCCGGCTTGAACTTGCCCGGCCAGGCGATGCTACGCAGCTCGGTGGTGAAGGCGCGACAACCTGTTGTGGTCGCCAAAGCCCTTTGCTGACGTGGGGCTTGCTCTTGGTGGTACCCGCGTACTGCCGCCAGGGGCAGCATGGCGTCTCGGCGCGCCGGGACGCGGTCTTGTCGTGCTGGTGCAGGGAGCACGGGAGCGCCTTCTTGAGGCCGAGGGATTTCTTGGCAGCTTCCTTCTTGTCGCGCGGGGGCTGGATGTGGCGGGTCACGTCCAGGGGCTGCATGCCTTGGGCCAGGGTGCCGTCTTGGGGTAGAGGAGGCGGAGGCGCTCCCTGAGCTGCGTCGCCCATGACTGACGGAGGGCGAGGCACCGAGAGGGACGGCGCGGGAGAGCCCCCTGCGGCGCTGACGAGCTCGGTGATGCGAGCGAGCCACTCTTCGTAGAGGTCGTCGACAGGGCGGTAGTGCAGGAGCTCACGTGCCAGGAGCAACGCGGCCTGCGCGTCCGTTGGGGCACGACGAGCGTGGGATGACGAACCAGTTGGGGTCAGCGACGGAGTGGCAGTGCGGCCTTCCCGCTGCACCGAGGGGTGCAACGAAGATGCTTGCTGCTCGTTCCCCGCCGAGCCGGTGGCGGCAGGCGACGGAGAACAACGAGGAGGCCTGCCGATGGGAGTCGTTTGGGCGACGCTGGTGGCGAGAGCAGCCCGGCGCTCGGCGCGGGCTCGACGAGCGTCTGCCATGGATGCGACGAAGCGATGGGACACAAATCAGCAGAAAGAAGATTTCGGCGCACCCCTTCCTAGCACACCAAATGTCGGATATCGGGCTCCGGCAAAACCCTTAAGGTTCAAACACTGGGGTGCGCACGAAGATCTCTCTCTACCGAAACACGACCTCAGCCTCGCCGCGATCTCTAAGCTTGCACGATGAACTCACAGCACAAGAGACACAAGATTTATACAGGTTCGGGCCACCGTTGTGGTGTAATACCCTACACCTATGTGTGGTGGTGGATTGCCTCTTGGGCTGATGATGAACAGTACAGAGGAAGAACAGCCTCACGAGGAGAGGTGTTCTTGAGGTGGTCTGGTGTTCTACTTGGGAAGGATTCTATCCGTCTCCATATGAGATGCCTCTAGATGAGATGCCTTCTACTGTGGTGGCTAGCCCTATTTATAGAGGCCCTGGTCCCCTTCCCAAATATTGAGCGGGAAGGGATCCAACAATGGCCATTTTGAAAGGGGACAGCTAGTACAAGATATGCTGACTAAAGGTGGTCTTCGCCTGCCAAAGGTGCTAGTGGTGATGCCGTCTTGGACTCCATGGTGATCTCCGTCCTGCCGTCCTGCTGGTCTTGGTCTTGTTTCAGCGATAAGGAAACCTTTGTTTGATGCCTCGGTACTCCGCGCCCTTCGCTTGCCCCCTTGGCACCAAAGAGGAAACGAGGACACTGCGCTGGCTGGCGCCCGCCTGGTCTTGATCGGCATGGCTTGCATCATGGGAACCTCGCGAGGTACCCCTCGCATTGATCTCTCCACCTCCTCGCAAGCCTGCCTGGTGAGACCATCCCTGAGGAGGCCTTGTATCGTCCGCCCCGCGAGGCTTGGCCCCTCGCGAGGGTCTTGAGTGTTTGGTTGGTGAAGATGGGCCGTACTGGGCCACTGGTTGAGCCACACTGCAGGACGCAGGCAAGCAAGTCTAGGGACCTCCGTTCCCAGAACGCCGACAGGGGCTACAGATTAAATGAAGATTGGCTAAGTACGAGGTGATGATGCGTGTGGGAAATGGTTCCAAGGTCGATGTGATCATCGTCGGCACGCTACCTCTACATCTACCATCGGGATTAGTTTTAGACCTGAATAATTGTTATTTGGTGCCATCGTTTAGCATGAACATTATATCTGGATCTTGTTTAATGAGAGACGGTTATTCATTTAAATCAGAGAATAATGGTTGTCCTATTTATATGAGTAATATCTTTTATGGTCATGCACCCTTGATGAGTGGTCTATTTTTGTTGAATCTCGATAGTGATGATACACATATTCATAGTATTGAAGCCAAAAGATGCAAAGTTGATAATGATAGTGCAACTTATTACTGGCACTGCCGTTTGGGTCATATCAGTGTAAAGCACATGAAGAAATTCCATGCTAATGGACTTTTGGAATCACTTGATTATGAATCACTTGGTGCTTGCGAACTATGCCTTATTGGCAAGATGACTAAAACCCTTTTCTCCGAAACAATGGAACGAGCTACTGACTTGTTGGAACGAGCTACGGCAAGTATCATTATTTTCTGACCTTCACAGATGAGTTGAGCAGATATGGGTATATCTACTTGATGAAACATAAGTCTGAAACATTTGAAAAGTTCAAAGAATTCCAGAGTGAAGTGGAAAATCATCGTAACAAGAAAATAAAGTTTCTACGATCTGATCGTGGAGGAGAATATTTGAGTTATGAGTTTGGTCTTCATTTGAAACAACATGGAATAGCTTCACAACTAACGCCACCTGGAACACCACAGTGAAATGGTGTGTCCGAACGTTGTAACAGTACTTTATAGGATATAGTGCGATCTATGATGTCTCTTACTAATTTACTGCTATCGTTTTGGGGTTATGATTTAGAGACGGCTGCATTCACTTTAAATAGGGCACCATCAAAATCCGTTGAGACGACACCTTATGAACTGTGGTTTGGCAAGAAACCAAAGTTATCATTCCTTAAAGTTTGGGGCTGCGACAGTTATGTGAACAAGCTTCAACCTGATAAGCTCGAACCCAAATCGGAGAAGTGTGTCTTCATAGGATACCCAAAGGAAACTGTTGGGTACACCTTCTATCACAGATCCGAAGGCAAAATCTTTGTTGCTAAGAATGGATCCTTTCTAGAGAAGGAGTTTCTCTCGAAAGAAGTGAGTGGGAGGAAAGTAGAACTTGATGAGGTAATTGTACCTTCTCCCTTATTGGGAAGTAGTTCATCACAGAAAACAGTTCCAGTGAATCCTACACCAATTAGCGAGGAAGTTAATGATGATGATCATGAAACTACAGTTCAAGTTACTACCAAACCTCGTAGGTCTTCTAGAGTAAGATCCGCACCAGAGTGGTACGGTAATCATGTTCTGGAAGTCATGTTACTAGACCATGATGAACCTACGAACTATAAGGAAGCGATGATGAGCCCAGATTCCGTGAAATGGCTTGAGGCCGTGAAATCTGAGATGGGATCCATGTATGAGAACAAAGTGTGGACTTTGATGGACTTGCCCGATGATCGGCAAGCCATAGAAAATAAATGGATCTTTAAGAAGAGGACCGACGCAGACGGTAATATTACCGTTTACAAAGCTCGACTTGTTGTGAAAGGTTTTCGACAAGTTCAAGGAGTTGACTACGATGAGACTTTCTCACCCGTAGCGATGCTTAAGTCTATCCGAATCATGTTAGCACTTGCTGCATTTTATGATTATGAAATTTGGCAAATGGATGTCAAAACTGCATTCCTGAATGGATTTCTGGAAGAAGAGTTGTACATGATGCAACGAGAAGGTTTTGTATATCCAAAGGGTGCTAAGAAAGTGTGCAAGCTCCAGCGCTCCATTTATGGACTAGTGCAAGCCTCTCGGAGTTGGAATAAACGCTTTGATAGTGTGATCAAAGCATATGGTTTTATACAGACTTTTGGAGAAGCCTGTATTTACAAGAAAGTGAGTGGGAGCTCTGTAACATTTCTGATATTATATGTGGATGACATATTGTTTATTGGAAATGATATAGAATTTCTGGATAGCATAAAGGGATACCTGGATAAGAGTTTTTCTATGAAAGACCTCGGTGAACCTTCTTACATATTAGGCATCAAGATCTATAGAGATAGATCAAGACGCTTAATTGGACTTTCACAAAGCACATACCTTGATAAAGTTTTGAAGAATTTCAAAATGGACCAATCAAAGAAAGGGTTCTTGCCTGTGTTACAAGGTGTGAAGTTGAGTCAAACTCAATGCCCGACCACTGCAGAAGATAGAGAGAAAATGAAAATCATTCCCTATGCTTCAGCCATAGGTTCTATCATGTATGCAATGTTGTGTACTAGACCTGATGTGTGCCTTGCTATAAGCATAGCAGGGAGGTACCAAAGTAATCCTGGAGTGGAGCACTGGACAATGATCAAGAACATCCTGAAATACCTGAAAAGGACTAAGGATATGTTTCTCGTTTATGGAGGTGAAAAATAGCTCTTTGTAAACGGTTACGTCGATGCAAGCTTTGACACTGATCCGGATGGCTCTAAGTCGCAAATCGGATACATATTTTTATTGAATGGAGGAGCTGTCAGTTGGTGCAGTTCCAAGAAGAGCGTCGTGGCGGGATCTACATGTGAAGCAGAGTACATTGCTGCTTCGGAAGCAGCAAATGAAGGAGTTTGGATGAAGGAGTTCATATCTGATCTAGGGGTCATACCCAATGCATTGGGTCCAACGAAAATCTTTTGTGACAATGCTGGTGCAATCGCCTTGGCAAAGGATCCAGATTTCACAAGAGAACCAAACACATCAAGAGACACTTCAATTCTATTAGTCATCAAGTGTTGAAAGGGGACATAGAGATTTGCAAGATACATACAGATCTGAATGTTGCAGACCCGTTGGCTAAGCATCTTCCATGAGCAAAACATGATCAGCACCAAAGCTCCATGGGTGTTAGAATCATTACTATGTAATCTAAATTATTTACTCTAGTGCAAGTGGGAGACTGAAGGAAATATGCCCTAGAGGCAATAATAAAGTTATTATTTATTTCCTTAATTCATGATAAATGTTTATTATTCATGCTAGAATTGTATTAACCGGAAACTTAGTACATGTGTGAATACATAGACAGAACATATAGTCCCTAGTATGACTCTACTTGACTAGCTCGTTAATCAAAGACGGTTGTCGGATTTCGGGTTCCAGCAAACCCTCAAGGTTCGAACTCTGGGGTGCATGCGGAGATCACACCTTCTGCCTACCCATGTCTCGTCGCCTCGCAAGGATCTAAACTACCCGAAGAACAACACAAGGGACACAAGGTTTATACTGGTTCGGGCCACCATTGTGGTGTAATACCCTACTCCAGTGTGTGGTGTGGTGGATTGCCTCAGGGGCTGATAGTGAACAGTACAAAGGGAGAACAGCCTCGCGAGGGGCTGTTCTTGAGCTGGTGCGATGAACTGCTTGGGTGAGTTCGGTCGCCTCTCTCTCTCTCTGGTTGATCTCCCTGTCTCTCTCCCGGTCTTTCTCCAGGTTTCTCTCCCCTGGGGGTGGCTAGTCCTATTTATAGGCGGAAGCCCTAGGCCTCTTCCCAAATATTGAGCGGGAAGGGCGCCAACAATTGGCCATTTTGAAGGGGAACATCTAGTACACTTATCCTGACTAAAGTCGGTCCTCGCCTGCAAAAGACTCTGACGATGACGCCGGTTTGGGCTCCACGATGACCTCCATCCTGTCGTTCTGCTGGTCTTGGTCTTGTTGCACCGAAATGGTTGCCTTTGCTTGATACTCTTGCCGGCGCTTGCCCCCTTTGCACCAAAGAGGAAACAAGGACTCTGCGCGGGCTGGCGCCTGCCTGGCGCCCGCCTGGCTTTAGTCGTCATGGCTTGCATCACGGGCACCTCGTGAGGTACCCCGCCTTGATCTCTACGCCCCCTCGCGAGCCAGCCTGACGAGGCTGTGCCCGAGGAAGCCTCCTGTCGTCTGTCCCGCGAGGCTTGGCCCCTCGCGAGGGTCTTGAGCGTGTGTTGATGAAGATGGGCCATACTGGGCCACTCCCTGAGCCACGCCACAGGCCGCAGGCAGGCAAGTCTGGGTACCCCGGTTCCCAGAACGCTAATAGTAGCCCCCGGGCCCAAGGCGCGCCTGGACTTGGCTTAGCAGAGAAGTGAAGGGGCAAGTGCGGAGCGCCGCGGGCCCCAACAGCCTACGGCCTTGGGCGCCGCATGGCGGTTGATTGGACGTGTGTGTCACTGCCTCCCACAATGCCTCGGCAACCGCACGAATTGACAAGTCCCTGCATGCAAAACGGGTCATAATTACCTGTGATCGTGGTGGCCTGCGGTTGACCTCCCCCAGCTATATGTACGGAACGGCACGAGCCTTTCCAGTCCATCTCTTCCTGCTAATCTTCGTCTTGTTCTTTGTCCTCGCTCCATCATACGCCAATGGCACCAATCCGTCAGTTTTCTTCCGAAGAGAAGGGGAAGGTCCCCCGAGAGGGTCCTGTCCCGCTTCCACCGAAGAAACGGCCCGTCTCTTGCCGCGGAGAAGGGGGTGCTTGGTAGGAGGTGTCGAGTCCATGGTTTGAGAGGCCGCCGCCTGGGTTCCAATTGCCCTTGTACGCCCGGATCGAGGGTCCTGAAGGCGCAGGCGCCGATCGGCAACGCCAAAGGTGTCGTCGCCGCCGGCGGATTACGGCGGTGCGCGTCGTTCCTCCTGGAGTTCACGCTGAGGGCTCCTCTCGCGAGCTCGTGCTTCATGCCACCATGCCTCCTCGGTCTTGGATTCGCCTTCCTCCCTCCTTCGCCTTCGAAATCCCGCCGAGGGGGCCTATCGAGCTTTGGCTGCAGCATGCCGACTGCAGTACCCCTGCGACCGGAGCGGAGATCGAGGTCGTCGCTTCGGGCAAGGTCTACATGACCCGTGGCTGGGGCGAGTTCGCCCGAGTCTACAGGACGGGTGGCGCCCTCGTAATCCATCCCGAGTACGATGGCGCCTCCTTGATGTTCTTCAAGGTCTTCGACGTGGAAGGACGTCGGCTGGAATGCTGCCCCGAGAAAGGCGGTCGGGGCCCTGTCGTGGCGAGGACTAGGCTCGCCAATCGCTCCCCCAGCAGCTCCTCAGGCAGCGAAGGTGCCGGAGGATCCAACGACTCCGCCGATCTCTTCGCAACTCTGGAGACGAGCGACGACAGCTACGAGCCCCTGAGCTCGCATCGTGCTCGGAGCAGGGCGGGCTCGTTAGGCCGTCGTCGCCACTGATCTATATGGGGTTGGCGCCGGTGCCTGACGGCCCACTGTTGAAGATGGCGTCTCTTGCGGAGGCGCGCGTAGTTAGCGCTCTTTAGGATTTGCTCCTTTTGTTCCCTGCGATGAATCGAAGAACACACCCCGTGGGGGTTTGTACGGTGCCTGTAGTTCCATTTGTTAATATGATCCTTATTGTGAAGCGGTGTGAGATGCACGTCCCGTCTTAGCTTAGTTCCTCCTTTCGAACCTCGCGAGCACTTGATGCTCTGCACTGACAGGTCCCGGTCCCAAGGCAGGCTTCAGGAGTCGCTGGTATGCCAGGTCGCGATGCCGTGGTCAAGGCCAGGCGGTGAGCGGCCCGGGGTCCAGTAAGAGCCCCTGAGTCGCGTTGCTCAGGAGGTCCCCTTTAGCGCTCAAGCAGCCATCATTCGGTGAGAAAGGAGCGCGACGTTGCCAAAACGGGACTGCATTAGGTGCGAGGTCGATGCTGCGATAGCTAGTATTTCTGGAGGATGACTTATCTCGGGAGTCAGAAGCCACTCCTTGGCGCGGCGCCAGGCCCGCGCATCGGCAGCTGAGGAGTTGCCTGGCGAGGTCCCCTCGTGCCTCTTCCCTCTCGCCTTTGCTCCCCTTTGTGCTCTACGTCCTCAGGTCCCGGCCCTCGAGCGAGCTCAGCCGTCGCTGGTATGCCAGGTCGCGATGCCGTGGACAAGGCTAGGAGGTGAGGGCTGGAGAGCCAGTAAGAGTCCATGAGTCGTGATGCTCAGGTACCCCCCCCTTTAACGTGCAAGCGGTTCGCGCGGGCGAGAGCGAAGGAGACACTGCGAAGGCCTCATCCGACGCTGCTCCTTAAAGAGATCCTGTGAGCTCATCACAATAAAAACGAGAGTTTGTCGTTACAGTTGTCAGCCAGCTACTGGTTGCTCTGGGAGGATGACGAGGCACTGAAGGCTTGGTGAGGTGGCGCCTTGCGGGGTTGCCGCGGCCAGAGCTCAGCCATTCAGGTTTGTCGATGTTGCAGGGACGGACCCATGCGCAAGCGTCGTGCCGTTAGGGAGCAGCCCCATCAGTTGGTGTCAATCAAGCAGGCGATTAAGTCAAGCACGTTAAGCATGAAGGAGCAAATCCATTTAGATAGGCGCAAAAAAAGGCGAACACCGCTGGGAATGATGCAGCCCGAGGGGCGCCCCCAATAAAGTAAGCTAAAAACACAAACTAAAGGGATACATGCCGCAGGGACGGACCCACGCGGCCTGGGAATGATGCAGCCCTGGGGGGCGCTCCCAGCTAAAAAAGAAACTCGAAGGATGTCACCTGATGATGTTGAAGATGAAGGGATGTTCAAGTAGCAGACGACGCGTGCTGCGGAAGCTGATCTTTACAAGCCCCCAGGCCCAGGAGCCTCGGGAGGCTCCAGAGGCGCTGGCGGCTCCTCGCGGACCATCTCCATCTCCGCCAGGACTGTGGAATGCCTGGCCGCTGAGCCTCGTGATGCTCCTCATGAGGCGCCGACGACAAGCAGCCCGGCTCGGCGGCAGCCGTAAGGCATGCGAACATAGCTGTGGGGTGGACCTTCGCAGCGTCCCATGCATGAGGGTCAGAGGCGCTCCTGAGAGGCGGCTCGGTTGAGTCCTGGTATGTCGATGCAGACGCGCAGCCCACCATCCTCGCCTGGATGGGGAGCTACGGCGGGTAAGCGGCGGCTGCCACTCATGACTCTTGACTCCTGCAGCTCCTGAATGATCTCGTTGACGAACTCCTGAGGGTTTGGCCCTCCTTGCCTTGCTCCTCCCTGAGGGAAACGTGTTTTGAAACACGCCTCCAAGTGGTGTCCGAGCGCCTCACTCGTGATCTTAGCAAAGTCGATGGCCTTCCAGGAGAGAGCCCCCGAGCCTTGCTCGAGGAGGGCGTCGGGCGTGCCTTCCTATGCGACAGAAGGAGGCGCCCCCTGAACGGGCGCAGACCCTAAGGGGCCTGCCTCCCAAGGGTTCGGACCAGGCGATGTCTTTTTCTTCCTAGGGACAGCCTCGAGAAGCCTTCCGCTCCTGTGATCTGGGTCTTCAATTGATGCGGCTTGAAAAGCACGCTCCAGAGAACATACAACATCCCTCTCTTCAAAAGGCACCGTGATGAATCCACCGCTTCATAGCATCTTGAGGACATTGTAGCCGTGATGAGTCACGGCCATGAACTTGGCCAGGGCTGGGTACCTGAGGATGGCATTGTACGGCAGGCAAATGTGCGCGACGTCGAAGTCAATGAACTCGGTGCGGTAGTTGTCGCGCTTCCCGAAGGTAATAGGAAGGCGGACCTGCCCTATTGGAACCGTGGAACCATCAATGACTCCTGAGAAAGGCTTGGTTGGCTGAAGCTGATTGTATGGCACTTGGAGATTGTTGAATGACTCGACGGATAGGACATTGAGCCATGCTCCTCCATTGATGAGTGTCCTGGTGACTTGCACATTGTTGATGATTGGGGAACAAAGCATCGGGAGAACTCCGGCTGTGGACGCGCACTTGAGCTGATCCGTTGAGCTGAACGTGATGGCGCACGCTGACCACCTGAGAGGGTGTGTGGCCTCGAGCTTGGGAAGGACTGCATTCACTTCGCGAGCAAACTGCTTGAAGATGCATTGAGAGGCCGGGGCCTGAGCGCCGCCCAAGATGCAAGCGATTGCGTGCAGCTCCTGGAAGCCTCCAGCCCCCTCGTCCTGATGATGGTCTTCATTCTTCCTCGGCTGTGGTGGCAGAGGAGGAAGGCCCGCATTGCCTTGTGGGTGATCCTCGCGAGGCTGGTCCCTCCAACCTCCCTCACGAGGCTGGTCCTGCCAGCGGTCCTCGTGAGGTCGGTCACGCCACCCTTGGCGAGGGCCACGGTCTTCCCATCGTCCTCCAGTTCTTCCTCCTCCTCGGCCATAGCCCCGGTCATTGCGCTCGGGTCGTCGGCTGGCATGCACGTCCCGCACGGCCCTGAGCTCTTGGCATTCATTGGTGTTGTGGGTGTGGAGGTCGTGGTACACGCAGTACCGGCTGCCCTTGGATGACTCAGGTTGATCCCTGCCTCGCTTGGTGTCCGGTTCTGCTGCAAGCACGGCAGCCCCCTTGCGCTTCACGTCCTTGACCTTGGGCTTCTTCTCTTCTGGGTCGGCAGCTGGTAGCTCAAGGAGGGAAAGGTGTAAGTGCATCTAGTGCCCCTTAGTGATTTTGGTGTATTGAAGACTTATAGGTTAAGGGACTAATGCGTTTGTGAGTCTACACAGGTCTATAAGTCTATGAGGAGTTTGATATTTACAGAGAAAGTCTAATTCTCAAAATGAAGTTCTTTGATCAAGACTTTGATATTCTCAAGACTTTCAAGACTTTGAAAGTGAAGAAATTGGTGTGACCTTGAAGACTTGGTATTCATTTGAGGAACATGAAGCGTGAAGACTTTTGTTTTCGTAGTTTCATTTTCTCTTTCTTGAGTCATAGGAAACACCGCTCATTAAAGGGGGTCGAGGAAATACTAAGGAAAAATTTCCATGTGATGCTCAACTCAAAATCCTACACCTACCAAACCCTTCGAGTGAAGCCCTTGAAATCTCATACAGCTCACCACCTTCTTGAAAGGATGAGACGAAGTTCTTCAGTCGCCGATGAATTTGTTCTCGATCGAGGAGTTAGGAATTCGCCAATCTGAATTGCCTACACAAAGGAGGAACATGATAGCCCGAGGAATTTGAGAGTCAAATTTCCGACCGTTCTTGTCTTCTTGGCGCCAGCTGTCCCAAAATATCTTATCCACCTAACGGTCATATCATTGAAGGTCATTTATGTCTTATCAAGTCGGGCTGCTCCCTAGGCTATAAATAGCCGCCCCCTACAACCACTAGCTGGCTGGCTGCTCCGAGAGAACTTGACACTTGTCATTTGAGAGCAACCCATCCTCCGAGGACTTTGAGCGAAAATCATCAAATGAGGAAAACCCAAAACCAAACCCCTACAAACTGTAACGCCCTCGATGCGGCTATATCTCCCACGTGTCGAAGCACGACTTAGAGGCATAACCGCATTGAAAGCAATGTCGCAAGTGAGGTAATCTTCACACAACCCATGTAATACATAAGGGAAAGAGATACATAGTTGGCTTACAATCGCCACTTCACACAATTACATGAATAAAGCATTACATCATCCAGATACAATCAAGGTCCGACTCTGAAACCAAAATAAAAGAAGAACCCCAAATCGACAAAGGTCCCCGATCGACCCCAAGCTGGGCTCCACTCTCGATCAACTAGAACGAAACAACACAAAGGGCAAGATCTTCATCGAGCTCCTCCTTGAGCTTGGTTCGTCACACCGCCGATAACATAGGCACCTGCAAACTGGTTTTGAAGTATCCGTGAGTCACGAGGACTCAGCAATCTCGCACCAGCGAGATCAAGACTATTTAAGCTTATAGGAAGGATGTAGTAATGAGGTGGAGCTGCAGCAAGCGACTAGCATATATGGTGGCTACAATCGTAAAAGAGAGCGAGAAGAGAAGGCAAAGCACGGTCGATAAAAGTATGATCAAGAAGTGATCCTATAGCAACCTCGTCAAGCATAACTCCAACATCAGTGTTCACTTCCGGACTCCGCGGAAAGAGACCATCACGGTTACACACACGGTTGATGCGTTTTAATTCGGATCCGTGTCAAGTTATCTACAACCGACATTAACAAATTCCCATCTGCCACATAACCGCTGGCACGGCTCTCGAAAGTTTAAACCTGCGCAGGGTGTCCCAACTTAGCCCATGACAAGCTCTCACGATCAACGAAGAATAGACCTTCACCGAGACACTCCGATCGACTTCGGTATCCCGTACATCAAGACATTTCGACAATGGTAAAACAAGACCAGCAAAGCCGCCCGAATGTGCCGACAAATCCGATAGGAGCTGCACATATCTCGTTCTCGTGGCACACCGGATTGTCCAAACTTCCGGTAGGCCAGCCCGAGTTGCTCTGGTGACCACCGGCGGTGACGAAGTTGGACCAACACTCACGACGAGCACTGGCCCGGGGTAAATAAAGATGACCCTTGAATCTGCAGAACCCAAGGGAAAAAGGCTTAGGTAGGCAAATGGTAAAACCAAGGTTGGGCCTTGCTGGAGGAGTTTTGTTCAAAGCGAACTGTCAAGGGGGTCCCATAAATCACCCGACCGCGTAAGGAACGCAAAATCCGGGAACATAACACCGGTATGACGGAAACGAGGGCGGCAAGAGTGGAACAAAACACCAGGCATAAGGCCGAGCCTTCCACCCTTTACCAAGTATATAGATGCATTAATTAAATAAGAGATATTGTGATATCCCAACAAGTAAACATGTTCCAACAAGGAACAACATCTCCATGTTCCAACAAGGAACAAACTTCATCTTCACCTGCAACTAACAACGCTATAAGAGGGGCTGAGCAAAGCGGTAACATAGCCAATCAACGGTTTGCTAGGACATGGTGGGTTAGAGGTTTGACATGGCAATTTGGGAGGCTGACAAGCAAATGGTAGGCATCGTAGCATTGGCATAGCAAAAGAGCGAGCAAACTAGCATAGCAAAGATAGTAGTGATTTCGAGGGTATGGTCATCTTGCCTGAGATCCCGCTAGGAAGAAGAACGAGTCCATGAAGAGGACAAATGAACGTAGTCGAACGAATCCTCACAACTCCGGAACAAAACCGAAGCTAATGAGAGGAGCAAACCGGAAAGAAGCAAACAACATGGTAAACACACAAGCAAAATCATGGCATGATGCACAATCAAGTATGATGCATGTCCGGTTTAAAGAGGCATGGCATGGCAAAATGCAACAAACTATCTTACAAATTAAGTGGAGCTCAATATGCAACGGAGTTGCATATTGACGGAACACCACATCAATTATTTAGTTCTCTCTCGGTTATGCTACCCAACAATATTAACTGTTGTTAAACATGGCAAGAGGTGAAGCATAACAAAAACTATACCATCTAAACAATTTAAATGGGGCCGGATATAAAAACAACAAATCCGGTAAATCCCCATATGCATTTAGCAATTTAATGCAACAACAAGTTTAAACATTTTATTTGTTGTTATCATGATGCGGATGACATATGCAAGTTATATGCAATTTTTATGAAAATGTTGACATAAGCGTGTTATGAAGCATTTATCACCGTGGCGGAAGGAAAAGGGTGCCACGGCGGCGAAACAAAAATGGTGCCACGGCAACATATCCGAAAATGATGCCACGGCAACATATCGGAAAATGATGCCACGGCAACACATCGGTTCCGGTAGCTCATGGAGATACCGGTGCAAAAGGAAGCGTGAGGAAGTGCGGAACATGCAAGATGGTGGGGTGCTCCCGGATTCCGGGTTCCCACGGGACGGCGGCATGGCAAACGAGGAACGTGCACGAAACAATCGGGCACGGTGCAAACATGGGCATCTCATACGATACAAGCATTCGTTCACGGCGGTCGTTCTCGGTGGTTATACCTTCGAAGCGTGCATTCTCGGGCAGAACGAGTTCGGTACAATGTAGAGGAAGTAGACGTTCTCATAGCGATCATAGAGGAAGTAGTTGTTCACGTGTCGTCGTGGGAAGTAGTCGTACACATGCCGTAGTGGAAGTAGTGGTTCACGGCGACGGTAGTGGTTGTAGTTGTTCATGTCCCGTAGATGATTCGGGGTCCACTGGGTCTTCGGGGGTCGACGGTAGTCGTACACGGCAACCATAGTTGAACTTGTAGGGCCGACGATGTCGTGGTACTTGGTGCAATGCCCGGGATGGTAGTCCAACAATTGTCGGAGAGGGACTTGACGCATCAAAAGTCTTCGGTGCCACGGTACTTGTCCATGTAGACGTACTCTTCGGGCGCAGAGGTACTCGCAAAAAAATCGAGATGGTCTTGACGATCCAGCGAGACGACATGGTTCGGGGCGGTCTCGGTCTTGGCGTCCATGCGGTAGCCACGAGCTCATGGCCTACAGCAGCAGCAAGGTGCAGAACGGGACGGAGACGCCGGGCGCTAATGGTGGTGGAGCAGTGGCTTCACGCGAACAGGGCCGCGGTGATGCTGATGGTGGTGGAGGCGAGCGACGGCGAGAGGATGCAGCAGCTTCTGCTGCTGCCGGCGGCGAGGCTGAGGCGATGCGGTTCCAGGGGTGCCGAGGAGGAGGTCGAGCGCGGCGCTCCTGGTCGCAGCGACCGGAGGGGCGACGGGGCAGGACGGTGGCGGGGCCTGGCTGCGGCGGAGGTCAAGGTCGGACCCGGAGATGGGTGGCCTCGGCGACGGGGACTCGTCGGGGCCGGGAGGTGCAGCAAGGTGGGACGGCTCAGGCACTAGGAGGCCGACGGCCATGGCGTCAGGCGGAGCGAGGGAGGCGAGGGAGGCGAGCGTGGGGGATCGAGGGAGAGAGGGATCGAGAGAGGAGAGATGGGGTGCAGAGGAGGGAGATGGAGGCGCTGCGGGAGGGAGATGGGATCGAGAGAAGGTGGATTCGGCGCTGCGTGCGGGCGAAGCGGCGCTGGAGGGAGGACGAAGGGGATGGAGATCGAGCGGAGGGGAGGCTAGGGTTAGGTAGCGGCGCTGGGTTCGGTCGGGCCTTGGTCAGGCCCAAGAGGCCGGCTGGGCTCTCTGTCTCCCTCTTTAGCAGAAAAAAATAGAGAGCATTCAAAAGAATTAAAAGAAAAGGCCAAGAACAAGAATAAAATGGTGGGACATATTTGTAAGGCTTTACGAAATATTTCCAACCCAACAAAAATGGTTCCAACAAAATAGGAGAAGTTAAACCCAAAATTATTTAACTTGTGCCAAAGGAGTTTGAATGGAGTCTAGGATTTAGGAGTGTCCAAAAATGTTGAGGATTTTTGGTGGAGCTCCGAAAAATGATGAAAGAAATAAAAGACAAGGTTAGAGGTCGAGAGATGTGATAACAAAGGCATTGGGATTATTTTGCAAGTGGGTTATGGTGATTTCCAAATTAATGGAATATTTTTATATAGCTCCCTAATAATAGTAGGAGACTTTGAATATGTTTTAAAGAGAAATCACCATGTGAATATCCCTCGATTTAAATAGATCAACGATCTATGCAATTTATTTAGGTGAGTTGCAAAAGATTTATGAGATGATGGCATGATGACATGATGCAATGCAAATGATGCAACAAACAAAACAAATCACATGACGAAACTCGGAGTAGCTGGAAGTCTTCTGGAGCGTTGGTCTCGGGGCGTTACAACACTCCACCACTACGAGAGGATCTCGTCCCGAGATCTAGAATGGCACCGGAGGGAAAACGGAAGAGAAAAAAGAAAGGTAAAACTAAGTTGCTTCTTTTGACAAACGAGTGAAACCACGGACCTTGAAAAATTGAACATATTGAAAGAAAGAATACAACGAAGATGTACGAATTTGAAAACACCCCGTTAGAAAAGAGGAACAAGGAAGAACAATTTCTTATAGTACTCCGGTTGAAAACAGATACAAGACTTGATAGGAAGAAAAGAGCTTGAGCAGAGGACACGACACTCCGGTTAAATGGACAATCATGAAAAGAACATGATCTTAGACAAACGAAATGATGGGTAGAGAAGAGCAACATTACAGTACCTCCAAAACAAAAGAATAGAAGATAGATATATGAAATAAAGGAATTGAGAAGGAAATGACAACTCTCACAAATAAAATTGAAAGAGAAAGCTTACGAAGAAAAGGTTGAACGGAGTTGTTGGATTATCAACAAAGAAAGCTTAAACTTGATGTGGACTTATGGAAGACATCCCAAAATTATGAGGTGACAACCTGCCACTACCGAAAACAAATGCTTGCTTGAGATCAACGAAGAGATGAAAACTGCTTTCGCCGAGAGGATAGGAGAAAACTCGGATCATTGATAAGCACCACAGTACAACATTCCTTAGGGAAGGCTTTAGGTGAAATCTATACCAAGATAAATCGAACGAAGAGATTGATGGATTTAAAATACCTCATTCTTGACAACATGTGAATCATGAAACATGAATGAAACTGTCAAAATGACATAACACCACCTGAAAAGATAAGGTCGAAAGAATTGCACTTCGGAATGCAAGATGAAGAATGCTTGAACTCCTCAAAACAAAACATGTGTTGAGCACCATGTTTATTTTGAAGTATGGCTTGACGGATCTTAACTTCGAGAGAAATCTTGATGAACAATTGAAGAATGAAAAGAATCCTTGACGAAGCACCATGTAGAGCCTCCAAGAAGAACTCCGGTAAACAAAAGGGTGATAGAAAGAAAGAGAAGTTGAAAACACAAGGTGAAGCCTTGCAATGATTTAGATGGATCTTCGTGATGAGATAATGCAGAAAACTTAGAACTCCGGAAGAAAGATGAACAACAAGAAGCCAAGAATTTATTCCTCCTGAACAAACTCCGAAGGAAAGGATTAATCACTTGGATGAAACAAGAATAAGAATTATGTTATGCGTATCCTTCACCAATTTAAATTGATGACAAGCAACGGATTTGGCATACTACTTATTCTCGTAGAAAGGATTAAGAGAGATATGGCGTAAACTTGAGAAGTTATTAATGGAACTACCGGTGAGATTTGGAAAGAACGAATGAATTGATATGATAACAAAGAAAGAGAACTCTTGAACGAACCATCGTAAGAATTGAAATTGAACGTAGCAAATGCACAAATCACCGGGAAGAATTGCAAAATGAATGAAGATACTTGAGGGTATTTGGATACAAATGAGCGAATAGATCATGAGCTGATTAGAGAATACTTGAATGATGCACCGGTATGATTTGGAGAACGAGAGCTGAAAGCTTGAATGAATAATACTGAGATGATGGGCTTCAAAGAATGAAACTGAAAAGACTCCTAAAATGCTCGGATGGGTGAAAAGATTCTCACAATCGAAAACAATTATGAGAGGATGGCAACAAGCTAGCACCATGAATCTTGAAGAGAATAGAGCAAGATTAAAGAGAAACTCTTCTTCGGTCTTCAAATGCTGAGAATGACAACGAGAAACACCACCAAGAATTATTGAGGCACACCGGAAGAATCAAAAGCGAAGAGGTTGAGCCAACTATGAAAAGAATTTGAAAGATCTTGGAGAAAAGCATTTGACTGATGACATCTCATTCTTACGTCAAACTTGGAGAAGAATTTAGGATAGATCCGGAATAATTAGAAGAGTCAGGTAAGATCCTGGGAAAAGACCTGTGGGTTAGGGCCCACTCAAAAGAAAACACCGTTGGAAATGATTTTAAAGAGAAATTGCACCGGATGAATTAAATGGCTTGAATGAGATAACAACCTCGAAATATCTTGAAGGGATTGAGAATGGAAACACAAGTCTTGTGAGATATCTTCAGCACTCCAGAACAAATGAATAGGAAGAAGTGAATGATTAAGAGGTGCATCGGTATGAGAAAGCATTAGAAACGGGGAAAGGAATATGATGAATATCGAAAGCTTGAATAGGATCCACCGGAGAAGAAACAACAATGAAGGATGATGAACTTGAAACTGTTGAGCATCTTCATGGGAAATCACCGGATAAGAACATTGATTGAAAAGAATGAAGAGACTTCTCATGAATAAATGGATACTTGATTAAGAAATCTGTGTCCTTGAAGAAAAAGGGTGGGAGGGCGGGAAAACAAAAACAACTTGGGGCAGATGGAATGGATACCGTTGAGAAAACTTAGAATTGATCTTGCGGATGTTGAAATGATCGAATCCACTTGAAGAGAAACACGCCGGTTGAAAAAGATTGACATGACAATCTTGATTGTCGAGAAGTATTGGTATTCACATCGGAGTATGAGAACACCATTTCGGGAAGGTATGGAATCAACACTTGACATTGAAGCAACTCGAATACCACAACTCAAAACAAAAAACAAAGGATTTGGCTTGCAGAATAAGCCAGAACAAACATATGATAGAGATTTCGTCCGAAGTTTTCGTGGTGGGGCCTACACGGGCTCGATCAGACAAAGACCATCATGTACAAGGCAAAGTGCACATGACATACGAAGCGTCCCCGAGTCGGCATAGCCAAGGACTCTTTAAGACACAATGAGACCACTATAAAACCAACCGTGAATAGGCGGACCACTAGACGTCGAACCCCAATTTCATATCATACATCCGTCGGAAAGATATCCTAAGAGCTACTTGAATTCCCACCTATGAAACTCCCGAAATTTTCCGGTTATGCAATCACGTGTTGGGGATACAGGGGAAGCATAATATCTCACCCAAAACTAGCAAATCCTACATCCAGCTATATCCATCCTTCAACACATAACCAAGAAACCTTCGAAATCGCTCTACCTCAACCTTCAAAAGCATCCGTTATACGAAGTCATGGCAATACTCCCGTACTCACCTCAAGATCGGGTTATCGGGTTATCTCACCAACAACTGCATAAAAGAGATTTTCGATGTCGGCGTGCTAAACTCGTGCATTCCGAACTGCAACGATAAAATTATGACGACAACACCTCGAGCTCAACTCCCCGGACACTTCCACTAAACCCCGACAGAGGCACCAAGACAATGTTCTCATCATAAAACCATCGAACGATTCCAAGATACCCGCGTGATCCTAAAAAAAATTTAGTGAAATTTGAGAAGAGAAGAGTCAAAACTCTACGTCAGGATGCCTCACCAGAGCGACGAAGGGACTGGGGAGTAAAAAAATTCCTAACTCTCCGATATATATATAATCCTAAATGACTCAAAACATTTTTCTAGACACAACTCGGCCGCTAAAAACGATCAAGCAGTGGGTCTCCTAAGGTCGGGGAAGGCTCTAGTTACCAACTTGTAACGCCCTCGATGCGGCTATATCTCCCACGTGTCGAAGCATGACTTAGAGGCATAACCGCATTGAAAGTAATGTCGCAAGTGAGGTAATCTTCACACAACCCATGTAATACATAAGGGAAAGAGATACATAGTTGGCTTACAATCGCCACTTCACACAATTACATGAATAAAGCATTACATCATCCAGATACAATCAAGGTCCGACTACGGAACCAAAATAAAAGAAGAACCCCAAACGCGACAATGGTCCCCCGATCGACCCCAACTAGGCTCCACTACTGATCAACTAGAACGAAACAACACAAAGGGCAAGATCTTCATCGAGCTCCTCCTTGAGCTTGGTTGCGTCACCTGCTCGGTAACATAGGCACCTGCAAACTGGTTTTGGAAGTATCTGGTGAGTCACGAGGACTCAGCAATCTCGCACCCACGAGATCAAGACTATTTAAGCTTATAGGAAGGATGTAGTAATGAGGTGGAGCTGCAGCAAGCGACTAGCATATATGGTGGCTACAATCGCAAAAGAGAGCGAGAAGAGAAGGCAAAGCACGGTCGATAAAAGTATGATCAAGAAGTGATCCTATAGCAACCTACGTCAAGCATAACTCCAACACCGTGTTCACTTACCGGACTCCGCCGGAAAGAGACCATCACGGTTACACACATGGTTGATGCGTTTTAATTCGGATCTGGTGTCAAGTTATCTACAACCGGACATTAACAAATTCCCATCTGCCACATAACCGTGGGCACGGCTCTCGAAAGTTTAAACCCTGCAGGGGTGTCCCAACTTAGCCCATGACAAGCTCTCGCGATCAACGGCGAATAGACCTTCACCCGAGACACTCCGATCGACTCGTATCCCGTACATCAAGACATTTCGACAATGGTAAAACAAGACCAGCAAAGCCGCCCAATGTGCCGACAAATCCGATAGGAGCTGCACATATCTCGTTCTCGTGGCACACCGGATTGTCCAAACTTTCGCTAGGCCAGCCCAGAGTTGCCCTCGGTGACCACCGGCGGTCGACAGTTGGACCAACACTCACGACGAGCACCGCCCGGGGTAATAAAGATGACCCTTGAGTCTGCAGAACCCAAGGGAAAAAAGGCTTAGGTAGGCAAATGGTAAAACCAAGGTTGGGCCTTGCTTTGGAGGAGTTTTATTCAAAGCGAACTGTCAAGGGGTCCCATAAATCACCCGACCACGTAAGGAACGCAAAATCCGGGAACATAACACCGGTATGACGGAAACTAGGGCGGCAAGAGTGGAACAAAACACCAGGCATAAGGCCGAGCCTTCCACCCTTTACCAAGTATATAGATGCATTAATTAAATAAGAGATATTGTGATATCCCAACAAGTAAACATGTTCCAACAAGGAACAACATCTCCATGTTCCAACAAGGAACAAACTTCATCTTCACCTGCAACTAACAACGCTATAAGAGGGGCTGAGCAAAGCGGTAACATAGCCAATCAACTATTTGCTAGGACATGGTGGGTTAGAGGTTTGACATGGCAATTTGGGAGGCTGACAAGCAAATGGTAGGCATCGTAGCATTGGCATAGCAAAAGAGTGAGCAAACTAGCATAGCAAAGATAGTAGTGATTTCGAGGGTATGGTCATCTTGCCTGAGATCCCGCTAGGAAGAAGAACGAGTCCATGAAGAGGACAAACGAACGTAGTCGAACGAATCCTCACAACTCCGGAACAAAACCGAAGCTAATGAGAGGAGCAAACCGGAAAGAAGCAAACAACATGGTAAACACACAAGCAAAATCATGGCATGATGCACAATCAAGTATGATGCATGTCCGGTTTAAAGAGGCATGGCATGGCAAAATGCAACAAACTATCTTACAAATTAAGTGGAGCTCAATATGCAACGGAGTTGCATATTGACGAAACACCACATCAATTATTTAGTTCTCTCTCGGTTATGCTACCCAACAATATTAACTGTTGTTAAACATGGCAAGAGGTGAAGCATAATAAAAACTATACCATCTAAACAATTTAAATGGGGCCGGATATAAAAACAACAAATCCGGTAAATCCCCATATGCATTTAGCAATTTAATGCAACAACAAGTTTAAACATTTTAATTGTTGTTATCATGATGCGGATGACATATGCAAGTTATATGCAATTTTTATGAAAATGTTGACATAAGCGTGTTATGAAGCATTTATCACCGTCGTTAAGGAAAAGGGTGCCACGGCGGCGAAACAAAAATGGTGCCACGGCAACATATCCGAAAATGATGCCACGGCAACATATCGGAAAATGATGCCACAACAACACATCGGTTCCGTAGCTCATGGAGATACCGGTGCAAAAGGAAGCGTGAGGAAGTGCGGAACATGCAAGATGGTGGGGTGCTCCCGGATTCCGGGTTCCCACGGGACGGCGGCATGGCAAACGAGGAACGTGCACGAAACAATCGGGCACGGTGCAAACAAGGGCATCTCATACGATACAAGCATTCGTTCACGGCGGTCGTTCTCGGTGGTTATACCTTCAATGCGTGCATTCTCGGGCAGAACGAGTTCGGTACGATGTAGAGGAAGTAGACGTTCTCATAGCGATCATAGAGGAAGTAGTTGTTCACGTGTCGTCGTGGGAAGTAGTCGTACACATGCCGTAGTGGAAGTAGTGGTTCACAGCGACGGTAGTGGTTGTAGTTGTTCATGTCCCGTAGATGATTCGGGGTCCACGGGGTCTTCGGGGGTCGACGGTAGTCGTACACGGCAACCATAGTTGAACTTGTAGGGCCGACGATGTCGTGGTACTTGGTGCAATGCCCGGGATGGTAGTCCAACAATTGTCAGAGAGGGACTTGACGCATCAAAAGTCTTCGGTGCCATGGTACTTGTCCATGTAGACGTACTCTTCGGGCGCAGAGGTACTCGCAAAAAAAATCGAGATGGTCTTGACGATCCAGTGAGACGACATGGTTCGGGGCGGTCTCGGTCTTGGCGTCCGTGCGGTAGCCACGAGCTCATGGCCTACAGCAGCAGCAAGGTGCAGAACGGGACGGAGACGCCGGGAACTAATGGTAGTGGAGCAGTGGCTTCACGCGAACAGGGCCGCAGTGATGCTGATGGTGGTGGAGGCGAGCGATGGCGAGAGGATGCAGCAGCTTCTGCTGCTGCCGGCGGTGAGGCCGAGGCGGTGCGGTTCCAGGGGCGCCGAGGAGGAGGTCGAGCGCGGCGCTCCTGGTCGCAGCGACCGGAGGGGCAACGGGGCAGGACGGTGGCGGGGCCTGGCTGCGGCGGAGGTCATGGTCGGACCCGGAGATGGGTGGCCTCGGCGACGGGGACTCGTCGGGGCCGGGAGGTGCAGCAAGGCGGGACGGCTCAGGCACTAGGAGGCCGACGGCCATGGCGTCAGGCGGAGCGAGGGAGGCGAGGGAGGCGAGCGTGGGGGATCGAGGGAGAGAGGGATCGAGAGAGGAGAGATGGGGCGCAGAGGAGGGAGATGGAGGCGCTGCGGGAGGGAGATGGGATCGAGAGAAGGTGGGTTCGGCGCTGCGCCAAGGCAAGCGCGGCGGCTACCGGAGGCAGGATGAAGGGATGGAGATCGAGCGGAGGGAGGCTAGGGTTAGGTAGCGGCGCTGGGTTGGTCAGACCTTGGTCAGGCCCAAGAGGCCGGATGGGCTCTCTGTCTCCCTCTTTAGCAGAAAAAAATAGAGAGCATTCAAAAGAATTAAAAGAAAAGGCCAAGAACAAGAATAAAATGGTGGGACATATTTGTAAGGCTTTACGGAATATTTCCAACCCAACAAAAATGGTTCCAACAAAATAGGAGAAGTTAAACCCAAAATTATTTAACTTGCGCCAAAGGTGTTTGAATGGAGTCTAGGATTTAGGAGTGTCCAAAAATGTTGAGGATTTTTGGTGGAGCTCCGAAAAATGATGAAAGAAATAAAAGACAAGGTTAGAGGTCGAGAGATGTGATAACAAAGGCATTGGGATTATTTTGCAAGTGGGTTATGGTGATTTCCAAATTAATGGAATATTTTTATATAGCTCCCTAATAATAGTAGGAGACTTCGAATATGTTTTAAAGAGAAATCACCATGTGAATATCCCTCGATTTAAATAGATCAACGATCTATGCAATTTATTTAGGTGAGTTGCAAAAGATTTATGAGATGATGGCATGATGACATGATGCAATGCAAATGATGCAACAAACAAAACAAATCACATGACGAAACTCGGAGTAGCTGGAAGTCTTCTGGAGCATCGGTCTCGGGGCGTTACACAAACCCAAAGTGATTGAGCATCACTAAAGAAATTGATCCTGCGTGGATCCGACGCTTGTTACCTTTGAAGACTGTGCTTCTTTCAGACAGTTAGGCGTCATGGTCTAGAGCATCCAAGAGGAATTGTGGATCGCCGAGTGACCAAGTCTGTGAAGGTTTGGAAGTCGCCTGAAGACTTACCACGAGTGATTGGACGAGGTCTGTGTGACCTTAGTTCAAGGAGAATACGGTAAGGACTGGGTGTCCTGAGCTGCGTGCGTGCTCGCCGATCGGGTGTCCGGACTGTGTGTCCTCGAGTTTAAATACTCACCGCTCCAACCAGGACATACAACCGAGACAGCAGCTTGGAACTGGTCTACCAAATCATTGTCTTCACCAACCTAATCGGGTTCTATTTCCTCAACCCTTTCATTTCCTCATTCTTGTGTTGAGTGTTTGTTCATATCTCGTGCTTGAAGACTTTGATCAAGACTTTCTCAATTTCCTCAGTTCAATTTCTTCACCGCTTTGTCTTCATCTTGTGTTATCCTGTGATTACGCTTTACAGACTCTGTGCTAGTCTTCATTTCATCATGATGACCATGCTTGTATTCTGTTATGCTTACTTCGAGTACTTATTCCGCTGCTAGTAGTTCTTCACTAAGGAATTTCCTCACCGCAAATTCCTCGCTGAAGAATTCATAAAATCGCCTATTCACCCCCTCTAGTCGATATAACGACTTTCAATTGGTATTAGAGCAAGGTACTCCTTGTTCTCGTGATTTTGGTTTAACCGCTTTGAGTTTTAGTTATGTCGACCGCAGTATGAAGAAAGTGACATGCCCTATCTTTGACGGTCATGATTATCCCAAGTGGAAGGCCATGATGTGGAAGCGCCTCATGGCAATGAACAGCTGAGCTGTGGACCGTCAACGAGATTGATCTTCTTGATCTATGCAAGATGGCGACGCTGATGATATTCACAAGTACACTCGACTTGACATCTTGGCGAAGGATATCATCTGTTCCTGCCTATCCAGAGATGAATTCAGGCGCATTATGCATCTTTGCAATGCGAAGCTTATCTGGGACCGAATCTCTGATGTCTATGAAGGTCATCGAACCCGTCATGATCCCTGGTTTGAGGACTTCAAGGAATCTCTCAAAACGATGACTTTCGAGCTAGAATCATCATCTTCTACATCATGTCTCATGGCAAAGGGTGACGAGGTAGCCGAATGCTCCTGATCCGAGTTTTGTGACGATGAATCTGATAATGATGGATCTGATGATGATATTGAATCTTGTTATACCAAACTTGTTTGCATTGCCACTAAACAACAAATGGCTTTGGAACAAGTTCAAAACATGCTAGACAAAAGTGATGATATGTTGGGTGAAGAAAAGGATCAGTCAAAAGCATTGGCTGAAAGTCTGCAGAGACTTCATTCCAAGTTTGACGCCCTTCAAGATCAACATAATACTCTCTTGATCGATCACGAAAGCTTTCTTACTAATCTCTTCAAAGAAAGCAAGATCTTGAGAAGCTAAGAGTGAGTTATGAAGATCTTCAGAAGGAGCGCGATTCATTACGAGCTCAACAAATCAACGCTTCTCAGGAAGAATTTGTTCCTCCATGCTTAAAGTGCATTAAACGTGAATCTGCTAATTCTTCACCTGAATGTTCAAATGCTTCAACTGTTACAAATTCTTTACCTGCCTATGCTATCACTAATTCCTCATCTGAGGACATTGCTAGTATCACTGACAATGCAAGGCTGATGGAATTGTACATGACAGGCATGTACAAAAGCCTCAAAGGGCATCAGACTCTCTGTGATGTGCTTAAAAAGCAAATCCTCAACAGAACTCCTAGGAAAGAGGGTATTTCCTTTGAGAGGAAACTCAATGTTGATGGAACATATTGGAAGCCTGAGCAGTACCCCAAAACCTCATGGGTTGCTGCAAAGGGACCTCCAGTTGATCCATCTAACTTATCTGGCTTTACATGTGAATCTCCTCATTCTTCCGATGAGTCATTTGACTCAACTATAAACTGTTCAAAAATCGAATGGTGAAGTATTTGCTAGATATGTTGGCACTAAGCTGCAGAACGGTTCTCCTATGAAGAAAATCTGGTTCCCAAGAAGTGCCTTGAAAGTCTTCGTGAATTTCCGCATGACACCACCAAGGAAGAACAGAACCCCAGATCAAATTCTTCATATGGACCAAATTCTTCATATGGATCCAAGTCCTCATACGGACCAAATTCCTCACGTGGATCAAATTCCTCAAAAGGATCAAAGTCCTCATATGATTATCATCGCTAACAACTCTGCTTCGCAGGTAGAGCTAAGGGCTATGAATATGTGCATTATTCTTCAAACCATTATGTTCATAAGTCCTCAAGAATTTCTCTGCTTATTCATATGCTTACCCTAACCCCTCTTATGTGAAACGAAATGGTTTGGCCTCTATGCCACCATTCTCGTATGGTGCTCGCAGAGTGATGAACTCTTTGCCACCCCTTCAGATGTGGGTGGTGAGGAAAAGAACTAATCTCTTCAGAGGGTCAGGTCTCCGGCGTGCTTTAATGTCTCAAGAATTTGTTTGGGGACCCGACAAAATTGCTCGAAGGACACAAAGTAATCATGATGAAATGAACCTTCATTTCACATGTCCTCATACCGCTATATCTGTTTCTCGATTGATGAAATTCATCGATGAACTTGATATCATATTCTTCACTAATGAAGCATATGAGATTGTAAGCTACAATAATTCATCTGCAGGATGATCAACCCAAAGCTACCGAGTGGGTCCTCGATAGTGGATGTACGAATCACATGATCGGTGACAAGAATCTATTGATGGATGCTCCTTATCACCGCCACATCTGAAGCATATCATCTTTGGCCGACAAAGGCAAAAGTCGTATTGGGTCTTGGTAAGGTTGCAATCTCTAAGGATAAACACATGGACAAAGTCATGCTTGTTGAGTCCTTAGGATACAACCTCATGTCGATCTCAATGCTTTGTGATCTTCATATGGTTGTTGTCTTTGGCAAGTATCGCTGTGTTGTGATTATGGAAGTCGACAATTCCAAAGTCTTGAAGGCTTTAGGAGAGGAGATTTGTATATTGTTGATTTCTACAGGACCACAACCAGCCGTGTGTCTACTTGCAAAAGCTTCGTAGGCTGGCTATGGCATCGACGACTTGGTCACGCAGCATGAGGAATTTGCACACGCTTGCAAGTAGAAGCATGTCATTGGCATTGAGAATGTCAAATTCCTCAAGGATCACTTATGAGAACTGTGAAGCTGGAAAATGACCAAGGCCAAGCATCCAAATAACACTATCATGACCACTACTCGTCCATTCAATTGCTTCACATGGACCTCTTCGGACCTAATCATTACTCAGCAATCACTAATGATGCATCTCTATATGGTTTTGTCATTATTGATGATTACTCTCGATATACATGGGTACACATTGTTACTTACAAACATGAAGTGCAGGAAGTCTTCAAACGATTTTCCTCGAGGGCTTCAACCAACTTTGGTGTGAAGATGAAGCACATCAGAAGTGACAATGGAACTGAGTTCAAGAATTCCGGTCTTGATGATTATCTTGATGAACTTGGTATTACTCATGAGTTATCTGCTCCCTATACTCCTCAGCAAAATGGCGTCGTGGAGCGCAAGAACAGAACTCTTGTTGAGATGGCTTGCACTATGCTTGATGAATACAAAACGCCTCATCGCTTTTGGATTGATGCAATTGATACGGCGTGCCACATCATCAATAGAGTATATCTTCACAAATTCTTCAAGAAGACGGCCTATGAACTCCTCACTGACAAGAAACCCAGTGTGAGTTATTTCAAAGTCTTCGGTGCTGAATGTTGGATTAGAGATCCTCACCACAATTCTAAATTTGCACCGAAAGCACATGAAGGTTTTATGCTTGGTTACGGAAAGGACTTGCACACCTACAGAGTCTTCAACATTGTTCTTCACAAGATTGTTGACATCAGATGTGCGGTTCGATGAAACTAATGGCTCGCAAAGAGAGCACCTACCTTCTGTGTTAGATGAGCCAGCACCGAGGATTCTATCAAGTTCAAGGCAACCGAGGATGTCATTCCCTCTTCAAGAATCTGTGAAGAATTCATTCCAGTTCATGAAGAACGTCGAGTGATGCACCTGAACAAAATGCTGAGGAAAATGGTGCTGAAGAAAATGCTGATCAAATTCCTCAGCGACAACCAGCTCATCCTCGCGTTGCAAAAGAAGTGCAAGTGGAGAAGATCATCAATGACATTAGAGCAGCAGGTCCTCTCACACGCTCAAAAGCTTCACATTTATCTAACTTTTGTGGGCACTATGCTTTTGTCTCTATCACAGAGCCCACTAAGGTAGATGAAGCATTTTTTGAGCCATAGTGGATTCAGGCTATGCAAGAAGCATTACATTAGTTCGAGCTCAACAATGTTTGGGAACTAGTCAAACGTCCAGATCCTCGCAAGCATAATATCATTGGCACAAAGTGGATCTACCGCAACAAGCAAGATGAAAATGGCCTTGTGGTGAGGAATAAGGCACGACTGGTAGCTCAAGGCTACACACAGGTTGAAGGAATTGATTTCGATGAAACTTTTGCACCTGTTGCTAGACTTGAGGCTATTCGCATACTACTTGCTTATTCTAACCATCAGGATATCATCTTATATCAAATGGATGTGAAAAGTGCATTCCTCAATGGTAAGCTTGAGGAAGAAGTATATGTTGCTCAACCCCCAGGTTTTGAAGATCCAAAGAATCCTGACAAAGTCTTCAGACTTAATAAGGCCCTCTATGGCCTCAAGCAAGCCCCTCGGGCGTGGTATGATACATTGAAGGAATTCTTCGTGAAGAATGGCTTCACACCGGTTCACTCGACCCTACTCTCTTTACTAAATCTTATGATGGTGAACTGTTTGTGTGCCAAATATATGTTGATGATATTATCTTTGGCTGTACTGACCAACGTTATAGTGATGAATTTGCTTATATGATGAGTGAAGAATATCAAATGTCTATGATGGGAGAGTTGAAATTCTTCTTAGGTCTTCAAATTAAAACAACAGCGAATGGCATATTCATATCTCAGAGAAATACCTCAAAGATGTAATGAGGAAATTCGCATGCAAGATTGCAAAGGCGTCAAAATTCCTATGCCCACAAATGGCCATCTATGCATCGATGAAAATGGTATTGACTTGATCACAAGGTATACCGCTCCATGATTGGTTCTTTATTGTACTTATGTGCATCTAGGCCAGATATAATGCTTAGTGTTTGCATGTGTGCCCGATTTCAAGCTGCACCGGGAATCACACCATAAGGCCGTGAAGCATATTCTTCGATATCTAGCTCACACACCAACACTAGGATTATGGTACCCCAAGGGCTCTGCTTTTGATCTCATTGATATTCGACTCGACTATGCCGGTGATCGTGTGGACAGCAAGTCAACATCCGCACTTGTCATTTCCTCGACGATCTTTGGTCCGTTGGTCCTCGAAGAAACAGAATCACAGATCACCGCTTCATCTGCGGAAGCTGAATACATTGCTGCTGGCTCTTGCTGTGCTCAACTGCTTTGGATGAAGCAAACACTCAAGAACTATGGCGTCAACATGAAGAATGTGCCTCTCCTCTGTGACAATGAGAGTGCCATCAAGATTGCTCACAACCCAGTTCAGCACTCGAAGACAAAGCACATTCAGATTCATCATCATTTTCTTCGTGATCATGTGTTGAAGGGCGACATCTCCATCGAGCACGTGAAGACTGATGAACAGCTAGCTGATATCTTCACTAAGCCCTTGGATGAGAAGAGATTTAGCAAGTTGCGGTGTGAGCTAAATATCTTAGAATCTTCGAATGTTCTTTGAAAAGGACACACACCCTGACACCTATGCAAAATTGATGACTTAGATGTGCAACACATGAAGAAACATTTTTCTTCAATCAATGAAGAATAACACTCTAAGTGTGAAGAAATTAATGAAGAATTTGATTCTCAGAACCCTACGACAATTGTACGTGGTGTCTGAAATCATCATTCTTATACGGTGGAACACGCCACCACAAAAAGTTGAAAATCTTCAAATTTGAGTTTTTCCTCAATTTTGAAATTCTTCAGTTTTTCAAATTCTTCAACTTTACAAAATCTTCACTGTTTCCTTCGTTTTTATTCATTGGCTATATATATATATATATATATATATATATATATATATATATATATATATGAGTTTATGTCCTCTACAGCATTCACTTATAGCTATTTCTTCAAGTTGTTTTTTCTGCTAAGTGAATGTGATCGGACCCTTCCCCCTCTATGCTATACTCAGCACAATCTATTCACAAATTCTTCATGTGCGTTCTATTTGAAACTTGTTCAAAATCTTCACTGTGTCCTTGTCAGCTGAAGAAATTGCGAATGAAACTTTAAAACAAATCTTATCCAAATTTTCAGTTTTGCCGCTCAATCAGTTCCGCATCCCACAATGCATTATTCCATTCATCCATGATCGTACACGATCTCAACTACACAGTACGTGGGTGACACATGTCGCGAGAAGGAGAAAGGGCAGGGCAGGTTCGTCCCAAATCTTCGGGCGAACAGTTTGACCGTGTCTATAAATACCCCTCTCCCCTTCCTCACTTCATTTACTCCGCTCGATCACTACTCTCTAACTCGAGCTCCTCAAACCCTAGCGCCGCTACTCCATCGTCGCCGGTGAGGAAGAGCTTATTGCTCGACCTCTTCGCCGTCAGACTCACACCGATCATGAAATCTTCACTCCGCCTCCGCCGTAGCTGTCTTCCTCTGCCAAGTTAGGGCGTGGGAGATCTAACCCGATTTAACTTCACATCTGCTCCTCTCGGTTAAATCGTGTTCTTCACTTCGGTAATTAAAAGTTACTTTTATTACTCACTTTGATTCTCAAACTTTCCTGAAAATCTTCAAAGGTGTTTATTCTTCAAATCTTCACACATATGAACACCTCACACATCATATGATCTTGAACTGTTTCTCTAAGCAATCATTTTCTTCAAGATTCCCTAATTGTGTGGATCTTCGATCCGCATAACTCGAACCTAAGACACGAACGCTTAGTGAAATTCCTCAAGGTTCATCTGGTCAAATCCTCAAAACTTGTTCTTTTCAAAAACCTTCCGAGAACGCATATCACCTCTCCAAATTCCTTGCACCTATACTCTGCTCACAGTACTCATGTCTCGCTTTGAATCACTAGGTTCTCATCAACTTAACTCATTTGCAGCATTCCTCGAAGAAAAATTGCATACTTCTTCGAGAATTCGATTGTTCAAATTCTCAATCAAGAATATGGCGACGGTAAGAAGCCGCAGAAAGGAGGAAAGAAACCTGAGGTTATGACTGCGTTTGAAATCCCTGAGGAAATTTATGCTGACTATTGCACACCTGATGAAGCAAAATTTGGCAAAGAAAACAAAAATCAGCGCAAGGTGCGCATACAGAGGATTGAACGGAGATGGGCAAGGGAATGGAGGGAATACAGATATGTGACTCCAAAGTACATGAAGAAATTCGCCCTCAATCCTCCATGCCCAAGAGCTCCATTGGCACCTGGCCAAGTAGCTGACCCCACAAGCATCAAGCGTGGTGAGGACTTTCCTCAAGAATGGGCTAAGCGCCAAGCTAAATTGGCAAGACAAGCCAAGGAGGCAATGAAGAAATTCAATGAGGATTCTGCCACTGCTACTACTACTGAGGCCTCGGTCAAACCGAGGAAATCCATGCCAAAGAAGCCTGCTCGTAAGACAAGTGTTTCACCAACAGCGCCCTCACGGCCAAGTTCCATAGCAATGCCCTCACGGCAAATTCCTCACACTGCTACTGCTCCACCAAAGTATTCAGCAGCTCCTTCAAAGTCCTCAGCTCCTATGCATCTGGCTACATGTCAAAGGACTGCTGGTTTCTCGATTGCCTCGTGTTTCAAATAGTTCCTCACCGCACCTATTTCCTCATCGGGCCCTACATCGTTGAAGACTAAAGCAACAAATGGACGCGTCCTCGCCAAGTCCAAAGAAGAAATAGGTCGATTCCATGTGCCTTCGATGATGAAGCTTCGATGATGAACTTGCGTAAATCATCGAGATGACAGTGAAGGCTGCTAGAGCCAAAGGCACATCTGCCCTTCGCTTTTGGATCCGAGGAAAATCCTCGATTACATTGATCTCTGGCACAAGGATCCAAACACCCCAATGCCTGATTTTCATCTGACTCCTGGTCAAAGTCACATGCTGACCCATTTCATTACTTAAGAGAAATGGAAGTTTGAAAAGGCAAGAGAGATCAAGAAAGCGCAATACAGAAAGGAGAAGCTCCTAAAGAAAAATGTTGTCAGAATGACACCTGAGGAACTTCTCCAGGCTCAGTCTGAAATTCAAGCCCTCGGCAAAGACTTTGATGCCTACTATGCTGATTGGCAAGGAGCTAAAGTGAGATTCATCAATCTGACGAAGAAATTCACAAATGTTGCAGCCCCAACGCAACAAGAAAATCCTCAGGCTGCAGACTCTGCTCAGCCTGCTGAAGAACATGCCAGCACCGCTGATGACTTTCATCCTGCTAAAGAAAATGCTAGTTCCAGGGCTGATGACTCCATTCCACCACCAAGAAATTGCGTGGCATCCACTAGTGGTGTGCCCAAGAAATCGAAGAGATCAGGGCAACCGCATCGATTCTACCAAGAAAATCAACCAGATTCCTCAGCTCCTCCCGCACCTACACCAACTCCAATTCTTCCATCTGCATCTGATGTGAAGAAGACCAAGGCTGCAGAGCGAGCTGCAGTGAAGAAAAGGAAGGCATCAGCTGCGTCGAATTCTTCGGCTGTGAAGAAAATGAAGCCAATGACCAGCTCATTTGAAAATCCTATTGATGTTGTTCCAATTTCATCCATGCTATCAAAGGACCTTGTTCCTTTTGGAGAAGACTATGTGATCCCAAGCGGATCTGATGAAGAAAATCATTCTGCTGCTTCGTCAGAGCAGCTTGATGAAGAAATTGAAGTGGACGCAATCCCTTCAACGCCAGTCATTTACTCATCTATGCCTCAGTTCACAGCTAAAGAGGCTGGTGTTGAGGAAATTGAAGATGAAGATGTGGATATAGGATGCACCACACCTGTGATAAATGATGACTTTTGGGAAAGTCAGCATCCTAATACTCCTCTCTTCACACCTATCCAACAGATTCCTCAGTCCCCTGCAACAACAGTTCAACTAGGCTCTGAAGAAACTCATCCCACTCCCTCTGTGCATGAAGAAATTCCAGCCACTAGTGTCAAGAACTCGCTGCTGCTGATCCTCAGGTTACACAAGAAGAGGAACCAGAAATTCCTCAACCTGAAGAACCTGAGCTCGCGATTCCTGAGGTGGTAATGCAACTCACTGACACCCCTCTGCCAATGCCGAAGAATCCGTTCTCAAGCAAACAGAAGTTCAAGGCTGAAGACTTCTTTGGCGAGCATGTATTCTTCACAGATTAGAACCCCTATGACTCTGCTCGCATAAGGAAGAGGCGTTTCTGGACTGCTAGTCAAGCCAACTTCTATTCCTCAGTGTTGTTTGACAAAGACAAAATCTTTGATCATGAACATATTACTCACGTGGACATGGAATCTCTGCCATGCTTCGAGCCAATCCTCAGTGTTCTTCATGATGCAGGACTACTAAATTTTTGCACGGACATTTGCGATTGGAATGAAGAACTCATTCTTCAGTTCTATGCAACACTGCATATCACTGGAGACGCTGAAGATGTCAACTCATGGGTGTTGGACTGGATGACTGAAAACACTCACTATAAGGCACCGGCAACTAAATTGCTTTGTGTCCTTCCTCTCGATCCTCCCCATGACAGTGCACATTGCACCTACAAAGGACCACGAATCGACAAATCACTATATGCAAGTGCTCATGAAGCCTTTGAAGCACGGGCAGGCCCCACTTAACCAAATTCCTCGCCAAGGAATTACTCTATGTGCCTCGGACTGTCTATCGCATTCGACGAAGACAATGAGTCCTATCAAAGGCCACGACTCAAATGATGAAGAAGTCGTTGGCATCATGAAGAATATGCTTTTCAACATCATTCATGGCGCTCCGTCCAACTTCCATGATTTCTTCATGAGGACTCGCCAATATTGCTATGTCACCATTCGAAATAAGCCCTATGCTCCTTGGATTATGAGATTCATCGTGGCAAGATCTTCACTTTGAATTACAAAGTCGACACTCAACCATGGTAGCTACTTGCCTCCCATTGAAGTCCTCAAACGGACAGTTTCATCACCGATGATAAAGGCAAGGCAGCTGCAGTGATCGATGAAGGCATTCGTCCATTGATGGTCAATTTCGCCGGCTGCATCTTACTCTACCAATGACAACTCGCCACACATGACTCGCCAAGAAATACCTCACCAAGCAAAATCCTCAAGCCACAAAGACCTGGGTGATGATCGACCGTGAGTTACTCCTCGCCTTCATCGGAAGGTTGATCGCAATCACAAATGGGTAAAGCGCCGCTTTGGTGCACTTCTTCACAATATGACCTCAACATACAATGCTATGAAGAAGAACCAATACTACCTTCATGAAACCTTCAACCGCACTGGGCTGTCCTCACTCATGTCTATAGCGCCAAGAACTCAAGACTATGGGTCTCAAGGAAGAATTTGACTGATGCGCACCTCCTTCAAGAAACTCAAGAGGGTCAAAGTTCCTCCACTTTGGTGGCCGATCTTATTCTTCATCGCGTGACACCGATGAGTGTGAAGATTTGGACGACATCGCGGCAGGCCCCGCTACAACAAACAACCCCGATAACGCCGGGCGCCTCCATCGACTTGAAATTCTTCAGGACGTTAGTCCTCGCCAATCCTTTGGTCATTTGATGAAAAAGGGGGAGAAATCTGAGTTAGTCTTCAAGCGGGTCTATATTAAGGGCATTTTTCTAAGTTACAACTCTCCTTCTTCTGAAACTTTTATTTGGATCGAGTTGTAATCTTAAACCCGATGGTGCGCTGATACTTTTGTTGCATTATGCTTTGCAGGCTTATTCCTCGTTAATGACATTGCACGCATGCTGAATCTCATCAGGCACCATATTTCATCATGCATTTCAAATTCTTCATATTATATATCAAATGCGTGTATGAATTACAAGATATAGGGGGAGATCTCCATGATTCAACTCTTCAAATGTGCATTGCCTCAAACGCAAATTCCTCACTATGCACATCTTCAGGGGGAGTTCTTCTATATCTTGCTATCAAATTCCTCAAGATCGATATTTACACTTCATACATTTATCCTCGCTGAAAACTTAACCTATATTGTCATCAATCACCAAAAGGGGGAGATTGTAAGTGCATCTAGTGCCCTTAGTGATTTTGGTGTATCAAGACTTATAGGTTAAGGGACTAATGCGCTTGTGAGTGTACACAGTGTCTATAAGTCTATGAGGAGTTTGATATTTACAGAGAAAGTCGACCCTAAAATGAAGTTCTTCGATCAAGGACTTTGATATTCTCAAGACTTTCAAGACTTTGAAAGTGAAGAAATTGGTGTGACCTTGAAGACTTGGTATTCATTTGAGGAACATGAACCGTGAAGACTTTTGTTTTCGTAGTTTCATTTTCTCTTTCTTGAGTCATAGGAAACACCGCTCATTAAAGGGGGTCGAGGAAATACTAAGGAAAAATTTCCATGTGATGCTCAACTCAAAATCCTACACCTACCAATCCCTTCGAGTGAAGCCCTTGAAATCTCATACGCCTCACCACCTTCTTCAAAGGATGTGAGACGAAGTTCTTTTGGTCGGTGATGAATTTGTTCGATCGAGGAGATAGGAATTCGCCAGTCTTGAATTGCCTACACAAAGGAGGAACATGATAGCCCCGAGGAATTTGAGAGTCAAATTTCCGACCGTTGCTGTGCTGCACGCCAGCTGTCCAAAAATATCTTATCCACCTAACGGTCATATCATTGAAGTGCATTTATGTCTTATCATGTCAGGCTGCTCCCAAGGCTATAAATAGCCGCCCCCTACAACCACTAGCTGGCTGGCTGCTCAGAGAGAACTTGACACTTGTCATTTGAGAGCAACCCATCCTCCGAGGACTTTGAGCGAAAATCATCAAGTGAGAAAAACCCAAAACCAAACCCCTACAAACCCAAAGTAATTGAGCATCACTGAAGAAATTGATCCTGCGTGGATCCGACGCTTGTTACCTTTGAAGACTGTGCTTCTTCCAGATGGTTAGGCATCATGGTCTAGAGCATCCAAGAGGAATTGTGGATCGCCAAGTGACCAAGTCTGTGAAGGTTTGGAAGTTGCCTGAAGACTTACCACGAGTGATTGGATGAGGTCTGTGTGACCTTAGTTCAAGGAGAATACGGTGAGGACTGGGTGTCCTAAGCTGCGTGCTCAGCGATCGGGTGTCCGGACTGTGTGTCCTCGAGTTTAAATACTCACCGCCCAACCAGACGCACAACTGAGACAGCAGTTGGAACTGGTCTACCAAATCATTGTCTTCACCAACCTAACTGGTTCTATTTCCTCAACCCTTTCATTTCCTCATTACTGTGTTGAGTGTTTGTTCATATCTGTGCTTGAAGACTTTGACTGAAGAATTTCTCAATTTCTTTAGTCTGTTTGTCTTCATCTTGTGTTATCCTGTGATTACGCTTTCTGTACTCTGTGCTAGTCTTCATTTCATCATGATGACCATGCTTGTATTCTGTTATGCTTACTTCTGAGTACTTATTCCGCTGCTAGTAGTTCTTCACTAAGGAATTTCCTCGCCGGCAAATTCCTCAGTGAAGAATGCATAAAAATCGCCTATTCACCCCCCCCCCCTCTAGTCGATATAACGCACTTTCAAAAGGCGCCTGTCGGTGTAAAAACCGGCGGATCTCGGGTAGGGGGTCCCGAACTGTGCGTCTAGGCGTATGGTAACATGAGACAAGGGACACGATGTTTTACCCAGGTTCGGGCCCTCTTGAAGGAGGTAAAACCCTACGTCCTGCTTGATTAATATTGATGATATGGGTAGTACAAGAGTGGATCTACCACGAGATCAAGGAGGCTAAACCCTAAAAGCTAGCCTATGGTATGATTGTTGTAATGGAGGTTATGTCCTACGGACTAAAGCCCTCCGGTTTATATAGACACCGGAGAGGGCTAGGGTTACACAGAGTCGGTTACAATGGTAGGAGATCTACATATCCGTATCGCCAAGCTTGCCTTCCACGCCAAGGAAAGTTCCATCCGGACACGGGACGGAGTCTTCAATCTTGTATCTTCGTAGTCTTGGAGTCCGGCGGATGATGATAGTCCGGTTTTCCGGACACCCCCTAGTCCAGGACTCCTCAAGAGCCTCTAACCTGGCTTCAATGACGATGAGTCCGGCGCGATAATGTTCGGCATTGCAAGGCGGGTTCCTCCTTGAATAATCCAGAGAAGATTGTGAACACCGGATAGTGTCCGCTCTCAAAAAATAAATTCCACATTCCACCGTAGAGAGAATAAAATGTACACAAGTTCAATCTGCGACGATTTTGCGGCGTGACGCCACACCACTACCAAGCCTTTACTTGAATCGTTTTTATTATACCACCTCGCGTAGCTTAGCGGCGGTTGGCACGCCTTGTCGTCGAGCGAGATCGTGTTCCCCTTATTCCGGATTCTCATCAATACGGACGTGGTAACCCAACCGCGCCATTGATGGTGGCGCTTGGGAGATAAGAGAGTTTTACCGGGCTAGTGGGGACGATAGTCTTCGTCCCGCCTATATATAAGGGATAAGGATTCACCTTCTCACCCACGCCTTCTTCCTCCTTTGCTTATCCATCTCCACAAGACTCAAGCTCCAGCGCCCAAGTTCACAAGATCTCGCCGACCTTCTCCGACCATGTCCGGAGCGGAGGCAATGGTTGGCCTCCACCGTTAAGGAGGAGCACATCACCAAGCTGCGCAGCGCGGATACCTTTCCGCGACATCGCGCACCGGCCGCCCGACGAGGGCAGCTCATCCCCACCCCAGGCCCCATGAGAGGGTCGTTTTCCTCCCCCACTTCCTCCGCGGACTGGGCTTTCCACTTCATCCCTATGTCCGGGGCTCATGTTCTATTACGCCTAGATTTCCATGATCCGCGCCAACTTCATCCTCAACATCTCGGCATTTATCGTGTGGTGCGAGGCTTTCCTCTCGCATCCAGCCCCACTTCGCTTGGCTCAAGACCTTCAATGTCAAGCGAAGGTAGTGAAGGGCACTCAAGCGGAGTGCGGAGGCGCCATGTTGGGCAAGATGCCCAACGCCCTTGGTTCAAGGAGCCTTCGGGAATCCTTCAAGGGTGGCAATCGGGGTGGTTCTACATCACCGGGCCGCGCGAACCTACGTGGGCGGCGGCCCCCGAGTTCAGATCTGGAATCCCTACACAGCTCACCTCCTAGAAAGAGAAGGGCTTGCTGTGGGTTAATTCGAAGGAGCTGACGGGACTCCAAGCCTGTATCCAGAAGCTGGTGGACAAGAAGCTCAGGCTGGTTAACGTGGTCCAAGTCATGCTCGTTTGCCGGATCCTCCCATGCCAAGAACGGGCATTCAATCTATGGGAGTTCAATCCGGAACAGCACCAGGCGCTGAGCGGGCTCTTCGACACAATGTACAAAGGCGCCTGGAGGGTGTTGTTCAAGGGCGCCGAAGCCCCCGCATCCGCGACGGAAGATCGCGGATTCCGCTTGCAGCGTCCAGCTGACGAGGTAAGTGATTCTACCCCTTTATGGGACACTTGTAGTTTAATAGTTCAGCCCTAAGTGGGTTTTAATCTCCTTTTTCCTTTGACAGGACTGGATGAAGAAGGCCGAGCAGCTCGTCTGCCCGGCTCCCATGCCGAAGACCAAAGGGACGCCTGCCTAGCGGGGTTGTTGGTTCCGCACCGCACATGGTGCCGAGAAGAAGGCTAAGAAGGTGGCCACGGTACTCGAAGAGTTCCTGCTGGTGTCCGACGACTCCGAGGCAGATTCCTCCCCCGAAGACGAGGAGGAGGAAGAAGACTCTCTCCCAGAGGGGGGGAGAAAGAGGAAGGCTTCCCCAACAGGGGAGGCCGACGGGTCCAAGAGGGGAAGAACTATTCCCCCGGACAGCTCCGCCAACACCAATGTTGGCGAGGAAGAGTGGCCCTCGAGGGCCAGGCCTCAGGCGAGATCGTAAGTATCCGGATCCTCGAATGATCTCAGAACTTCTTTTGTCACATAGTGTCCTTCTAACGCCGATACCGCTCGTAGTCCGCCGACGATGATTTCCTGCCGCACGAAGCGGGTCGTTGGCTGCATCGGACGTGGAATCCATTCCGACTGCCTCCACCCCTCGCGCCGCTGAGGACGCTGAGGTGGGATCCCGGGAAGGGACCCATCAAGAGGAGGCTCCGGAAGCGCCACAAGGCAGCCTCCCGGACTTTGCGTCGGACTCTACGTCGGAACCCGCAGTGGTTCCAGAGTCCGGCAGGCGGCCCCTTCGCAAGAAGGGCAAGACCGTGACACCGGCGGCCCCCGTCCAACCGGAGGAGCCAGACAACTTGTTGGAGGCGCTCAAAGGCGCTTCCATCGAGGAAGAACACCACACTATTATGAGTGCGGTGATTCAGAAGGTTCAGCTCGCTAAGAGCGGGCTGACCGAAGCCTGCAGCAGCCTTCTAACAGGCTTTGAGGTGAGAAGTTAAAATTATGTAATGTAATACCGCATAGACAAGAGTTCTCGATGCTCGGTTCGGCGCTCGGAAAGAAAAGCCACCGAGGATCTAAAAAGATATACGCAGGTTGCTAAATAATATGTCAATATGGGTTTGCAGGCTGCATGCCGACCTCTGCCAGACCGATCATGGAGGTCGGTGCATTGAAGCAGATCTCGAGCGGTCCGAGCAAGAGCTCGCCATGCCAAGAAGCAGCTCGAGGAAAAAGAAGGTGAGTAACACCACTTTGAAGATTTACCTTACAGAAAAGGATTTAGGTTGCAATAAAAATGACAAGGATAACGTGCGTATTGCAGGGGCCACTAACGAGGTGGCGACCCTGAAGGAGGCTGTGTCCGCGGCCGAACGCAATGCGGCCGCGGAACGGGCAGAGCGAGAGAAGCAGGAGGCGCGGGTGGTGGAAGTGCGGCAAGAGCTCCAGGCTCTCATGGAGAAGCATGGGAGTTTGGAGCGCGACTCAAAGACTTGAGAGCTTGCCTCGGCTCTGGAAAGTGCCAAGTCCGCCAAGGCCGAGGCCCGTAAGGCCCTTCAGGAGGTTGAAGATGTGAAGAAGATAGCGGCGGGTAAGGCATTTTTCATGCAAAGCAAGCATGTTAATGTAAACTACCTGACACTTACCCGAATTCGGAGCTCTCCAGGGGTGTTTGCAGATCTGCCGTGCAAAGGTATCCGATGCCGCCGCATTTTATCGTGGCGGAGGGGAGCTCAATGGAGAAGGTCTTCGGTCTCAAGACGCCGAGGCCGCCATCTGGTGCCCCTGCGACCAGTGAAGCAGCTGGTCGAGCTCCACAAGGCGGCCGAGGAGGCCATGAAGGGCCCGATAGTCCGGTGTGGCTCGACAGCCATGCCAGGGAGCTATTTCGCCTCGTCGCGGCGCCTGGTGGATGCATGCCCTCGGTGGAGGTCATCAAGCGCCCGCCTATATTGAAGGTGCTCGTCGGGCCCTTGCCCGCATAAAGGTGCACCGGGCAGGCCGGATGCGGAGAAGCTTCTTACGACCCGCCGCCACCGGCAAGGAGTATCGACGCCGAAATGTACTATAAGACTGTCTCAAGGGAGCCCGCGATATTGCGGATGAATGCCCCGAGATGTAATTTTTGAGTAAACTCGCTATGTATTATCCTGTCATGCCAAGACTTTGTTCATATGCGCTTTAAGCAACGCTTTGTTTAATTTAAAATATTACCTTCAGGCGGCCGCTTATAAAATCTGAGAGATGGCAAGTCGTTGGCTTCACCCCGAGCCATGAAAAGCTGGGTGTTCGATAAACTTGAGCACTCTTGTTCCCATTTTTGGGTCCATCTAGGAGGCGCCAACACAACGAACAAGGCAATCGGACTTATAATGCTTGAACACTCTCACTTAGCCACAAATTCTATAATTTTAAATTTCGTGAAGCCCCTAGTATTCGAAGACCAATTGAGGCGCTATCCACGCCTTCATCGGACATTATCCGCATTTCGCTCGAGCGGCATGAGTCTTTAGGGACCCAAAAGACCTCTCGAACAAAGGACCGGTCTCTCGCCTTATCATGCCGCCGCTTTTAGCTTTCTCCATCGAGGCGCCGCCCGCTCAACCGGGCGGAATCGCAGTGGTTCTCCCAGTCCACCTTAGCCGGCTGAATGGAACGTAAGGCACCAAAACGTGGGAGCCGGGCAAACCCAACTATTGACCCAAGACATGATTCGGAGCCGATTCATATAATGCTATAAGTTCGGGGTGCCGCACTTGTGAAAGTGTTCGACTTATCACACCATAATGCGGGAGCGAAGCCCTCGTGTATTCGGCCGTACCAAAATATACGGGCGCAAGATGTCATTAATGAATATATGTGTAAAGTAATGCAATAACAGGCAAAAAATGTTGCATTATTTATTCAAGGAATTCTGCTATGAGTGCGGAAGGATACAAATAGTGCGGTAAGCAAGGGTTTGGACTAATTAACATGTCCCCCTCCAGGGGTGGGCTGCGGACTTGGTGTATATAATCAAATTTAATGCTCATAATGGAGACCACCTGAGTGTTCGTCGCAGCCTTCTTTCTTCCCTGGCTGTTGCATCGTGAGTTCGGCGGGTTCGCCGCCGGACAGAGCCTCTGGTGAACGGAGTCCTGTGTATATATAAAAAAGGAAAATAATAAAAGGCGACACACTTGTGAGCCCCTGGCGTGGTCGAGCCGCACTCTGGGGCTATTGTGGTCGTGCCCCTCCCCCCAGGCCCATGGTATCTCCAGAGCGTAATGATGTACGCGGAGGGTTGGTTTTGCAATCATGCGAGGGCTGGGGTCGGGGCCGCATTGCTACGCGTGCTCGGATCGTGCCAGGTGGTCTTGGTTGATATTGCTCCAGGCGCGTTTGGCCGTAGCCGGCCGTTTAACGGCCGGACTCGAAAATTGCCTTAAAAGGCTGCTCAGATTTCGCCGTGAGAGCTGCCAGATGTTCCTCCGCTCGAGGGAGCATTCCGTATTTCCGCTGACCGTGATGACTCCACGAGGGCCTCGCATCTTGAGCTTGAGGTATGCATAATGCGGCACCGCGTTGAACTTTGCAAACGCGGTTCGTCCGAGCAGAGCGTGATAGCCGCTGCGGAACGGGACTATGTCGAAGATTAACTCCTCTCTCCGGAAATTGTTCGGGGATCCGAAGACCACTTCCAGTGTGACTGAGCCTCTACAATTGGCTTCAACACCTGGTATGATGCCTTTAAAGGTCGTCTTTGTAGGTTTAATCCTTGAGGGGTCTATGCCCATCTTGCGCACTGTATCCTGATAAAGCAGGTTCAGGCTACTGCCGCCGTCCATCAAGACTCTCGTGAGGTGAAACCCATCGACGATTGGGTCTAAAACCAATGCGGCGAATCCGCCATGGCGGATACTGGTCGGATGGTCTCTTCGATTGAAAGTGATCGGGCAAGAGGACCATGGATTGAACTTAGGGGCGACTGACTCCATCGCATATACGTCCCTTAGTGCACGCTTTCACTCCCTCTTGGGTATATGGGTTGCGTATATCATGTTCACCGTCCGCACTTGTGGGGGGAAACCCTTCTGTCCTCTACTGTTCGGCGGCCGGGTTTCTTCCTCGTCATTGCTATGCAGCCCCTTGTCATTGTTTTCGGCAATTAACTTGCCTGCCTACTTGAATACCCAACAGTCTCTATTGGTGTGATTAGCTGGCCTTTCGGGGGTGCCATGTATCTGGCATAAGCGGTCGAGGATTCGGTCCAAATTGGACGGACCCGGAGTGGTTCTTTTGAATGGCTTCTTCCACGACCGGTTTAGAGCCTCGGAATCTGGCGCCGACCGCCGATCCTCTTTGTCGCCGCCGTTACGCGCGCTTATTTTTGCTTCGACACGACCTGCCATTGTGGTCCTTAGTGTCCGGACCGCCGAATTTTTACTGAGGTTGTTGCTGCGAGCTAGCCAGCTATCCTCTCCCGCACAAAAGCGGGTCATTAATGATGTGAGGGCTGCCATGGATTTCGGCTTTTCCTGTCCTAGGTGCCGGGCTAGCCACTCATCGTGGATGTTATGTTTGAAGGCTGCGAGGGCCTCTGCATCCGGACAGTCGACGATTTGGTTTTTCTTTGTCAAGAACCGTGTCCAGAACTGTCTGGCCGATTCGTCTGGCTGCTGAATTATGTGGCTTAGGTCATCGGCGTCTGGTGGTCGCACATATGTGCCCTGGAAGTTGTCGAGGAACGCGGCTTCCAGGTCTTCCCAACACCCAATTGACTCTGCGGGCAAGCTGTTAAGCCAATGCCGAGCTGGTCCTTTAAGCTTGAGTGGGAGGTATTTGATGGCATGGAGATCGTCGCCGCGGGCCATATGGATGTGAAGGAGATAATCTTCAATCCAAACCGCGGGGTCTATTGTGCCATCATAGGATTCAATGTTTACGGGTTTAAACCCTTCAAGGATTTGATGATCCATTACTTCATCAGTGAAGCATAGCGGGTGTGCGGCGCCTCTATATTGAGCAATGTCACGATGTAGCTCGAGTGAGCGTTGTTTGTTGTGTTCGGCCCGGCCGGAGTTGTTGTATCGGGCGCGACGGTATTCTTCGTGGGTCGTGGGGCGCCCACGTGATCCGTAGATGGATCTGGATTGCCTTGCTTTGTCCTCCAATATATCTCGCAAGTCCGGCGCGTTCCCTCTTGGCTTCGTACTCTTGGATCGATGCCGGGGTACGGTCTTGCTGGAGGGCCTGGATGCCTCTCTGTCACGACCACGGGGTGGTCGGTCGGCAGACAGCGCTGGTGATGAAGGTATGTATGCTTCCTCCTCTAATCGGGGGAGCAACTTGCGTTTTGGGTAGCTCTTGGAGGGACGTTCGAGTTCATACTCTTCAGCCGCGAGGACCTCGGTCCATCGATCGGCCAGCAGGTCTTGATCAGCTTGAAGCTGCTGCTGCTTTTTCTTTAGGCTATTTGCCGTGGCCATTAGCCTGCGTTTGAAACGCTCTTGTTCGATGGGGTCCTCGGGCACGACGAATTCGTCGTCGCCGAGGCTTGCTTCGTCTCCGGAAGGAGGCATGTAATTATCATCCTCGACCTCTTCGTCTGCCACTCCCTCGCGAGGGCTTGTTTCTGCATCCTCCTATGCTGAATCTTGCTAGAGGGGATTGTCTTTGGCACTGTCTGGAGTGTTATTATCTCCTGTGCCGGAATCTCCATTCTTGTTGTGGCGGGATTTAGAGCGGCGCCACTGACGCCGGCGCTTGGGCTGTTTCTTTAAGGAATCTGCCTCCGCTGCTTCTTCGCTGTCCCCATCTTTTGGGGTGTCCACCATGTAAATGTCATATGACGAGGTGGCCTTCCAGTGCCCTGTAGGCGCTCGTTCCTGTTCGTCTCCGGCATCGTCGTCCATACCGTCGATGTCTTTGGAGTCGTAGTCTAGCATGTCGGTTCGATCGTCGACAGTGGCTACAAAGTGGGAGGTGGGTGGGCTCTGAATTTCTTCGTCGTCCGTATCCCAACCATCCTGGCCATAGTCCGGCCAGGTCTCTCCGGATAGCGAGAGATGCTTTAGCGATTTAGGATGTCGCCAAAAGGCGAGTCTTGAAAGATGTCCGCCGGTGAACTCCATGATCGGCGCCCAATCGGATTCGATTGGCGGGGCGAGGAGGTTGAGTCCGCAGGAGTCCAGCACCTCGAGTCACAAGCTTTACAAGGGACGAGGTTAGTGTTCGGCTCCATCGCCGTGGAAGGTGCAGCCCCCGAGGCGGTGTCCAGCCACCGGTCCCCGATCTGGGCGATCGGCTCCGGACTGAGGGCCGAAGCGGATTCGTGTGCGGCCACCATGGCACTGTCCGGTGGCAGAGCTAAATCATGCCCATCGTGACAGCGCGGCACGCTCGGCTGAGGCTCGAGTCCGTCGAAGATCAAGTCCCCACGGATATCGGCCGTGAAGTTTAGGCTTCGAACTCGACTGATGGCCAGGGCGAGCTTTGATCTGCTCCGATGGCCAAGTGAGTTGGCCCTTGATCGCGCCGCCAATACGAAGATCTGTTCGGGAGAAAAGTCTCACCACGACGGTGTTGTTGGTTGAAGAATCCATCGGGCCTATCGGTGATGACACGAGGAACTCTCAATGAAAGCACCAATGTCGGTGTCAAAACCGCGGATCTCGGTAGGGGTCCCGAACTGTGCGTCTAGGCGGATGGTAACAGAGACGATGGACACGATGTTTTACCTGTGTTCGGCCCTCTTGAAGGAGGTAAAACCCTCGTCCCGCTTGATTAATATTGATGATATGGGTAGTACAAGAGTGGATCTACCACGAGATCAAGGAGGCTAAACCCTAAAAGCTATCCTATGGTATGATTGTTGTAATGGAGGTTATGTCCTACGGACTAAAGCCCTCCAGTTTATATAGACACCGGAGAGGGCTAGGGTTACACAGAGTCGGTTACAATGGTAGGAGATATACATATCCGTATCGCCAAGCTTGCCTTCCACGCCAAGGAAAGTTCCATCCGGACACGGGACGGAGTCTTCAATCTTGTATCTTCGTAGTCTTGGAGTCCGGCGGATGATGATAGTCCGGCTGTCCGGACACCCCCTAGTCCAGGACTCCCTCGGCGCCCTTCCTCAGCCCTAGCGCACTTGGTAGCCAAATTGAACGGCTCCAGGGAGGTGCACAGGTCTTCATGGATCGCAAGCTCCTCCTTCATCTTGACGTCACGCACGCCGTCGGAGAAGGCTGAGATGATGGCCTCCTCAGACACTCTGGAGATCTTAAGGCGAGCATTGTTGAAACGCTAGATGAACTTCTGCAGGGTCTCTCCCGGCTGCTGCTTGATGCGGCGCAAGTCGCTCATGGTCGGGGGCCGGTCGCGGGTGCCTTGGAAGTTGGCGATGAATCGGGTGCGCATCTCGTCCCAGAGGAGATCGTGCGAGAGCCGTGTTCAGAGCCAGTGCGGAGCCGCCCTGAGCGCCTTGGGAAACCAGTTCGCCATGACCTTCTCGTCTCCGTTGGCGGCTTCAATGCCCAGCCCATAGAGCTGGAGGAACTCAGCAGGGTCTGCCGTGCCATCGTAGCGCGGGGGCAGGTCTAGCTTGAACTTGCCCGGCCAGGCCACACTGCGCAGCTCGGCGGTGAAGGCACGACAGCCTGCAGTGGCCGCGGGAGGCCTTTGGTGACGGAGAGCTTGATCTTGGAAGTCTTCATGCGCTGCCGCCAGGAGCAGCGCGGGCTCTTGGCGCGCTGGAGCAGGAGCGCGTTTGTGCCGGGCCGGAGCGGGGAGCACACGGGCAGCTTCTTGGGGACGAGGGATCTCTTGGCAGCTCTTCTCTTGCTGTGCTGGTGCCGGACGGAGCGGGTTCCGTCCAGGGGCCACGCGCCTTGGGGCCAAGGCGCCTTCTTGAGGGGGAGGCAGCTGAGGCGCCCCCGGGGCTTCGTCGCCCGTGTAGGGCGGGGCACGGGGCAGCGAGAGGGATGGCGCAGGGGAGCCCCCAGCGAAGCTGACGAGCTCGGTGATGCGGGCGAGCCACTCGTCGTAGAGGTCATCGATGGGACGGTAGTGCAAGAGCTCCCACGCCAGGAGCGGCGCGGCATGCGCGTCCGCAGGAGCGCGACAGGCGTGGGACGAGGAACCGGTTGGAGTCAGCGACGGGGTGGCGGTGCGGCGTTCTCGCCGCACCGAACGATGCAAGGACGACGCCTGCTGCTCGTTCCCTGCCGGACCGGTGGCGGCGTTGACGGCAGGCGATGGGGAATGGCGGGGGCGCCCGCCGACGGGGGCCATCTGGGCGACGTGAGTGGCGAGAGCGGCCCGGCGCTCGGCGCAGGCTCGACGAGCATCTGACATGGATGCGACGGGCGGCGAAACACGGGGCGACAGAAGGCGGATCCAGTGCACCCCTACCTGGCACGCCAAATGTTGGATTTTGGGTTCCGGCAGACCCTCAAGGTTCGAACTCTGGGGTGCACGTGGAGATCACACCTTCTGTCTACCCATGTCTTGTCGCCTCGCAAGGATCTAAACTACACGAAGAACAACACAAGGGACACGAGGTTTATACTGGTTCAGGCCACCATTGTGGTGTAATACCCTACTCTAGTGTGTGGTGTGGTGGATTGCCTCAGGGGCTGATAGTGAACAGTAGAAAGGGAGAACAGCCACGCGAGGCGCTGTTCTTGAGCTGGTGCGATGAACTGCTTGGGTGAGTTCGGTCGCCTCTCTCTCTCTCTCTCTCTCTGGTTGATCTCCCTGTCTCTCTCCCGGTCTTTCTCTAGGTTTCTCTCCCCTGGGGGTGGCTAGTCCTATTTATAGGCGGAAGCCCTGGGCCTCTTCCCAAATATTGAGCGGGAAGGGCGCCAACAATTCACCATTTTGAAGGGAAACATCTAGTACACTTATCCTGACTAAAGTCGGTTCTCGCCTGCAAAAGACTCTGACGATGACGCCGGTTTGGGCTCCACGATGACCTCCATCCTGCCATTATGCTGGTCTTGGTCTTGTTGCACCGAAATGGTTGCCTTTGCTTGATACTCTTGCCTGCGCTTGCCCCCTTTGCACCAAAGAGGAAACAAGGACTCTGCGCGGGCTGGCGCCCGCCTGGCTTCAGTCGTCATGGCTTGCGTCACGGGCACCTCGTGAGGTACCCGCCTTGATCTCTACGCCCCCTCGCGAGCCAGCCTGACGAGGCTGTGCCCGAGGAAGCCTCCTGTCGTCCGCCCCGCGAGGCTTGGCCCCTCGCGAGGGTCTTGAGCATGTGTTGATGAAGATGGGCCGTACTGGGCCACTCCCTGAGCCATGCCGCAGGCCGCATGCAGGCAAGTCTGGGTACCCCGGTTCCCAGAACGCCGACAATGGTTATGTTTCCTAACCATAGACATGTGTTGTCATTTTATGAACGGGGTCACATCATTAGGAGAATGATGTGATGGACATGACCCATCTGTTAGCTTAGCATTATGATCGTTACAGTTTCATTGCTACTGCTTTCTTCATGACTTATACAAGTTCCTCGGACTATGAGGTTATGCAACTCCCGAACACCGGAGGAACACTTTGTGTGCTACCAAATGTCACAATGTAAATGGGTGATTATAATGGTGCTCTACAGGTGTCTCCGAAGGTGTTTGTTGGGTTGGCATAGATCGAGATTAGGATTTGTCACTCCGTGTTTCGGAGAGGTATCTCTGGTCCCTCTCGGTAATACTCATCACTATAAGCCTTGCAAGCATTGTAACTAATGAGTTAGTTGCGGGATGAAGTATTACGGAACGAGTAAAGAGACTTGCCGGTAATGAGATTGAACTAGGTATGATGATACCGACGATCGAATCTCAGGCAAGTAACATACCGATGACAAAGGGAACAACGTATGTTGTTATGCGATTTGACCGATAAAGACCTTCGTAGAATATGTAGGAACCAATATGAGCTTCCAGGTTCCGCTATTTGTTATTGACCATAGACATGTCTCGGTCATGTCTACATAGTTCTCGAACCAGTAGGGTCCGCATGCTTAACGTTTGATGATGATTGGTATTATGATTTTATGTGATATGATGCACCGAAGATTGTTCGGACTCCCGAATATGATCATGGACATGACGAGGAGTTTCGAAATGTTCGAGACATAAAGACTGATATATTGGACGACTATATTCGGACACCGGAAGTGTTCCAGAGAAGTTTCGGATAAAACCGGAGTGCTGGAGGGTTATCGGAACCCCCGGAGGAACTAATGGGCCTCGATGGGCCTTAGTGGAGAGCGACAGGGCGGCCAGGGCAGGCCACGTGCCCCCTCCCCCTTGAGTCCGAGTAGGACAAGGAAGGGGGGCGGCGCCCCCCTTTCCTTCCCCCTCTCCCTCTCCTTCCTTCCCCCTCTCTCTCCCTTTAGGTGGAAACCTACTAGGACTTAGAGTCCTAGTAGGATTCCCCTCTTGGGGGCGCACCAAGGAGGGCCGGCCAGCCTCCCCTCTCCTCCTTTATATACGGGGGAAGGAGGCACCCCATAGACACACAAGTTGATCTTTCAGCCGTGTGCGGTGCCCCCCTCCACAGTTTTCCACCTCAGTCATATCGTCATAGTGCTTAGGCGAAGCCCTACGCCGGTAACTTAATCATCACCGTTACCACGCCGTTGTGCTGACAGAACTCCCTCGACCTCAGCTGGATCTAGAGTTTGAGGGACGTCACCGAGATGAACGTGTGCAGATCACGGAGGTGCCGTGCGTTCGGTACTTGATCGAGTGGATCGCGAAGACGTTCGACTACATCAACCATGTTACATAACGCTTCCGCTTTCGGTCTACGATGTTACATGGACACACTCTCCCCCCCCCCCCCCCCCGTTGCTATGCATCACCTAGATAGATCTTGCGTGATCGTAGGAATTTTTTTGAAATTACTACGTTCCCCAACAGATGCTGCTAGATGGAGATGGCGGTGCGAAGCTTCCACAAGACAATGGTGTGACATCATTGGGAGGTACCGTGACACAAATTTGTCATGAGGATCTCCATCAAGCTCATTGACGGTGGTGTCAAGGGTGGTGTGATGTCATCCGCAAGATGGGTTATTGCGACGACGTGGTGACCGGCACCTTGAAGGTGTCATCCCCGTCAAAAGGTGGTTGCTGTGGTGATCGGCACTGCGATGGAATCGTCCACGACAAGATGGCGCGTGGTGGTCTGCGGCGCTGTGATGGCTTTGTCAAGTGGCTGCGAGTGATCCATGTCGAAGACTACAATATCAAGATCAAGGGGTTCAATGTTAGCACTAATCTTGATATTTTCTATCACATGTTTAGTTTAGAGTTTTGCATGTAGTTTAGATGGTCTATAGAATTGTACGTAGGCCATGGTGCTTCAGTTATGCGTGCAAAAGAGGCGAGATGCCAGGATGCTGTGTGATGCAGCAAGTATAGCGAGATTCCAAAGATGTCGTGCGATACGGCGATGTCGTGAGAAGGGACAAGGTGCAGCGAAGGTTGAAGCGTGATGGGCTATACAAACATGTTGAACCGGTGAGTCGTTCAGATGGGTTTGAAGCAGGCATGCATGCGTGAGGAAGTTGGCTTGTTGCTGACTAATTCGGTCGTGTTGTTTAGTACATGCACGTCATTAGCTGGTGGAGGTTGCATGTAGAAGAATTAGTGGAGTAGTTGCACATGACATGTGCATAGAAAGTGGATCATGACGTTGGCCTATGGCCGTGTGAGTTAGAGCATGAGTTTACGGATTATCTAGTAGTAGGATCGTGTGTGAGTCTGTTGTACTACAAGCTATTTAAGGTGAAAAAGAAATGAGAAAGTAGCTGTGAGGGCTAGTGAAAATATGTGGCACTTGTGGTTGCCAAGGAAGAGTACCTCTTGGCAAAGCTAGTTGTATTTCTTCCTTGGTATACATGTGTGTGTGTGTGTGCGTGTGTGTTCTTGAGAGAAATTAAGAGATAAAATCGAGCTTTGAGAGGCGGTGTGAGGAAGAAGAAGCGGCGTTGTGAGAGGCGGCACCAACACTATCTTCTCACCGGCTCACCCCCGCCACTCCACTACTTCGCTTCCTCCCCAACTCCGGTCGTCGATCCAACAAGCCCCATGACGCGTCAGTGGTCACTGCTACCTCTTGAGCTTGCGTTGATTTTCCCCTTGAAGAGGAAAGGGTGATGCAACAAAGTAGAGTAAGTATTTCCCTCGGTTTGAGAACCAATGTATCAATCCAGTAGGAGACGACACACAAGTCACTGAATACCTGCACAAAAAATCAAACAAACTTGCACCCAATGTGATAAAGGGGATGTCAATCCCTTCACGGTTACTTGCAAAAGTGAGATCTGATAGAGATAGATAAATGGTAAAGTAAATATTTTTGGTATTTTTGGTTTATAGATCGGAAAGTAAATGATTGCAAAATAGTAGATCGGAAACTTATATGATGGAAAATAGACCTGGGGGCCATAGGTTTCACTAGTGGCTTCTCTCAAGATAGCAAGTAATATGGTAGGTGAACAAATTACTGCCGAGCAATTGATAGAAGAGGGCATAATTATGACGATATCTAAGGCAATGATCATGAACATAGGCATCACGTCTGTGTCAAGTAGACCGACTCCTGCCTGCATCTACTACTATTACTCCACACATTGACCGCTATCCAGCATGCATCTATAGTATTAAGTTCATAAAGAGCGGAGTAATGCATTAAGTAAGATGACGTGATGTTAACCATCAGCCCTCCACTGTGCTCCAGTTTCGCCTCCCTGTGCAAGCTACTCTCGGCCAGCCTAAGGTGTCATCATGGGAGGAGACCGAGCGCCACCTGCTCGCCCGCATCAACGCATTCGGTGTTAGCGCCACGCTCCTGGTGAAGACAGCCACCAATGGGCACACCACCGAGACGACTCGCTGTCATTTTCCCTCTGCCACCACCCACCATTCCCCATGACGTCGGAAGAGGTTGAGAGACCAAGCCTTGAGTTTGAGCTCGACCATCACAACATGTGTACAAGGCCCCTACCGGCATTTTCTCCCTCCCCTATAGGTAATAGCTCACTCCCCCTTCAAACTGCCATGTAATGTCCCAGGGAGAGGCCGAAAATGATAGACTTATGAATGGGGCTTGCGGAAACAATCTTACAAACATGTGTGGCATCTCCTAATTCACTCCTCCCCTTGAAATCAAGGAGTGGGCCCTCTCTCCACCCAACCAGCTGATAACAATTCGGTCTGTAGCCTTGAATCTGTGAAAAACCGTCTATAACTATAGCATTACTAAGGACAGGTGCAACAATTTTATTGTGAAATCATGCAGATCATTGTGTAGTTGATACTTGTAGAGTGCTTGGCATTTTCATATCTATCCATGTTCATAAATGATGGCAAATTCATTTGATTGCCATGGCAACTTTTGTGTAAACATGAATTTGGCATCATGGTTTAAAATTATGTTGAACTTTGTATTTTTTTTGTGTGTGTAACTAGTTTGATTGCTGCTGGTTTTCATACTTATGCAGCAACAGAGAAAATTATAATCAATTTTGGACATCAAAAATTGTAGCTACCATCTTTTTGTATAGTAAATAGTTGCCATGGCAATTTTTGCCACGTTTTTGCTATGAATTTTTCCAGATCATGGCAAATTGGTATTCACTTTTCTCAGAGGTTGTTTTGCCATGTATGTTCTATAAATTTGCCATGTATTACAGACCTCTAATTAGAGATCTCTAAATTTGCCATAACAAATTATCTATAATATACACCATTTTTCTACATTTTATCATGAACTACATATCGTTTATTTTGATATACCATTAGGGAATTCACCATGAATTTCATATTGTTTTGCCATGAAAATTATAATCAATTGACATGACATTTTTATAATCTTGCATAGTTACCATCTTTTTGTTTTTAGTGAATAGTTGCCATGCCAATCTTTGATATGATTTTGCTATTAATTTTCATAGACCATGGCAAATTGACATTCAATTGCCATAGATCATTTTTTGCTATGCCAAACTGACCATGTTCTTCGATTATGCTTTTTATTGCAGTTTTATATGATAAGCCATGAACCATAGATAAATAGTCATGAATGCAATTTTTTAGCATAGAAGAGGGTGTAGAAATTTGGGTTCATAGTTCAGCATGTGAAAGAGACATGCCACAAAAGAGACATGGCAACTGAAGTTATTTTTTTGCCCACAATTGAAGATATGTTAGGACGGCAAATTAGTTTCTCAAATTCTAACATCGCAATAGTTTTAGTTTCCAAACCATGGCAACCGTTGGTGCAATGATTTGCCTCCTTATGTTTTGAAGATTGTTGACATAAATAGTAAGGGACTAATGTGTTTGCTAGTGCACACAAAGTAACAGGTCCCTGCAAGTCATGAGGAGTTTGATATAAACTCGAAAGGTAATACCCTGCATGGCAGCGAGTATTAACTACGAAGATTATGCTGTGGAGAGTGACCCCTAAAAAATTTCCGACATAAAGCAATTGGTTCGGTGCCATCCGAAGAAATTGTCTACAGCCGAGAGAAGTCGAAGACAAAGTGAAGATGTGGCATTCTTTTCATTGTTCTTCTTTTCTTTCATTGAGTCATAGGACCATCCTACTATTAAGAGGGGTATAGTGTTCGAAGCTTTGATTCTCTAATGCTAAACTCAATCCTATGAAAGTTGTGAGGGAAATATCTTTGTACCCCGAGCAAATACTTGCTAGCAGAAATTGTGATCTTCTTCGCGGCGAGAGATTTATCTCCAAATGAAGAGTTAGCATCACTTGTTAATCAAGTAATGTTATCGTTGCTTTCAAATCCAACCGTTCTAAATGTGTCGGTTAGCCGTTGGCTGGACCACATGTCCAAAATGGTAATTTCCCATGTGGGAAGGCTGGGGCTTTAAATAGCCACCCCGCACAAGCTTTGTCTGGTGGATGCTCCATTTGATTCCGAGAAGATTGTTGAGCAACCCCCTCTCCAAAGAGATTTGAGTTTAAAATCAACGGAGAAAAAAAAAACCATAACCGAAAAAATAGATAATGGTTTAGCACCACTGGAATCTAAGTCTAGTACGCTCCGCCCATTACTCTTGAGAGCTGCAAACTCTCTAGACAGTTAGGTGTCAATTTGTTCAGAGGCCAAGAGTGATTGTGGTTCTCGAAGAAGTCTATAAACATTCAGAGATCACCTCAATTATTTACCATGAGTGATCGGCATTGGTTGACGATCCAATTGTTGAGGAGAATAGGGCGAAGTCTTCTGTGTTAAATCACAACCCCTCTAACCAGACGTAGTCCTTGTGTACAAGGGAGAACTGGTATACCAAATTCTCTATCGCCATCGAGCATTACTGGTTATCCCTTCACTTCTTATCATTCGAACAGTCTTGCATGACTGAATTCAACCATGTGATTTTCACCGATGACTGTGTTTAGTTCTAGCTCGATACTTTACTTTCACTCTCTGTAATCTGTTATCTTTCATTCCACTGCTGGGTTTGGAGAGTTTTGAAGTTTTTGAAAGAAATTTTAGAACTCCCATTCACCCCCATCTCGTAGACATACTACATCCCTACAATTGGTATCAGAGCAAGGTACTCCTTGACTCTTCTCATTTTGATCTAACAACCTTGGAGTTTAAGTATGTCTTCGGTGAGTTACAAAGTGACACGTCAAGATTCCTATCTTTGATGGCATGGACTACCCCTTATGTAAGGGGAAGATGAAGATCCGTCTCCGAGTAATTGATGATGATATGTGGAATGTGGTGCAGAATGGATTCACTGTGGAAATAACTCAAGTTCCCGCTGAACACGAGAAGAAACTTGTCGAGATGGATGCTCAGGCCAAAGATAAATTGATGTCATCACTCTCATGCTCAATTTCTTCGCTATCGTCAGTGTGAAACTGCGAAGAACTTGTGGGACATCCTCGAGAAGATCAATGAAGGCGTATTAGATCAGAAAGAAGCTCACATTGATACTCTTTGTGCAAAGTTCAACTGATTCAAGAGAATTGGCAATGAAAGTTGTCAGCAAACTTTTGATCGGCTGAGTGATATCACGAATGAACTGCAAGGTCTCCGCACCAAAGCCATCACCGATCATGAAGTTGTGAAGAAGTTGCTGCGGTCGCTTGACAGTTCCTTCGATACTCTTGTTCTCATGATTCGTGAACGTGATAACATCAAGACCAAAGACAATCTCGCTGATATCTTCACCAAGCCTCTAAATGAGAAAAGATTCTGTGTGTTACGGTGTGAGCTAAATATCCTAGACTCCGTGAACATGCAGTAAGCTGGACTCGGCACCCGTACCAACACTTCCACATCTTAGAAGGAAAGGATGCATAACACTCGAGGAGTTTGAAAATATCGACAAAGTGAAAATTTCTTTCTGAGAGTGAATACACTGAAGGTCTGGACTAACCGAGTGCCACAACTAGTTGTGCGATGCTCGGGGTCATACGGTTCTTATACAGTGGGTCATGCCACCTCATTTTCTTCATCAAATTATTTTTCACTTGAAGATTTTTTTTATGTTTCGTCTGAATGCATTTCACTCATAGTTTTCTCTCGTGTGTTGGAGTTTCTTCGACTGAGTGATATGCATAGGACCCTATTTTCTCTCTGTTCTATCTCTTCTAGTCCATGATATTCCGTTATGAATGCATAATTTCATCCAGAATGAAACTTATCTGGTGTCCTTAACCACGATTTTGTTTTGGTCCGTGCTTTATCATTTTTGCGGAAGCCGTCCAAAATTTGGGGTTTCCCGCACAAGTCAAGACCGCGTCTTTGATGACGGTTACCACGTGTTGTTCAGCAAATTCCATCAAATCTGGGCCGTTGAATTGCAAAAGTCTTCTAACTGTCGTTGTCTGATCAGATTCAGCAGGTGCAGTTATTTCCTCTCGCATATAAATACTACACCACCCCCGTCCAACCTCATTCACCTCGCCTCTCCGCCACCATCTTCCTCTGAAACCTTACCGCACTGCTCCACCTCGAGCACGACTATGACGACCATCTTCACCGCTTAGCTGCTGGAAAGAGGTCGCCGGAGTCCTTCTTTGCCGATGTGGGACATCTTCTTACCCGCGCTGTCGTAGTGGCTGCACGCCACCAAGCTAGGGTATGTGCAGCACAAACTCTTGCGTCCCTCTTCTGTTCGAGTTCATCCGCAGTAATTTTCATGTGACTTTACCATAGTTCTCACATCTTCACCGATAGGATAAATCCTTGGATGCGGTTTGTAGTTATTCATCACTCCTTTCAATTCAGATCTATGGTTTGGGTTATATCTCGAGCGAATGGAATGCTTAGCACGTTATCTGGTACTTTCCTTGGAATGTACTAGTTTGTTCTGTTAATTTCCTTCCTTCAAAACATTGCTCAAAGTCTGCATATATTTCTTTGGAAAAAAATTTATCATCAAAATCTCCTCTTTGTGCATTCGTAACCCTATCCCCATTTCCCCTCACATCTACTCTTATTCACAGGAAAATGTAGTCTATGAAGATTCTGCCCAACTAGTGGGTCGCACTGACAAAGAAGAAGATTTGTTTCTGGGCACTACAGATGAATCAAAAGCACCGAATGCAAAGGGCCCAACGATAGTCCCCTCTTCCAGCAAGCGAAATAAAACTGATGATCAAAACAATGAGCAAGAAGAGACTGCTCCAAAGAAGAAAAGAAAGTGTGGTAGTCAACCATACACTAACACGACTGGGTTTATCCCTCATGAATGCTATGATACAGTACCAGGAGAAACCAAGCATGAACGAGATGTGCATAAGCAATGGATTCAACTATGAATTTGTTCACCCTCAGTTTACTCAGAACTTTGCTTTTTATCCACTATGGGGCGACTGCCGGGAAATTCCTCTCATACCATGCCATGGTCCCGAAGAGTGACCTCTTCCTCCTCCTCTGGATGCTGACGAGTCATCTCTTCACACACCTACTTTGTATCCTAATGAGCTTGCTAAGCGTGAGCAAAATGCCATCAAGAGAGCCAAGCAAGATGAAAAGAAGAAGATTAAAGAGGCGGAAAACCTTCCCTTCTCAAAGATGATGTCAAGAGGAAAAAGGCTGAAGGAAAATCTGAAGGGCATACTAAATGCAAGCATGATCCCACCTCTGCTTCAAAAAGGAAGGGTGTGTCGAAAAAAAGAAGGTTCAACCAGCTAATGAATTTAAAATGGGTGATCCTTTAGATGCTGATGATCCTCCTCTCTGAAAGGAAGATGTGGCGACTCTAAGTGAGCAAATGATATCACCACTTCCACAGTACTTCCTGATCTTCGAGCACAAGTTGTTCCTCAGGCCCCATGGAAGAAAATTGTTCTTAAAAGAAAAACTCCTCCTACCACTGTGACTTTGTTCAAGCATGTCAACATCACTCCTGGTCCCAATGCTATGGATCTGAAGGATTTGGTTGTTGCAGCTCCTGTGAAATTGGCCAAGCCAGACGAATGCATTCCCAAGCCTGCCTTGAAGAAGCTCAAGGCACCCACGTCTGAGCAAGATGCACCGAAAGTAAAAAAATCGACGATGCTTCAAAAGAGAAGTCTGGAAAGTTTGCGCCTTTCCTAACTCAGCCTTTGGCCTCGATGCCTCCAACCAAGCAAGTGACTGTGCAAGTTGCTCCTGCTCATGAATCAAATGATGCTCCTCACTACTACAATCACACATTTATCATGGTGTTGCTTGATAATTTTTTGGAAAATCCATTCGATGGAGAAGTAGCATATTTGCCCATTCTAGCTGAGGTCATTGAACATGTTGGATCCCTTGTCAACGATATGAAAGAAGACGTTGTTGAAATCAACACTTTGTCTGCTGAACTGCTTGACCTTGATGGTAAAATGAAATCTACATCCTCAAAATTTGTCATTCGAGAGCTTGAAAATTCTTACAAGGATGTCAATTGTATGATGACTATGCTTCGTCACAAGCGATTGGGTTTTCATTCGGATCTAGATACAATTATCCGCAAGATCTGTGATAAGCATCAAGCTCAAGTAACTGGATACAATGATCTGTCAAAGGTCACATTGATCAAGTTGCTCAACAAAAGAGGAAGCAACGAAAGAAAACTTCCAGAAATCCAGTATCGACTACACCGCAAGAGAATCCACTCTCCTCAAGTGATGCTCCTCCTACAAAAGAAAAGACTCCTAATCCTATCATTCACTCAGAGCTACCTGTTCAGGCATCAGAAGCTCAAACTTCGCCAAGGCCAACTGAACCAGTGCATGTGGCATCATCTGGTCGTCCAGTGTCTCCTACCAAGTCTGCTCCTGAAGAAGGTGAACTCATTCATTCTAAGACTCCTACTCCTTCTCCTGTAGCTCCAATTCCTTTGGAACCTCTGGTGGTCGAGCAACATCAACAACATCCGCCCGAACAACATCAAGTACCACCCACTAAGCAAGTATCAGCTCCAGTGACTCCCGAAGCCCAACAAACTACAACGACAACTCCTTCAACTGTGACCACTTCTCCTTCAATGCTTCAGTTAACCATTGATACAAATGCTAGAGCTGATGAAGATGTTCGTCTGCCCGTCGATCACCCATTGGACGTCATCCTGACTCAGTTGCGTATGGTGATGAGTTTATTTCTCCCGAAGAGGAACTCAAATATCCAAATCCTCGGGAAGAACTTCCTATCTTTTCGGTTGGTACTGGTGCTAAAGGTCCCCTATTCAACATGCATGCATGTCCGAAGTTCTTTCATACAAGCCCATATGATGGTCCTCACACATCTAAATTCCCTCGCTTCTAGACCAAGGAACAAGCCATCTATTACTCCTTGTGTACTCTATTAAAGCAGGAAGATTTTCCCTTATGAAGTTCCCAATATCCTTGTGATACATCTCCAACGTATCTATAATTTTTGATTGTTTCATGTTGTTATATTATCAATCTTGGATGTTTTACATTCATTTGCTAGCAACTTTATATCATTTTTTAGACTAACATATTGACATAGTGCCCAATGCAAGTTGTTGTCTTTTTGCTTGTTTTTTACTTTGTAGAATATCAATACCAAACGAATTCCAAATGCAACAAAACTTTTTGGAGATCTTTTTATGCCCAGAAGGCACCTAGGGAGCCAAATGAGCACACAGGAGGAGGCCCGTGGGGCCCACTAGGCAACAAGGCACGCTAGAAGGCCAAGCGCGCCCTGGTGGGTAGTGAGCCCGCGGGAAGCTTCCTGACCTACCTCCACCTCTATAAATACTCTAAAATCCCCAAAACCCTAGGGGAGTCGACAAAACACTTTTCCAGCTGCCGCAAGTTCCAGAACCACGAGATCCAATCTAGAGGCCTTTTCCGGCACTCTGCCGGAGGGGGCAACTACCACAGAGGGGTTCTTCGTCATCATTGCTACCCCTCCAATGATGTGTGAGTAGTTTACCACAGACCTATGGGTCCATAGCTAGTAGCTAGCAGCTAGATGGCTTCTTCTCTCTTTTTGATCTTCAATACAATGTTCTCCTTGATGTTCTTGGAGATCTATTTGATGTAACTCCTTTTTGAGGTATGTTTGTTGGGATCCGATGAATTGTGGGTTTATGATCAGTTCTATCCATGAATATTATTTGAGTCTCTGCTGAACTCTTATATGCATGGTTGTTATATCCTCGTATTTCTTCTCCGAAATTTTGGTTTGGTTTGACCAACTAGATTGATTTTTCTTGCCATGGGAAGAGGTGCTTTGTGATGGGTTCGATCTTGCGGTGCTCAATCTCAGTGATAGAAAGAGACATGACACACATGTATCGTTGCTATTAAGGGTAACAAGATGGGGTTTGCTCATACATGGGTTTATATTGTCTACATCATGCCATCGTTCTTATTGCATTACTCCATTTTTCCATGAACTTAATACACTAGATGCATGTTGGATAGCAGTTGATGCGTGGAGTAAGAGTAGTAAATGTAGAATCATTTTAGTCTACTAATCTTGGGCGTGGTGCCTATATACATGATCATTGCCTTTGATATCGTCATGATTATTCACTTTTCTATCAATTGCCCAACAGTAATTTGTTTACCCACCATATACTATTTTCTTGAGAGAAGCCTCTAGTGAAAACTACGGCCCCCGGGTCTATTTCCTATCATATTAAATCTAAAAATACCTTGCTGCACTTTTTATTTCTTTATTTTATTTGTGTTTTAGTTAGATCTATCTATCAAATCTCATACTATTCAATCTATCTCAATACCGTTGAGGGATTGGCAACCCCTCTCACGCGTTGGGTTGCAAGTATTTGTTGTTCGTGTGCAGGTGTTGTTTACATAGTGTTGCTTGGTTCTCCTACTGGATTGATAACCTTGGTTCCATAACCGAGGGAAATACTTACCTTTGTTGTGCTACATCATCCTCTACTCTTCGGGAATTACCAATGCAGATACAAGCAATCACCCTGCGATGAGAAATATTTGTTGTTTCAATCAATTAATTCAAGACTTGGATGATTTCTGCCTGACCAGAGTGGTTGAATTTGAGCATCCATGGAATTGAGAGATAATTATTCAATTCTATGCTACCATGTATATCTCTGGCGATGAAGTGACAGCTCCAAATGGATCTTCGAATGGATGACGAAGGAAAAAGGATTAAGTGCACCTCCATTGATTTCACCTCACACTTCCATTTTCCTCGCTTTGAGCATGGAAACACTGAAATTCGGATGCACAACATTGATGTCATCTCCGATGAAGATTTCAAGTGCACAACGGACAAGGAAAAGATTCAAGATTACTCTGGCCCTCCACGTCCTGAACATTTAACCTTCGAGAATCAGACTCTATACCATCTGCTCACATACACCATCTGCCCACTAGCTGGCACGAGTGCTGACAGATCCATCTCCAATATCCTTAGGAATGCCATCTATGCTATATCCGAATGATATATCTTTGATGTTGAAGACATGTTCCTTCGCATTCTAAAAGAGTTGCTTTGTTTCCATTCTGCATCAAGGTGTATGCTCCCTAGATTCAAAAGTTCATTGATCATGCCATGCAAACAATATATCTTGCTAAGGCCAGTCACAAAAGCTTCATTCCACCGTTTCATGACATTATGAAAGCCACGAAAGAATTTTCCTCGGGAAAACCGTCACCATCCTCTGATGATTATCACAAAACTATTGATCGCCCTTGTTTTCCTCAGCATGTCTAACTGCCCACTTCTCAGCCGCCATCTCATCTTGAAGTCAGCATGCGCACGCAACAATTTCTTCTGCAACACATTGCTGATGATCGATGCGAGAAATAACATCTGGCCAATGAAATGAATCTCATTAACAATCGCACGAGGATGGTTCATCTGATTGCTGATGAAAATAAGAGAAGACTCTCGAAACTATTCACAAATTCTTCACCGAAAAGTAATTATTGAATGTGAACCTCCAAGATATCTAGGACTACAATGACAAAGGCTTTTTCAAGAGCGAAGCACTCCGCCTCTACCTGCTCGAGAGCTTCCCACTAATACTCTTCACTTGCAGATTCGCAAATTGCTCGAAGAATCTGAAGCCACCTCACCCACAGTCAAACCTACCGAAGGCAATCTACTGTCAAATGTTCCTCCTATGGCTGATCCCAATGCGCCAAGTTCATCTGCTCAGCAACATGTCCCTGTGCCTGAAGGAAATAGTACTGCTGCTGAAGTCGAAGGAATTCCAGTCACCTCTGAAGATGATGTCACTTCAGATAGTTCTGTGATGCCTCGGAGTGATCTTTGCCTTGTTTCTTGAATCAAGTTATTCATCACCTTTTGCCACGTGTTGACAAAAGGGGAGAATTACATCGAGTTTGATAGCTTTGCTTTCTGGTGTTTTGGTTGATTAGGTTTTCTCTCGAGTTTACAACTTTTGTTTCATGCTTATCTATACTAAGTTGTAAAACTCTTAGTAACTTATGCGTTGTAATGCTATTAACCCCCTCTGTGGCATTTATTCCCTTGAAGTATCTGTTTTGTAGGTGGATTCATTATCAAAAGTTATAAATGATTGCACTATGGTAGCAATGGGTCTTATCATATCAGTGGGAATCATTATTCCAAATGAATGAAATTTCCTCCTTATATACTAATTTATTGCAGGAGAACCTCGTCACAAAATTAATTCCCTACATACATTCAGGGGGAGTATATTTCATCCTCGAAAACAGTAACATTGTTCTCTTCCACTATTTTATATATCGCATATCTTTCTCTCTCTGATGATTATCTGTTTTGTCAACAATAGTTCAAAAAGGGGGAGATTGTTGGTGCAATGATTTGCCTCCTTATGTTTTGAGGATTGTTGACATCAACAGTAAGGGACTAATGTGTTTGCTAGTGCACACAGAGTAACAGGTCCCTGCAAGTCATGAGGAGTCTGATATAAACTCCGAAGGTAATACCCTGCATGGCAGCGAGTATTATCTACGAAGATTATGTTGTGGAGAGCGACCCCTAAAAATTGCTGACGTAAAGCAATTGGTTTGGTGCCATCCAAATAGATTGACTGCAGCCGAGAGAATTCGAAGACGAAGTGTAGACATAGCATTCTTTTCATTGTTCTTCTTTTCTTTCATTGAGTCATAGGACCACCATACTATTAAGAGGGGTATAGTGTTGGAAGCTTTGTTTCTCTGATGCTAAACTCAATCCTGTGAAAGTTATGAGAGAAATCTCTTTGTGTTCCTAGCAAATACTTGCCAGCAAGAGATTGTGATCTTCTTTGCGGCGAGAGATTTGTCTCCGACCGAAGAGTTAGCATTACTTGTTCCTCAAGTAATATTACTGTTGCTTTCAAATCCGACCGTTGTAAACGTGTCGGTTGGCCATTGGCTAGACTACATGTCCAAAATGGTAATTTCCCATGTGGTAAGGTTGCAGCTATAAATAGCCACCCTGCACCGGCTTTGTCCGATGGCCGCTCCATTTGATTCCGAGTAGATTGTCGAGCAACCTCCTCTCCAGAGAGATTTGAGTTTAAAATCCACCAAGAGAAAAAACCCGGAGCCGAAACGTTAGATAGTGGTTTAGCATCACTAAAATCTAAGTCTAGTATGCTCCGCCTATAACTCTTGAGAGCTACAAACTCTCTAGACGATTAGGTGTCAATTTCTTCAGAAACCAAGAGTGATTGTGGTTCTCGAGGAAGAAGTATGTAAAGGTTCGTAGATCACCTGAAGTATCCACCACGAGTGATCAACATTGGTTGACAAAACAATTGTCAAGGAGAATAGGGCGAAGAGAGTTTATCTTTTGTGTTAAATCACAACCCCTCCAACCAGACGTAGTCCTTGTGTAGAAGGGTGAACCGGTCTACCAAATTCTCTGTCGCCATCGAGCATTACTGGTTATACCTTCATTTCTTATCATTCGAACTATCTTGCATGACTAAATTCAACCATGTAATTTTCATCGATGAATGTGTTTAGTTCTAGCTTGATAGTTTACTTTCACTCTCTATAATCTGTTCTCTTTCGTTCCGTTGATGGGTTTTGAGAGTTTTGAAGTTTTCGAAAGAAATTTTATAACTCCCATTCACCCCCCTCTGGTAGACATACTCCGTTCCTACAACAACCCGTACTATTTTACCAAACAGAAAGTTAAGGCGCATTTTTGCCATGGCAAATTGTTTTGTCACTTCCTAGGGAGGCGGGCATACCATGGCAAACTACAATATGAATCCGCCATGGCAATTTTCATAGTGATCCATTCTACACCAAGGGATAATTTCACAGTGAATCCATTTTCCTGGATGACAATTTTAGTTAAAACACCATGGGAAATTTATATATCCATCTTGCCATGGAAATTTTGTTCATAACTGTTGTGTTAGTTTACATACTCGACAATTTTCTCATACAAAACATGGCAATTTTAGTTGGAATACCATGTCAAAATTTAATACAAAATTGACGTTGCACAAATGTGTTTACCATGGCAACTAGAAGCTTGTGTTGCCATGTTTTTTTATAGGTCTGTTTTGCCATGGCAACTAGAAGCCTATGTTGCCATGACGACAACATTTGTGTTGTGTCTTTTGCCCTATATATTTGAAGAGTTGCCATGGAAATTATAACTTTTTTGAATATGGCATTTTTGGAACTTCTAACTTTGTTTTGCCATGTCAAAACTTATGATCTTTTTGCCATGCTGTTCTATCACATGAAAAATTCAGTGGTAATATGTTTATTAAGTCATGGCAAATCTAATTTTCATACTATGGTATCCAACATAACATGGTAATTGTTGCTTATCTTTCGTGCCAAATTTGCCTTGCGTCCATGAAAAATCTATATCTATATCTATACCTACTATTTACTAATAAAGCAAGGTGTGTTTCGCCAATTTTTTCATCCGTTCACCGCCGAAAAGAATTTTTTTTCTATCCGAGATGGTACTAAATTCTTATGTGTTTCTCTGTTAAAAAAGAATTTTCGTACGTGGGTCGCGCGCTGTGGCACAGCGAAGTCAGCCCACTTATTTTTTTCTCCCCACAAAGCTGGGGAAATTCTATTTTCCGCACAGGGCGACAAATAGTTAGAGTTTCACACAATACAACCAATAATGGGCTGGCCCATTTTTCTTTTTATGTGTTTTACTTTTGTATTATTCACCTTTCCCTATATATTTTTCACTTCCAAGTTTATTTATATTTTGGAATTTATTCGTAAATTAAAAATTCTAAAAAAATGTTCAGAATTAAAAAAATTTGAAAAATGTTCAGAATTCCAAAATTTTGTTGCTACTTTGCAAAATATTCGGAACTTGCAAAATGTTTCCCATTTTGTCAAAAAAAATATTGTTTTAAAAATTATTTGAGATTTCCAAAAATAAAATGTTATTTCAAAAATGCTCCATATTCGAAAATATTCGTATTTTAGTGAAATTTTCAAAACTAGAAATAACGTTCATTTATAAAAGATACACATTTTCCAAAAATCTAATGAATTTTTAACACATGTTGCCATTTTAAAAAAATGTTCAAAAATTCAAATAATGTTCATATTTTTATTTAAAAAAATGGCGTTTTCAGAAATTTTTTGTAAATTTTAAAAAATGTTCCATTTCATATTTTGTTTGTGTTTTTAAAAAGTGTACATAATTTTCAAAAAAATGTTCCGAATCTAAAAATTGTTCATGTTTTCTAGAATATTCTGAAGCTTCATACCTTAAAGTCCCCTCGATTGAAATGATTGAAAAAAGGAGTAGATTGAATAACTCATGGGCCTTCTCTGATCTACGATGATGTAACAAAACTCTTAAAAGCCCTCAATCAACGAATAAAAAATAGCGGATTAATTCCTTCACACCCGGCGAAACCCAGAAGCTAAATGTTCTTTTTCCGTGTGCACACATGGTTTTGCTTGCACATATAATGCATACTATTTTATCTTCTGCTGCAACGCACGGGGCATGTGTGCTAGTATAGCCTATGCAATATGGCAGTATTTTTGAACTAATCATTATAAATTCCTAAACTTAATATGTGGTGTGGCAATTTTGATGACTTAAGCTATGCTTGATATTAGGTTCTTTTTTTTGCTATCCTTCACTTAGCATTTTTTTGGGTATTCGTCCGATGACAAATTTGTAAGTAATGACAACATTCATTTAAGCTTATGGGCATGACAACTTAAGTTCATGGACCATGACAAATAATTTTTAATATGACAATGGCAACTTAAGTCAATGTCGCATGGCAAATGTAGGTTATGGGTCATGGCATTTTTTACTACATGCATACATACATGGCAATTTTTCCTCACACAAAGCATGGCAGTTATAATTAAAACACCATGCCAAGTCTTAATATGCATTTTCTATGGCAATTATCTTGTGTGTGTTTTCACATGCATGACATTGTTTTTATCAGTTATCATACAAACATGAGATTTGGTACATGGCAATTTACCTTTTTTAGCATGGCAAATTTAGTTGTATTTCCATGGTAATTTTACTTTAACATACATGTCAAATTTAATTTTAAATGCTCATGGCATATTTTTTTTACTATTATTTTTTGCCATGGCAAATTTAGTTTATACAAGAGGGCAATTTTCCAATTTTTTGGACCATGGACATTTCATTGCTTTTCAACTATGACAAACTTTACTTTTTATTTTGCCATGGCAAATTTACTTCAACATAAATGGCAAATTTAATTTAAGCGCTCATGGTAAATTTTACTTTCTGTTTTGCCATGGCAAATTTAATACACATATGTGGCAAATCTTCTTGTTCAAGGAAATTTTTCGCCTAGATGGTACCATGGTAAATTTATTTACCAAAACCCGACAAATATTACTTAACTACATATTTTGCACTTTTTTTGTGTTCTACATGTTTGGCAATTTTAATCCACATTTTATTGTCTTCACTTACATACTAAAAATACATTACAAATTTTAATTGACATTATTTTTTCACCACCATGTATGTCTAGATAGAAATTGACATGATTTTTTCTTTCAGATCATTGCAAAAAAAATATTTCCCAATGGCAATTTTATGCTTTTAAAGTTAATGACATTTTTTCTTGGCACAACATAAACTGGGCTTTTATTTGCCACAGAAAAGAAAATAAACCTGGGCTTTTTATTTGTTTCTTTACTAGTCTTTTTTTATATTTTCTTTTCACAGAAAAAGGCCTGTAGGGGCGATGAGAGGGCATTCGGGCTGCGCAAGAGCTATTGCTGGCTTTAAGCAAGACGATAGCAATGCTCTTGCTAAAGGAATTCGCTTCTCGCGCAATAAATTGGGCTGGCCCACTTTTAAAACAAAAAAAGGTTTTCTTAGGTTTCTTTTTTCTCCAATTTTATTATTATTTTTCATTCTTTTTGCATTTGTTTCTTTAGTTTTTCATTTTATTTTTTCTCTACTTTATTTGTTTCTTTTTTGCTTTTTATTCCTTTGGTTTTCTTTGTTTCTTTTTCGATTTTCTCAGTTATTCTTTCATTCTTTTTCATTGTATTTTGCATTTTGATTCCTCATTTTTTATTTTTTATTTCTTTTGTTTCTATTTTTGGTGTTCTTTGTTCTTTTGGTTATCATTCTACATTTTTTGTGTATGTCAACAACATGTTTCGAATGCACATAAAAAAATCAATAGAAATTATACATTTGGTAATACTTGTTCAATATTGTTTCTGTACACAGTTTCAACATTTTTCAAGTAGAAGATTAACATTTTTCTACACATTTGTAACATTTTTTAATACATGCTCAACATTTTCTTTACATATTTTAAACATTTTTTAAATGCTTGATTAATAGTTTTTGGATAAAAATTAAAAAAAATTAATACATGGTCAACATTTTTTCTATGCACATTTAACATTTTCCAGTCGCTTGGTTAACATTTTTCAAACTCTTGTGCAACATTTATTTTCAAATACTTGATTGACATGTTTATATACATGATCAATTTTTCCCATCACTTATTTAATAGATGTCAAAAAAAATTCTATACACATTTAACATTTCCCGAATGTTTGATTAAATTTTTTGAAATACTTGGTCAACATTTTCTTCAAGTGCTTGATCAACATTTTTATATACATGATAAAAAACCATCATTTCTTTAGTAAGTGATCAACATATTTTGTATACATGTTCCAGATTGTTTGAACGCTCATCCAAAAAATTCAAATACTTGTTCAACATTTTTGTAATACTTCTTCAACATTTTTCTAATACTCATTCAACATTTTTCAAATACTCATTCGATATTTTTCAAATATTTTTCAACATTTTTAAATGTCTTTGTAATATATATATATATATATATATATATATATATATATATAGAATATTTTAAAGTATAAACAAAAGTACAAAAATAAAGCAAAAACTAAAACAGGAAATAGAAAAAAAAGTCTGTTGGCTGCCATGCTTGTGGGGTGGACCATCTCGGCCGCCCCTTCAGCGAGTCCGAAGATGGACTCATCGAAGCTGAGACATAGGGACGCGCTGTGGGTGGTTTCCTGCCAAACTTAATTGCTTGTCTGGGAGAAGCGGTTGTTTGGCGCTTTCCCAGACCGAACGTTCGGGCGTATCCTTTTTAGGGGTAAAAAAAGATCCTAAATACTTAAACGCGTAGCTGCGCTAACTAGATCGTCGCGAGCGCACGCAGTACACGACAAAAAGCTCAAAGTACGAAAAAAAGTGATTACCATTCTGTGCCATCATTACACTACGAAAAATGATTCATCACCCCATCACTGCTTACTTTACACAAATCTGTCAAAAAAGACAAGTATGTGCATCTATTTGGACTTAATAAAATTTTCAAAAGCCATAACTTTTGATTCAAGTATCGGAATTAAGATTCGTTTTCACCGTTGGGTTTCTCGCGATATGTTTCGACAAACTTCTGTTTTGAGCAACTTTGGGTGCTAAAGAGGCAACTTCAGTGCTATCGGAAAGCAACTTCTTCTTAATTAGCTTACTATGACTGACTATCAACGATAAGTCATTATAAGCTGCCTCTCATGACTATCATGTTCACTAAATTCACATATAATTTGTCCTCAAATCCTTATTAGTGCAGCTGCAGTATTTGGAGACGTCGAACGCACCCTCCCAAGCCATTCGATTTGGCACAAATGACGCGCAAGTGTTTTTCTGTCTGGTGTAGCGACCGAAGGTATGGTAAGGCCCCTTCGAAAAAAACAAAAAAGAGATAACCACTATAGTTCGTGGAAGAGCCGCCCCCACCCCACCCCATTTTTCTGCCGGTTACCGTCGAAGAGACGAAGGGAGAAAGGGGGAGGGGATTCACTCGCGCCCCACTGTGATTCGTCATCGGAGGGAGGCAGTAGGCGACCTTGACGACCACACAAATCACGGTTGGATTTCGAAAAAACTATCACACAACAAAAGCAACAAGAACACACATAAAAAGATACTTTGATCCTTTTTTATGCACAATACATGAAAGATAACATAGTTGCCAACAATTAAATATATAGCTGCCTAAAACCATGTATCTTGTTGCCCAATCGTCATGAACAGAAACATTACCAAGACCATGATTTGGCCAATATCTGAAGGTTTTAGATACCTTTCAATTAAGTTTGTGTCACAATGGTATGATCGTAAACACTTGTCGATGGTGGCCGGGTGGAGCTGGTCATGGGGACATAACTGAAACCATGAAGTTTTTTTACGGGATTAAGTTTATCTGTTAACCCCTAAAAAACGAACATGTGTGTGTTCGTTATCACTTTTTTAGGTGTCATGGTTGCCCACCATCACCTATACAATTGCCTAAAACCATGGATCCAGTTGCCCAATCCTCATGAATAGAAACATTACCAAGTCCATAATTTGGCTAATATGTAAAGATTTTAGATACCTTTCAATTAAGATTGTGTCATAGAGATGCATCAAGAATTTCATCTCCTCGGGGTGGGATCCCTTAGTATGATCGTAAATACTTGGTGAAATGATCATAGAGGGGGAGCAGTGTGAGCTGGTCATGGGGTCATCTCTACTCTTATAAAAAACAGAGTTGGTGATGATGGTGTGCCTGCCATCCTGCAATATAAGCCGTCCGATTTATATTTGATGGATAGGAAGGAAACAATGACAATTTTGCAAAAATATACCCACACCCACTCAACATTTGCAAATAAGGTCTTCCCTCCTTCATCCTTTTCTCCCACAAGATAAACTACTCATACAAATGCATCTTGATGTTCCGTGCAATGCATGGGCATCTTGCTACTAAGTAAAACAACGAAGTGTTTTTAGGGGATTAAGTTTATCTGTCACCCCCTTCAAAAATGAACATGTGTATGTTCTTTATTCCTTTTTTCAAGTGTCATAGTTGCCTACAATCAATGATACTGTTGCCTAAAACCATGTATCCAGTTGTCCACAATCAACCATACAGTTGTCTAAAACCATGTATCCAGTTGCCCACAATCAACAATATAGTTGTCTAAAACCATGTATCCAGTTGCCCAGTCCTCATGAACAGAGACATTACCAAGATCATAATTTGGTTAATACGTAAAGGTTTTAGATACCTTTCAAGTTTGTGTCATAGAGATACGTCAATAATTTATCTCCTCTGGGTGGGATCCCTTGGTATGATCGAAACTACTTTGCGGATTCTGCTCCTCTTGTTGTCTGAGGAGATAAGATCCAACTTGATGTCGGAGGGAGCAATGGACGCTGAGGGGCCTTGAGAACGCCCCCTCGTAGTTCGGTTTGGAGGATTTTGGACGTACGAGCTTGTTCAAACAAATTAGGTGACCGTCATTGGATGACTAAAAGCGTCTAGAGAGGCCGATCCCGATATTTGAGGTGATTGGTGTGCTTACGGTAGGCAACTTAGAGGTGAAGCTAGTCAATTGGTAGTTATGGTAACTAACTTAGAAGGATCTTCCGTTGATAGGTAGTCATACTAGGGGCAAAATGATGTTGGTTTCCTACAGAACTGAAGTTGTCTCTGTAGGACACAAAGTTGCTCAAAAAAAAATTCTCGAAACCTACTCTTGTGAGATCTACTTTTGAAGAACTCGTCGAGAGAAACCCAGCGATGAAAACGGATTTGAATTTTAACATTTTAATCAAAAGTTATAAGTTTTTTAAATTTTTGACCCCCTAATAAATGCAGGGGTGGGATATTTATGCGCGCGTATGAGTGCGCTAGGGACAGCGAACAAGCGCCGCGTCCAAAAAAGATTAGCTTGGTGAAGCCGAAGTATGCTTCCACGATTGCCTAGTGAATCTGCGCCGACTGTTGAAAGCTGTCTAGTTTTCTATCTAGTTCTCTTTCCATTTGTATACGACAGCCATGGAGCCCAGCCTAGTCCCCGAAGTGCCAAATGGTGTATGAGAAATTCCTCTGTGGATTCGCATGTGCGAAGAAAAATCGCACTCATGCTTTGGAACCCGGGGAAATCGCCCCCCGCGACCAAACATAGCCCATACGCGCTTCGAATCGATGGTATCCAACCGAACGAGAGGTTTCAATCGCAGAAACGGAAAGCCAGAGATCAAGATGATTACACAAAACAGGAACGGATCTATGGAAACCTTGAACTCTGGAAACAGTCAGTACGATCATTATGTTTGTGGAGCAAGACAAAACAAGCTCTGGCAACGCCGGCAACCTGCACCGAAAACTAATCTATTGCAAGCAAATATTTCAGCGTGTGATACACAAACGTCACGTTGACAGCCGACAGGAGCTTACAGTTGATCAGGGTGCATCAACCGACAAACCCTCTGGGCTTCTGAATGCACATGTTTTTGGAAACTGATGCGAACTTCAAATATGAACCAACAAAACTACACATAAAAGTCTTGTCTGCCAATACAAACTTCAGATATGAAAACCAAGAAAAACAACACGTAAACAGAATGCACAAGCACAGCATCATGCACATGAAAGGCACCTGATAAATAGAAACAAGATTTTAAGATCTGTTCTCATAGATAACCAGGCCAGCAAACATATCCACCACTACATAGAACATCTGATAATACTCAAGTGAAACATAACGCGTAACAAAAAATGGTAAATATGTATGCGTGCTATACCACAATAAAATTGACCACAGCTGCCACCGTGCAATATATTAGCTGATTAGAAATAGCTTATAGCAGACCTGTGTCACATGAATCCTCAATTAGTAGAAACCTTCCTGTTTGGCTCAAAGACATTCTTGATCAAAGATTCCTTAATGGACAGTAGCTCAGGGAACTCGGACTTCAGCTTTGACGCGTCCATTTCGTTGTTGCTTCTTGGTGCAACTATAACCTTGGCCTGCTCTTCGAGCGTGAAGTTGGTCCACTTGAAGTCCGGGTTTATGTATTCCTTGTACATCTCCAGAATCTCGTTGTGACTGACAACCCCTGGGTTGGTGAAATTCCATATGCCCCTACAATCCCGCTTCGCCATCTCAACAGAGATAGGCAACAATTCATCCAAAATTGTCATACTGTTCGGAATGTTCACCACCTTGTCATAGCGGGCTATTTTTGTGATGAAGTTACGAGGATTGCTCAGGTCTGATGATATGGGCATCCTGACTCTAAGAGTACAGACATTATCATAGTCCTTCAATAACTCTTCCACCTGCATTTGTATGTACGAACAAATGAGTTTGTTTCCATGAGAAGCAAAAGGATATGTGTACATCATAAACAAAATATTTGAACTTACCATGGCTTTGGTTTTGGAATAAAATGAACCTACAAAGTTGGGCGTGTCCTCCTCTTTAAAACCAATTCCAGACCCTTCAGGGTGTTCAGCATTATACTCAAATATGCAACCTGTAGCATAATTAATCATGAGCAACCCCTGCTCACGACAAACATCAGCAAGATTCAAGGTGCCTACAACATTGGTGCGGATAGTGTCCTGTTTGTGGGTCTCACACCAGTCAACATTTGGCCTTCCAGTGACACCAGCAGCATTGAAAACATGAGTCGGCTTCACGTTTCTAATGTCCTGCAAGAGCTGAGAGCGCTCTTGCAGGCGCCCTTTACCATATTCATAAGGTATGCCTTGCTTCTCACATATCTTCCCAAGTAGGCCACCAATCCATCCAGTCTTGCCATATATTAAGAACTTGTAGGTGGCCTTTTGAGGGACACTGCTGGTGCTCTTGGATGTGGCTGCAACAGGTACTGTACTGCATTCCTTGGCTTCAGCTGGCGAAGAAGCAAGAGATTTGATTTCCTCAGTCCAGTTATGCCTTTCAACTCCAGGCGTCATCAACATCCTTGGATGAGGGAGCAATGCACCGGCAACATCTCCCCAGTAATCAGGATTGCTGGTGTACCATTCAATTGTTTTCTTCAAACCCTCTTCCCATGTCGTGCGCTCTGCCCATCCTAACTTCTTCAGTTTCTGATCATCCAGGAAGTACCTCTGGTCATTGAAAGGCCTGTTCTCGACAAAACTGATGACCTTTTCGGTGTCCAAGCCAAATAGCTTGCATATGTCACTGGCCACATCAATTACCCTCCTCTCCTTCACAGTACCAATATTATACACATGTCCAACTTCTCCTTTGTGAAGAACTACCTCAAAAGCTTCAGCAACATCCTCGCAGTACAGGTAGCTCCTGACATTAGAGCCATCACCATGAATTGGAAGGGGCAAGCCTTTCATGGCCAAAAGGATAAATTTTGGGATGAGCTTCTCAGGGAACTGATTTGGTCCATACACATTGTTGCCTCGGGTTGTAATCACAGGAAGACCATAAGACCTCCCATAAGCCATCACAAGCATTTCAGCCCCAGCTTTGGTAGCTGAGTATGGATTTGTCGGAAGCAACTGCGAGGCCTCATGGTTACCAACCACAGCATCCTCATCAGTTTCTCCGTACACCTCATCAGTACTGACGTGAATAAATCTTCTGATCTGGCCAGTAACCTTGCATGCCTCAAGGAGAACGTGGGTGCCATATATGTTGTTCTTTGTAAACTCAAAGGAATTGCCGAACGAATTATCCACATGAGTCTGGGCAGCAAAGTGCATGATGGTGTCAATCGACTCAGTGATGAGAAGATAGTTCACCAGGTCAGCACTTGCGATGTCGCCCTTGACAAACTTGAAATTTGGCGATGGCCGGGAAGGGTTGAGATTTTTCAGGTTGGAGCAGTAGTCAATCTTGTCGAGGACGACAATCTTGTAGTGAGGATAGCTCCTAATTAGACGGTTCGCCACATGAGAAGCAATGAAACCTGCAGCACCGGTTATGAGGATGTTCTTGGGCTCATATGTCGCCATCTTGGCCTGCAAATAAATATCCAAACCTGCTATTAATGTGCCCAGCAGTAATTATTCTTACAAACTTATCATCGAAGTTACTGGGCAAACAAGGCAACTCCTACTAAAACTAAAAGCAGATATACTCCAACTATGAAGGAAGAATAGAGGAAACATTATTAACTCCACAGCCATCAGCAGGCTATGCAGTAGTAGTAAAACAGTAGAGAACCGACTAAACTGACACCATAGCCATCAGCAGGCATAGAAGAACATCCACCGCACTAGAATATCCTGACAAATGCAATTTTCACCAGGCGCCCATCATCGCGATCCCCAGGTCCAGCAGTGGCAAACCAGTACACGCAACGTGAAACCAGAACCGAATTCTTCGCCGCGGCGAACAACACGCACGGGAATGGTACACTCGGCAACTGAAACCCCACCGGAATTCCAGGCGAGGACACGGATCTAGGAGCAGCCAGCGGGGAAGGGGACTCACCGGGCAGATCGCGCAGGCGGCGAGGGCGCACCGCGAGCGCGTGGAGGAGATCTGGCGCGCGGCGACGGCGACGGCGACGTCGCCTTGGAGATCGGGAGGGGTCGAAGGAGAATCTTCGCGGAGGGGGAGGAGGGAGCAGCGAGCACTCAACTGCACGGCGCCGACGAGTACGGGCGGATGGGGGGCTTAAAAGGGAGTGGGGCGGAGGGAGGATCCTGACCGTTTCGCCGCGTGGTCCGCGCGTCCCATCATCGTTTTCGTTTTGGTCCAGCACAGCAGTAGCACACGCTCTTCCAGACGAGACTTGTCCTGCGACCAGGCTACCATGGTGACTTAAAAAAAAACTTACAATCTATTCATCTTAAATCATATTAGTACAACGAATATCGGAAACAATAAAAATTACATCCAGATTTATAGACCATCCAGCAACGACTGCAAGCATTGAAGCGCGTCGAAGGCGTGCCGCCGTCATCACCCCTTCCTCGTTGAAGCCGGTCAAAACTTATTGTAGTAGACAGTTGGAAAGTCGTCGTGCTAAGACCCCATGGGATCAGCACCAGAACAGCAACCACCCCCAATGAAAAGACACTTAACTCGGAAGGATCCAACGTGAAGACACATGAAAGTAGACGAAAAGAAGACCTTATCTTAGTAGATCCACCAAAGGCAAGCACTGACCGAGTCCTTTGAGATACGCCAAAGGCATACCTTCACACGCCCTACAACGATGCTAGCACCATCGAGACGGGGGCTAGAAAGGAGAACATTATTCCATCTTCAAGGAGCCATCAATATGCTCATTTTTAGATTTTAGGATCTCTATTGTATGTTTTCTTTAGTTTAGTACAATTTTCATTGTCTCATTAGTATCTGTTTATAGACTGAATAGGTGCCTGCGACATAGAATAGTGATAAAAGCATTACCAAAGGCTCATTCATCGAAAATCAAAATCATGCAGACAGGGAAAGAAAAACGAATTTCTATCAAATCAAACAAATTTCTACCCAAGGCTTATTTCTATGATTTGAACCCCATCCTCCTTCAAACCATAATAGAACTCAAAGAAATATCTAAAAAGGAGCCGTCCCGCCAACTAGGGCTGACATCCACCGTGCTCCCATGGTCCTAAGAGCACCGGAGACGAGGCAAACCGGAGGCCGCGGCATCGGGAGGCAAGAACCCTAAGCTTTTTGAGAGGAGGAGGCGGCTACGCATGGAGGAGAGAGAGGGCAATATGATACCGGCGTTAACTTTAATGACAACTACTGTGGTGACTTCGACATGAATCCAATTTGAAAATACTCCTTCCGGTCCTTTTTACTCCGCATATATGATTTATCTGAAATCAAACTGTCAAGTTTGACCATATTTATATGAATAAATATCAAAACATCTACAACACTAAAATAATACTATACGGAAATTAAATTCATCACGCATCTAATGATATTGATTTTATATTGTGAATGTTGATATTTTTTCTATAAAGTTTGTCAAATTGCACGAAGTTTGACTTCACAAAAATCTTATATGCGGAGTAAGTATTTCACAAATTGAGCATTTTTCATGACATGCTGGGGCTGAAGCATCATCCTAGATAGCATGGCGTTTTTGTCTGGAGTGTCATGTTAGACAGCACGAGGCCCTCGGTAAATGTATTTGTTGCGCCATCAAGCATGGCACCCCAGGCCAGGGCGCCATTTTATATAGCATGGTGCCCTAGCCCAGGGTGACATGCAAAAAGGATAGTTTGTCAAAAAATCGTATCAAATTCATTCTATGTTGAAGTTTTAGTGAAGGTTCAAATCTGTCCATTTTCACGCTACCATGCTAAGAGGTCATTACCGATGCGGCTCACCAAATCATCCTTGAATGTTTAGATCGGATGGTTTAATCACTCATATCACAAGGGCGCGCTCTCACGGTGGAGCGACTACAATAGCTCGAACTCAAACTATCTAAGCCCTCCAACGCGGCTCACCAAATCAAATTGGATCGGCTCAAAGGTCCAAAATTCCTACAGGCTGGCTCCAAATCGGGGAGCTCTACCATATTCGGGTGTTCGCCACATCAAACTTTGACACCCCAGACCCACACAAAATGGCATCTAGAGCCCATGCATTTTAACAACCCCCACTATTCCGCACCAAACTCCAATCTCTCCGCGTCGAACATCGTCGCTCCCGCTCGTTTCGTTGCCCGCCGCAATGGATCTACCAAGGCCCAACACGTGGTTTGTCGTCCCGCTGGACTCAGAGCCTGTCCACCACACGCCCACGTCGGTGAATCCGGAGACTCTTAGACGAAAAGAGTAGCGCGTGAATTAGAGGGTGAAGAGAAGGCACATGTGGCCTCTCATGTCGGAGCTCCTACTCCACAAGGTCACGCCGTGCGGGTGCCACTCAGGAAATCGCGCCCTTGCCCGCCTAGTGCAAGGCGTCGTACTACTTCATTGCTGAGTAGTATGGTCAGCCTGACATGCAATAGTCGCCGCATCACTCTATCGCCTCCTTCACCTCCAGGCACCCTCCACCATACATCGTTAACCTCAACAGCGACTACGTGTTCATCCAATCATGGTTTCCGTCTGAGGAGCCCTAGTGCGGTGATGCCCGGTCACTGTTTGGCGGAATGCCTTCCCCAAGCTTGAGGGTGGCGGGTGACAAGGCGATGTTGAACATGATCCACAATGGTGGCAAGCCAAGAAGACGAACAAGTCGATGACCATTACTCATCACAGCCAGAGCAAAGAGACACTGACGGACACCTAGCTGCCCCTGATGCCCGATGCAGATGCAAAGAAGAAGAGGGGTTTGGCATACCCAAACAAGGACAATGAAATGTTGTGTTTGGTGTGGTTGGTAACAAGTGTTGATCTGTTTCAATGTACAGAGTGAAAGGGCTCGACATTTTGGCAAAGTGTGCATGATTGATTCATGAGGAAATACATTGATATCCCTACAACAAGGAAGTGATTGATAATCGCAATCTGCAGTCTATAAGCCATTGATGGCACACCATTCAAGAGGTCTTCAACAAGTATTGTGGCCTGTATGCTCAAACAGAAAACCAATGGCCAAGTAGTGTGTCACTTCTCGAGCTTGTAAGGCTGCTTCGTGTTGCTCTATGTGTTGGTAATTTGATTGATATTTTCTATGTTGCAACTTATTGACCGTGTCATTGTCTTTATTTGCTGGCCCAGCCGTGTTGTGCCACAAGAGTGAGGACAAGCCATTCATGATGATGCATTTTTGTTACAAGTTGAATGCGCAAAGCAATCAGAGCACATTACCGATTCCGTTAAGACCATCATGTTGGGAAACATAGTACAAAATAACGAAAATTTTGCCCTACAATCAACCAGGAACACTATGAAGATGCAATAACGGTTTGGATCAGATCAATACCAACTCGGAGTTGCAGCGGAAGGAGATGAGTCGGTGTAGATCATACTTGAAGTCCCTCGAACCGTCGATGAACGATCCCTTGAATCGTCCATGAACGATCCCTTGAACGAAAGACTGAACGCATGGCCTCTCCACAGTTTGCAAGCATATGGTCTTCGCTATCTGGCAGCGCGTTCGCCGTCCTGAGCTAATCATTGCCGGAGAATTAAAGGAAGGAGATTAAAACCACGCCTGGCTTCTAATTATGAGGATTAGAGGATCTAGATCTAGCTCTAATTGGATCAACTAGAGCTAGAACTAGAGAACTAGAGGAGGCTCCAAAAACTTGTATATACAAAAGTGCCAAAACCTCTAGTATATATAGGTTGGAGGAGGGGAGGGGGCGCCACATAAGAGGGGAAAGCCCCCCTCCCCCATTGGTCATCCATGAGGAGGCAGAAACCCCCTCCAATTCAGCCTCCCCCTTCCTTCTACAAGGGGGAAGGGGGCGCCACCCCTATTGGGCCCAACTGGCCCAATATGCTTTCCACCACTTGGCATTTTAAGGCCCATTGATATTTAAATAAGTATAGAAGCCTCCTAATCATTATTAGAGCCTTTTAATATTAATTTACTATCATCAGAAACTATTTCCACTATATATTATTTATTGGTATTACCCGGTAAACCTCGAAACCGTTCGAGTGAACCTGGAATGATTCATGTTCCTCTCGAAACTATTTCAAAATTTAATGAAACTATTTGATAAATACTTCCTCATTAACTCAGTCCTACTAATACTCAGTAGATCATGATTACCTTAAGCTTATGACTCTGTAGGTTCGGTAAATCATAGACATGAGCAAAAGCCCCTTTCGTTCAATGACCGACATCGGAACCGTGGACGTCCATATCAATCTATATGAGTACACGAGTAGCATTTGAGTGGACCTTTGGTTATCATGTCCTATTCCCTTTCCTTCGTGGTACTTTACAAAACCTGAGGTGAGATATGCCGGTATCCTCTTGAGTCATACACATGCTCACTATACCGGTCTCCTCGTTACCAGTTTTATTCTTCTTTCTAGTTGACATGTTCCGGCATCTCCGTGACCTAGTCACCTGTGTCTGGCAGAAGATTATGGATGTTGTCAGACCGAGAGGGCCCTAAGAATATCTCTCCATCGTGGAAGGAGCGAATCCCACTCTTGAGCTATCTAGTCTCTTGTCAAACTTTCCGATGAACCTGTAAGTTGTCGTTATGATCACCGTGTTACAGATGATGTTTGAGCAACCCCAAAGTCCACCGCACAGTAATAAGGACTACGATACTCTCATGGTCAAAGGAACTAAATCACACATTAACTCTCCATGTTATAATAGTTGACTTATGACGATTGTATCTCAAAGTATGAGAAGCAAGTTTGGGTCGATTCAATATGATTGTTTTCCAATGTCGTATTCTCAAAGTTGTTAAAGGACTATCATTACACTTAACGATATCCTAAGATCCAGAAAACATGATCATCAACAACACTTTGAGCTAGTCTTACAGGCAAGACTGGGAACCATATTTTACTGTTTATCATTCTACACATGCATATGAGTTTTCCATTGAATCGCACATTCCAGGATCATAGCAGTTATAACATAGATAGAATATAAACTCTTAATTATGAACATGGAACTGTAATAATACAATATTGTTGCCTCTAGGGCATATTTCCAACACGTCAATTCTAAATAAAGTGATGAATGGTGATCCAAGCTATGGAGTTGGAGGAAGGCTTGCACCGGTCAACCGTGTGGATAGGTCGAGGTGGGGATAGGTGGTAGCTAAGATGACGGAGAAATTCGAGGATGTCTTGGCATCAAGGAGGAGACATGTTCCAAGTGAAGTGAGGTCAAGGAGAAAAGGAAGGTGGATAGGCTTAGCTTGTTCATGGAAATCCAAAAGAAGATGGAGCTCGAGGAGAGGAAGCTTGCGATCAAGCAAGCATGTGAGGAGCGAAAGATATCATACATGAGGGCCTCTTGTATACCGATGCAAACAAGTTTGTTCACGACTTGCATGATATCATGTATGCACGCTTTGTGCAAAAGTAGGGGGGCTGAAAATTGAGGCATTTGGTATGGACGACCAGTTCTTTTGCTTTGGGCTTCAATTGATGTATAAACTTAACGAGCATTCGGTGCTTTTATTATTATTTACTTTTTTGTAACTATTTAAATGTATGGTCGATTTGCTATTGATCTAGAAAATTTGACAAAGAGAGGAGGCCAAACATGTAGGGGAATTTTGAAGGACATGGTTGGCTGACGTCCGCCCGGCCAGATTTCCGTGGACACATCCAGACATGTTCACAAACATTTGTGGTGTCAATTTGGTGATCGCCGTTGGAGGAGGGCATCTCCAACGCAAATCTTACTTTGACCTCAAATGTTTGGATGGAATGGTCCGAACATATTTAGGCATGCAACGCGGACTCTTACCTTGGGTCAGGCGTGTTTACAAATTAAGGAGCAAAGTAGGGGAGTCTGGACGTCTTCCACGTCATATTTATACAATCCAGATCTACCCAACCCATCGACTCTACATTTCTCACACTTCACCCCACTCTTTTCGCGCGCTGACTCCACCACCTCCTCCAAATCCATCTGGCCTGATGAATTTGGCCATTAACATCTTCAGGGTACTGCCTTCGCCGATGCTTGTGTACACCCTCTATGCACCGAATGCGGACTCCGTAAGACGCCAAGAGTGGTGCCTGAGGGAGAAGGAGTGACACACCTACGCGGCGGTCTGAGCAGGAGCTCCTCCTCCTCACCATACCAATGTGCATGTGGCTCCTGAACACGCGTCACCCTTGCCCGCCTAGTGTCGTGGTCCTAAGCCTGACAGTAGAATAGGGGGGGTAGGTATGGAGAGGCAAGATCCTAGCTATGGAGTAGTTGTATACGCAAGAGATTTACGAGTTCAGGCCCTTCTCGGAGGAAGTAATAGCCCTACGTCTCAGAGCCCGGAGGCGGTCGACTGGATTATATGCGTCTGAGTTACAGGGGTGCGAACCCTTTACACTGAGGAGGGGGGTGGCTTATATAGAGTCCGCCAGACCCCTCCGGCCCTCAGTTATGCATGGTTTAAGGTACATTAAGGTCTAGCATTACTGGTAACACCATACATAAAGTGCTATCATGACCATAAAGACTACTTAATGACAGACTGTTTGTGTGCAGAGTAACTCTAGATCTCCTGGTGGTCGAGTGAGTGGCTTCATGGTCGAGTGTCTTCGAGTCCGTCGAGTGGAATCATTCAAGGTCGACTGAAAGGTAGTTTCTTCTAGAGATGTCCTTGGGGAGGGTACCTTGGACAGGTCCATGGCCCTACCCTAGGTACATGGCTTCATCATTAGCCCCCGAATGGATCGAGGTTTGAGTGAGGAAGGAGTTGAGAATTCTTCCGACCCGTTTTTCGTGCTATGAGTATGTCTTGTTCTGGATCAATGACTTTAGGTGACGGCACCAACTTCTTTTTCAGTCGCCTTGATCCATTCTTTGTATCTGTCGAGTGACTTTTCTGTACTTGGAGATCTCCCAGCGACGAATCGGAGGAAATCTCCAGTCTGACAAGTTGCTCTGTTGTTCGCGGATTTAGCGGGATCCAAATTTCGGGAAGCGCGCGAGGCGGAGGAGGTCGCGGTACTCGGATGGGATAAGGCAGGAACGCCTCGATCTTCGCGCCACCTTTTTTGCCACGTATCGCGCGCGTGACTATTGCGGGATTTGATAGGATCGTCCGGGCCTACCAGTCAGCCACTCGGAAGCAACCCCATATAAGGCGCCAGACGGGGTTTTTTGAACAGTGCGCCCTCATTTTCCTCTCCCTCTTCCTCAGATTCATCTGCTGCGTTCGCCACCATACCAGCGCTGCTGCTCTATGCGTGCTTTGCTGGCAACGATGGTGAAGGAGAAGATGGTGGCTTTGGAGCGGGCGAAGAAGGCGACGGTGAAGGCGAAGGGAAGGACGACCAGTCGGGGCGGATCCTTGTCCCGGGCCGGTCTGCCGTAGGGCTGGATCCAGGGCGACTGGATCCACTCGACCATCCGCTAGAAAGATCTCGACGACCTGGCCAATGAAGGGCTGATCCCTCATGGATCAGCGAGGCTCCCGGGGAAGGAGTGGCAGCCGCAGCCTTAGGAGGGTGAGTGTGTCCTCTTAGCCACTCATGTTGACCGTGGGTTTTCTTTGCCGCCTCACCCTTTCTTTCGGGGATTTCTGAACTTCTTTGGGGCACAACTCCACCACTTCACACCCAACTCCATCGTGTATCTCGCTGCTTTCATGTCCTTGTGTGAGAATTTCTTGGGTTGTCGGCCGCATTTGGGCCTTTTCAAACACATTTTCACCTGTCGCTCCCAGACGGTGAAAAAGGCCAATCCGAGTGACGAGAAAACCCAAGTGATTCAGATGTGTGGGGGTCTTGGGGTTCAAATGAGGGGAAAAAGTGCTTTTCCAGCCATGGTCCTTCCTGAGTCGGTCCGAGGGTGGCAGTCAACCTGGTTCTACTGCCAAGACCAGCCGACGCCAGGGCAGTCGACTAGACTCCCTCCTTTCTCCATGGATCGAGTGAGCAAGCCGTCCTCTCTGAAGGTGGTCCCGGAGGAGAAGGCTCAGGTTAAGGTGTTGGTCGAGCGTGTAGTCCAGCTCATCCGTGATGGGGTGACTGGCATGGATCTTCTGGAGGTTTTCCTTCGACGACGCATACAACCACTTCAATATCGAGACCATCCGATGTGGATGTATTTTGGCACTGAAGACACCACTCGGGTCCACCCGGAGGAGGTCGAGGATGCCACACTGGAGAGGTGGATGACTGCCATCACAGGGAACAAAGACAACCCCCGAGGAGCCAGGAGGATCCCTCCACTCGACCAATCGTACGAGCCAGACAAGGTCCAATTATATATCTCCGACTGTGATCCTGCTTCCTTCATTCCATTTTGCTAGAATTCAGTCGACTGACTTTTTGTCTTGTTTGTTGACTTCTAGGCCACTACTGAAATGTACTCGATGCCCAACGGGGCGCAAGAACAGATCGAGGAGGAGGAGGGGAGCGGAGGTGAAAGTCAAGAGGAGTGGCAATCTGACGATGAGGAAGATGAAGAAGACGACGGCTCTGGTGAAGAGGAGGAGGATGAGGAAGAGGAGGAGGAAGTCGACCCTCCCCGCACTGAAAGGCGATCCAAGCTCGCCCATGACCCTGCAGTCGAGCGCGGCAAAGCGACTATGCCTGTTGGGCAGTCGACGAAACGCCCTCGGACGACCTCTCCGGCGCCGGCTAAGAAAGCGTCAAAGCAACCCCGAGCGACGTCGTCAAAGCCAACGAAGGCCCTGCCGAAGATGAGGATGATGATTCCCACTATTTCCGGGTAATAGCAGAACTTGTGTTTTCTTGTTTGGCATGAACAAACTCTTGGTCGACTCGTAGGCTAACTGACTGATTTCTGGGATCTGCAGTGCTGCTACCTCCGAGACCTCAGCCAGGAACGAGGACCAGGAAATGGAAGATGCTGCCACCTCCAACCTTGGTATGATCTCTGTAGTTTCGCTCTTGGTCGATTGGATCTTCATTTTTAACTTTGAATCTTTCCTGTAGCTCCACCTCATGTCATTGATCTCCCTGATGATGACGATGAGGAGCCACTAAGGCAGAGGAGGAACAAGAAAGCGCCTGCTGGCAAGACTACTCAGGTTGTATCAGCACCTGAAACGCTGGCTCCGGAGGGAGGCAACATCACTCGGACTACCGTGTCTTTTGCTGTGCTGCTGACGAGTGCTCGCCCTTCGTCGTCAAGTGCTGATCCGCCTTCCCTTTTCGCCACACACCACGTCCCAGAGGACCAAGTAGGTGCTGCTAAGGAAGCTATACGCCAGGCGGGGGTCATGATGGAGCAGGTGAAGGCGATCCGAGACGCCAGCCAAGCAGCTTATGATGCAAGCTCAGCTCTTGAGAGCAATGTCCAGGTTAGTTGATCACCGCTTGTTCTGTTAGGATATAGTACCTGAAAACTTTTCTTTCCGAAAATCTTAGTATCTGTACACCCACTGGGTGCGTCGATTGAATTTTTGGATTGGTGGGGGCACGCTGAGTGCACCCACTGGGTGTAGTCCCCGAGACTATGGTGGACTGCTGGCAGTCGACTATAGTCTTTATATTTTGACCTTCCTCACTTTACTTTCTCCACTCTGTTTGGTCGAATGGAATCATGGAACCAGTGAGGGCACGCTGAGTGCACCCACTGGGTGTAGTCCCTGAGACCATGGTCGACTGCTGGCAGTCGACTATGGTCTGAAGAACATCTCCCTCTTTTTTTTGATCGTGATGATACTGTGGCTGACTGTTGGAAGTTAGCTATGGTTTAGGATCATAACCTTTTTGTCTCTTTCGGTCGACTGATCGAACCGAGTTGGTAGAACTAGTGGGGGCACGCTGAGTGCACCCACTGGGTGTAGTCCCCGAGACTACTGTTGAATATTTTGATTCGGCTGTAGTCTTAGAAATGCTATGATTTTTTCTCTTAGTCACTCGGAAGTGACCTATCTTTGATGTCTGTCGACTGATCTTTCGCAGAAATCTTGCGAGCTTGTGGCTCGTTATACTGAGTTGGAGAACAAACATATCCAGCTTGAACTTGACTTGAAGCTTGTCCAGGAGAACTTCACGAAGGCGAAGGAGGAGGCAAAAGGTATGTTTGGTGAGAATCTTGACGACTGTCTTTATTTTTTGTCCATTCCTGATTCTGATCTCATTGTCACTTTGCAGATAAACTGAAAGAGGCTCTGAAGAAGAAGGACCTTGACCTCGCCGAGGCGCAGAAAGTGGCTTCGGACAAGACAAAGTTGGCAGAAGAAAAGCTGGCTTCAGTCGGTAAACTCGAAGAGGAAAATACCAATCTGAAAGCTGCTCTCGACGCGGCCAACAAGGAGGTCAGCTGCCTGAAGAATGACAAGATAGCTCTGAGTGACAAGGCCAGCGAACTGATGGGGAAGAAAAACGATCTGGAGGCTTATCAGGAAAGACTCGCCAAGAAGTTATTCCTCATGCTTGAAGGTAATCTCTTTTATCCGACTGACTCATTATCATCGACTCATTGTGGGACTGTTGACTTAACTTCGATCAGGCTTCCAAAATTCTCAAAAACTTCGAGGAGGAGACCAGTCGACCGAGACAAACTTGGACCCCATTAACTCTCCTGTGAAGGACGAGGCTGCTATGAACGTGTTCCGACTGGAGTCTCGTGTTGCTGGTGTGGTGGACTACCTCGCTCGACTGAAGGTTGCGGTGTCGCGGATCGACACGACACTCTGGCCAAGAGAGATGCTTCAAAATGACCTCGAGTCTTTGATGACTCGACTGAATGACGTTCCAGGTCAAGTGCAGGAATGGAAGAAGTCCTCCGCCAGGTGTGGTGCTGATGTTGCTCTGTCCCTGGTACGTGTTCACTTCAAGGATGCTCGAGAGGACAAGCTGGCGTCCATCAGAGTGGCCAATACCAAGAAGCATGACTTCTAATCTTTCATGGAGACCTTCATTGCTGCTGCCACTTGGATTGCTGATGGAATCGACCTGGACCAGTTTGTCGCGCCCTCCATTCCTCCACCTGAGAAGTAAAAAACTTCTATGCTTCACCTTAAATTTGCCTCGGTATGCCGAGTGGTTTTTGTAACCGATAAACTTCTACAGGCTTGACGCCTGAGCACTTTTGAATCTGTTATCTGAACTTTGCTTATCGTCCAATATGCTTGCATTTTCCTTCGAGCGAATTTTCTTCTTCACTTGCATTTGCCTGAGCACTTTTGAATCCGTTATCTGAACTTTGCTTTAATGTTTGAGACGCAGCTCTGAGGTGGAAAGTCTAGTCGACCTGCACTTCACCGCTTTTGCAGGTAGGGGTGGAGCACGGATTGCGGCCGACCTGCGTCCTTGCGGGTCAAGATGGAACGCACATTATATTTGTGGCGTAGCTTAGAAGGAGAAGGTAGCAATCGACCTGCGCCTCGTTACTCTTGCAGAGCGGAATAGATTAAAAACTTAGGCGAGTACGGGACTGCAGCTAAGCCCCCGAGTATGAGATTTGCTCTCCACTCGGTAGGGTTTTCAGATACTTAGGCGAGCACTGGGCCGCAGCTAAGCCCCCCGAGTGAGGGGTTTGCTCTCCACTCGGTAGGGTTTTCAGATACTTAGGCGAGCACTGGGCTGCAGCTAAGCCTCTGAGTGGGAGGTTTGCTCTCCACTCTGTAGGATTTTCAGATACTTAGGCGAGCCCCGGGCTGCAGCTAAGCCCCCGAGTGGGAGGTTTGCTCTCCACTCGGTAGGATTTTCAGATACTTAGGCAAGTACTGGACTGCAACTAAGCCCCCGAGTGGGAGGTTTGCTCTCCACTCGGTAGGGTTTTCAGATACTTAGGCGAGCACTGGGCTGTAGCTAAGCCTCCGAATGGGAGGTTTGCTCTCCACTCGGTAGGAATTTCAGATACTTAGGCGAGCCCTAGGCTGCAGCTAAGCCCCCGAGTGGGAGGTTTGCTCTCCACTCGATAGGATTTTCAAATACTTAGGCGAGCCCTGGACTGCAGCTAAGCCTCCGAGTGGGAGGTTTGCTCTCCACTCGGTAGGATTTTCAGATACTTAGGCGAGCCCTGGGCTGTAGCTAAGCCCCCGAGTGGGAGGTTTTCTCTCCACTCGGTAGGATTTTCAGATACTTAGGCGAGCCCTGGGCTGCAGCTAAGCCTCCGAGTGGGAGGTTTGCTCTCCACTCGGTAGGATTTTCAGATACTTAGGCGAGCCCTGGGCTGCAGCTAAGCCCCCGAGTGGGAGGTTTGCTCTCCACTCAGTAGGATTTTCAGATACTTACGAGCCCTGGGCTGCAGCTAAGCCCCCGAGTGGGAGGTTTGCTCTCCACTCGGTAGGATTTTCGGATACTTAGGCAAGTACTGGACTGCAGCTAAGCCCCCGAGTGGGAGGTTTGCTCTCCACTCGGTAGGATTTTTTGCGTAGCTTCGAAGGAAGAGGTAGCAGTTGACCTGCACCTCGCCATCCTTGCAAAGCACACATTGTATTTGTGGCGTAGCTCGGAAGGAGAAGGTATCAGTCGACCTGCACCTCGTCATCCTTGCAGAGCGCACATTGTATTTGTGGCGTAGCTCGGAAGGAGAAGGTATCAGTCGACTTGCACCTCGTCATCCTTGCAGAGCGCACATTGTATTTGTGGCGTAGCTCGGAAGGAGAAGGTAGCAGTCGACCTGCACCTCGTCGTCCTTGCAAAGCGCACACTGTCTTAAATACTTAGGCGAGTACTTGGACTGCAGCTAAGCCTCCGAGTGTGAAGCTGGCTCACCACTCGGTAGGATTTTAAACACTTAGGCGGGTACTTGGACTGCAGCTAAGCCTCCAAGTGGGAGGCTGGCTCACCACTCAGTAGGATTTTTTAAACTTAGGCGAGCACTGGGCTGCAGCTAAGCCCCCGAGTGGGAGGTTTGCTCTCCACTCGGTAGGGTTTTCAGATACTTAGGTGAAACGGATTCGCAGCTAAGCCCCAGAGTGTGAGGCTGGGTCACCACTCGACAGAATTTTTTGTTTTCTACAAACTTAGGCGAAACGGATTCGCAGCTAAGCCACCCACTGGGGGATTTCTCATGTAAACAAAAGTAACAACAATCACGAGGAAAACTATAGCACTCTTGTCTTTGATAAATAAACTACAGAAGTACTTTTATTACATCTCATACGAGTGAATAGTTAAGTATAAAAGGGGCGGAGCAGCTTCGCGTTCCAAGCTCGTGGCTCGTTGATCTGGCGATCGACATTGTGAAGGCGGTACACTCCATTGTGGAGGACTTTGGTGACGATGAAGGGACCTTCCCAAGTAGGAGCAAGCTTGTGTGGCTTCTGCTGATCCACTCGGAGAACCAAATCTCCTTCTTGGAAGGCTCGACTCTTCATGTTTCTGGCATGGAATCGATGCAAGTCCTGCTGATAGATAGTCGATCGGATCATGGCCATCTCTCTTTCTTCTTCTAGAAGGTCGACTGCGTCCTATCGGGCTTGCTCTGCTTCATCTTCAGTGTAGAGTTCGACTCGGGGTGCAATGTGAAGCAGGTCACTCGGCAAGACTGCTTCAGCTCCATAGAACAAGAAGAACGGAGTTCTCCCAGTCGACCGATTAGGAGTGGTCCTTAATCCCCAAAGTACTGACGGAAGTTTGTCGACCCATGCGCCTGCCGCGTGCTTGAGATCGCGCATCAGTCGGGGTTTCAGTCCTTTGAGAATTAGACCATTTGCTCGTTCTGCTTGTCCATTTGACTGGGGGTGAGCGACTGAAGCATAATCGACTCGTGTGCCTTGAGATGCGCAAAGGCTCAATTCGCCGGAATCAAGTTTGACCCATTATCAGTGATGATGCTGTGCGGAACTCCATATCTGAATACCAACTCTCGATGAAGTCGATAGCGATGCGATCCAAATTCTTGATAGGCTTAGCTTCAATCCATTTGGTAAACTTGTCGACTGCTACTAGCAAGTGAGTGAAGCCGCTCCTGCCAGTTCTCAGTGGTCCAACCATATCTAACCCCCAAACAGCGAAGGGCCAGACGAGTGGAATGGTCTTCAAGGCTGAGGCGGGTTTGTGCGATAGATTGGAGTAAAACTGACATCCTTCACACTTGTCGACTATCTCCTTTGCCATTTCATTTGCTCTTGGCCAGTAAAATCCCGCTTGGTATGCTTTAGCCACAATGGTCCGAGAGGACGCATGATGACCACAGGTCCCCGAGTGGATATCGTCAAGGATTATCCGACCTTCTTCTGGCGTTATACATTTCTGACCGACTCCAGTCGCGCTTTCTCTGTACAACTATCCCTTTATCACGGTAAAGGCTTTGGATCGACGGACGATCTGTCGAGCCTCTTCTTCATTCTCTGGGAGCTCTTTCCTTAGGATATACGCGATGTACGGCTCGTCCAATTGGGAGTGATGACCAAAGCTTCCATGATCAGGTCGACCATCGCTGGAACTTGAACTTCAGTCGGATCTGTGACACTTTTTGGCTGTGGAGCTTCTTCGATGAAAGGATCCTCTTGAACTAATGGAGTATGGATGTGTTCCAAAAACACATTACTGGGAATGGCTTCTCTCTTGGAACCTATCTTTACCAAATCATCAGCCGCTTGATTTTTTAGTCGGGGTATATGATGGAGCTCTAACCCTTCAAATTTCTTCTCAAGCTTTCTCACTACATTGCAGTAACCAGTCATGGCTGGGCTTATGACGTCCCACTCCATCACCTGATTGACCACCAAATCTGAGTCGCCATAAACCATAAGGCGACGGACGCCGAGTGAAATGGCCATACGCAGCCCATACAAAAGTGCTTTGTATTCTGCTTCATTGTTGGAGGAATCAAAGTGGATCTGGAGCACATATCTGAGCTTATCTCCTCAGGGGGAAACCAATACTACCCCAAAGACCGAACCATTCAACATCTTAGAACCGCAAAGAACATGGTCCAAAGGTTCGAGTGAACTTGAGTCAATAATTGCTGTTCAATCCACTCGGCGATGAAATCTGCTATCGCTTGGGATTTAATGGCTTTTTTGCCTCAAACTTGATATCAAGGGAAGGAGTTCAATCGCCCATTTTGCCACTCGACCGCTTGCATCTCACACAGTGTAATCTCGATAATGGAGCGTCACGACGAATCGTAATGGAATGATCGAGAAATAATGAGCAACCTTCTTCGTAGTCATATAAATCCCATATACAAGCTTCGATAATGAGGGTATCTTTGCTTCGATGGGGTCAACACTTCAAAAGATAATATATCGAGCACCGAACTTTGAAGGCTTTTCCTTCTTCTTCCCGCCGACCGTAAGCATCAGATCGACGACTTGTCCTGTGGCTGCAATGTAAAGCAGCAAAGGCTCTTTGCTGACAGGGGCAGCAAGCACCGGCTGGGTGTAGCTCTGCAAACATTGCATCAGCTTCGGGAGTCCACTCGAACTTGTCTGACCTCTTCATCAGTCGATAAAGAGGCAATGCCTTTTCACCGAGGCGAGAGATGAATCAACTTAAAGCGGCCAAGCATCTAGTAAGCTTCTGGACATCATGCACATGCACAGGGCGTTTTATTCGGAGTATAGTGCCAACTTTTTCTAGGTTGGCGTCGATTCCTCGTTCGGAAACGAGGAAACCAAGTAACTTTCCACCAGGAACTCCGAATGTGCACTTTGATGGATTAAGCTTGATATCATACCTCCTGAGATTGGCAAATGTTTCAGCGAGGTCAGTCAACAGGTCGGAACCCTTCTGTGATTTGACCACAATATCATCCATGTATGCTTCCACATTCCGATTGATTTGAGTGAGTAAACACTTCTGAATCATCCTCATGAACGTGGCTCCGGCATTCTTGAGGCCGAATGGCATGGTGACATAGCAGAAGCACCCGAATGGAGTGATGAAAGCTATTTTGATCTCGTCGAGTCTATACAGACGGATCTGATGGTAACCGGAATAGGCGTCTAAGAAAGATAGGCGCTCACATCCCGCAGTCGAGTCGACTATTTGGTCGATGCGGGGGAGAGGAAAATGATCTTTCGGGCAGGCCAGATTGATATGTTTGAAATCAATGCACATGCGAAGTGACTTGTCCTTCTTGGGGACCATGACAACATTGGTGAGCCACTCAGAGTGGTAAATCTCTCGGATAAACTCTGCTGCGAGGAGCCGAGCCAACTCCTCGCCAATGGCCTTTCTCTTCTGGACGGTGGACCGTCGAAGATGTTCTTTGACAGGTTTCACTTTTGAGTCGACTCGTAGATGATGCTCAGCCAGCCCCCTGGGAACACCCGACATGTCAGCAGGCTTCCATGCGAAGATGTCCCAGTTCTCACGGAGGAACTGGATGAGCGCTTCTTCCTATTTAGACTCGAGTGTTGTGGAGATATGAGTCGGAGCAGCACTGGGGTCGGTCGGGTGAATGTGAACGGCTTCGCCTCACGGACGATCGAACGCCGACTACGTGGCGGGCTTCTTGGCCCGCAATAAATCACTCGGATCTGCAGTTTTCTTGTATTCCTGCAGCTCTACCACTGTTATCTGAGCATCAGCGATCTTTGAGCCCTTCTGAAAGCACTCTTCTGCGTTTTTCTGATTGCTAGTAATGGTGATCACACCCTTGGGACCAGGCATCTTCAATTTGAGGTACACGTAACATGGTCAAGCCATGAAGCGTGCATGAGCTGGCCTGCCTAAAATAGCATGATAAGCACTCTGGAAATCCACAACTTCAAATGTCAACTTTTCTTTGCGGAAATGCTTTAAATCACCGAAAACCACATTAAGAGCAATTTGGCCGAGTGACTCAGCCTTCTTCCCAGGAATGACTCCATGGAAACTCATGTTGCTGGTACTAAGTCTGGACATCAGAATGCCCATCCCTTTTAACATCTCCGCATACAGTATATTCAGGCCGCTGCCACCATCCATCAGAACTTTAGTCAGTCGAGTGCCTTCGACGACTGGGTCGACCACTAAAGCTTGCCTCCCATGGGCGGCTATGTGTGTCGGATGATCAGACTGGTCAAATGTGATGGCGGTCTGAGACCATTTCAGATAACTGGGTGTCACCGGAGCAACCATATTCACCTCACGGTTGATAACTTTCAATCAACTTTTGCTTTCAACATCAGCAAAAATCATCAGGGTGGAATTGACATGGGGGTATCCTTCATCACTGTCCTCTTTGTCCTCAACTTTGTCCGACTCCTTTTCCTTATCTTTGGGCTGTTTCCCTGAAATTGCCGGATCAAGAGCCGACATCGCCGAAGTGGTATGTTTCGGGTAAATGAAGTTACCCTCCTCATCTTTCTTCGTGTGGATGTGGCACGGCAAATCCATCACGTCATTTCCTTCCTTGTCCTTCACCTTCTTAGGGTTCCAAGACCCTTTAGGCTTTCCTTTGAACTTTCCTTGAGTCACGGCCAAGGCTTCTCCAGGAGCAGCTGGCTCGGCTTTTAACTTCGCTCCGATTGGAGTTCCTCCCCGGTTTCATGAGCGGTCGGCTTGTACTTGCCACTCGAGCCGATCCTCTTCTTCACCATTGGCATATTTGGTGGAAATCTCCATCATTCGACTCGAGTCATGTCTCCGGTCCGATCAACTTCAAACTTAACTCCTCGTTTAACGCCTTCCTTGAAGGCACAAACCGCTCGGTGATCGATACATTCTCCATCGTGTGATGCAATGTGATCCACCTCTGGATGTAATCCTCGAGTCTCATTTGACTTTTGCACACAAACCTGCAGCTCACAACCCTGCTGGTCGCTTGCAAGTTCCTTCAAATGTTCGACAAACACTTGGGCAAGATCTTCCCAAGTGTAAATGCTGCTAGGTGCCAATGATTCAGCCATGCTCGCCGAGCCTCCAACATAAGAGGTAGGTGTTTCATGGCCACCTCATCATTGCCGCCGCCAATCTGAACAGCCACTTGGTAGTCCTCAAGCCAAGTATCGGGCTTGGACTCACTAGTGAACTTACTAACTCCAGTCGCCAACCTGGAGTTGGGAGGAATCACCGCAGCCCTGATGGCTCTGCTAAAACACGCTGGTCCTGAGACATGAACTCTACTGCTGGTGGGCACATCTCTGTCATGGCGTTCTCGGTGAGCTCTGTTCCGGTCGACCAAACCTTGAACGATAATGGATCTCGATCAAAGCACGGTTCTCTAGGGTCGATCGAACCCTTCGCCCAACACTGTGTCAAGGCGTCATCATTTTGTTGTCGAGGGCATACGACCCACCCTTGGGGAGGAGGGGCACTCGACGCCGATCATCATGATCAAATCGGTCATCATATCGATCACGCCACCTCCACGCCCCACATGCCTCGGGCGATCTTGGGCCATGGGTCGATCGATCAGTATTCGCAGCGACAGATCTGCTGTGAATCCTATTTCGCGATCGCGATATCAGCTGAATTTTGATCTCCGCCGCCCGGAGTAAATCTCGATCTGATCAAGCCTCTGCCAGCTCTCGATCGAGAGGGCTGAATCGACTCTACTATACGGGCTACTGACTGCTAGATTCTCAATCGGAGTTCGATATACCGAGTCGGTGGTGGAAAGAGTTGACGCCGATCGAGTCTCGAACCCGCTGCCACGCACACTGCCGAGTGCTCGCTGGAGGTTCTCCAATGAAAGTGCGCTCAGCCAAGTTAATGAACGTCGGCCCTCTAGGGCACGAGCCTCGGGGTTTCTCCTACGATAGGAGTATGCAGTGCATCCATGTTCCGGCGGCGAAGATCTTCCCTTTGCAGCGAAGTGAGTGGCTTGGGTTGATACTCTTCGTGGGCCTGCGCTGGGTCGCCTCCGCCGTCCCCTCCGTCGGCGCGAGGGAAGCCGGGAGGACTGCATGGTCCATTGACCATCAGGACCTCCGCCGCTAGATCATCGCTGTCGACTTTCGGATGCGCTCTCGGAGCTAGTCGGCAGTCGAACAGTTTGTAGAGAGATTCGCCGGCTCGATCGCCGCGACTTGGGGTGTCCGATCGGCGGGCCATCGCGTGCCTCACCCACCGCCAAGCCTCGACCGACCGGAGCGCTTGCGCCAAGGGAGATGGGGAGGAGGATTACACGTGGGTCGACCGACACGGGCCGACGGTTGCCGCAGGAGGACGCCGCGACATACGTCGAAAAGTGCGCCGCCCATGGATCGGGCGCGTCGATGTCGAGTGGAGCCTCCTGAAGCCAAGCGGAGTCGTCGGCGATGAACGTGAGCGCGCCGAGACGGATCTCGCGGCCCTCAACCAAAACTCCGCCAGAAACCATGATGAAGGTGGTCGGAAGAATTCTCAACTTCTCCAATAAGTCGCTAAGACACCTGCCCCACGGTGGGCGCCAACTGTCATGGTCCTAAGCCTGACAGTAGAATAGGGGGTAGGTATGGAGAGGTAAGATCCTAGCTATGGAGTAGTTGTATACGCAAGAGATTTACGAGTTCAGGCCCTTCTCGGAGGAAGTAATATCCCTACGTCTCGGAGCCCGGAGGCGGTCGACTGGATTATATGCATATGAGTTACAGGGGTGCGAACCCTTTACACTGAGGATGGGGGTGGCTTATATAGAGTCCGCCAGACACCTCCGGCCCTCAGTTATGCATGGTTTAAGGTACATTAAGGTCTGGCGTTACTGGTAACGCCATACATAAAGTGCTATCATGACCATAAAGACTACTTAATGACAGACCGTTTGTGTGCAGAGTGACTCTAGATCTCCTGGTGGTCGAGTGACTGGCTTCATGGTCGAGTGTCTTCGAGTCTGTCGAGTGGAATCCTTCCAGGTCGACTGAAAGGTACTTTCTTCTAGAGATGTCCTTGGGGAGGGTACCTTGGACAGGTCCATGGCCCTACCCTAGGTACATGGCTTCATCACCTAGTGCACTCTACCTTGATACTGTGTGTCCATCCTGTACGGAACAGTAGCCATGCAGCAGTCCGAAGCCTCCACCAACTCCAACGGGCCTCCATGTTGACCTCAACATCGACTAAATCTTCACCGAGTCATCGCGGCTCTTCCGGTCACGGACACCGTTGGAGTAGACCGTGTCAGCAGGTGTCTGAACACTGCTCGAGGGAATGCCCCCTTCCCCAAGCTCGATGATGGACGAAGAGGTCATGATGAATATCATCAACAATGGCAGAGAAGATGAAGAGGTGGAAGATCGCTACTCGTCGGCGCCGGTGCCCAATGTGGAAGCAAAGAAGAAAAGGTAACCCACCTACTCCAATGAAGGGAATGAGTTGTTGTGGTTGATGTGATTTGGCACAAGCGTTGACCCGTTTGATAGTGTAGAGCAAAGGAGCGACATTTTGGACGAGAGTCCATGAGTTCTTTCATGAGATAAATCACTTCCCATCATATGATAAGGAAATGATTGGTGATTGATATGAGCGCTCTCTCAACCATCGATGATTATCCATTCAAAACAAGTTTTGTGGTGTACATGCACAAATACAAAATTGGGTACCAAGTGGTATGAGACTCGACGATCTCGTAAGTTTTGCTTCATTTGGTATATGTTTTGTGGTGTATGGAATTTTTTTGCTCTAGGTTGCAATGTGTTGACATGTGATTATTTTGCTTCACTAGCATAGTCTCGCGGTGGTGTTGTACAACTAAAATGAAGGTAGACCATTCCCGATGCATCATGGTTGGATCAAGTTGGATGGCCAAAGCAAATGAAGTGACCTGGCCAATTAACTCAAGATCGTGAACGACAAAACGAATGTAGTTGTTGAAACAAGTGGTGCGGTTGGAGGAGTTTTGCATCGGCCAACCATGTAGTGAGGTTGAGAGGGAAGAAGGGGGGCTTGGGAAGGAAAATCCCAATGGGGCGGCAACTAAATTGTTAGAGAAGTGGGAGGACATAGGGACAAGAAGGAGCGTCAAGTGCCAGACACAATGAGCCCATGTAGGAAAAGAAGGAGAGGAGATTTAGCGAGTTCATGTTGATGCAAGAAAAGAAGGTTAATCTCAAATAGAAGCTTGAAGTGAAGGAAATGTGTGAGGAGTCCAAGGTCATGCACGTGAAGGCCGGGGACTTGGATCCCGATGAACTTGTTGGGTATCCGGTGCTTTGCTTTTGGTTATTTTTTGTTTGCAAGTGTTGTATGCATTGTCGAATTGTTATTAATGTTGGACATCAAAGAAATTTATTTGGTTTAGTGAAGAAAAAGAGAAGAGGAGGGATAAGTAGGAGAGACTTTTAGGTATAGCCTTGGATGGCTGGCATTTGCCCGATTGTCCGTAAACACGTCCGGACGTTTCCACGACATTTGAGGGTGCCTGTTTGAGATTTATCCTCGGAGATGGCCTAAGGGGCTGTGAAATGATATTATCTTAGAAGTGTCACAATGATAAATGTTGAGGTGAAGGAGAGTGTTAAACAAGAGATGATCTTTTTGGGCATCTCCAAACTGGACCCTCAAGCCTCCCGCAAGCGTCCGGACCAAGCAATCCGGACCTAGTTTGCCATCCAACGCAGTCCCGCATCGGTCCGGCCGACGCATCCAGACGTCTGTTTCCCTGCAACGGAACCAAACAAGGGGGGCTTTACAAGACTCCATACATCCGTCTGCCCAATCAAAAGCCATCACGTATTCCTTCTTTCGTCCGAATGGCAGAAGGCCGCTGCTAATTTGTTGTTGTTTGTAGGAAGGCACTAGTGACCGTGCTGTACGGCGAAATCACTTCAATGTAGTGCTTCAGTAGTGTTTAATTTGGCAGAAGCACTTGTAATTAGTGTTAAGGCATATCTCTCTCGATGTAGTTTTGGTGATTGATGACAACACGTTTGCGGACTAATCGTGTGCTTTGATCATTTCAGAGATTCATCCTTTGGCACGAGACGATTCCTTCCCCTCGGAGTTTTAATTAAGACGGTGTAGCTCTTTCGTTTCTGTTTTGGTGGACATGTTTCGTAGGAGTCACCGTACTATCAAGAGGGGATCCGATTTTGGTAAGGCTATGGTGGAATCAACACATACACATCTATTTTGCACCCGCTGAGCCTTCCCGTGGCTTGGTCCCAGCGGTAGTACCGTGGTGCCCAGCGGTAGTACCGCTCAAGAGCCACAGGCAGCAGTACCGCTCTGCAGCGGTAGTACCGTCTATGGGTCCTCAGCCGTAGTACCGCCATGCATACTGGCTCCTCAAGCGTCGACTCGAGGGGTCGCCTAAATGTCGATTGTGTGGCACTAAGCAGAATGATAGAAAGCGGTAGTACCGCTCGAGAGGGGTAGTACCGCCCTACCACCGCGGCAGTACCGCACTGGGTTCATCCTCTGCCCATCTGCTTGCCCTCCCTGGCTGCACGGCAGTACCGCGAGGGGGAGCGGTAGTGCCGCTGGGGATAGCGGTAGTACCGCTGCCCCTGCGGTAGTACCGCCCTCTGTGGGGCTGTTCTGGGGGTAACAGTTGGATTGTTCCCCCCTCTATGAAAGGGGCTCTTCTTCTCCAAAGTTGACCTACCTCTTCCCCCAAAGCTCCATTGTTGCTCCAAGCTCCATTTTTGCCCGATCTCTCTCCCTAGCCAATCAAACTTGTTGATTTGCTCGGGATTGGTTGAGAAGGCCCCGATCTACACTTCCACCAAGAGAAATTTGATTCCCCCCACTAATCCCTAGCGGATCTTGTTACTCTTGGGTGTTTGAGCACCCTAGACGGTTGAGGTCACCGCGGAGTCATAGTCCATTGTGGTGAAGCTTCGTGGTGTCGTTGGGAGCCTCCAATTAAGTTGTGGAGATTGCCCCAACCTTGTTTGTAAAGGTTCGGTCGCCGCCTTCAAGGGTACCAATAGTGGAATCACGGCATCTCGCACTGTGTGTGGGTGTGAGGAGAATACGGTGGCCCTAGTGGCTTCTTGGGGAGCATTGTGCCTCCACACCACTCTAACGGAGACGTACTTCCCCTCAAAAGGAAGGAACTTCGGTAACACATCCTCGTCTTCGCCGGCTCCACTCTTGGTTATCTCGTGCCTTTACTTGTGCAAACTTATTTGTGTTGTATCCATTGCTTTCTTGTGTACTTGTTGTTGTTGCATCATATAGGTTGCTCACCTAGTTGCATATCTAGACAACCTACTTTGATGCAAAGTTTAATTTGGTAAAGAAAAGCTAAAAATTGTTAGTTGCCTATTCACCCTCCCTCTAGTCAACTATATCGATCCTTTCAATTGGTATCAGAGCCTCCTCTCTTTATTGAGGACTTTGCCGTCCGAAGAGTATGGTTGACACCGTAGATGGTAGGGGGGAGCACTCCGGTGTGAATCCGAGCTCGTCTACGTGTGATGGGGGAACCGCGGTTTCTCGTGAGGAATTCAATGTGGCTTTGGACACATTGAAAACCTCCATGACAACCAAGGTTGAAAGCATGTTTAATAAATTCTTAGAAGGACTTAAACTATCTACCTCGCCGTTGAAAGTGGGTGATCCCACTAACAAGGTGATGGATGCTAACTCCGACAAGGGGGAAGCTACTAGTGAAAAGGGTCCTTCTACTAGTGGTAGAAATGGCACCGGCATCTTTGCCCATGTGGAACCTCCAATTTATGGAGGACCGATTCCTTCCACTCATTTAAATCATGCCGGCCCTCCTCCTAAGATTGTGAAAAATGAGGACTTTGATTCTTGGGTTTATCGCTTCAAGCATCATTTAAATCATGTGAATACTAATCCTTGGAGGATCATTGAAGAAGGTTTTCATCCACATGACCGAAGCAACTTCACCCCTAGAGAAGCCATGGATAATTAATTCAATAAGAATGCTCTCTTCATCATTCAAGATGCAGTTCTACCCGAAGATCTCCCTCATCTTCGACCCTTCGCCATGGCCAAAGATGCATGGCATTGTGTTGTTTCCCTCTATAAGGGAAGCGCAAGCATTCAACGCTCCAACTATGAAGTGGTCCAAGATGAAGCCGATGAGTTTGCAATGAAAGAAGATGAAGAACCTCATGAGCTCTTTCAGAGAGTAACCAAACTTGCGGTCTCACTCCGAGATCATGGGAGCAAGGACACAGATGACAATTGGATCAAGAGCAAGTTCCTCAAAGCAATGATGCCCTACCACAAGGCCTTGTCCTTCATCATCCGTCAAAGACCGGACTTCCACTCCTTGACCTCAAATGAAGTCTTGGATGAGTTTGTGGCAATGAGGATCTTGGACAAGGCCGCCGATAACGCGTGTTGCGCTCTCAAAGGACAAAGAAGCCCAACCTTGCCTTGAAGGCCAAGGTTATTGTGGAAAAAGAGGAAGATGAGGAGAGCAACCCCGAAGATACAAAATATGATTATAATGAGCACATGGCTCTTGCTTCAAGGCAATTTTGGAGCAAGAAGAACACAAGGCCCAACTTCAACAAGAACAACTCAAGTGGGTTCAAGGCAACCAACGTGTGAGAACATGTTACAATTGTGGCAATGTGAGCGATTTTGTTGTGGATTGCCCTTACGAGAAGCGGGAAGACTGTCGGCGTCCTGGGAACGGGGGTCCCCAGACTTGCCTGCCTGCGGCCTGCGACGTGGCTAAAAGGGGGCCCAGCACGACCCATCTTCATCAACACAAGCTCAAGACCCTCGCGAGGGGCCAAGCCTCGCGGGGTGGACAACAAGGAGCTTCCTCAGGCACGGCCTCATCAGGCTGGCTCACAAGGAGGCGGAAAGATCAAGGCGGGGTACCTCACGAGGTGCCCATGATGCAAGCCATGATGACCGAGGGCGCCAGGCGAGCGCCAGTCTGCGCAGTGTCCTCCTTTCCTCTTTGGTGCAAAGAGAGCAAGTGACGGCAGGAAGGAAGTCATTGTGGAGCCCAAGCAGGCGTCACCACCAGAGCCTTTGGTAGGCGAGGACCAACTTTCGTCAGGATAAGTGTACCAGATGTTCCCCTTCAAAATGGCCAATTGTTGGCGCCCTTCCTGCTCAATATTTGGGAAGAGGCCCAGGGCCTTTGCCTATAAATAGGACTAGCCACCCCCAGGGTAGAGGCATCGATCGATCGATCGATTGAGAACCAGGAGCTAGAATCAAGTAGCATCATAGCAAGAGAGAAGGGCAACTGAACTCTTCCTAGCAGTTCATCCCCCAGCCAAGAACAGGCCCTCGCGAGTCTGTTCTTCCTTGTATTGTTCATCATCATCAGCCCAAGAGGCAATCCACCATACCACAAACTAGAGTAGGGTATTACACCACAATGGTGGCCCGAACTAGTATAAACCTTGTGTCTCTTGTGTTGTTCCTTTCGTAGTTTAGGTCCTAGCAAGGCGGCGGGGTGCAGGTAGGTAGAGGGCGAAATCTCCGCGCGCACCCCAGTGTTCGAACCTCAAGGGTCTGCCAGAACCCAAAATCCGACATTTGGCGCGCCAGGTAGGGGGTGCGCCGGGATCCGCCTTCTTCCACTTCGCGTCCCGTCGCATCGTCATCACCATGTTCGCCGACCAGGCGGGCAACCCTGATCCCTGGGAGGCTTGGCCCGCCCGCGCAGAGCCGGTCGCCTCAGGCGACCCTGTTCCCCAGGTGGCTCGCGGTCCGTAGGGCGCTGCGGGCCACGGGCGACGCGGACAGGCTTCAACAGCTCTCACGCCGCGATAGGTGCGGTCGGCAGCAAGGGCCTCCAACCACGTCGCGGCCACGACGCCGTACACCCGCCGGGAGCAAGCGAACTCAAGGGCGCGCCATCACTGGGTTCGAGAGCTACTGCAGTGTGAGCTGATGGAAGGCGGCATGACGTGCTGCTAGAGCGGTGGCGAGCTCCTGGCTTTGCCGCCTCGGGGGCTCACCCCTTCTGCACCCAGCTCCCATCTCAGGTCCTGGGCGGCCCGCGCGGGGGCTCCACGCGCGCCCGCGGGCTCCAAGGCTACTCCAACACCAGCGAAGCTGTTAGCACCGGGCCAGCGGCAGCGCTGACTCCACTCCCGGCCAGCGAAGAAGGACTCATCACGACCCACGGCCCTAGTGGGCCGCCGCGCTATCACCCCCAGGTGGGCGCATCAAGCAGAGCTGCATGGCACGCGGAGTGCTATGGCGCGGCCTTTGGGATGACGGCCCCAAAAGAATACATGCCCCACATGATGGACCAAGGGCACCCGCATGAGGGCGAACAGGGCTCGCTCCTCAGCCCAAGCTGGGGGGACGAGGCGCCAGAAGCCGAGTTCTTCCAGGAGCCTTGGGACGGCCCCACCGGCCACGCTGGAAGCGACGATTATCGGGTACCGCTAATTCCTCAGGAGCAGGCATACGCTAATCATGGATCGCAGGAGGTGTAGGTCGCCACAACAGACAATCGCCTCGCCCCGCAGCCTCCTACCCCTCGGAGGAGGGCGCCGGGGCTGCAGGAGAGGGCCGAGATCCGCATCACCACCGCGGCGTTCGAGCAAGGCGTTTCAGGAGGTAGGCCCTCCACCGGGAGGTGCTCTCGTGGCCTGCCTCGGCAGAGGACCCGTGGTCGCCGGGGAACTGGCTGGCGACCGCTCTACCCCATCGGCGGCGCCCTGGTTTCCGGCCGCTGCTGATGGCACTAGAGTGTGGCGCAAGGCGGGGCCCTTGTCTGGCGATATGAAGCAAGGCCAAGACTGTGAAGAAGGCCCAAGGCTCGTGAAGCTCGCCGCCCGTGACACTCTCACGCATTAATGAGTGGGGCTTTACACGCCCGAGTCTCGAGGGTGTCGGCCTCAGCCCAGGGCTCCCTCCCACGCCAAAGGCAGCACTTAGCTCCGCTGGTGAGAAGACGCCCAAGACTAGACTAGGTGCTGGACGCGGCCTTTTTTCTACTTTCATTGCTTTTCCCTTGGTTGTCGCTTTCCCCCGCTGGATTTAAGTTGGACTCGAATTTGAGATTTGCGTGTGTTTGGGGAAGGGGTGCTTAGTCTCGTTCTAGCAATCTCTTGTGCTTCGGTTACCACTTCGCCTCAGCTGCCTCCCCTCGTGAGCCCCTCGCGAGCCGGTCCGCCTAGCCGGCGCGGCAGCCCAGATCGCCGTCGTCAGATCCTCTCGGGAGGTTTTACTGCAGATCCTACGGATTCGATCAGGAGACACTCGAGACACCATAGCCTCCCACAAGCTATCTCAGGGCTCGCACGGGACAAAGGTAAACTAGCCAGCTGGCTCGTCGCCTAGCCAACCACTTGGCACGGGCGTACGGGTGATGTAGCATCCACTAGTACGCTGAACATAAGTTTTACATGAGGGGCACCCCCTCCCAAAATGCTCTTACAACCATCAGGTCAAAACCTGAGTTCTATTCATGCAGGGTAAGGAGACAGGAACGATGCGCGGTCACGATAAATTCCCAATGCATCCTCGTGAGCACCGCCCGAATCTTCTTGCTGCATCGCTGGCCTCGCCATCGCTCTCTGCGCTGCCATCAGCGCGCCAGACCGTTCACCACGCCGCCTCATCGGGCGCCACGATCAAACCGCTGTTATCTCAAGCGAAGGCCCTGACGAGAGTGTCCATGTTGTCTTCCACCCAGTCGCCAGTCGTCCGGACGGCTCGGGGATCGGGCGATGGCAGCGCCGGCCGGGCGGGGGTCCATGTTCTGGAGATGGCTGAAGATGCGAGAAAAGGCGCACCCGAGCAGGGCGCGGCTCCTCTCTTCCACCAACCTGTCGGCTCTGACCGACCGCGCCTCTAGCTGCGTCACCACATCGGTGAAGAACTGAAGGTTGCCGACGTAGTTAACTGCGTGCGGCTCGCCAACAGCCGCCTCGCAGATGTTACCCAAGGCTGTGTTGGCTCTCTCCCGGAGCATGGTGAGCATGGGGTCGTGCTCGTGCTCCAGGATCCGCCGCTGGCGTATCTCGTTTGCATTCTGGCGCGCGACGACTCAGCCTCGTCCACCCGTTGGCGAAGGAGAAGCACCTCGGCATGGGAGGTAGTTAACTCCCCCTGCGCCACCTCAAGTGCGGCCCGAAAAGCATCGGCCCGCCGCGTCGCTTCCTCCAGCTTGACCCTCAAGACAGCAGTCCTACCTTCAACCTCGGTCCGGATCAACCCCAGCCTCTCCTCGAACACGCGCTCGAGGTTCAAGCGCGCCATCGCCACCCGACGTCCGACCTCCTCCAGGACGCGGGCTTCCCGCGTAGCGACATCATCCTCCGCCTGCGTCACCAAGCGCTCCCTTGTCTCCAGGCGTTCATACTCGCGTGCGCGCTCGGCGGCTTCCAGCGTCAGGGCCTCCTCACGCTTTTGGAGCTCTGCTGGGTCGCCTGAAGCCACCTTCATCGACGCGAGGGCCACCTCGCACAGCTCCACCTGCTCCTCCAGTGAATGGCACCAGGCCAGGAGTTCCCGCGCCCGCTCCTCCGTCGCCTCTCGCCGCCGGTCAGCTTCCCGGGCCTCCTCAACGGCCCGGGAACGGACCTCCCGAGAGACCGCCAGCGACGCCTTGGCCTCCTCATCGTCAAGATCGCGCTGATAGCGCGCTAGGGCGACAACCGCCTTCAGCTTGTGCCTCTCTGCAGCCAGGCGCAGGCCCTCGGCCTCAAGGCGCGCGTCCTCATCGGCGAGCTCTTCACCAAGCAGGCTCACCGCGTCAGTTGCCCTCCGAAGAAACCCCTGGCCAAGAGCGCGACGCTCCCGGGCGTGCTCGAGTACGTCTTCCACACCATCATCTGCCCCAAGCGAGCGATGGGGGACACGAATCAGCACTCCCCCTCTGGGCAAGGGGCTGGGGGCTGGCGCCCTCGCAGCGGCCGGGCACGCCTCGCCAGAAGCCCGGCCTGGAGCTAGTCCATCCCCAAATGAAGAGCACAGGGAGTACCCCAGCCAATCACGGTCCATGACCAGACGAGAAGACCACGGCAGGCTGGCTATGTCACGAGAAGGCTCGCGAAGGAAGGTCGTGAGGCGCGCAGGGCCGCGATGCGCCTTAGGATGGTTCGTCTCTCCAACTGGCCTCACCGCAAGGGCTCTGTTCCTCGGAGTGCTCAAATACGGTGGAGAAGGCAGAGACAAGGGGGATGGCTCCTTAGTAATCTCCGTGAGCTCAGCGGGAAGGGCCCTGCGGAGCAAGGATCAGGAAAAGCAACAGAAGGATCAGGAGCTGGGAAGGGAGCAGGCTTACTCATCGGTGGCGAAGTACTTCCTACGCTTCAGTAGGCGACAAGGGTAATCGTCACCTAGGGCCTCCCTTCTCTTCCGGAGGGCCTCAAAGTCCACGCGGAAGCGACCCAGGAGTTGAGCAAAGGGGTCAACCTGCGACGAGGAAGAGGCATCAAGGCGACCCGCGTCGGCGCGTCACTGACAGTGCTGCCGGTCGCCTCACCAAGAAGAGTAGCTGGGCCTCAGGGGCCCCGGCAGAAGCGCCATGGGCGGCTGCGCCGCGCCCGAGCCACAAAGAGCATGGGCCTCAGGGGCTGCTCCCTCATGAGCGCCGCCCAGCGCTGTCACCTCGGCGGGGGCACCCTCGGCCTCCGACGGCTCATGCCTCCCTGCTCCGCCACTTGAGGAAGAGTCGCCTTGGCCGACTGCAAGGGCGGCCACCACCACTGGGTTCTCGCGAGGCCCCTGGAGGCCAGCGGTGCGCAGCCCCCATTCGTTGAAGATGGGCATCTGATTCACAAAGTCGCTTCTATTCGGGCAGAGGTACAGCAAGGCCCCCCTTGCCGGATGCTGCCGGGGGTGGGGTCCCCAGTCAAGACCAAGAGCACCTTCCTCAGTGCTTCAGGCCTCTTCCTGGAGCCTCATGCGATCCTCACGCCCGCTGAAGGCCCACATCTGGTGAGAATGGCGTTGGAGAGGGGTGAGGGAGTCCTGGACTAGGGGGTGTTCGGACAATCGGACTATCAATATCCGCCGGACTCCAAGACTACGAAGATACAAGATTGAAGACTCCGGCTCGTGTCCGGATGGTACTTTCCTTGGCGTGGAAGGCAAGCTTGGCAATACGGATATGTAGATCTCCTACCATTGTAACCGACTGTAACCCTAGCCCCCCCGTGTCTATATAAACCGGAGGGCTTTAGTCCGTGAGGACTACATACATTACAACAATCATACCATAGGCTAGCTTCTAGGTTTAGCCTCCTTGATCTCGTGGTAGATCTACTCTTGTACTACCCATATCATCAATATTAATCAAGCAGACATAGGGTTTTACCTCCATCGAGAGGGCCCGAACTGGGTAAAAACATTGTGTCCCTCGTCTCTTGTTACCATCCGCCTAGACGCACAGTTCGGGACCCCTACCTGAGATCCGCCGGTTTTGACACCGACATTGGTGCTTTCATTGAGAGTTCCTCTGTGTCGTCGCCGATAGAGCGGATGCCTCCACCCGTCTTCAAAGACGGTGTTTTCGCCGGAGGGCCTTGGCCGCCGCCAAACTATCCGCTTGGTGGTTTTCATGACCGCTGTCCGCCGCCGCTTCGCAATGACTTCTCAAGTCGCCGGAAGCAATCTTCGCGTCAGCCCTAAAGTCAACAACAGTTAGATCCAATAGAGCTCTCGTCATTAATCTAACTCTTGATCGCATCGCCGCCTCGAGTCGCTACGACTACAACCAGATTGGGCTTAAAACCGATCTGAGAGAGATTAACTTCATTGTGCCACCCACCACGTCGTAGTGGTGGAGGAGCAATACGGCAACTCTTTGCCAGTGTTGAAGACAATTAATGTCCGGATTCCCGAACCCTCCATGCCGGATTCCCGCGGAGGGACGGACTTCGATCGAGCATTGAACTTAAAATCATGCATCGCCCTGGACTCGCTGGATTGGCCCAAAGAAATCAAACTTCCGACTCGAAACTCCTCGCCTTTGAGCCTCAAGATGGGCAGGGATCCGGATTTTATTCCACCCACCCGCCCGCACATATGCGATCTATCTCTAATACGGCAAGAGCCTCACCGAGACAAGACATCACTCGGGCTAGATTCCTCCTGGTTATGGACAGGATAAAGGACTGCCGAGAGGAAAACGCAATATCAATTTTCTGCAATAACTGCAAGGACAAGGGAATACTAAACGCCATTGATCGTCGCAAAATTATGCGCTTCACCGATCTGGCATCCATTGTACGAAAGTACTGTGCGATGGAGAGTTTCCGGAAAACCGAAAATCAATTTTGGGATAATCCGGCCCCAAACCCAGTCCGCAGTAAAAGGGTGCCTTACATTAAGGCCCCATATGCAAAAACGAAAAAACAAAAACCCAATAAGGGAGACGGAACCGTACTGGAGGGATGGCTCAATGGACCCTGTAAGCTTCATAATACAGAGGGAGCCGTCCCAACACATAGCCTTCGAGCATGTTGGATATTACGGCAGGTGGCCAAAAGTGGCGAAGAGCTTTTAGCTGCGGAAAACCACTCCAACAATACCAGCACGGTGTCAATAGTCTCGAGACTTTCAGATCAAATAATATGCGAAAACGAACAATCCGCGAACTCGCCGAAGTCTACCAAGTAGCAACAGCAAATCCTTGGAGTGACACAGCTATTACTTTCAATGCCAGCGACGAGCCCACATTCCGAACAACCAGAGCCCCACCAGACTGGTACTTAGTCCCATAGTGGACGGCTTTCGACTGACAAAAGTCCTCATGGATGGCGGCAGCGGACTAAACCTCATTTATGAGGAAACTCGCGAAAAATGGAAATCGATTGAGCCGATGAGCGAAGCAAAGACAACCTTTAGAGGAATAATCCCTAGCCGGAAGCGCTGCACCGGAAAAATCACACTCGATGTGGTGTTCGCCTCCGGACAATTACAGATCCGAAGAAGTTACATTCCGTGGCCTCGCTCAGCAGCGGGTATCACGCCATATTAGGACGAGAGGCATTCACAATTTTTCAAGCAATACCTCATTACGGGTACATGAAGCTCAAAATGCTCGGCCCAAATGAATAATCACTCTCGCCAAGGATCCGGACATAGCACTCCGCTACCGAAAACAAGACAGCCGCACTAGCCCTCGAGGCACTATCCGAAGCCTTAGCGGCAGAGGAACTCACCGCACTTCGCTCTACGGTGAACAGGGACGATGTGATACTTGATAAAAGATCCAAGTCCACCTCCTTCAAACCAGCAAATGAGATAATAAAATTCCAGGTCCATCCAACGGACCCAACAAAGACGGCCTCCATCGGGGCACAGTTGAACCCCGAAGTTGACGCCGCACTGCGCAAATTCCTTCGGGAAAATTGGGATATCTTCGCCTGGCATCCTTCTGACATGCCCGAATCCTCGCAGTTGGCGTAACACAGCCTAAACATCCTAAAAGGATTTAAGCCAGTCAAATAGGCTCTTCGACGATTTTCCGAGCCCAAAAGACAGGCAATGGGAGAAGAGCTAGCCAAACTATTGGAAGCCGGATTCATCAGAGATATCAAATATCCGGATTGGCTAGCAAATTTGGTGATGGTACCAAAGAAGGATAAATCCTGGCGCCTCTGTGTCAATTTTAAAGACCTCAATAAAGCTTGCCCAAAGGATCCCTTCCCTCTCCCCCGCATCGATCAAATTATCGATGCCACAACAGGCACGATTTGTTGTGCTTCCCGGACGATACCGCTATCATCAAATCAAGATGGCGGAAGGCACTGCCGCAACGGCATTTATCACTCCATATGGACCATTCTGCTTCAACACGATGCCCTTCGACTCAAAACGCCGGTGCAACATATCGCTGCATGATTCAAACATGTCCGCCGCCCAGATTGGCAAAACAATGAGAGATACGAGACGACGAGTCGTCAAAACAAAACACGCCGAAACTTTAGTAGACGATTTGAGGCTCACATTCGACAACCTCGAGCATATGACATCAAGTTGAATCCGAAAAAGTGCGTTTTGGCGCATCAGCCGGAAAGCTGCTGGGCTTCATCAGATCCGTAGAGGAATCAAGCAAATCCGCCAAAATCTGAGCTCACACGCTTGGATATTCCAAAAGACCTCAAACAAATACAAAATTAACAGGATGCGTGGCAGCCTTAAGCCGCTTCATCTCCCGCTTAGGAGAAAAGGCGTTCTCTATCGCCTCCTCAGCGCACCGAACACTTCGAGTGGACGGATGCCGCCACCGCCGGACTCAAGAAATAAAGGCCATACCGCAACAACCGTCCGGTCTGGCGCCCCACTCGGGCGAACCAATGTTGTTATACATCACAGCAACACATCAAGTTGTAAGCGCAGTCCTCGTCGTCGAACGAGCGACGTAAGGGCATAAATTCTCTTCAAAACCAGTGTATTATGTATCCACCGTGTTAACCCCTGCAAATCCGTTACCCGCACTATCGAAGATAGCATATGCGGTGTTCATGGCGCTCGAAGCTCGGCACTACTTTCAAGAGTGCTCGATAACAATGGCCTCAAGTACCACTCAATGACATTATAAATAACCGCGACACAACGGGCGTGATAGCAAATGGGCCATTGAGCTCTTACCATTCGATATCACTTATAAACCTCGACGAGCTATAAAGTCACAAGTTTTGGCGACTTCGTCGCGAATGGATCAAGTTTAACTCCCTAAAGAGTACGGCGATACTCCAATTGACTATGCATTTCGACGGCTCCAAAATGTTGGCTCGATCGGGTCAAGGCGTCGATCGACGTCCCCCACCGGAGATACAGTCCAGTATGTACTTCAAATAATGTATACGGACTCCAACAATGCAGCCGAATACGAGGCCCTGTTACACGGTCTCCGGATGGCGATCTCCATGGGCATTCAACGCCTAGAGGTGCGCGGGGACTCAAACCTTGCAATATCCCACATAAATGGAGACTTCGACGCCAAGGATCCGAAAATGGCAGCATATCGCAACGCTGTCCTAAAAATGTCAGCTCGGTTTGAAGGACTCGAATTCCATCACATAGCCCGAGATAATAACCAAGCGCCGACGCCCCGCACGCATCGGTGCAAAACGTGATGCTGTCCCTCCAAATATCTTCCTCGAACGGCTCTTCAAGCCATCCGCATTATGGGAAGAGGAGTCCGATAGCTTAAAACCGGAGAAAACCGCACCAACCGTGATTCGCAAACGACATAACACCTCCGCCCATGTTATAATGGCGGTAATCGCCACAGGATGAACCTTTCCTAGCCTACTTACTTAGGCAGAACTTCCCAAGACCAAAATGAGGCCCACAGATAGTCCGGACGATCGAAGGCCTACAAGGTCCATGAGGGAGAACTTTATAAGAAAAGTACCACCGGAGTCCTTCAAAGGTGTATCTCCGAAGAAGAAGGGCGAAACCTCCTGGCTGAAATTCATGCCGGACTAGGCGGACACCACACGGCAGCCCGGGCCCTTGTAGGAAAGGCATTCCGTACAGGATTTTATTGGCCAACGGCTCGGGCAGACGCACATGACTTGGTCCAGTGATGCGTTGGTTGTCAGCTCTTTGCTAATCAGAGCCATATGCCACCCACCGCCCTCAAAACCATACCCATTACCTAGCCGTTCGCGGTCTGGGGGCTTGACATGGTTGGACCCCTTAAAGGGGGAACCCACAAGAAAAAATACCTATTGGTCATGGTGGATAAGTTCACCAAATGGATAGAGGCCAAACCGGTCAAAACGGCAGAGTCCGGACCACTTTATATCTGGGGTGGTACACCGCTACGAGTCCCCACAAAGATCATCACCGACAACGCACGAACTTCACGGCCGATGAGGTTAAGTCATGGTGCAAAAATATGGGCATCAAGCTCGATTATGCGCCGCCTATCACCCTCAAACCAACGGTCAAGTGGAAAGAGCAAATGGTCTAATAATGAGCGACATTAAACCCGCACTAGTGAGGTCACTCACTAAATCCGACGCACAATGGGTCGAGGAGCTCGACCAGACTGGGGCTGCGGACAACGCCTAACCGTACTACCGGATTCACACCATTTTTATGGTATACGGCGCAGAGGCAGTCTTGCCTCAGGACATTATTCATGACTCACCTCGAAAAGCGCATGTATGAGGAAAGAGAGGCCGAGCTTGATCGGCAGGACAGCTTGGACACATTGGAGGAAGAACGTGACGTCGCGAAGGCTCGCTCCGCATTCTATCGCCAGCAGGCCCAAGATATCAAAGCGAGAAGTATGGGCCAAGACTTACAACGTTGGTGAACTAGTTCTACGCCGCGCGGACAAGAAAAAGGACAAGCTCAAGCCCGATGGGAGGGCCCTTCATTATCGATCAAGCATCGACCGGCGGAGCATACCGTTTCACTTAAATGCGCCGGATAACCGACTCGAGCCGAACCCATGGAACGCAGCCCGCCTCCGACGATTCTATGCCTAGCGCCCGGACTAAGAGTTCGCCCCTTCCCCGTCCAAATTTTTATACTTCGCTGTCTTTTGTTTCTCTTTTATCCTTTTCACTTAAAAGCCCTTCCCGCATATCTTCGCATTCTTTGCATACGCATGATGTGCCATCCGCACTCATTATCCCCGGGGCTTTTTTACGTAAGCTCAATTATACGGGTTTCATACCCAACACATGTGTTAAGCTTCCACATGTACCTTTTACTCGCCATTATATGCATCGATATGACTTAAGTTTTGGCCAAGCTGGGTTGCTCGCTCTGTGCTTACCCCTACGCTCCCGATTGTTCGGCTAGGAGGTAAAGGAGCACCTCTGCGATTGTTATCGCCGGTCACCGGATGTGTACCTCGACTGGGTGAAGCCGAAAGCTAGCGTTTTAAGGGAATATTCGGTCGGTGACTTAAAAGATGACTTTTACCTATTTATCTATTTGCCCCGGATGTTTTATCGCTTTCTTTGCAGTCCGGACATGCACTTTAGGGCATGCCTCCCAATGAAAGGAACCCTTAACGGAACTATTCTCCCTGGAAGATGTTTCTTACTAACCATGTAATATAACATAACTAGTTGGGCACTTGTCTGATAAAGCACTCATGACCCCTACGCCTGGTCTCCATGCATACCACGGTTTTTTCTTAACCAAAAAGGTATTCGGACACACTCCGGACTCTAGGGTCCCGAGGTCGGCTTAAAAGGTCGGCAAAGACAAACGATCTACAATCCGGCTAGAAGGCATTTCACATGTCACTTTACAGGATAACATACATTGTCAAATCTATTGATTGTATTCCTCCTCAATCCCGTCTAACAGGCTGTCTAGTTTACAGTCCCATTGGGAAAATTTAGCAGCCAACTCTACTTGGCTGTAGACTAAACTCACAGGGATCTCCTTCCCATCGGGCCCCACCGGTCCAACTTCGGCCATGTGGTTGGGGTCCGCCTTCTTGTACCGCGTCTTCACCATGACCCAAGCCTCCCTGGCACCTTGGCGGCAGGCCGAAATCTTCCACAAACGGAAGCGCTACCGCACTCCCTGCAGCTTCTCCGCAAGCTCCCCGAGACCCTCGGGTAGGGTGAGGGCTGGCCATAAAGCCTGAACGACGCCGCTCATTGCCTGCCGAACTCGTTCGAGTAGCTGCAATAGTTCGGGAAGTTGATAACCCATTGATATGGGCATCTCCTCTGCAGGACGACCCGTGAGTATACCTACAAGACATATCATGTCAAAATACTTCCTCGCCGAACTCTTCTTTTCAAAAGAGTTCGCTCAAGCACTTACTATATATGCCGCGACGGCCGCCGATTCTCCTTAACGGAGCCGGACAGCTCGGCTCAGGCGCCTTTCAGCTCTTCTCCGAGCTTGGCATTGGCATCTTGGAGCTTGTTCCTTTCCTGCTGAACCCTATTCAAGACACTCTCGCCGCCTTTAGTCAAGCGCAGCAATGCTTGCTCGTCCGGATCTTGTCTGCGGTACCGCAATGTCATTATTAGACTCAAGCCCCGCACAGCGCTTATATTTATTAATAAAATGTGTTACCAGGAGGGGTCCTTCCGTCTCCTCCTCAAGGCAGCAAGTGCGGCCTCAAGTTGGGCCTTGCAATCTTGCAGCTCCCGAGACACCGGGCGTTCTTCTCGTTAAGTGCCGAATTTCCGATGATCCTTAAATCAGTTAGCATAACTACTTTAAGTCTCGGGGCTACCGTATATACAACCATTAAAATTCCCTTACCCGTATGTCTTTCACATACCTCCCGTGGCTCGTAAAACCATTTTGAGCAGCACGAGATGCGTGTCCCTCGTGTTAAAGGCATCCAATGCCTCGGGAAAAGCACGCTTCTTGAAATATCGTCCGACGGCGCTTATGGTTCATGGCGCTCTCCACCTCGCACTTGGTGGCGGACGATGCAGCCGGTATCCTCCGTTGGAGAAGGATCCGCTCGCGTCTTGCGCTTTGCTTCCCTCCAATCCGGCGCCGGGCCCGGCCGGTGTTGGTCGGATCGGCAACTCCTGCGCCGCAGTCCGGCGAGCGCTTTTTTCTACAAAGATCATGAGCACTCGTGCATTTCTAACGTTGTTCAAAATTGAATACGAAGCTATACCTTTGCGGCGACGCTTCCGTCGCGATCGCGCCCTTTTCCGCCGCTGGTTCGGATGGCCTCTGTTGGTCACCGCCGCAGTTCGCTTCCTCGCCGAAAGGCGCTTCTGCAAAATACCATCGCCGCGAAGGTAAGAGATGGGCAGGAAGAGATACCGTGTCCGGACTTCATCGCGTTACGGGAAGCCGGACTTAGTCCGGGTAGTCTCGCCATAATGGCGACCAAAGCATTGTCTATGCTGAGCCGGTGATACACCCCGCCGATCAGCTCCACCTCGATGTCCGGGTCCTCTTGGAGGTCGGACCTGTGGATCCTTCCGGATCCTCGGGTTGCGGAGCAGGACTCACCATGTCCTCCACAACCGACGAGATCCCGCGCCAAGACATAATATAAGAAGTTTAAACTTCAAAGCTTGGGTTGGGCCCTTCAAGGTGTTCACTTACCCATCCTCCGGGTTGATCATGGAAAACCGCTCAAAGGGTTCGCTCAAGGAAATCCTCCTTCTCCCCTTATACAGCCGGACAGATCTTTGCCGATCCTCGGTCGAATCCGCCCTTTGCGGCCGTCGTAGCATCGTCTTCCCGCTGAAATCCCACATAGGGTGGCCTCAGATCGCAGTGGCTGTACCCTCGCTGATGCATGTCGCCATGACTCGATCATGGTCAAGCCGAATGAGCCATTAATCTTATCCGCCCATCAAGTAGTGGACGCTCTTGTCTTCCTCCAATCGGGGCTCCGTGGGCGCCACCGAGGCGCTTTCTTCAAAGGAGCAAGATTAAACTCCGGAGGCCGATCCGACCGATCTGCAGCGGGCGCTCAATATAAAACCACTCCGAGGCCAGTCTTTGGACGCCTTCTTGGGAGTGCCGGATAGGTATCCGGTCCCGGCGATGCGCCATATTTCGGCACCGCCCACTTGATATATGGACCCCTGGTGAGAACGGGGTGCGAGGCAAAACAGCCTCTTCCACAATGCAAAATGGGGCTCGATGCCCAGAAACAGCTCGCAAAGAGCTACGTAGCCCGCGATATGCAGGATAGAGGCGGGCGTAAGGTGATGGAGCTGGAGTCCGTAGAACTTCAGGAGCCCGCGGAGGAACGGATGTATTGGAAATCTGAGTCCCCTTATCAGATAGGGGACAAAGCACACTCGCTCCTCCTTATTGGGGCTTGGAGTGTCCTCCGCCTGCCTCCCACCTTGATAAGTAACCAGTCCGGCCCGGACTGGAACCATGAAGGCCGGAGGGAGAAACCCCTCCGTTTGGAGCTTCACTCGCTCATTGTGCGAAATAGAGCACCTCCTCCAATTCCCTGGCGGTGGGCTGGGAGCGCGTGAAGAAGAGCCGCGTTGATGATCCATGGTGGAATGGATTTCTAGGTCAGAGGCGTTTCGGTGGAATATATGCAGGAGGAAGACGGTGCGATTTGGATCTGGATTCTTGCCTCTTTTATAGGCGGGCGACTCGCACAATTGGGGGGTAAAATGCAAAAATTCCCTGGCTTTTCGCATTCGTGCGACGCGTGGAAGAGGGCCATTATTTGGCGTAGAAGCCGAGGAACACTATATTCAAGATGAAGCCGGACACTATTCGGCAGGTACATGGAATTTGAAGGGAGAACCCGCCTTGCAACGCCGAAGACTATAAACGCGCTGGACTTATCATCATTGAAGCCTGGTTCGGGGGCTACTGAGGGAGTCCTGGACTAGGGGGTGTCCGGACAACCGGACTATCAATATCCGCCAGACTCCAAGACTACGAAGGTACAAGATTGAAGACTCCGGCTCGTGTCCGGATGGTACATTCCTTGGCGTGGAAGGCAAGCTTGGCAATACGGATATGTAGATCTCCTACCATTGTAACCGACTGTGTAATTCCCTAGCCCTCCGGTGTCTATATAAACCGGAGGGCTTTAGTCCGTGGGGCTACATACATTACAACAATCATACCATAGGCTAGCTTCTAGGGTTTAGCCTCCTTGATCTCGTGGTAGATCTACTCTTGTACTACCCATATCATCAATATTAATCAAGCAGACGTAGGGTTTTACCTCCATCGAGAGGGCCCAACACTGGTAAAAATATTGTGTCCCTCGCCTCCTGTTACCATCCGCCTAGACGCACAGCCGGGACCCCCTACCGAGATCCGCCGGTTTTGACACCGACAAAGGGCGACACGGCGAAGCAGAACTCTTCACCACCTTGGGCGCCACACGCCGAAGCGCCCTCAAGAACGCCGGGTTTACACCTGCATTTAAGATGAGCCAGGAACTCGTGAGCGTCTCCTGGCCCCAGCTTGAGTTGGGGACAGCATGCGAAGATGGCTCCGACAGCAGGGGGCTCGGCACCCCTACGTCCACATATAGCCATCGCTCGCGAAACCCAGGTGCGGGCGGAGGAAGACTGAAGTCGATCCTTGAGGCCGCTGTCTCTAGTGCAGCAATGAAGCTCACGCACCCCGAGCATTGGGTGGGGTCGACAAGGCACAGAGAGAAGAAGTGGCGCAGCAAGGCAACCGAAGGAAGGATGCCCATCATTGCTTTGCAAACGAAGGCGAAGACCGCGAGAAGAGTGATGGATTCAGGACCCAGATGCATCATATGGATCTGATAGTGGGAGAGCACAACATTGAAGAAATCGGAAAAGGGGGGAACCAGTCCCGCCCACAGGGCGTCGGCAAAATACCGGACCTCAGTGACTATCCTGTTGATGGAGAAGCGAGACGCGGGCCAGGCCGTCGTCCTGCCGCATTCATTGAAGATGGTGGCCAAAGCCGAGCTGACCTTGCCCAAGCCCTCTCGATTGATTATGATCGACCGGTCGACGGCGGGGGCCGCCAACGACGACGAGCGAGGCGGAGGCATGGGCTTCTTCCCTCTTCCCTTCTTTGTCGGAGCCATGGCAACGGAAAGGGGGGGGGGAAGGTTCGAGATTGGATTAGGAGCGGAAGCTGGAGTTTGAGAGGAGGAAGGGCAGGGAGCGCTCGGGCAACGGAAAGGGGAGCGGCTGTGTGCGACTATGAGTCCGCCTAGCATGGCACGAAATAAGGAGGCGTGGGGGAATAGTGCCGCCCACGTCCAATCAGCCGCCATGCGGCGCCCGAGGCTACAGGCTGTTAGGGCCCGTGGCGCTTCACACTTGCCCTTTCGCCTCTTTGCTCGGCCAAGTCCGGGCGCGCCTTGGGCCCGGGGGGCTACTGTCGGCGTTCTGGGAACGGGGGTCCCCACACTTGCCTGCCTGCAGCCTGTGGCGTGGCTAAAAGGGGGCCCAGCACGGCTCATCTTCATCAACACAAGCTCAAGACCCTCGCGAGGGGCCAAGCCTCGCGGGGTGGACGACAAGGAGCTTCCTCAGGCACGGCCTCATCAGGCTGGCTCACGAGGAGGCGGAGAGATCAAGGCGGGGGTACCTCACGAGGTGCCCATGACGCAAGCCATGATGACCGAGGGCGCCAGGCGGGCGCCAGTCCGCGCAGTGTCCTCCTTTCCTCTTTGGTGCAAAGGGAGCAAGTGCAAGCGAGAGCATCAAGCAAAGGCATCCATTTCGGTGCAACAAGACCAAGACCAGCCCAACGGCAGGAAGGAAGTCATTGTGGAGCCCAAGCAGGCGTCATCACCAGAGCCTTTGGCAGGTGAGGACCAATTTTTAGTCAGGATAAGTGTACCAGATGTTCCCCTTCAAAATGGCCAATTGTTGGCGCCCTTCCCGCTCAATATTTGGGAAGAGGCTTAGGGCCTTTGCCTATAAATAGGACTAGCCACCCCCAGGGTAGAGGCATCGATCGATCGATCGATCGAGAATCTAGGAGCTAGAATCAAGTAGCATCATAGCAAGAGAGAAGGGCAACTGAACTCTTCCTAGCAGTTCATCCCCCCAGCCAAGAACAGGCCCTCGCGAGGCTGTTCTTCCTTGTATTGTTCATCATCATCAGCCCAAGAGGCAATCCACCACACCACAAACTAGAGTAGGGTATTACACCACAATGGTGGCCCGAACTAGTATAACCATGTGTCTCTTGTGTTGTTCCTTTCATAGTTTAGGTCCTAGCAAGGCGGCAGGGTGCAGGTAGGTAGAGGGCGAAATCTCCGCATGCACCCCAGTGTTCGAACCTCAAGGGTCTGCCAGAACCCGAAATCCGACAAAGACAATGGTGGCAAGCTCATCTAAAAAGACAAAGCCAAGTCCTTCCCCAACAAGAACAACTTCACCAAAAAGACTCCTACTCGAGGGTTGGTGGTTCAAGAAGAATATCATGAGGATGACGATGATGATGAAGATAGTGAAGCCATGGCCATGGCTTCCATTGCCATTGCCACAACTCCACGAGTGTCCCTCTTCGACTCACCCAATAAGAACATCACCGCCAAGTGTCTCATGGCTAAAGCTACCAACAAGGTGTTTGCTTCCGGTGGGGGATCATGGTTGCTCGATAGTGGAGCAACGAATCATATGACCGGAAGCAAGGATTTGGTGGTGTACGTGCACAAGATCCCTTCTACGCCCACCAACGTCGAGTGGGGTGATGCCTCATCCTCTAAGGTCTTGGGTCTTGGCAGGGTTGTCATTTCTCATGATCTAACGATCGAGAAAGTCATGCTTGTTGAGTCCCTTGCTTACAATCTACTTTCCGTTCGTCAACTTGCACTCATGGGCTTTGCCACTTTCTTTGATATTGATACCGTGGCTCTCTTGTGGAGCAAGACTCTTAAAGTAGCCTTTGTTGGGCATGCCGAGAACGGTCTTTATGTGATTAACTTTTTGGAGTGACCCACTAAGACCGCGACATGCCTAATGGCTAAAGTTGATGTGGGATGGCTTTGGCATCGCCGTTTAGCCCACGTTAATATGAGATCTTTGCAAAGTCTTCTCAAGGGGGACCATGTCCGTGGACTAACAAATGTTAGTTTTGCCAAAGATCGTGCTTGCAATGCTTGTATCGAAGGAAAGCTTCATGAGAAGGCTCACCCTCCCAGGACTATCATATACTCAAAGAGACCTTTGGAGCTCCTTCACATGGATCTCTTTGGGCCTCCATCCTTTGATAGTCTTGGGGGTAGAAAGTATTGCTTGGTGATTGTGGATGATTATTCAAGATACACTTGGGTATATTTATTCAAGAGGAAGAGTGAGACTCAACAAACCGTCATCGACTTTGCAAATGAAGCTCAACGTCAACATGATGCAAAGATCTTGACAATTAGGAGTGAAAATGGCACCGAGTTCAAGAACTACACCTTGGATGAGTTTCTTAGTGAGGAGGGGATCAGACATCAATATTCTGCCCCATATACCCCTCAACAAAATGGTGTCACGGAGAGGAAGAACCAGACGTTGATGGATGCGGCAAGGACCATGATGGCAGAGTTCAAATCTCCATACAACTTTTGGGCCGAAGCCATCAACACAGCATGTCATGCATCCAATCGGCTCTATCTCCGCAAAGGCTTGAACAAGACTCCTTATGAAATACTTACCGGTAACAAGCCCAACCTCAAGTACTTCTGGCTCTTCGTGTGTAAGTGTTTCATTCTCAAGAAAGGTGTTCGTTTGTCTAAATTTGAGGCTAGAGCTTATGAGGACATATTTTTTGGTTATGCTACAAACTCTCATGCTTACCGTGTCCTCAACAAGTCCACCGGACTCATTGAGGAGACGTGTGACGTGGAGTTTGACGAAAATAACGGCTCCCAAGTGGAGCAAAGTGGTACTTGTGATGTAGGTGATGAAATTCCTCCCCAAGCCATAAGAAGAATGGGTGTGGGTCATATCCTACGCATTGAGGAACCCCTTGTGGCCGAAGGAGAAGGACAATGCTCCTTTCAAGTGGAGCTATCACCAACCCAAGACCCACACGCTTCCAAAGAACAAAGTAAAGGCCCTCAACCTCATGAACAAGACCAAGGGCAAGATCAACCTCAAGATGGTGGTGAACCACCAAATGATGCCCAAGGTCAAGTTCTCCCCCTCGAGCAAGTTCAAGATCGAGAGCAAGCTCAAGATCAAGAACAAGCTCAAGACGACGCTCAAGATGATCAAGTTACCCCTTCTCCTTTCACATCCGAGGAGGAATTAGAGCGTCGTGCCGTGAAGATTGCTTCCAAGCTCACTACCCAAGGTCATCTCATGGAAAATGTGGTTGGAAGCCTAAGAAAGGGGGCAAGCACTCATAGACAATTAACAAACTATCGTGAACATCACGCGTTTTTCTCTTGTGTTGAACCTCAAAAGCTCTATGAGGTGCTCGAAGATCCGGATTGGCTCAATGCCATGCATGAAGAACTCAACAACTTCGAATACAACAACGTGTGGAGATTGGTGCCAAGGCCAATGGGGAACCACAATGTCATTGGAACCAAGTGGATATTCAAGACAAGCAAGATGCTCATGGGACCATCGTTCGCAACAAGGCAAGATTGGTAGCACAAGGCTACTCCCAAGTCGAGGGTATCGACTATGATGAAACCTTTGCCCCCGTTGCTCGACTTGAATCCATTCATTTGTTGATTGCTTATGCTTCCCATCACAACTTTAAGTTACAACAAATGGATGTGAAGAGTGCTTTTCTTAATGGTCCTATTAATGAGTTGGTTTATGTCAAGCAACCCCCCGGGTTCGAGGATCCCTACTTCCCCGATCATGTGTATCAACTCGATAAGGCACTCTATGCCCTCAAGAAAGCCCCATGTGCATGGTATGACCACCTTACCGAGTTGTTGCAAGACCATGGAATTGAAGTCGGGCAAATCGATCCCATTCTTTTTACTAAGAAGGTCAAAGGGGAGTTGTTTGTGTGCCAACTATATGTTGATGATATTATCTTTGGTTCCCCTAACAAAGCTTTCAATGAGGAATTTGTCGCTCTCATGACCTCTAAGTTCAAGATGTCTTTGATGGGAGAATTGAAGTTCTTCCTCGGTTTCGATATCAAGCAAAGAAGAGAAGGTACCTTCATCAACCAAGCCAAATAAACTCAAGACATGCTAAAAAGATTCAAGCTAAGTGATGTCAAGCCGGCTTCCACTCCAATGCCCACCAAGTGCCAACTTGACATTGATCCAAATGGTAAAGCGGTGGATCAAAAGGTATATGGCTCCTTGCTTTACCTTTGTGCATCTAGACTGGATATCATGTTGAGTGTGGGAATTTGTGCACGGTTTCAAGCCGCACCGAAGGAAAGCCACTTTGTGGCGGTCAACCGAATCTTCCGATATTTGGCTCATACCCCAAACTTTGGCTTATGGTACCCAAGAGGAGCAAACTTCAAGCTTGAAGGATATTCGGATTCCGATTGGGTGGGAGACAAAGTGGATAGTGATAATTCCCAAGTGTAGGGAATCATCGTAGCAATTCCCAAAGGTGGAAGTGATAAGTATGGAGTGTCGAACCCACAAGGAGCTAAAGGTAAGATTAATATTCTCAAGCCCTATCTGCCACTGATACGACTCTACGTGCACCGAACATTTGCTTCCAACTAGAAACGAGAAATAAAACTACGTTGTGGGTATGAAGATGATAGCTTTGTATGATATCGGAGAGCTAAAATATAAAAGTAGGTGTTTTTATCATAAAGTTAGAATATATTGCTAAATAATATAAATAGCGAGTGTGGAATAATGGTGGATCGGTGTGCGGAATTGTCCTAAGCAATTGTTAACAAGATCGATAGTCGTCATTACAATTTCATATGAGGGAGAGGCATAAACTAACATACTTTTCCTACTTGGATCATATGCACTTATGATTGGAAATCTAGCAATCATCCGCAAATACTAAAGATTCATTAAGGTAAAACCAACCATAGCATTAAAGCATCAAGTTCTCTTTTATCCCATACGCAACAACCCCCTTACTCGGGTTTGTGTTTCAGTCACTCACGCAACCCACTATAAGTGAATCATGCACGTATTGCAACACCCTACAGCGGGAATCCCTCATGCGTGTGCAACACGGAGGGCACCATAGGACAGCATCAATAATAAAACATACAACTCGTACCAATCTAGATCATCAATCAACTCAAGGACAAAAGATATCTACTCAAAACATCATAAGATGGCAACACATCATTGGATCATAATATGTGGCATAAAGCACCATGTTCAAGTAGGGATTACAGCGGGGTGTGGGAGAGTGGACCGCGTAAAAGAGATGAGGATGGTGATGATGATGGTGATGTTGATGAAGACGATCACCGCGGTGATGATTCCCCTCTCGATGGCACTCCGGTGCCACCAAGAGAGAGGAGGAGAGTTTCTCCCCCTTGTGCTTCCTCCTCCATGGCTTTCCCCCTCTGGTCCTTGGCCTTCATGGCGATGATGGCCCCTCCTAGATCCTCCTCCATGGCCTCCGGTGATGATGGCCCCTGAGGGAGTCCTGGACTAGGGGGTGTCCGGATAGCCGAACTATCATCTTTGGCCGGACTCCTAGACTATGAAGATACAAGATTGAAGACTTCGTCCCGTGTCCGGATGGGACTTTCCTTGGCGTGGAAGGCAAGCTTGGCAATACGGATATGTAGATCTCCTACCATTGTAACCGACTCTGTAACCCTAGCCCTCTCCTGTCTATATAAACCGGAGGGTTTTAGTCCGTGGGGCTAACAACAATCATACCATAGGCTAGCTTCTAGGGTTTAGCCTCTCTGATCTCGTGGTAGATCTACTCTTGTACTACCCATATCATCAATGTTAATCAAGCAGGAGTAGGGTTTTACCTCCATCGAGAGGGCCCGAACCTGGGTAAAAACATCGTGTCCCTTGTCTCCTGTTACCATCCGCCTAGAGGCACAGTTCGGGACCCCCTACCCGAGATCCGCCGGTTTTGACACCGACATTGGTGCTTTCATTGAGAGTTCCTCTGTGTCGTCACCTTTAGGCCCGATGGCTCTGTCACGCCCAAGATGCGACCCTATCCTAAAGGAACTCGAAGGTCCCACCAAGGATAGAAGCGCATCTTGAAGACGCTTTTGCAAGGTGGATATCATTACATCAACATTACATAATAGTGGGGATACATCCAATACATACAATGTCACATGAATACAACATACAAGAACAACATCCGACTACGGATGAATCATAAACAAAAACTCAAACCATATCCACCCTGCTAGCCCAGGCTGCCGACCTGGAACCTATCCCCTGATCGAAGAAGAAGCAGAAGAAGAAGTCCAAAACAAGCAAGCATCGCTCTCGCATCAGGATCATCGCCTAAACTGTTCCTGCAACTGTTGTTGTAGTAATCTGTGAGCCACGAGGACTCAGCAATCCCATTACCATGGGTATCAAGACTAGCAAAGCTTAATGGGAAAGGAAGGTGTAAAGTGAAGGAAATATGCCCTAGAGGCAATAATAAAGTTATTATTTATTTCCTTATATCATGATAAATGTTTATTATTCATGCTAGAATTGTACTAACCGGAAACATAATACATGTGTGAATATATAGACAAACAGAGTGTCACTAGTATGCCTCTACTTGACTAGCTTGTTAATCAAAGATGGTTATGTTTCCTAACCATGAACAAGGAGTTGTTATTTGATTAACAAGGTCACATCATTAGTTGAATGATCTGATTGACATGACCCATTCTCGTTAGCTTAGCACACGATCGCTTAGTATGTTGCTATTGCTTCCTTCATGACTTATACATGTTCCTATGACTATGAGATTATGCAACTCCGCTTACGGAGGAACACTTTGTGTGCTACCAAACTTCACAACGAATCGGGTGATTATAAAGGTGCTCTATAGGTGTCTCCAAAGGTACTTGTTGGGTTGGCGATTTCGAGATTAGGATTTGTCACTCCAATGTCTGAGAGGTATCTCTGGCCCTCTCGGTAATGCACATCACTTAAGCCTTGCAAGCATTGCAACTAATGAGTTAGTTGCGAGATGATGTATTACGGACGAGTAAAGAGACTTGCGTAACGAGATTGAACTAGGTATTGGATACCGACGATCGAATCTCGGGCAAGTAACATATCGATGACAAAGGAACAACGATGTTGTTATGCGGTCTCGACCGATAAAGATCTTCGTAGAATATGTAGGAACCAATATGGGCATCCAGGTCCCGCTATTGGTTATTGACCGGAGACGTGTCTCGGTCATGTCTACATTGTTCTCGAACCGTAGGGTCCGCACGCTTAAGGTTTCGATGACAGCTTTATTATGAGTTTATGAGTTTTGATGTACCGAAGGAGTTCGGAGTCCCGGATGAGATCGAGGACATGACGAAGAGTCTGGAAATGGTCGAGATGTAAAGATCGATATATTGGACGACTATATTCGGAGTTCGGAAAGGTTCCGAGTGATTCGGTATTTTTCGAGTACCGGAGAGTTACGGAATTCGTATTGGGCCTCATTGGGCCATACGGGAAAAGAGAGAGGGGCCTAAAGGGTGGCCGCACCTCCCTTTGGCTAGTCCGAATTGGACTAGGAGAGGCGCCCTTCCTTCCTTCTCCTTTCTCTCTCCCTTTCCTTCTCTCCTACTCCTACTATATGGAAGGGTTACTAGTTGGACTAGGAAGGGGAATCCTACTCCCGGTGGGAGTAGGACTCCCTAGGGCGCGCCATAGAGAGGGCCGCCCTCCCCTCCTCCACTCCTTTATATACGAGGTAGGGGCACCCCATAGACACACAAGTTGATTATTGAGATCGCTCTTAGCCGTGTGCGGTGCCCCCTCCATGATATTACACCTCGGTCATATTGTAGCGGTGCTTAGGCGAAGCCTGCGCGACAGAGAACATCAAGATCGCCACCACGCCGTCAGTCCGACGGAACTCCTCCCCGCGCCTCTCTGGATCGGAGATCGGGTGCGCCATCGAGCTGTACGTGTGTCAAGAACTCGGAGGTGCCGGAGTAACGGTGCTTGGATCGGTTGGACCGGAGGACGATGACTACTTCCTCTACGTTGCGTCAACGCTTCGCTTGGTCTCACGAGGGCGTAGACAACACTCTCCCTCTCGTTGCTATGCATCACCATGATCTTGCGTGTGCGTAGGAAATTTTTGAAATTACTACGCTACCCAACAAAGGGCATCCGAGCCTAGGTTTTATGGTTTGATGTTATATGCACGAGTAGAACACAAGTGAGTTGTGGGCGATATAAGTCATACCGCTTACCAAAGATGTCATACTTTGGTTCGGCGGTATTGTTGGATGAAGCGGCCCGGACCGACATTACGCCAGACGCTTACGCGAGACTGGTTTTACCGCCGTGCTTTGCACACAGGTGACTAGCGGTGTCGGTTTCTCCAACTTTAGTTGAACTGAGTGTGGCTACGCCCGGTCCTTGCGAAGGTTAAAACAGCATCAACTTGACAAACTATCGCTGTGGTTTTGATGCGTAGGTGAGATTGGTTCTTGCTTAAGCCCGTAGCAGCCACGTAAAACTTGCAACAACAAAGTAGAGGACGCCTAACTTGTTTTTGCAGGGCATGTTGTGATGTGATATGGCCAAGACATGATGCTATATTTTATTGTATGAGATGATCATGTTTTGTAACCGAAGTTATCGGCAATCGCAGGAGCCATATGGTTGTCGCTTATTGTATGAAATGCAAACGCCTCAGTAATTGCTTTACTTTATCACTAAGCGGTAGCGATAGTCATAGAAGCAATAGATGGCGAACGACAACAATGCTACGATGGAGATCAAGGTGTCGCGCCGGTGACGATGGTGATCATGATGGTGCTTCGAGATGGAGATCACAAGCACAAGAAGATGATGGCCATATCATATCACTTATATTGATTGCATGTGATGTTTATCTTTTATGCATCTTATCTTGCTTTGATTGACGGTAGCATTTTAAGATGATCTCACACTAAAATTATCAAGTAGTGTTCTCCCGAGTATGCACCGCTGCCAAAGTTCGTCGTGCCCGCACACCACGTGATGATCGGGTGTGATAAGCTCTCACGTCCATCTACAACGGGTGCAAGCCAGTTTTGCACACGCAGAATACTCAGGTTAAACTTGACGAGCCTAGCATATGCAGATATGGCCTCGGAACACGGAGACCGAAAGGTCGAGCGTGAATCATATATTAGATATGATCAACATAAGATGTTCACCATTGAAAACTACTCCATCTCATGTGATGATCGGTTATGGTTTAGTTGATTTGGATCACGTGATCACTTAGATGACTAGAGAGATGTCTGTCTAAGTGGGAGTTCTTAAGTAATATGATTAATTGAACTTAAATTTATCATGAACTTAGTCCCGTAGTATTTTGCAAATTATGTTGTAAGATCAATAGCTTGCATTGTTGCTTTCATATGTTTATTTTGATATGTTCCTAAGAGAAAATTGTGTTGAAAAATGTTAGTAGCAATGATGCGGATTGGATCCGTGATCTGAGGTTTATCCTCAATGCTGCACAGAAGAATTATGTCCTTAATGCACCGCTAGGTGACAGACCTATTGCGAGGAAGCGTATGCGACGTTATGAACGTTTGGCTAGCTCAATATGATGACTACTTGATAGTTTTGTGCACCATGCTTTATGGCTTAGAATCGGGACTTCAAAGACGTTTTGAACGTCATGGACCATATGAGATGTTCCAAGAGTTGAAGTTAATATTTCAAGCAAATACCCGAATTGAGAGATATGAAGTCTCCAACAAGTTCCATAGCTAAAAGATGGAGGAGAATCGCTCAACTAGTGAGCATGTGCTCAGATTGTCTGGGTACTACAATCGCTTGAATCAAGTGGGAGTTAATCTTCCGTATAAGATAGTGATTGATGAATTTTCTAGTCACCATCACCAAGTTAGTAGAACTTCATGATGAACTATAGTATGCAAGGGATGATGAAAATGATTCCCGAGTTTTTCATGATGATGAAATCGATGAAGGTAGAAATCAAGAAAGAACATCAAGTGTTGATGGTTAACAAGATCACTAGTTTCAAGAAAAGGGCAAAGGGGTAGAAGGGAACTTCAAGAAGAACGGCAAGCAAGTTGCTGCTCAAGTGAAGAATCCCAAGTCTGGACCTAAGCCTGAGACTAAGTGCTTCTACTGCAAAGGGACTGGTTACTGGAAGCATAACTACCCCAAGTATTTGGCGGATAAGAAGGATGGCAAAGTAAACAAAGGTATATTTGATATACATGTTATTGATAGTGTTTATAGCAACCCCTCGGTATTTGGTATTGGTTCAGTTGCTAAGAGTAGTAACTCGAAATGGGAGTTGCAGAATAAACAGAAACTAGTTAAGGGTGAAGTGACGATGTGTGTTGAAAGTAGTTTCAAGATTGATATGATCATCATCGCACACTCCCTATACTTTCGGGATTAGTGTTGAACCTAAATAAATGTTATTTGGTGTTTGCGTTGAGCATGAATATGATTTGATCATGTTTATTGCAATACGGTTATTCATTTAAGTAAAAGAATAAACTGTTGTTCTGTTTACATGAATAAAACCTTATATGGTTACACACCCAATGAAAATGGTTCATTGGATCTCGATCGTAGTGATACACATATTCATAATATTGAAACCAAAAGATGCAAAGTTAATAATGATAGTGCAACTTATTTGTGGCACTGCCGTTTAGGTCATAATGGTGTAAAGCGCATGAAGAAACTCCATGCTGATGGGATTTTGGAATCACTTGATTATGAATCACTTGATGCTTGCGAACCATGCCTCATGGGCAAGATGACTAAGACTCCGTTCTCCGGAACTGAAAGTGCAACTAATCCCCGGGTGGTTTTGGTAATTAATAACAACATATATATCATTGAACTAATAGTTACTTGAGAATCATTTCAGAAAGTTCAGTGATATGGGTATGGCAAGGACTGGAAAGGTGGACCCCTCAAAATGCTAAGGCAAGCATTGGCAAAAGCTCAAGACTCCATTTTTGGTTTAGTGATCCAAGATCACATTGAGTCCATAGGAAAGCCAATACTATTAAAAGGGGATGAGGTTATGATAATGATCCGTTGCTCAAAGTGCTTAGTGATACATCTCCTAAACTATCAAGAACTCTCACCGCTATACACACTCATAAGTAATCTCGGTCCCACCGATATTCCATACTCACCACACCGAGATGAACCACCTCACCATAAAGCCAAACCCTAGAAATCTCGGATTTTTCGATTCAACTCGGTCTCACCGAAACTTGAGTTGCCAAGCTTCAGAACCTTCATCATCAAATCGGTGTCACCGAGATGGTGAAGTTGGTCCCACCGAGATTGGCAAGCTCTTGTCTTTGCACGAATCGGACTAACCGAGTTTGTATTTTCGGTCCCACTGAAAATCCCAACGCTCACATGATTTGAACTTTCGGTCTCACCGAGTTGTCAACTTCGTCCCACCGAGATTGGTCAAATGTGTGTAACGGTTGGATTTTGTGTGGAGGCTATAAATACCCTCCACCCCTCTTCATTCGTGGAGAGAGCCATCGAAAGTACTACCACTCCTACCTTACATTTACGAGAAGAGAACTACCTACCCTTGTGTTGAGATCAAGTTGCTCCACTCCCACCATATGAAGCTTGATCTCTAGCCTTCCCAAGTTGCTTTCCACTCAATCCTTTCTTCCACCACAGCCAAATCAGTGAGGAGAGTTGAGTGTTGGGGAGATTATCATTTGAAGCACAAGAGCAAGGAGTTCATCATCATCAACACCATCTATTACCTTTTGGAGGGTGGTGCCTCCTAGATTGGTTAGGTGTCGCTTGGGAGCCTCCGTCGAGATGTGGAGTTGAACCAAGAAGTTTGTAAGGGCAAGGAGATCGCCTACTTCGTGAAGATCTACCCGAGTAAGGCTAGCCTCCGTGGGCGTAGGCCATGATGGCATAGACAAGGTTGCTTCTTCGTGGACCCTTCGTCGGTGGAGCCCTCCGTGGACTCTCGCAGCCGTTACCCTCCGTGGGTTGAAGTCTCCATCAACGTGGAAGTAGGATAGCACCACCTATCGGAACCACGAGAAAAATCACCGCGTCTCCAAAATTGCGTTTGCTCTTCTCCACCTCTCTTTACTACATGTGCAATTTACTTTCCGCTGCCTATACTCTAGATTTGCATGTGTAGGGTGATGCTTGACTTGATCATAACCGTGAATCTGCCAAAAACTTGTCTTTGCCAAAAGGCATAATTTTTATATTGTCAAGTAGTCTAATCACCCCCCCTCTAGACATACTTTCGATCCTACAAGTGGTATCAGAGCTTTGGTCTCCATTGTATTGGTTTCATTGCATTGACTCCATAAGCTTGGTTTCACAACCTAGGAGAGTATGGCGCCTAGTGAGGGTAATTTTCAGAGAGGTCCTTACTTTGATGGTACAAATTTTGCTAGTTAGAAGCATAAAATGAAAATGCATATTCTTGGCCATAACCCACCGCATGGGGCATTATTTGTGTTGGTATGCAAGGTGAATTCTTCGAGGAAGGAAAAGTTCCGTGATCGTGAAGCTACAACGGAAGAATTGCGGATGTTGCAAAACAATGCTCAAGCTTGTGACATTCTCTTCAATGCCTTGTGTCCCGAGGAGTTCAACAAAATCAGCCGCCTTGAGAATGCAAAAGAGATTTGGGATACTTTGGTTGAAATGCACGAAGGTACCGAGTCCGTGAAGGAATCAAAGCTAGATGTTCTTCAAGGTCAACTTGACAAGTTCAAGATGAAGGAAGGTGAAGGAGTCGCTGAAATGTACTCTAGGCTTGCTCTCATCACAAATGAGATTGCCGGCTTAGGAAGCGAAGAAATGACCGACCGATTCATCATCAAGAAGATTCTCAGAGCTTTGGATGGAAAGTATGACACGGTGTGCACTTTGATCCAAATGATGCCAAACTACAAGAATCTCAAGCCAACCGAAGTCATTGGAAGAATTGTTGCTCATGAGATGACACTTAAGGATAAGGAAGAGCTTCACAACAAGTCAAGTGGTGCTTACAAAGCTACTAGTGATGCTCCCACAACCTCAAGTGACAAGCTAGTTTCCAATGAAGAGATAAGCCTAATGGTGAAGAACTTCAACAAATTCTACAAGAGTAGAAGCAAAGAGAGAAGCTCAAAGTCTAGATCATATGATGAAAAGAGATCTTCTAGTCGTGATCGAAACTGCTACAATTGTGGAAGACCCGGACATTACTCAAATGAGTGTTCGGCTCCCCACAAGAGAAGAGAAGAATCTCCAAGAAGAAGAAGCTCAAGAGATGAGTCACCTCGGAAAGAGAGAAGGAGTAGAGATGATCGTTATGAACGAAGATCCTCTCGGAGAAGCAAGGATTCGGAGAGGAAAGACAAGTCATCAAGGAGCTACACAAGAAGAAAACATCAAGCTCATGTAGGTGAATGGGTCTCCGGCTCCGACTCCGACAATCAATCCGAAAGAAGCTATCACTCCAACTCCGACTACAGATCAAGATGAAGGTGTTGCGGTCTTGCTCTCGTGTCCTCCAACTCCAACTCCTATGACTTATTTGATTCACCAAATGAGGGAATTGGAAGATGCTTCATGGCTAAAGGCCCCAAGGTATCACACCCTGAATTCATTGACTTTGATAGTGATTAGGATGACTTGCTAGGTGAAGATGAGCTCTTACATGATAAATCTAGTGAGCCTAGTAATGATGAACATGCTAGTAGTCTTTATAGTCGAGAAGAGTCGAATGACAATGCTATGAAGGAGATTGAGCGCCTAACTAAAGAACTAAACACTCTTAAGTTAGCTCATGAAACAACTCAAGAAGATCATAGAGAGCTCCTAAGATCTCATGAGAAGCTACGCTTCGAGAAGCTCACTCTAGAGCAAGAACATGAGTTTCTAAAAGCAATCAATGACGATCTTCGAAAGAAGAGTTCTTCATATCTTGCCAAACGACTTCTCTTGTCTAATTTCTTGCCACCTATTAAAACTAAGCATGACAAGCATAAGAAAAATTCTTTCTCTAGTAGTAACAATAACCATGCTAAATCAAATATTGTTGCTTCTAGTAGTTCTCTTGATTCCACTAACAATGTTTCAAGCCAAGTTACACTTGAGCAAGAAAATAGTTTATTGAAAGGGATTATAGAGAAAGGTGTCTACAAGAGCCTTGCCGGAAGCAAGAACTTTGAGGAAATTGTTCGCAAGCAAGGAAGGCACCGGAAGAATCAAGGAATTGGTTTTGAGCGAAAGTTCAACGCCGAGGGTGTTGAATGGGAAGAAGGTCAATATCCCACTCCACGGTTTGTTTCTCAAAAGGAAAAGTACGATCCTACTTCTTCCAATGTGGAACAAGCTCAAGATGACCTTCCACCACAAGACCACAAGCTAAAAGGCAAGGACAAGCTTCAAGAGGATATTGATGCATTTGTTGAAGCACCTCAAGCCATGGTCAAGTGGGTTCCCAAGGAAACGTCAAGTTCTACTTCGTCAAGCTCAACTACAACCCCAAGGATTCCCATCAAGATGATGTGGATCCCGAAGAAGAAGAACTAGAGAGTTCTTGAGGGTGACTCCGCCAACATACTTCACTCACATTCATTTTGGCAAAAACTTGTGCAATCAACTTCCACATTGTGCACTAGTTCATGGAGTCACAAACCCTCTTGTTGGTAAGTCAAGGGACAAGGTAATCATTGCTTTCATGGACATCATCTATTGTGAACTTCAATCTATGTCCATGGATATCCTTGTTTGTTCCTTGTGGGACTAACCCATGTAGGTATTGAAAGTGCCCGAATCCAAAGGATTGCTCCCAACTCTTGATGATCTTCATCAACATTGAGCATCCACATCTTCAACATCTACATGAAGTCTTCTACGACAACCCAAGGTTAGTTTGACCCTTTATAAGGGGTTCTCACATCTAGGGGGAGCTTTGCTCTAAAGAATTGAGCTAAAGCATCTTCAAATGATGTGAACACATTAATGCTTTATGTAAAAGTGGTAACCCCACTTGTGCTTAAACGATGAGTATGACCTATGATCAAATGTTCTCATTTGACTCCTAAGTCAATATACTCATATAAAGATGACCTAGTCATCGACAAATTGTGTGATAGTAGCTAGAGTTTTGATTGTGCATGTTTGACACATATTTCATTTGCTATCTTATTGTGTGAGCATGTTGGATGCATGATTTTATCCATTCGAGGACATCCATTTGTTGTTTTGGTCGTTTTGATTTTTCTGACCAAATGGATGGACAAGAATGCCTAAGTACCTTCCCTAGCTATCTATGCTTTCTTGTCTCAAATTCTATTCATGCTTACATCACAAACTTTGAACAAGTCATTTTTGGACCCTCCGAGTGAGGAGCACTCGGAGCCACCGATCCGTCAAAGGCTAACTTCCAAAACCTTCTAAGTGATTTCGGTCAGACCAACTCACTCAAACTCGGTCGAACCGAAAGCATTTAGACTGATCTAGGTTTTCACCTCGGTGAAACCGAGTTGTGATTTTCGGCGTGATCGAAGTGCATAATCGCCTGCAGTTATCCATCTCGGTGCCACCGAAGTTTTACAACTCGGTCCCACCGACAAACAAAGGGTATATATACTCGAGGGCGCGCGTTGATTTCTCCTTCAAACGCTTCGCCCCCACACCCCTTGCTGCCGTCGCCCTGGTCTCCGGATCGTCCCCGTCGTTGCCTGTGCGCCCTCGCCGCAGGTCTCCGTCGCCGTCAACGAACATCTTCTCCGCGCCGTTGCCGCCGTAGAGAAACTCCACCAAGTTAGGGTGAGTTTCGATCCCACTCGTGCTCCCATCTCCGATTCAATGCACGTTTGGTTTGCCTAGTATCTTGCCACGATTGAAATCTTCCTGAACACTAGATTAGTTCGTTTGGACTAGATTCGAGTAAAAGTTTTAGGGTTAGGTTTCCACCGAACACATCTCGGTGAGACCGATTTTACATTTTCGGTATGACCGATTTGGCCTATGGCCATTGCATCGCACCTTCGGTCCAACCGAAGTTGTGCAAATCGGTGTGACCAAATGAGGATTCTGTGAAACCCTAGTGTTTTCGGCAGATCAAACCCACTTCGTCCAACCGAAAGTGGTGTGAAGGCTTCTGTTTGAACACTTCGGATTCACCGAATTTTAAACTCGGTCTGACCGAAATGTCTTCTGTGAAAACCTAATACTAGAATTTGAACTCATTTGTTTGCAAAAACCTCTGCAGTTTGTGATAACTCTTCTTCTCTGCCTACACCTTATCTATTCACAGGTTACAACCATGTCAGATGCCAGTGACAGTCAGAACAGGTCAAAGTCACCTATTGAAGATATTCCAGAGGCAGGCACTAGTCCTGAACCCAGCAGCTCATCAGATGATGGTGAGAGGAGTACACCAAGTGGTTTGCCTCCTGCAGCCACCAGAGCCAGAAAGAAGAGGAACTCAGATGATGAGGATTCTGATTTCGTTGTTGAGGAAGAGGTCACCTCAAAGCCCAAGAGGAAAGTTGTTGCCAAAGAGCCTCAAGGTCAGCAAACAAAGAAGGGCACCAGAAAAGTCAAGCAGTCCACTGTTGCCAAGAAGCTGAATTTGGAAGAGGCAACAACAAGCAAGGTGAAGAAAACTTCCAAGAGGAAGAGATTAGTGCATGATGATGCAGCAGCAGAAGATGAGGATGAGGAAGCACCCCAGCCTCCTCAGAAGCCTAAGCTCATGGGTGATGCCATCAGGGCTGGAGCCACTTCAAAGCCCAAGCAATCTGCTCCAGTCAAGGCAGCTCCAAAAAAGCCTCGCTTTGCTAAGCCAAAGAAGACAACAGAACATTCCAAAGATCTCGAGAAGAACAAAGATGATGTGCCACCACCGTGTCGATGATGAAGCACCATCTTCTTTGAAACTTCGACAGAAACTGCCACTACATAATGATGCTCATCCTCAAGCTGAGAACATGAAGGAAAGGAAAGATAGAGGTCTCAGGCTATGGAGACAAGCTGATCCATATGCCGTGAGGAGAAGAACTGCTGTTGATCCCATATTTCATACTAGAGAGCAGCAGGACTTCTATGAGACTGTGCTGATGGACAAGAAGCCCATAGTGGCAGACACAAGATATGTTGATTGGAAGTACATTGACAGTGAAGAGCACAGAGACTTCTTTCCACATGTGCATGAAAGCTTCACTGCATTTGGTGTTGCAGACTTTGTGGGTCAGAAGTTGACAAATTGGAATGATGAGATGATTATGCAATTTTATGCCACAGCTCATTTCTATCCTGATGGAAAGATCACATGGATGACTGAAGGCCAAAGATTTTCTTCAACTGTTGAAGAATGGGCAGAACTTCTGAATGCTCCAGTGCAAAGAGAGGATGATATTGATGTCTATGGTGTTCCAAAGAAGAATCATGAATCCATGAAGAACATGTACAAAGAGGTTCCAGCTAAGGATTTGGGAATCTGGAAGCTCGGCTCAGTGTACTATCTCCAGGCAGGTCTACCTACCACTAACACTATTACAGGCATACCTTGATGCCCAAGTCTGAGATCATCGCATGATCGAGGATACTCTATCAACATGCTGCATATACTTGATGAGAGAGCACCTTTCAAGGTGATGGACTGATAGTTGAGACCATCAAGAGGACTGCAGCTGACCAGAAAAGGTCATGTGGATTTGCCCCGCATATTCAGATGCTTATCAATGCCAAGTTTGGCACGGGCACATTCTTGTTGGATAGAGAACACTTACCACTGCAGCCTGAGCATGAGGATAATGTTGTTGTGATGGATGAGGAGGATCCAACATCAGTTGAAGGACAAGCAAAGATTGAAGCTGCCAAGAAAGCCAAAGTCGACAAGGAAGCAAAGCGGCAGCAGCTAAACCAAAGAGTGTCGAGAGCAGCTCCTTGAAGCTACCCAGAGGATTGAACAACGCCTGGCTAGCATTATGCAGCCTCGGAGAGCCTAGAGAGGATTGTTGAAGACAAGATCCACGCTCTGGATGTGAAGTCGATCAAGTGCAAGTGATTGTCAACAAGCTTGAGGCGGACATTGAGGAAGCAAAGAGGAGAAGGAAGAACTTATCGTGAGATGCAGGATGACTTAGTCCAGATGCTTATCAACAGATCGCTCCGGTTCCCACAGACCCCGATCACTGCAATTCCAAAGGATCGCCACGGGACTACAGCTTGGCAGACCTCCCACAGCTCCATCGGTTGCTACAGCTCCAGCTCTAGTGACCACTCCTCCAGCACAGACATCAGCTGAAGTTTTCGCCGATGCTGCCATATCAACTCCAACATCAACCCAGATAGGAGCCGCCAGCAGAGTCCCCAGTGACTCTTAGCCCTATGCCTTTTCGAACTTTTTGGTAACTTGTTGCCAAAGGGGGAGAAATTGTATAGATCATAGGACTTCGAGAGAGAGAGTGCTTTTGTCTTTGCGCTTTTGCTCTTTCGTTCATTTGCGGTTTCTTTGAGATACTTTTGGTTTTCGAGACATTCAGTGTGTTTGATACTACATTTGATCCTACTTTAATGAGTGCTTGGTCGTACTATGCTTTAATGTGTGCTTAATGCTTATCATATGCTATTCCTATCTTGTATGACCATTTACTCATGTCTTGGTGATTGGGTGCATGCTGTTCATTCTTATCATTTTGTGCGCTCCACCAAGATGTATGTGACATGGAAGAGTGACCCATGATCCTAATCGATTGTGCATTTGCATTCAAACGCAAATCTTAAATAATGCACAAATTTAGGGGGAGCTCTTGCTTATCACATACTTCTCAAAGCGACGATATTATTCATTGATTATATCCTTTGTCGAAGCTTTGATCTATATGTTGTCATCAATTACCAAAAAGGGGGAGATTGAAAGTGCAACTAATCCCCGGGTGGTTTTGGTAATTAATAACAACATATATATCATTGAACTAATAGTTACTTGAGAATCATTTCGAAAGTTCAATGATATGGGTATGGCAAGGACTGGAAAGGTGGACCCCTCAAAATGCTAAGGCAAGCATTGGCAAAAGCTCAAGACTCCATTTTTGGTTTATTGATCCAAGATCACGTTGAGTCCATAGGAAAGCCAATACTATTAAAAGGGGATGAGGTTATGATAATGATCTGGTTGCTCAAAGTGCTTAGTGATACATCTCCTAAACTATCAAGAACTCTCACCGCTATATACACTCATAAGTAATCTCGGTCCCACCGATATTCCAAACTCACTCACACCGAGATGAACCACCTCAGCCATAAAGCCAAACCCTAGAAATCTCGGATTTTCCGATTCTGAACTCGGTCTCACCGAAACTTGAGTTGCCAAGCTTCTGTAACCTTCTGTCATCAAATCGGTGTCACCGAGATGGTGAAGTTGGTCCCACAGAGATTGGCAAGCTCTTGTCTTTGCACGAATTGGACTAACCGAGTTTGTATTTTCGGTCCCACCGAAAATCCCAACGTTCACATGATTTGAACTTTCGGTCTCACCGAGTTGTCAACTTCGGTCCCACCGAGATTGGTCAAATGTGTGTAACGGTTGGATTTTGTGTGGAGGCTATAAATACCCCTCCACCCCCTCTTCATTCATGGAGAGAGCCATCAGAAAGTACTACCACTCCTAACTTACATTTATGAGAAGAGAACTACCTACCCTTGTGTTGAGATCAAGTTGCTCCACTCCCACCATATGAAGCTTGATCTCTAGCCTTCCCAAGTTGCTTTCCACTCAATCCTTTCTTCCACCACAGCCAAATCAGTGAGGAGAGTTGAGTGTTGGGGAGATTATCATTTGAAGCACAAGAGCAAGGAGTTCATCATCATCAACACCATCTATTACCTTTTGGAGGGTGGTGCCTCCTAGATTGGTTAGGTGTCGCTTGGGAGCCTCCGTCAAGATGTGGAGTTGAACCAAGAAGTTTGTAAGGGCAAGGAGATCGCCTACTTCGTGAAGATCTACCCCGAGTAAGGCTAGCCCTCCGTGGGTGTAGGCCATGATGGCATAGACAAGGTTGCTTCTTCGTGGACCCTTCGTGGGTGGAGCCCTCCGTGGACTCTCACAGCCGTTACCCTCCGTGGGTTGAAGTCTCCATCAACGTGGAAGTACGATAGCACCACCTATCGGAACCACGAGAAAAATCACCGCGTCTCCAAAATTGCGTTTGCTCTTCTCCACCTCACTTTACTACATGTGCAATTTACTTTCCGCTGCCTATACTCTAGATTTGCATGTGTAGGGTGATGCTTGACTTGATCATAACCGTGAATCTGCCAAAAACTTGTCTTTGCCAAAAGGCATAATTTTTATATTGTCAAGTAGTCTAATCACCCCCCCTCTAGACATACTTTCGATCCTACAGGAACAGTGGAGCGAGCAACTGACTTATTGGAAATAATACATACTGATGTATGCGATCCAATGAGTGTTAAGGCTCGCGGCGAGTATCGTTATTTTCTGACCTTCACAGATGATTTGAGCAGATATGGGTATATCTACTTGATGAAACATAAGTCTGAAATAGTTGAAAGATTCAAAGAATTTCAGAGTGAAGTGGAAAAATCATCGTGACAAGAAAATAAGGTTTCTACGATCTGATCGCGGAGACAAATATTTGAGTTACGAGTTTGGTCTTCAATTAAAACAATGTGGAATAATTTCACAAATTCATGCCACCTGGAACACCACATCATAATGGTGCGTCCGAACGTCATAACCGTACTTTATTGGATATAGTACAATCTATGATGTTTCTTACCGATTTACCAATATCGTTTTGGGATCATGCATTAGAGACAGCTGCATTCACGTTAAATAGGGCACCATCTAAATCCGTTGAGACGACACTATATGAACTGTGGTTTAGCAAGAAACCAAAGTTGTCGTTTCTTAAAGTTTGGGGCTACAATGCTTATGTGAAAAAGTTTCATCCTGATAAGCTCAAACCCAAATCGAAGAAGTGCGTCTTCATAGAATACCCAAAGGAAATTGTTGGGTACACCTTCTATCACAGATCCGAAGGCAAAACATTCATTGCTAATAAATGGATCCTTTCTAGAGAAGGAGTTTCTCTCGAAAGAAGTGAGTGGGAGGAAAGTAGAACTTGATGAGGTAATTGTACCTTCTCCTTATTGGAAAGTAGTTCATCACGTAAATCTGTTCCTGTGACTACTACACCAATTAGTGAGGAAGCTAATGATGATGATCATGTAACTTCGGATCAAGTAACTACCGAATCTCGTAGGTAAACCAGAGTGAGATCCGCACTGAGTGGTGCGGTAATCCTGTTCGGAAGTCATGTAACTAGACTATGATGAACCTCACGAACTATGAGGAAGCGATGATGAGCCCAGATTCAGCGAAATGGCTTGAGGCCATGAAATCGAGATGAGATCCATGTATGAGAACAAAGTGTGGACTTTGGTGGAGTTGCTCATGATCGGCAAGCCATAGAAAATAAATGGATCTTCAAGAGGAAGACGGACGCTGATAGTAGTGTTACTATCTACAAAGCTAGACTTACCGAAAAAGGTTTTTGACAAAGTTCAAGATGTTGAATACAATGAGATTTTCTCACTCGTATCGATGCTTAAAAGTTTGTCCGAATCATGTTAGCAATTGCCGCATTTCATGAAATCTGGCAAATGGATAAACAAAACTGCATTCCTTAATGGAGTTATTAAAGAAGAGTTGTATGTGATGCAACCAAGAGGTTTTGTCGATCCTAAAGGTGTTAACAAAATGTGCATCTATGGACTGGTGCAAGCATCTCGGAGTTGGAATATACGCTTTGATAAGTTGATCAAAGCATATAGTTTATACAGACTTGTAGTGAAGCCTGTATTTACTAGAAAGTGAGTGGGAGCACTACAACATTTCTGATAAGTATATGTGAATGACATATTGTAGATCGGAAATAATGTAGAATTATTCTGCAAAGCATAAAGGAGTGTTTAAAAGGAGTTTTTCAAAGAAAGACCTCGGTGAAGCTGCTTACATATTGAGCATCAAGATCTATAGGGATAGATCAAGACGCTTGATAAGTTTTTTCAATGAGTACATACCTTGACAAGATTTTGAAGTAGTTCAAAATGGAACAGTCAAAGAAAGAGTTCTTGCATGTGTTACAAGGTGTGAAATTGAGTAATACTCAAAACCCGACCACGGCAGAAGATAGAAAGAGAATGAAAGTCATTCCCTATGCCTTGGACATAGGTTCTATAAAGTATGCCATGCTGTGTACCAGATCTATTGTATACCCTACACTAAGTTTGGCAAGGAGTACAATAGTGATCTAGGAGTAGATCATCGACAGCGGTCAAAATTATCCTTAGTGGAATAAGGATATGTTTCTCGATTATGGAAGTGACAAAGGTTAGTCGTAAAGGGTTACGTCGATGCAAGTTTTGACACCGATCTGGATGACTCTAAGTCTCGATCTAGATACATATTGAAAGTGGGAGCAATTAGCTAGAGTAGCTCCGTGCAGAGCATTGTAGACATAGAAAATTGGAAAATACATAACGGATCTGAATGTGAAAGACCTGTTGACTAAGATTGTCTCACAAGCAAAACATGATCACACCTTAGTACTCTTTGGGTGTTAATCACATAGCGATGTGAACTAGACTACAGAATCTAGTAAACCCTTTGGGTGTTGGTCACATGGCGATGTGAACTATGGGTGTTAATCACATGATGATGTGAACTATCGATGTTAATCACATGGTGATGTGGTCAAGATTATTGACTCTAGTGCAAGTGGGAGACTGAAGGAAATATGCCCTAGAGGCAATAATAAAGTTATTATTTATTTCCTTATATCATGATAAATGTTTATTATTCATGCTAGAATTGTATTAACCGGAAACATAATACATGTGTGAATATATAGACAAACAGTGTGTCACTAGTATGCCTCTACTTGACTAGCTTGTTAATCAAAGATGGTTATGTTTCCTAACCATGAACAAGGAGTTGTTATTTGATTAACAAGGTCACATCATTAGTTGAATGATCTGATTGACATGACCCATTTCGTTAGCTTAGCACACGATCGTTTAGTATGTTGCTATTGCTTCCTTCATGACTTATACATGTTCCTATGACTATGAGATTATGCAACTCCCGTTTACCGGAGGAACACTTTGTGTGCTACCAAACGTCACAACGTAATCGGGTGATTATAAAGGTGCTCTCTGGTGTCTCCAAAGGTACTTGTTGGGTTGGCGTATTTGAGATTAGGATTTGTCACTCCGAATGTCGGAGAGGTATCTCTGGCCCTCTCGGTAATGCACATCACTTAAGCCTTGCAAGCATTGCAACTAATGAGTTAGTTGCGAGATGATGTATTACGGAACGAGTAAAGAGACTTGCCGAAGAATGAGATTGAACTAGGTATTGGATACCGACGATTGAATCTCGGGCAAGTAACATACCGATGACAAAGGAACAACGTATGTTGTTATGCGGTCGACCGATAAAGATCTTCGTAGAATATGTAGGAACCAATATGGGCATCCAGGTCCGCTATTGGTTATTGACCGAGACGTGTCTCGGTCATGTCTACATTGTTCTCGAACCGTAGGGTCCGCACGCTTAAGGTTTCGATGATGGTTTTATTATGAGTTTATGAGTTTTGATGTACCAAAGGAGTTTGGAGTCCCGGATGAGATCGGGGACATGACGAGGAGTCTCGAAATGGTTGAGACGTAAAGATCGATAT